>JAQSUU010000120.1:43270000-43922142 GCA_038087645.1 Saccharum hybrid cultivar R570 | reverse complement strand
CAAGCCTTGGCGCCAAGATCCATGGCGCCAAGCCTTGGCGCCAAGATACATGGCGCCAAGCAATGCCACGTCGATTGCCACGGAGGCCACGTCGGCGGAGTCTTGGCGCCAGGAAATATGGCGCCAAGACGTTATATCTTGGCGCCATCGAGAATGGCGCCAAGCTGAGGGTCCATTTTTTGAAATCTTTCCGCCAGGGGCCTATTTGAGAGAATCTTTCCAAAAAAAAGGGCCAAAAAACAAAAAAGACGGTATACGCATGTCTGGTGCCACGGAAACAGACACACATTTTGGAGCTAGCCGGTCGTGCCGTGTAGATCGTGTGCTGTTTGCAGCGAGCGCGACTTGTTGCTCGCTCGGTGCGTGCGGCGTGCCTCTCAAAAGTCGCCGCCAGAGCCAGAGGAGAAAGCGTCGGAAACCAATACAAATTTATTCACGTGGAAAAGTACTGGCGGTGTGGGAGAAGGACGTAAGCTCTGATCCTCTTTTCCGGCGTTCCATGATTAGGCCAGTCTTAACGCGTTTTATGGGGTTTTCATGCACGTTAAATAGGGTGCTATATCAACAGATTTGAAGTTTTTGTATGAAATGAGGAGAAAAGAAAAGGAAAACATTTCATCCTCACGACACATATCGGCGTCGTTTCCAAGACGTCGGAAACCGCGTGAAACCCGCATTGAGAGCGTTCATACGTTTCATCTCGTGTGATTTCTTCTTCTTCGAGCAGGGAGGCCGCGGCTCCTCCGGCGACTCCTCCCTGCACTTCCTCTGGCGACTCCTCCCTGCTCTTCACCGCCTCCACCCCCGCCTTGAGGCCCTCCGTCGTCGTGGAGAGGAGGCAGCGTGTAGCCGCGGCCCACATGAAGGCTGGGCGCAGGTGGGGATCCTCCGCCGTCGCGAAGAGGAGGCGGCGCGTGGAGGGAACCGACGCGGGCGAGGCCGCGGCCAACGGGGAGGCGACGACGGCGGAGCCGAACGAGCTTGAGGCGCGGAAGCGGGTGGCCGTGCTCGAGGCGCGGCTCGGCGAGCTCGCCGCCGATGCGGACGCACTCGCGGACGGGGAGCGCGCGGTGCTGCTCTCGGCCCCACTCAGGGCCGCGGAGGAGGAGGAGCGCGGTGCTGCTCGCGGCAGCGCGGGACTCACTCAAGCGCGCCAAGTTGGAGGCGGCGGCGGCCAGCCTACCCAGAAGCCGGCTGCAACCTCGCCCCATGCAGAAGCAGCTTGATGTGAGTCTCCTCTCCACTCCCTTGGCCCCGGCGTCGCCCCGTGCAGAAGCAGCTCGATGTGCAGAAGCCGATCGGTCTGCGAGCACGAGCGTCGGCCGCGTGCACCATCCACGAGCGCGAGCGCTAGCCGTGGCTCCGCCGGCCACGAGCACTGTCCGCGAGCGCCATGCCGGTGAGCGGAGCCTTCCAGCGATGGGGAAGAGGGAAAGAGAGAGCGATGGGACCCACAAAAGCCTAAAAACATATGAAACCGTACAATAAAATTATGCACTGTAAGAGAGACCTATTTCAGGTTGAGTTTCACATCTTAAAAACCGGGAGGTGAAACCTTCCATTGAGACTAGCCTTAGGTTTCAGAGAATCAGAACGGTTACACATGATTCGCCCAAGTTTTCCTTTCCCTCTCACTGTCTTGCTTGTGTCATTTTCTTATTGTTTTCAGAAAACAATGCATGTGTTTTGATTATTTCCCATTATGCATTAGGACGTGTTCGGTTAGCGTGGAATGAGACCAGAAATTATTCCTGCTGATTAATGTTGTACCCTGTTACTCCTGAAAAAGGAGCACGTTTCAATATTACCGACTGTTTACAAATCGGAGGGGTCTCAACAAGGCCTCCATGTTGAACAACACAAGACATGGTAGAAAAATAAATAAATATTAGAAATTCTCATAAAAATAAGAATAAAACATGTATCAACCTATTCGACAGACACTAATCATTATTGATAGTACTTATCGATTTTGGTTATCAAAGCATAATGTCAGTATGGTTGAAAACTCTTGCATTTATCTCTTTCTAAATTTTTTAAGTGACCGAGATTACCAAGGTTTTGAATCCGTACGTCTACAGAATGAATAGGCTCGAGAGCAGCCTTAGGCTGCGTTTAGTTCACGAAAAGAAAAATCTTTAGGGGTCACATCGAATGTGTCAGAAGGATGTCGGGAGGGGTTTTCGGATACTAATAAAAAAACAAATTACATAACCCGTCATGAAACTGCGAGACGACTGTCATTAGCATATGTTGGTACTGTAGCACTTAAGGCTTTTCATGGACTAATTAGGCTTAAAAGATTCGTCTCGCGATTTTTCCAAGAACTGTGCAATTAATTTTTTTTCGTCTACGTTTAGTACTCCATGCATATGTCCAAACATTCGATGTGATGGGTGGAGGCAAAAAATTTTGAAAACTAAACCAGGCCTTACTCAGCAATTGCTGTGGAGAAATTTATATACAAATCTATTAGTTTGTGCTACTAGCTCATACGAGAGCACGGGTGGATGGACTAAATAATACTCATTAATTTAGGGCATGTTTGAATTAGTTTTGGATTCTTAAAAACCAGTTTTTGCCTCTAGTAGTTTTTAAAATCTAGATTCTAAGTAAAAATTAGTGGGATGTTTGGATCCCTGGTTTTTAAGAATGTTACTTCATTTATGGCTCTATAGGTTACAGAAACTAGCAAAAAGCTAGGTATTAACGACTTTCTAGTTTTTAAGAATCCAGCAAAAATTGAGGTGTTTGGATTCCACCCAGTTCAAAAAGCCAAATTTTTAAAAACTGTCAAAAACTGGAGGATTCAAAGGCCTTATTCATCCTGTTCGCTTAAACTATTTTTCAGCCAACAAATAATATTTTTCTCTCATAATAAATCAGCATAAGCATCAACATAAGTCAAATTTCAGCATACGTGAACAGGGCAATTTTTCCTAATTCTGTTAATAAAAACCTCACGTCACCACTACTGAAAAGTCTAACAATGAATTAAAAGCTGAAGTATATAACTACTATGGCAGGAGCCTAGACGTACAATCGTGCAATTAGGCCATGTTTAGGTGCCTTCTAAATTTCAAATTTTTACACTCTCTCTATCACATCGAATCTTTGGACACGTGTATGGAGCATTAAATGTAGATAAAAAAATAACTAATTACATAGTTTAGTTGTAAATCACGAGACGAATCTTTTAAGTCAAACTAGTCCATGATTAGACACTAATTACCAAATACAAACGAAAGTACAACAGTAACTAAATTCCAAATTTTTCTACATCTAAACGAGGCCTTAATTCTGTTGGAACCACCGTACCGCGATTATTAATTGAATCAGCTTGGAGCCAATCCTTTTCGTGCATTTACGCTTATTTAATTGCGATTTGTTTGTCGCCGTGTAGAGCTAATTTTTACTGCTAGTGTTTTTCCACAATTTTGGAGAATTAAAGCCGACAAAACACAAGGAAATTGTTGGAAGAGACGGTATACCCTGCTGCGACTACGCTCGTACTGGTTGGTGATGCATTGCTATAGCTAGCATACAACACACATGCATGAAACGTGGGGAAGCACTAGCTACTCCTTCTGTACTGTACGTATATGGTAGTGGTAGCCACTGGGCACTGGCGAGGACTGATGCCTACAGTACGCTACTAAAAACGCTGTACTCGTACGTCTTGGTCTTGGCCGCTGGCGCGTACCGTACTGGATATGGATGGCTAGCACTAGCACACATGCATGCAGTAGGTACTACGTACGACCGCGGCAGTTAGTATACATGTGTACGTACGGTACGGGATGTGAAAATTGCTGTGGACTTCCTCCGTCCAAAAACAAAGAATAGAATTTTATATATTTTTTCGATTAAAGTGTCTGAAGTTTAACCAAATATAGATAAATTTCTTTAACAGTACCAACACGAAAATTCAAAATCAATCTTTTAATAGTAAACCGACAAAAATAATAAATTAATCAACAGGCATAGACCAATAGGAAAAATAAAAATTGCCTGATAGAGCACCGTCAGAAACAATCTTTTTTAAAGGTATGTACACGACCCACAAAAGAAAATTAGAATCCGTCAGATCTGGTTGAGACAACAAGCATTCTTTTCAGGACAGGTAGTAGATACTGGGATATGATCGACTGCTCAAACAGAGATCTGTATATGGTATTTATTTGATACCATAAACATGAATATTTTTTTATTTATAATTGGTCAAATTAAAGGTACTAAAACGTGATACTTTTCTAGAATTATATTTTTTTTGGAGACAGAGGCAGTAACAAATAAAATCAAACAACATGTTTCACGCTTCTTGTAGTTAATGTGACAAGCGGTTATGTTATGTAGGAGTAGCTTGTTCGTGTTCTTAATCTCTGCAATGCAACAACGCAAAAATAAATAATTGATGCTCCAATGCAATATAATATTCACCGCTCATCTCCCATCGATCGATCGATTCGTGGTGGTACGTGTAGAGCCACGAGCCACGCATGCATGCGCGCGCAGCGACCAGCGACCAGCTTCCAGGCCAGCAGCGCGCGTGCGGCGCGCAGGTTGGCGACGAGAGCGAGATCTGGACGCCGAAGCAAGAACGCCTCGTCGCTACCTATAGGCAGGCCAAGCCAGGGGCCTGGAACACACGTGTGTGGCCAAGGTCTGGACCGGCCGGACGCGTGCATGCATACTGCCTGACATGTGTCGTCGTCGATGCTCCGTCATCGTCCATCCATCTGTCTACTGCGATGGCTACTTCACTACTACTGTACTAGATATGTACACATGCTTGCAATTGACGACAACTCGAAGCTTGCGTTGCGTTCTTGCTTTGGTTGCTAATGCCGACAAGCGAGCAATCCACTCGGATCAGAATGACTGGGCCTGTTTGGCACAGCATAGCTCGTAACAGTTGGTGTGAGTTGTTTTTTTTTTCTAAACACTTATTTTCAAAAACAGTTTCATATTGTTTTTCTCCTCCTCTCACAAAGACATGAGTGGTGATGAAACTAAAAAAAATAACTTATCCCAGCTTCATATGACATAAGTAGGGCTCACTAGACCCAAAAGACTGCACGTGCCCTCTCTCTGTGTCTCTGGGAAGCATCGCACGGGGAGCCGGACCTCGCGGTCAGGGCATCTCGCGGGGGGTGGCCGCTAGGGGAGCTGCCGGCAGCGCCACCGCTGGACGCCGCTGGTCACGGGCGCAGTTGTGGGGAGAGCAGGGAGCGGGGCTGCCAGGAGACAGGAGAGGCACCGCCATGGGGGCGCGGACCACCGGGAGGCGCACCACTTCGATCTTGAGATGCGGGCCGCCGGGAGAGTGTCGCTGCCAGGGCCGTGGGCCGCCAGGAGAGCGCCGCGGCTGGGGCCATGGGCTGCCGGAAGAGTGCCGCTTGTATAGCGCCGGGTTGCGGCCGCCGTTGCGTCGCGTAGAAATACGAGGAAGAAGGCGAGAAAAATAAAGAAAAAGAAAAAGGCAAGGGTATTATAGTAATTTCTCCTAGCGAAGCTGTTTTGGTCTACCTTGTGAAGTGGTTTTACCAAACATTTGTTCGAAAATAGCTTAGCTTACCAAAAGAGCTGTTCATAAAGCTATTTTTGCAAAAAAAAAACGCTATTGGTGAAGCTGCGCCGTGCCAAACGTGTCCTAGAGATTTCAGAAGACGATCGGTGCATGCATGCAAATGCAATGCAATGCAATCGTACGTGTCATCGTGTGGCTTGCTGCACCTGCACACCGACACACACGCATGAGCGTGCGTCATCTCTACGTAGTGCTGCTCTAGTCCTGTCCAAGGTCCACTACTAGTGAAAACCAACAGCATGCAATGCATGCAGCGACCCGTCGATCGCTACAAGTCGTCAGCCAAGCAATTCAAAATCTTTTCATACACACGGTACAGAAGAAGCCTGCACGATCACACCTACACTACTTCAACACAGATGGCCACACGTCATTAGTATTTTTTTAATCACATGTCATTAGTATTTTATTAGCATCTGGGGAGGAAGAACGCCTACCTTAACTAACCACATGCCTTTTCTTTCGTTTATTACTTTTATAATACAAATAAGGTCGTCGTCAGTTCTCCCCCTAGGACTTTCCTAGTGGAACTTAACTTTGTCCAGGTTATCATCTGTTAGATCTGTATACGTTACATGCATTGAATCCTTAATTATCAGCACTTAGCTTCCTTGGAGTATTAGCTAGCTAGCTTCTGATCCTCTTTGGTCTTCCGCCTTCTCGTATGCACACCGGTTTTTCTGTAAATTTCCCTCCAGGAACAGGAAGTCGTCGTCTCTGCAGGTGAGGACGTGAGGTGTCTGATTTTGACCACATGGGTGTAGTGTAATGAATGAATAACGACAACCTTCAAGTTTTGAAGCAAATTTTGTCTTCATCACAGGTGTCTGGTCCAAAGTATCGCGTGGCGTCGTTGGAACCAAACCAAGATCTTGGATTTTTCTCCCAGCAAGGAAGGACAAGGCATCAAGCTACGTACCGCTCCAATCTTTGCTTTCATGCCACAGTTGATCTCATTAGTTTTCTGTACTGGCTTAAGACAAAGAGATTGCCTGACGTCTGATCTCTTGTGGGTAGGTTCTCGAATAGAATCGTCACTTGTCTTGCTTGGGATTTATCGCTGCCTGCAACTGCAATAGATATGTACAGGGTACGGCAACATGTTATTTTCTGAGATGACTTTGAACAATTGGCGTGTATATTTTCTTCTTAACATGCATGGGATGAGAATGCAACACATAACTCGTGTTAATCCTGTTACTCGATCGCATAAACATTTGCGTCATTCCTACACTCTCTGTATAGGCTTTGTAGTCACTATATATGCTCACTAGCTAGTACAGTACTAGCTAAAAGACGCTTTTGTGCTGCATATATGAGTACTTTATTAGTTGTGAAATAATGGCCAATATTCTATAAATAGACCAAATGAATACATCGGGGCCGGCAACGGCAGACGCGGCTTACAATAACCTTCGTACCATGGCCTTGTTCAGTTCCCGATTTGGGGAGCCCGAATTGCTACATTGCACATTAAATGTGCACTGTAGCAATTCGTTTGTATTTGGTAAAAATTGTTCAAACTTTGACTAATTAGGCTCAAAATGTTCGTCTCGCAAAGTACAACAAAACTGTGCAATTAGTTTTTAATTTCATCTACATTTAGTACTCTATACATGTGCCGGCATTTTGATGTGATGGGAATCTTCTTTTTGCACAGTGGAATTTAAGGATTGAATTTGGGAACTAAACAAGGGCCACGATTAATTTCATAAGCAGTAGTAGGTCGTTATATATATGTCAGTAGTAGTATTGATGAAGCAACTAACGAGCCTATACTACTACTCCTAGCTAAGCTAAGGATGAAAACAGAACAGAAATATTCCGAACCGACCGTTTTCGTTTTCTATATTATGATTCTATTTTTAAACATAAAAAATTGTCAGTTTCAACTGGTTTCACAACCATTTTCAATCATTTTTTGTATTCTTTAATTGCTAAAATGTAGAAATATATCGAATTAACCGTTTTCGTTTTCTATTTCGTAAGTCCGTTTTCGACCGTTTCCGACCGTTTTCATCCTTACTCCTAGCAATAGGATAATGATAGGATATAACATTAGCGTGAATGATGGGCTGAAACTAGGCGAGGGAGGTCAAGCTAGTTTATTTGTTTGATGGTCTCCATAGATCGCAGACAGAATCCCCTGTTCGGCTGAGCTTATCAGCACGGCTTATCAGCCGTGGAACAGTGTTTTCTCTTATAACAAAACAGTCACAGCCGGCTTATAAGCCAAAAAACAACCTGCCGAACAGGGCGAATATGTTTGCCAACTGTCTGGATTCCATGCTAAAAGTCTAGGCACGGTTTGTTAGGGCTTTTCTCCGGCTCCGGCTCTTTCGGACGAGTTCTGCCAAACCGTATAAATGAGAAGCTGGAGAAGTTGTTTTAGAAAAGCTACAAATTGTGATTCATCCAAAACGGCTCCGGCTCCTCTAAATAAGCCCTTAGAGAGGAGCCGTCCTAAGCACCTCTAGTTACTAAGTTTTAGATGGCATAAATAAGATAAAATAATCTAAAATTTTAGTTTTCAACTTTACTAGCCAACTACTAAACTTTAGAATTCAAACAGACCCTACGTTTGCCTGTCCTGCGTGCTTTTGGCAGCTCGCGATGCATGCGTAGGGGACATGCACGAGGTAGGGCCATCCATCCAAGAGCAATAACTCCGCACCCGTCGAGGGTCGTCGTCCTCGTCCCCGTCCCGTCCGTCCAAGATCGTACGTAGTAAGAGCTAAGGCCATCTGCAGTGGGGAGTCGATTTTTGAGGAAAGAGAAGACCACGTAAGCTGTGGAAGTGAGTCGATTCCAAAGATCTCCAGCGATGGGCCGACTCCTCCCGTGGGCCAAACAAATAAAAGATTGTTTTGTTCTCGTGAGCAGGACACATGCAAGCCAATCGGTGCTTTCTATCCCTTCTCTCCTCTTCTTTCAATCGACTCAGCTTTCGTGGTCGGTTCCTGACACACTCTATGCATCGGTTTGCTGCAGTGGTCTCTGCATCAACTCATGCCAATTAAAATATTCCCTTGAGTCACTTTAAAAACACCACTGGAGAAGCCCTAAAAAGCCATGCCAGTTTACAGACGCGAGTGATTAATTTCATAAGTATAGTAGTCGTTGTGTTAGTAGTATTGACGAAGCAACTAACACCCTACTGCTACTGCTACTACTAGCAATAAGATAATCATAGGATATAGCGTTAGCGTGACTGATGAGTGATGATGGGCTGAAACTAGGCGAGTGAGGCTAAGCTAGTTTATTTGTTTGATGGTCTCCGTAGATATCGCAGACAGAATATGTTTGCCAACTGTTTGATTCCATGCTTTAAAGTATAGTTACCAAGTTTTAGATCACACAAGTGAGCTAAAATGATCTAAAATTTTAGTTTTCAACTTTACTAGCCGACTACTAAACTTTAGAATTCAAACAGACCCTACGTTTGCCTGTCCTGCGTGCTCTTGGCAGCTCGCGATGCATGCGTAGGGGACACCATGCACAAACAAGGACAAGGTCCATCCATCCAAGAGCAATAACTCGGCACCCGTCGACGGCCGTCGTCCTGCCCGTCCGTGGAGAGCAGAGCCCGTGTTTAGACGGTGGAATTGGGAGGAGAAGTTGGAATAGTGTAGGTCACGTCGCACTGTAGCAACTTTTGTTTGTATTTGGTAAAAATTGTCCAAACTTTGACTAATTAGGCTCAAAATGTTCGTCTCGCAAAGTACAATAAAACTGTGCAATTAGTTTTTAATTTCATCTACATTTAGTACTCCATGCATATGCCAATATTTTGATGTGACGGGGAATCTTCTTTTTGCATAGTGAAATTTGGGGTTGGATTTAGGAACTAAACAAGGGCAGAGTCACACAAACAAGGCAGCAGTAAAGCGAGAACGCTTCGCGAGGAAGCAACACGCATTACACGCACACCATTAACAGATTTCAGAACGAAGGGACGGATCGGAGCGATACGATGAACCTTAGAACCTATAGCTAGAGTAGGCCAGCTAGCAAAGCTATGGAGCCAGGCCAGGCCAGGCCAAGCGAAGCGAACAGAACAGAACAAGACAGAAGCGAACAGAACGAGACAGAGTTAGGATTAGGAGGGAGCAGGTCCATCCAGGCCGTGTAGATATGGATGGATGGGTATGGGCCGGCTGTGGGGGCTACCACTCCCAGTCCCACCCAGCAAGAAGCAACCAAGCAAGTAGGGTTAGCTAGCAGGCGTGCACGCGAGTTGGCCCGTACCTTGGCGCCTTGCGCCTTGTCGCGGTGCTTGCTTTTGGGTTTGGGGCTTTGGGCGTCGACGTCGGCACGCGGAAACCGATGCCTTGGACGCATCACACGCGGCCATTTCAGGCCCCCGCACCTCCTTGGACGGACGGGACCCTTGCGCTTGCGCCCATCGGACACGGCCAGCCATTCTCATCACCCGCCCCGCCTGACCTGACCTCGGCTGCCTGCTTTGATTGCCCTCCGACCGCGACCGCGACCGCTGGCTTGTTCTCGTTCCCGCCCGCCTCACCCGACATGGACGCACGCCAGCAGCAGCAGCAGCAGCAACCAAACGGAAGCGGACCCGTGGCTTGGATGCGTGTGGGGGTTTGGTTCGGGCGCGGCGCGGCGACAAGCGGAAGCGGCTCTTGCTTGGGTTTGGACGGACACCAGCAGCAGCAGCCAAGGCATCCTTTTGTTCTGGCGTCGCTCGGGCGTGGATCAGCAGACAGCAGCAGGCGTCGTCTACCTCCTCTACCCGGTGTCGCGACGCGGGACGCCTGCGTCCGCCTGGCGCCACTCGCCAAAGCGGTATGCTGCTGCTGCCCGGTGTGGGTGTGGCGTTCGCGCGCGATCTATTTTTTGTTTTCTGTTTCCGCCGTTATTGCTATTCATTCAAAACCGACATCCGCTGTCCATACTACTGCCGTTTTGCTAGCGAGTGGGCATGTTTAGCTGGCAAAAAAGAGCAAAAAAAAAAAGAGTATGTGCAGTACCCGTCACATCGAATCTTTGGACGCATGTATGGAGCATTAAATATAGGTAAAAAAATAACTAATTGCATAGTTTGTTTGTAAATGTCGAGACAAATCTTTTGAGCCTAGTTAGTTCATGATTGAATAAATTTTATCAAATAACAACGAAAAATGCTATAGAAATTTATCCAAAATATTTTGCCATCTAAACAGGCCAGTACTACTCTGGATTACTAGTAGTCCATGAAAAGGCGTGCCGACCAGATTAGCAATTATATTATCCAACTGAACATTTTTACGCACTGCTTACGGCTGCAACAGGGAAATATATGATACTGGAATGGAACCTGATTCCGGTGCGCCGCCGTATATGTATCAGTCGATGACGTAGCATCCATCCGTTGCCCCACCTGCCAGCCACCGGGCCCTTGCAGCTCCTCCAGGCTCCAGCACGGCAGCACCCAGCGGCGATCCTTTTCGGTGCCATTATTCACTGCACGAAGACGAATGGCTTGGCAGCCACCCGCCCGTCCCAAGTCGACGTGAGATTCACGCTCGAATAAAAAGCTACCAAAACAAACACTCTGTTTACCTGATCATTGGAGGAGAGGGCCTCTCAGCCAAAGATGACCAAACAGGCATCAAACACCGACCAGACAAGGCGCCGACCATGGATTATCAGCACATGCATGATGAAGTGAACCCATACCCTGTAGGCACACTGCGATATTTATGCTATCCTGTCGACTAACACTCAAACAAAGCCCCGAGGTAGCTCGAGACAGCACATAATCCAGACAACCGGGTAAGCGATATATTTATTTTTCTGGTCTTTTGCCCGTTTTTCATTAAGAGAAAAGGTCAAAAGAAAGGCCGAAACACGGATACAAAGGACCCACAAGTAATCCTAAGATTACCGGCAGAAACCCAAAACCACAAACGAAAAGCAAGAAAACACGAGGGGGAACCACCGCCTCAAACGCCAACCGACTATGCCTGCCAAAGAAGATATAACCACGCAATGGTTGCCAACAAAGGGTGGGTGAAGCCGTGGTGGCAAAGCATCCACCGGCAGAAAGAGCGTCCATCCGCAAGCAACCAGGTAGCCGCCGCGGAGAGCTCAGAAACAGCATCCATCCACAAGCGACCAGGTAGCCGCTGTGGAGAGCTCAGTAACAGCATCCATCCGCCAGCGATCAGGTAGCCGCTGCGAAGAGCTCAATAACAGCATCCATCCGCAAGTGACCAGGTAGCCGGTGCGGAGAGCTCAGCATCCATCCACAAGCGACCAGGTAGCCGCTGTGGAGAGCTCAGTAACAGCATCCATCCGCCAGCGACCAGGTAGCCGCAGCGAAGAAGAAGGCGACAGTGTCCGCCAACGACCAGGTAGTCGCTGTGGAGAAGGTGACGACTGCGGCAACACCAACACCCGAGGTAGACAAACCAAAGTGAGGAGGTTGGAGCACAGGCAGGCACAACACAAGCAAGGAGCGGCTTCGACGGATGGTGGTCAACAACGAAGCCTCCAAGGAGGGTATGACGTCCACAGACGCCAACAACATTGAAGAGGGCGCAAGAAGGACTTTCGCCCCAAACCGACCCCAACGACCCGCGAGGCGAACAGATCCTTCAGTGACGCCTTCAGGAAGGTGAATGATGCAGGCTGCACCACCGCCACCGGCCCAGAGCGAAGGTGGGCAGAGTTTTCACTCAGGAGCTTGTACGTCGACGTTCGCTGGTGTCCCAAGGCCCCGACCACGGACCCCCGGAGGCACTGGCGGCGCCGCCCCTGCCCGGTGGAAACCACAGTTCCAGCCGGACCAGGTGGCCCGAAACCGGCCACGCCGATCAGATCCGGCCAAAGCGGGCCAACCAGATCCGACCGGCGGCAGCCCAACGAGGCCACGATGCCCGTAGCCGGCCCCGGCGCCAGGCGCACGCAGCAATAACCACGCCGCCCAGGCCGGGAAGACGGCGTCGCCAGTGAGGGAGAGGGAGACCTCCTGGGCGGAAGCGGCGCGGCGCCTGCGCCTGGCGTCGTGACGGGAAGACACCTCCACGCCACCAGCACGCCGAGGACGCTGCGGCCGCGGGGCCCGGATCCGCCGGCCGGCCAGCCCACGACGAAGGCAGAGGCCAGCGGATGGGATCCGACCCAGGGGGCCGCACGCGTCCCAGCTAGGCGCGCCATGGACCAGGGGCGACGAGCCCGCCACCGTGCGGTACGCCAGCTAAGGGACCGGGAGCCGCTCAGCCGCAAGCCGCCGACTAGATCTGGACCAAACCCCGCAGGACGCGAAGAAGTCGGACCAGGAGCCCACGGCAAGGCAACTATGAGAAGGCACCAGACCCGGGCCGGGAGGCCCCGGATCCGGCCGGCTGGCCGTCCAAACTCGCCGGCGTAGAGGCAGATCGGGGGGAGGGCTGGAGGAGAGAGGAGGGAGGAGGGGGGCTGCGAGGCCACCCTTTTTTTTCGGGGGCCGCCGCTGGCTGCCGCCGCCGCACACAAGAGGACGGCGACGGCGGCCGAGAGGGAGGCAGGGAGGAGGGCTGCTGGCCGCCGGCGGGTTCTCCCCCGAGTCGCCCGATGGGGGGCGCTCGGGGGAAGGTCAAAGCGGGCTCCCTCTCAACCTGACACATTTAGCGATATATTTATGAAACGCCGACCACATAAATCCAAGAGTGGGTCCACTTCATTCCACGGTAATCCCATACTGTACAATCACGACACCAACAGCAGAGTACTCTAAACGCGACGTGGAATTATGTCAAGACTTTTCCTAGTGACTACATCCTACGAGATCTTTAGTGTTCTACGGCATAATTTGCTTCAGAACATGAGAGCCTTGCGGCTAAATCTCGGAGATAGCAGAGCTAGCTAGTGAGCTATACAAAAGATGGCGCCAAGATCACCAAGGTCACCACATAAGCCAGCAAGTTCAGTTAGTTCGGAACTGGGTCCAGAGTATTTCCTCCATCACCCCAGACAAAGTGAAATATGTTTCGGCTTGCTCCTGCATTTACCATCTCGTTCTTGTTCTTTAACATCTTCTCTTGTGCAAGGATATCACCATCCTACAACATGGCGAAGGTTAGCTCTGGTTGACAGATGTGTCACAAGTATTTTACGGGACACAATAGCACTGCAACACAAAGGAGATGGAATGTACTACAGCCATTTGGTTCTGAACATGAGTAACAATTGTGACCTGTATAAATGGAAACAAAGCATTTAGTAGGCAGAGGACTTACAAGTATCAAGTATGCCTTTGCCAGTAAGAAAGGGGTTGGATAGAGCTCTACAACAGCTAGTGCAGCTTCTTCTGTTACTTTTGGCACCTGAATTGTATTTATATTCGTTCATGACAAATTTGCATTCAACCATGACATCGAATGAACCAGCTGACTAACTTTCTTTAAGTATTGCCAAGTTACCTGCATAAGCTGAAGGGCAAATATGTCGCTCACTGTTTTCTTCTTAAGCTCACAACACTTTCTCTTAAACTCATCAAAGGTTGGGCAAACATGAGAAGTTTTACCAACAATCGAGAAATTTGCATCATAGTATGCTATTACTGAATGCGTAAGATCAATATATCTCTTCTGAGTATCAGCAAACCCAGTAGTTCTCTGAACATCAAATCCATCGAGAATCTCAGTGGTGAAACAGCTGAAAATAAATGGCAAAGCAATTAAAAAAACCATACATCTTATGCCCCAAATATCATATTCCATAGTTAACAAATATTGACATCACATATTAGTGGGAAGAATAATAGTAACAAGGTGTAAACTAAGGGTTAAATGTATCACTGTCAGCATTATATTGATCGCTCAGGTGACTGAGCAGTGTACATACGCTGTTTTAACCCTCTGTGGTGCACGGTTTGGATCACCTTCAACAAGATATATCAACTTCCTCAGCCCGCATTTCTACAAAGGAATAACAAATGAAAGTATCGTGTCAAGCTGTGACTAAAATAAACAATATATGCTAGAGGAACTTGATAAGCTCTGCAGATCCATCAACATGGACAACAGACACAATGTTTTTTTTTATGTAACAGACACAATGTCAGTGACAAGGTTTACAATTTATATATTCATGCTTAAGTTTAAGTCACCATACCCTTTGCCATGTCATTGCCAGGGATGAGATACTTTATGCCTTTAAATTCAAGATAACAAAAGAATAAAACATAACCTCTGTGAAAGGTTAGAACAGGGACATATTGGACTGGCCAATGACATCCTCACATCCAGCAGGTGCAAAAATGCAACTCAAATTGGAGCACTCCTTATCAAATTCGACATTTCTTTAGGTTCAAAATATGACATTATAGTCTTTCAATTCAATGACTGCCACATATGAGATCATGGCACCAAACACAAATGATTTTACACATCAATCTAATTGCAGCATAGGTAATTCACCAATAAACAGAACAGCAACAGCAAAGCCTTTCAGTCCCACGAAAGTTGGGGTAGGCTAGAGATAAAACCCAACATGAGACACCAACAGAAAGGAAAAAATACAAATAAAAGAATAAAAAGGAAATAATAATAGTATAAGTGTCATCAGCTGAACGTACAAATAAGGAAAAAAAAAGTGAAGGTTCAAGGTTTATAAGTTATAACAACAGCAGAAGCAAATGCAAGTTCAGAAGGCACCTGCATCCTGAATTTCTGATCTTTGTATCGGTTGTCTTCAATTGAGCCATCTAAATCCATAACCTCTTTCCTTTCAACAATGAAATCCAGAACATACTCTGTGTGATCTTCCTTATGACGGGCAATCCAAATACCATCTCCCACAGGTAATTGTCTAACCTGAAGGACAAGGTCCAAACTGAAGAATCAACACCAAATTCTCCGGCACATTACACAAACGAATCAATCAAGCATCACACCTCAACCTTTCTTATGTTAAAAAAGAACAAAAACTATATCCAAGAGGATAAATTCTAGACATTTATACAAAAAAATTTAATCCAATGACTTGCAACACTGTCCACAATGTGACATTAGACATTGATGCCACCTGCCACCTTGAGCACAAGGAAGCAAACACTCTAGGCTGCGAGCATGAGGTTGCAACAGACAAAAATATCAAACAAGTTATCTTCTTATTTCTACCAAAATTTCACTGTATTTAATGTCATTTTCCCTTTTTTTCATTTCTAAGAGTTTTTTAATATTTTTTCAAAGATCCTTGGCTGAAGGAATTAGGACTCCAATGGCATATTTTGAAACAAACTATGTAATAGAGGCATAAACATGAAAGCGGGAAAATGTAGTGGCAAATGAAATTGCGTGTCAAGCTCTGGGCTAAGCATCATATATGAGATATCCCTAATCAGTATAACTATGCCCCCATTTTCATTTCTACAGCAGAGAGAAAGTAGGACATGATATAGAAGAGTGCGCAAACTCTGATCCCAACTAACCTCTACACCAAAATGGCTCTGTGAACGAATGTTATCAGCAACTTTTCTTGAACGAGACCTGCACAAACAGATAACAAATATGAGAACCCGATTCCACGCATAGCAAACACATTAAATTCCAATGATGACACGTCCAACTACACAAATAAAATACATGAGAACCAATTCCATGCAGAGAAAATATATTGAATTCCAACAAAAAAACAATGCAGAGCAGTCATAACAAGATTATTTTTTAAAAAATAACAAAACATCATTTTTTTTCTCTAATAATCTATGAACCTATGGAAGTCAAGTCATATATTACAGTTTCGTACAAAATACTCCGTCCGTTCCAAATTATAAGACATTTTGGCTTTTCTAGATTCACGACTTTTGCTATGCACTTAGATATACACTATGTCCAGATGCACAATTATAGCAATGTATCTAGAAAAGCCAAAACGTCTTATAATTTGGAACGGAGGGTGTAGAATGGTAAATCAGACCAGTCATAACCAATGAAACTTGTATCAAGGTTACAAACATTGCATAAGGTAACCTTCCTCATGATAATTTGAACAAATTATGGAAAATGAACAGCAGAGGGCCATTTTTGTTTTAATATTATGCATTGAATGAGATATCCCACCTAAGATCAAAGATAACTACAAATATACAAAAGGAGATACAAAATTTCTTTGTGAGAGTCGGATAAGATGATACAGACCCAAATTTTTCACGATCATCCAATATTAAAATAACTTCATAAGCTTCAAGGAAGTTTTCATTGGCCCGACGAGGTGGCATAGCTAGTTTAGCAAAACCCTAGCAGCAGCAGATGCAGAATAACATTATGTTTGAATTCAAAATTTTAAGGAAAAAGAAGGTTTGTCGAGAAAGTTTCTCCATCAAAAGTCAAGCATACCATTGTAGAAGATTGCAGTTCGGGTGTTCCTTGGAATGGAAGAGGAATATCTGGCAGTCCACAACTAGTAATAGGCTCCTTGCCTGCATTGAAGTATATGAATCAACCAGGAAGATTGGTAGGGAATGACACTAATGTTTCGATATTTTTGTACAATCTAAATAGAAAACGTAGTGATATCCATAGAACAGGATTGCATGTTTTCAGTTTTGGTAGAACACCCCTTTCGGTAAATTTTTTAGAACACGCAACTAGTAGCCAGAATAAAATAGAGCAGTGGAACAAAAAGGTAAGCATAATTCTACAAGAACTTATGTGATATGAACAGAAAACCAATTGAAACCTTTTAGGGGAATGTTCTTTCCACATGGCTCTTCAGAATCAGAATCTGAATCTGAATCACAGATGATTCCTTTGTAATTCTACACATGATAGAGAAACCATAAGTTACGAATGTATTGTAGATCTACAATTATGGAAAAATATACCAAGAAATTGAAATACTAGCTGAAATTATATCAACTGTGTGTAAACAGTATATTTAAATTACTAGTGCAAGTAAATCTACAGTCACATATTCGATGAGGGGTATCATTTTATTATAAGAAGGAAGTGTAATTAAGAAAAAAAAGTGTTAGAATTTGTGTCTCTATTGATTTGGGCTAACCCTAGAAGGGTAGCTATATAGGTAGCCATACATGGGCCTCATGGGCCTAATATACTCATAATCCAACACCCCCCCCCCCCGCAGTCTGAACTACCGGCGCAGCGGAGTTCCAGACTGGACAAGAAAGAAGAGAACACACACAAGCCCCCCCACAGACGCAACTAGCCACTGGTGATGTTGAGGCTGGAGCGAAACTCGGTGAAGGTCGTGGACGGGAGGCCTTTGGTGAAGATGTCCGCGAACTGGGAGGTGGTCGGAACATGAAGGACCCGCACCTCGCCGAGGGCGACCCGATCCCGGACAAAGTGTAGGTCGATCTCCACGTGCTTCGTCCTCTGGTGTTGGATGGGGTTGGTGGAGAGGTAGACCGCACTGACATTGTCGCAGTAGATCAGCGTGCTCCGGGAGGGCGGAGTGTGGAGCTCGGCAAGGAGCTGCCGGAGCCAGGAGGCCTCAGCCACGCCGTTAGCAACAGCGCGGTACTCCGCTTCGGCACTGGACCGGGAGACCACCGGCTGGCACTTAGACGACCAGGACACCAGGTTGCCGCCCAAGAAGACAGCGTAACCGGAGGTGAAGCGCCGGGTGTCCGGACACCCTGCCCAGTCGGCGTCAGTGTAGACGATGAGCTCGGCCGAGGAGGACCGGTGAAGGAGTAGGCCGTAGTCGATCGTGCCTCGGAGGTAGCGGAGGAGGCGCTTGAGAGCAGTGAGGTGAGGCTCCCGGGGGTCATGCATGTGAAGACAGATCTGCTGAACTGCATAGGTGATGTCCGGCCGGGTGAAGGTGAGGTACTGAAGGGCACCAGCAAGACTCCGGTATGCAGTGGGATCTGACACTGGAGGGCCCTCAGCCTCTGACAACTTGCCCTGAGTATCAACCGGAGTGGAGCAGGGGTTGCAGTCAGTCATCCCAGCCCGCTCTAGGATATCTCAAGTATACTGCCGCTGATGAAGAAGTAACCCGGCAGGATGAGGCTCAACAGTGACCTCGAGGAAATGGTGGAGCACACCCAGATCCTTCATAGCAAACTCCTGCTGAAGAGCGGCAATGATGCGGCGGAGAAGTGGCTCACTGGAGGCTGTGAGGACAATGTCATCAACATAGAGCAGCAGGTACGCAGTGTCAGCTCCATGGTGATAGATAAACAGAGATGTATCAGACTTGGCCTCCACAAACCCCAGGGTCAGCAGGAAAGCAGCAAACCGATGGTTCCACGCCCGGGGTGCCTGCTTGAGGCCGTAGAGAGACCTGTTGAGTCTTCTTCCCTCCCAGCCTGCCGCCGCCGGCCTCTGCCGCCGCCGCGCCGCCGCACCTGGCGCACCGCCGCACCTGGCATGGCCGGCCAGCAGTCTCCTCCTCCTCCTTCTACCTTTTTCCATTCTTTCCCTCCCCTTCCCACCTCCTTTTTCCAACAAAAAGAAAGTTAGAAAACCACCTTATAAATTGTAAAAGGTTTAATCTCAGGGAATACATATAGCTTGCATGGACAAAAAAGATTTCAAAGAATCGAAATTATTTCCTTGTCAGGTGTCACATTATTGTTGTAGCTACAATATTCTGCCGGAGCATGTAAGTATGTAGACTAAACTAAATATATGAAAGACTACGTGCTTTTAAGTAATGTTTTGATAGTTAAACATCGCTCTGCTATTGATGTTTGAAAACTGAAAAGTACTTTTGTTTGTGTCAGACCAGGACCAAGACAGAAGGCTAGAACATAAAAACGGAAAACTTCATCAAATAATAACTGAAGACTATCAGAGCACGCCTTTATGTCTTTCATCATACCTAAACATACAGAAGAATCTGTGAAATGGTCTGTGTATGTATCTTATTGTTAGCACGGGAAACAAAAGCAGTTTTGAAAAAAGGTAGTCCTTACAGTAGTTTGAACTTGACGGTAGCAACTGCTCTTCTTTTTTGTCAGAGAACTGCCACCGACAAGCTCAGGACTGTGCCTGGCAACAGAAGGATTCATAGCAGATGTGTCGTGAGAATCATCTAATCCAGACCGTGAAAGACATTCACGCGCAGTGCCTTCCCCTTCTTGAGTTAGCATATACCTACAAAACTCACCTAGTCAGCTCCAACCGATGTTTAGCATCTCAAAAGAATGTGGATGCCTTATAACAAAAACCAAAGTACATACATAATGTGCCTTCCCCTTCAACTACTGCACATGATAAAAAGTGGACACAAAATAAAAGACCATTGTACCAGAGGAGATAACTAAATACCAAGATGGATCAGAATGGGATCCAATTTGTATGACAAAAAAGATGGTAGGTCTAAGAATCATGCTGGTGTTGCACCTATTGTGGCCTTTACAGGTCCACTAACCCATGATAGAGTTAATGTTATACTGTAGTTACCCTTAAATAAAATCTTCCAATACCATTTGCAGAAGGAAAGAGATCATTAGGCTTCCAAATGCCCACAGCAAAATCTAATATGAAATGGCCAATTTATTTGCTAGTATACAAAATCACTTTATTGTGTTAGCATATTGAGTTTCCTCCTTCAAACAAAAAAGAAAAAATATTGATGTGGTAATGTCTCTAGCCCTTGAGAGCAAATCTGCTGGATTCTTTACAGATCGTTTTAACAGTGTGTAATGCTAGCATTGATGCCATCATGCTGTGTAATGCAGCAGCAAATTGCAGAGCCAAAAGATATATCTATATGAAATTTGTACTTATAACAAGCTGTGGGGTTTGTTTCTCTAAATTTACTTATATCATGAGGATTTATGTGTAAGTGTGTAACCTTTTGTACAGTCAAGTATTACTTTGCCAAAAAAAAAATAATAACTGTGGAATGAGTGTATAGGACCCACACAAATGGAAAATGAGAATGTCATGTATTACTTTGCTGGGTTACTCCACTTGGTGACAAGTCGATTAGAGAGCAGTGTCTTCATGCAGCTCCAACCAGTGTACCAGTCCTTCCCGTAACTCTGTTTTGCTTTACTTTTATTTGGACTGATTAAAATGAAAAGTAGCTACTTAGTAACACGTCAAACATAGCAGGAGTACCAAAACAGCAGGAAATCACTGAGAAAGAGTACCCAATTGCGTCTCGTGACAGGCCACTGGCTTCAGCAGCATCAATAAGCTCTTGTTTCATCATAAAATCTTTCCCGATAGCCTTTGCCCTATAGGAAAATTCCATTGTTATATTGTCTTAAATATTTTCTTGAAAACTTAGGTATCTTTTCTCCTGCCCCCTATGAATAAACATCAATATTCAACCTCCCTACTAAAAATACAGTTGTCTTTTGTAGACAACATATACGGTATATACCTCAAGAAATCATACCTAAGGAGTGTTATTAGTATGGCATAAGCAGCAGTGTTCTTCCTTGGTAAATAACTTTTTGTCCCTTTTGGTTTCTTTCCTATAACAACAAATGACGCCATTCAGAGAAAGAGGGTTTTCAAAGAACTCACGGTCAACCATAAAAATAGTGAAACATTGCCTTTTGCAGGAGATAAATCCTGATTCGACTCTGCAAAGAAACTTTTCATATGTTGTATGAACCATGGTCCCACACCCCTGACAACAATGGTGAAGCACAATAAAGATACACTTTATGATGCAACACTACATTGAAAAAATGCCTTATGATACAGCAAAGTTCAGACTTATTGTTCTAACGCAACACAAGGGACAAATAAAGCATCTCAGAAGTCAGACCCTCATTTATAAGATAGCACTAGGTTGAAAAAAGAAATTTCAAATCTAACAAGAAATGGTGGTTTCTGGTTTCTAATGGATTATGTTTGGGTGAGAAATCACAATGTCGATATAGCTGCCTAGCAGACCTTACATAGTAACTGAACATTGCAGGCTCAAATATACGATGTTACGTTCTAAAATTTAAAAATAACCAGCGAGTTCCTGAGGTGTTCAAGTCAACCAGAACGGGGATGAGCCCTCACTTCCGATTAGATAAATGAGCACACCTACATCACCATTCACTACATGCCAAAACTACAAACAAATTCGCATGTCTAACAGTATATAGCTGTTAAGCCTGTTAGGACTGCGGATGTACCTAGAATACCAATTAGTGAAATGAACATGTCTACACAGAAAATTACAAACCAATTCATTCGTCTTAGGGTATTCAGCCATTAGGAGTAAGAAGAAACGAGCCTTCAACTACCATTTTCTCTGTAATGTCAGCTTGAAATGAAAAATCCTCGCCAAAACAAGGCATCCGCTTGGCACGAAACAAAAACCATCAAACGGTAGCTTCAACTGGGGCATTTCAATACCATGAGAGAGAGAGAGGGAGGAGCGGGGCGGGGGTTTTCATGGAAAGGATTTCAGAAAAGTATATAGTTACTTGACGTTCGAGAAATCCTTGAGGGTCCGGATTGGCTCCTTGGAGGAGCAGAGGCTGCAGTTGGCTTTGGCGAAGGCGAGGTAGTTGTTCGGCGAGAGCCCGTCCGGCTCCTGCATCATCGCCCGCCACTTCTCCAGGAAGAAGCGAGAGAGGGGCTCATTCTCCGGGTTATGCACCTTGAGTTGCTTCGGCACCGGCTGCGCTTCCTTTGGCTTCTTCGGCGGCCGCCGCATCGTGATCGCACGGGGATTGGTGCACGGCGGTGGAGGCAGATCGCTGGATTGGGGATTCGGGAATCGGTGAGCGAAGCTAGGGTTTGTGGTTTAGGAGCGGGAAGGAGGAAGAGCCCGCCATTGCGGGGTGATTCGAGGGGGTTTGCAGTTTGCGGTCGGGTTTTGGAAGTTTTGATGACGGTGATGAACCAAAGTTCATTCACTCCGACGCATCACAGGCCAGGCCTAGTTGGGCTCACGCTTCAGGCCCAATGTTCAAACCCAACCCACCAGTACGAACCACCTGGCCTCTTTTTATCGATCAAAAAACAAAAGAAAAAAAAGTTCATCTGAATCGCGCCTCCTATGATTTTTTTCGCGACCGCGACTTCACGCGTATTTCATTAAGAAGAAGAGCCGGAAAAGCGGCTTACACAAATCAGCTACGGGAGAACCCATAATGCCGGTTACACAACCACAGAGGGAGTGGTTTGGAACCTAGACGACAACAGAATACAGCAGAAAGAGAGGCTTAGGAAGGGGCCCTCCACCACACACCTAGCACTTAACTGACTATACCTGCAAGGTAAAAAAAATACATCAACGCAAGAGTGTCAGCACGACTCCTTCGATTGAGAAGTCAAATTTTTCTGCTCTTTTATCTTTTTATTGAAACTGTTCAATTTTACTCTCTAGGTAGGGTTGAGAGCAGGTTTGACTAACATGACGCTACGTTAGCCATGAGAAAAATAAGGGGGTGTTTGGTTCACCTTCTAAACTTTAGTCGCTGTCCCATTGAATGTTTGGACACATGCATGGAGTATTAAATATAGACTATTTACGAAACTAAATGAACAGATTGAGACTGTTTTGCGAGACGAATTTTTAAGCCTAATTAGTCCATGATTTGACAATATAGTGCTACAGTAAACATGTGCTAATGACGGATTAATTAGGCTTAATAAATTCGTCTCGTGGATTACTGACGGATTCTGTAATTTATTATTTTTATTAGTATCCGAACACTTCATGCGACATCCCCATGTGACACCTCCTAAACTTTAGTCCCTAAATCCAAACACCCCCTAAGTCAAACCATATTGATAGTTCAAGAAGGTCAAATATACTTTATTCAAAAAACATACAAAAAAATCCAAATATTTTCTCTAGACTTAATTTAAAAATCCTAGACTTAATTTAATCTTAAAAAAAGATTATATAAAACCTGCTTTAGCTCGAAAAAGGTATGAAACCAAATTTAGACTTTTTCCCCTAAAATTATGTAATTTCTTATGTTGCCTAGTTTATAATTATTTGAATTTTATATGGTTTTCTTTTTTGTGTTAATTCACTAGTAGATATTCTTTTATCTATTATAGTTAGTCTATGTTGACGAAAATACTAATATGGGTCCAAGTGACTTTGAGTTCTATACTTAAGATCAGAAGGTGGATATGGCTGCAACCTTTATTTTGGTATAGACAGGAAATAAACAATCTCTACTTTGATTAGTGATGGCTTTTGATAGGCCGTGCCCACTAAGTCCCCATATCACAAAGAAACGACGTCCTTTTATTGGGGACAGTGAATTTTGTTTCTTTTACACACATGCAGATAAATTGTGCTTGGTGAGCTTTGAAATAGATATTAGCACAAAATCAACACTTGTGAATGAGAAATTAGGTGGAAAATAATTTTACAAAATGGTGCAAATAGGTTTTGGTTCCTTGTGGCCAAACATGCTTAACTAGGGTTTGAGTCATAGACTTAAGACAATGATGTGTCTGTTGACATCAAGACTTATATAGTGACTTCATCAATCTTAAGATTTCTCGTAGAGATGGATGTGGGTGCGTGCGCTGATATATGTGAACGTCCATACATATACAAGCGACACATGTGTTTATACTAAATACGATCAAGTACAAGATTGTCACACGACACTTGCGTTGGTGTGCAAGTCACTTGAACTACTATGCTGTTCGTTCCAATCTTGTGGACTTGTGGACTAATTATAACAGCTAAGAAGAGCATATGTAAGCAAATAAACATCAAAAGGAGAACATGACTAATTATAACAGCTAAGAAAGAGCATATGTTAGCAAATAAACATCAAAAGGAGAACATGTAAGATTCAAATAACTCCAAGCTAGACATCATAATATAAAGGATGGTCTTAAGAATGAATCTAAAATTGGTTTCATATTCTAAGCTAGAACAAATCTTATATAAAATTTCTAAAACCCCGCTCGGATCTCTAGAATTGAATTGAAACGGAATTATATTGTTTGGGCAGTATTTTGGCTCTGATTGGAACTACAAACAACAATTCCAATCAATTCTCATTAAGCTCGTCAGACCAAGGTAAGATTCATGGCTTCCAATTCAATTTTGTTCTCCCGCTGCACCATTCTTCAAAGCAGACTTGTTCCTCGTAAGTATTTGATGAACCACGGCATCATCGAAGGAGCACTATCAAGCGTGCCTACTCAAGTATGATGGAAAAGCCTATCAATTTAGGGGACCCAAATGAGCTGTAGATTAAATCGGATTTTAGATTTTTAATAGCATATTTTTTTCAAGAAAAAATTAGATAAGTTATTGAAAAACTATATATATATATTTGATAAGTTAAAGACTATATGTCCCCCAAACTACCAATATAAGTCAATTTACGTCCCTGGTGACTGACATGGCGCCATGTCAGCCAAAATCGCTTTCAAAACTGTCGAGGGAGCAAAATCAGATGATTGTTGGAGGTGGCTCAGACTTTGACAAAAGTGGAGGAAATAGACTTTTTCAAAGCAAAATGAAAAAAAAACTAAATAAAAGATATATAACAAAAGGAAAGAGCTACTATCTGAACACTCCTTCATTTTAAATACATAAATTAATAGATCACTTCAGTTTTGTCGAGTCAAACTGGTCCAACTTTAACCAAGTCTTATAAAAAGTGTACAATCATCTACAATCAAATTAGTTTCATTGAATACACTATGAAATATGTTCTCACATTGCATCTATTTTGATATTGTAGATGTTATTTTTTTTAAAAGAAAACTTGATGAAAATTATAAATTTTTTAACTTAAGCCAAAGAGACCTAGCTTTGTTCGCTTGAGCTTATCAGCCAAAATCAGCCAGCCATGAAACAATGTTTTTCTCTCAACAAATCAGCATCAGTAAAAAATACAGTCAGCCGAACACAGCCATAATAATCTGCAATTTGCAATAGGGAAGTAGCAATTAGCTTTCACGGCTGTTGATGACTGCTACTTACTGATTTGATTACATGACAAGATACGAGGCCATGATATCTCAATGCTATACATGCTCCGCCTATACAAGTGCAGCAAAATGATGGTAGTAGTTTGTACTGCTGTCAGTAATTTCTACAGATCACATACATACATTTTCATCATATTATTACAATAATAATAATTCCAAGGTTACATTACTGGCGTGGCAACATCAGAAGCTCAACTGTTCAAGCAAAGATGTGCACACTTAGTTGAAACAATCGGCAAGGACTGCTTTCAGCTCGTGGATGAAATCAAAACTCTGGATGCAGTTTGCAATGTTATCCGGTCGGTTTTCAGTGTAAACAGAAAAGAAAAACCCCAACAAGATAACAACAGACATCTCATAATGCAAGCGAGCAGAAGTCAACCGATGAACATAATGAACCACTACACATCTCATCCCAAGAACATTGCATCTTGTGCAACCTGGAGACCACAGCAGGGAGGCACTTTCATGGTGACTACATGCTCCAAAACGGTCAGTGTTCAATTGGACCATTTGCCTTCAGAATACGAAAGCCTTGCAATTGAATATCTGAGCATAACGGGCTAGTGAACCACACAAAAATATGGCTCAAGATCACCAAGGCGGTGATATACTCAATTAAATCGGTTATTCCAAAATGAGCCCTGAAGATTGACATCCATCACCCCAGACAAGCTTGAAGATGTTTCTACTAGCCCCTGCATTTATCATCTTGCTCTTGTTCTTCAACATCTCCTCTTGGGCACGGATATCACCTTCCTTCAAAATCATAAAGGTAAAATTTTAGCTCACAGAAATGTCAATGCACAAGTGTTATGACAATGAGTAAGTGTCGTAACTTGAAAAGTAAAATGAAAATAAGAAGTAAGAGAAGACTGACAAACATGGAGTACGCCCTTGCGAGCGAGAAAAGAGTTGGATAGAACTCTATAACAGTTAATGCAACTTTCTCTGTTACTTGTGGCACCTGCATTGCATTGCATGCATATTCGATGAGGATAATATCTCATATTCAACTATGACATCACATGAAGCAGCTGGCTAGCTTTTGTAAAGAGGGCTTATATTGACATGTAACCTGCATAAGTTGCAGAGCAAATATTTGGCTCACTGTTCTCTTCTGAAGGCAACGACACTGTCTCTCAAACTCATCATAGGTTGGGCATATACATGCACTTTTAGCAAGACTCTGAAAATTCGTGCTGTAGTAATCAATTATTGAGAGTGTAATATAACCATATGTTCTTATGGTATCAGTATACCCACTGGTACGGATAACATCAAATCCTTCGAAAATCTCAGTGGTGAAGCAGCTGAAAATAAACGACATGGCACAGCTAAAAGGTCACATATATGCTTTCTTAAATAATTCATGTAATAATGAAATATTTAACATTATCAATTCAGGTGAAATGAGCAGTGTTCGTACGCTGTTTTGATGCTTGCTGCTGATCCTTTTGAAGTGTTTGGATCACCTTCAACAAGATATATGAGCTTCTTTAACCCGCATTTCTACAAGGCACAATAAATGAAGCATCTCATCATATTGTTTCTCAAATAAATAAGGACAACAAAACATTTTGTCCAGGAACAGAGCAATCTATAGAACCAAGCATATGTTTTCTCATGCCCTTTATCATTTTTTTTCTGGAACATGGAAGAGAGTTGTACGTCATTGTATTAAAGAAAGCACAAGAAAAGCTAGACCAAATACACTGCCCCAAGGGACAAAATACCCTTTCATCTCCTCATTTTCAGCATTTCTCTACACATCATCAACCGTAGCAAAAATTTTAAAAAAACGTCCATTTTTAATAGCAGCACTACCTATGATAGTACTGTGACATGCAAAATAAGTTACACAGAATTCTTTGACAGACTACTACATTTGCCAAAATGATAATGATGCTAAACACACACATGATATTAACCACCAATTTCATTGCTGCATAGGTGAATCGCTCGCAAATGAAAAACAATAGCGACAAAAAGTTAGTTTTTTTTTAATGATTAGCTTCCAGACTCAACTATCAAATGGGGTTATCACAAGAAACAAGTAACAACAGAGACATGGAATATTTAACAATTTAAAATGAATGTACAGAGAAGAGGGAAATGACATTCAAGGTCTGTAACAATAACAAGTAGTAAATGCAAGTCCATATAGTACCTGCAGCCTTGTTTTCTGATCTTTGTATCGATTGTCTCTAATTGAGCTACCTAAATCCGCAACATTTTTCCTTTCAACAATGAAATCTAGAACATATTCTGTCAGAAATTTTTTATGACGAGCAATCCAAATGCCATCACCTACAGGCAAACGTTTAACCTGGATGACAAGGTTCAAACAGAAGAATAATAATCACTTTCTGTGGAACACAACACAAAATGATCAATATAAGCATCATAACCCTTCTTTTTTTATATGTTAAAAAAGAACAAACACATTTGGTCACCAACAGGCTTGTGTTCAAGATATTAATAAGCAAGTTACTATCATATAAGTTGCAAGGTTCCCCACAATTTATGAACTTAGGAAACAGTATGTAGGATTGTAGGCCACAAAAAATTTAATCAGAGTCAGTTTATAACTAACCTCTACAGGTACGTTAAACTGTGAACCAATGTTATCAGCAACCTTTTTTGAAGCAACTTTTCTTGAGGAATACCTATGCAAAAATGTAATAATCATGAGAACAAAATTTTGATGTGTCTGGACAAATATAATGCTTATATTAGTAGGATACGGTCATACAAACCCGAAATTCTCACGATCATCCAATATCAGAACAACCTCGTAAGCTTCAAGAAACTCTTCACTTGATTGACAAGGTGGCATAGCCAGTATACAGTTGTCCATTGATACAGCATCCTTGTCTAGCATATTGAAGTCAGAAGAACCCTGGGACCAAAAAAAAAGTATATTCTGATTGAAAATTCCAAAAGGTATAGTACTGTGCAGCACATGGTTTATCCATAGAAAAGTCAAACATACAGTTTTACCAGACGATTGCAGCTCCAATGTTCCTTGGGATGAAAATGGAGGAGTAAACTGAACATTCTGACAACTTAAATTAGGAGGAGGTCCCTTGCCTTCAAAAGAAGTATTGGAATTAAACAAAAAGTATAATGCTTTTTTTATGGATATTATACTATTGAAATAGCAAGCATAATGCTACCAAGAGAAGAAGAAGCAGCAGCAGCAGTGTTCTTCTTCGGCTTAGGGCACCTTGGTATTCTTGTTTTCTTTCCTGTTAAAATAAACAAAACCATTTCATATTCTACAGAAGAGAGAATTGGTGCCTAAAGGAAAAAAAACAGGAAAGGATTTTCAAACGGCACCCAGTTAAGAATGAAAACGGTTATCATACTCTCCTGCTACATTACCTTTCGTTGGAGAATCCTGGTTGGACTCTGGAAAGAAGCCTTTCATACAACGTATTAGCCAAGGTCCCACACCACTGTAAACAGTGATAGAATATTAAAACATCCAGCTATGTAAATCAAAATTATTCAAAAAGTCCAGAACTGTATTACCAAATAGAACGTAGCATATTTCTTTCATGAAAAAAGGAGTTTATAACAAATTTATGTATGTAGAATCATAATGCACATTGTGGCTTGTAGGCTAACAAAAGCTACAGAATTGATTAGCAATGCAGACACAAATTTCTGATATTAGCCCAAGATATGAAAGTAAGCTAACCACAGAAATCCTGAAATGTTACTGAAATCACAGCTTATTAGATCCGGTTCCTGTCTAACTACAGCTCAAATAAGAGAATGTCAATTCCCACCAACACTAACCGCACAAAAAAAAACAAAATTCAATCAAACTCCTGTCCTGTCTCAATGCAGCATTCACTCAGCAACGGACAAAAAAGAATGGATTGGGGAAGTAGGAGGAAAGAATTGATACTTGATCTTAGAGAACTCCTTGAGAGTCCGGATGGGCTCATTGGCGGCGCAGACATTGCGGTAGGCTTTGGCGAACGTGCGGTCCAGGTGCTCCTTGAAACCGGCCGGCTGCTCCCTCATCGACAGCCGCTTCTCGTGGAGGCAGCGAGCGACCTCCTCGTTCTCTGGGACCCGCACCTTGAGCTGCATCGGCGCCGGCACCGCCATCTCCGAGAGATTTGGAGCTCGCAATGGAGGGGGCGGCTGCTGGATCGGGGGTGCTAGGGTTTGGAGGGAAGGGGTGGGGAAGAACAGGTCGCCATTGAAATGGTTCGTAGCTTGAACTGATTTGAATTTTGCGGTCGGGACTCACGGACACGGTGCCTGTGATCTTTGCAAAGATGGGCTGGGCTGGGCTGTCCAGTTAGAATGGGCAAGCCTTATTGGGCTTTAGTTCGACTCCAAGCCCAGTTCTTGCTGAACTAGAATTAACCTTTGTTCAAATTTTCTTCTCCCGTTCACTCCGCCGCGTGCTCGCTAGTCTCTCTCTCTCTCTGTTTCACTCAGCCTCTCTCTCTCCGCGAGTGGCGACGACTGAGGAGCGGGCAAAATTTCAAAAAAACCGAGTGGGCGACCGCCGCCGCCGCCCTACGCCAGGTGCCCGGGCCTTCGTCTGATCTTTCGCCGGCGACGAGCACCCACCAGGTAGGCCTGCCGCCTTTTCTCCCCTTCCTGCTGTGCGAAACCGAGCATCCAAACCCTAACGGCTAGTTGTAATCGGATCTGATCTATTTACAAGCATCTTCTGCCGACTAACTTTGATTTTGCAAAGATTGTTGCGCCTGCTGGGCACGAGATGGGGATAGAGGATTACCATGTCATCGACCTCGTAGGGGAGGGCTCCTTCGGCAAGGTTTACAAGGGCAGGCGCAAGTACACTCGCCAGGTCAGCGTCCCCCGCTCCTCCAGTGTGCTGGACCCGTTGGATTTGGGCCCATCTGATGATTAGATGAACTCCTTTGTGTGCATTTGGATTTCATAGAGGTTGATTTCTCCTGTTTTGCTTCTGTTTCAGACGGTTGCCATGAAGTTCATTCTTAAGCACGGGAAGACCGATAAGGATATACACAACCTTAGGCAGGAGATTGAGGTAAACCATTTCTATTTTCTTCTACATGTACTTCGGATTTGGGTGTTTTGTTCTTAAACAAAGAATTGGGAGTGGCTACGAAAACTATAATTCTGGTGTGATGTCCACTGCGATTCAGCTGTGCTTGCACCTGTAGTACATCGCAAATTAGCATCAAGCAATGGTGTTTCTTATCTCATTATACCATCTCACTGCTTGCTGCCATACACAATTCTGTAGATCCTAAGGAAACTCAAACATGAGAACATAATTGAAATGATCGATGCCTTTGAAACCCCTCAGGAGTTTTGTGTTGTCACAGAGTTTGCTCAGGTACACAAGAACTCAGTTTGATCACCTTGTCCTTTCTCATCTTTGACCGTTTCAATTGTTTGGAGCTGGCTAACTTCAGTGAAAATGCTTGTCTCAGGGAGAACTGTTTGAGGTGCTCGAGGATGATAAATGCCTTCCAGAAGAACAAGTTCAGGCAATTGCTAAGCAGCTGGTATGCGCTTCACTCTGGTTCTGAGTTCTTCCCGCACCATAGCAGTCCAGTTGTTTTGGCCGACTTCCCTTCATGGTTTCATCACATTTCATTTCAGGTGAAAGCATTGTATTACTTGCATTCCAATAGAATTATTCACCGGGATATGAAACCTCAGAACATCCTTATCGGGAAAGGATCTATTGTAAAGGTAAACTCTGTTCCATGTTGGCATGCATAATCTGTCAATGTCTCGTCATTTTTTTCATTCATGAATCCTTAAGTTTTTATTAGGTGACCCTCATAAGTTTTTGTTTAGTGTCCAATGTACAGTAGACCCTTCAAGGTAACATATCTCCAAGATGTTGCTGTAGCTAATCCATTGTGGAATTGTCAGTTATTTGCTACATATATGCAACTGTATATACATATAATGTACACACAATCCTATTTTTCATGATTCAATGCACTTTATCGATTCCATTCGGTATGTTTCAGTTTTCTGTTAAGTTTCTTACAGTATAGTATGATGGCGGCTAGATCTGGCTAATCATTTTATTAGAATGAGCTTTCATCCCGACAGCCTTGATTCTTTCCTTTAATATTCACTTATCCACTGTTGTTTATGTCTTCAAGTTGTGATTCTTATCCATTGCGCTACAATGGTTGAAATTCCATTTATATTGTTTCTTGCCTATTTACAGCTTTGTGACTTCGGGTTTGCTCGTGCTATGTCAGCTAACACTGTTGTATTACGCTCCATTAAAGGTATCTATTTTTCATATTCACTGGTACCTGACATTTTAACAAATAATTTCCATGTCTTGTAGCCTGTAGGTAAAGTATGTATATGCCGATTTGAATACTTCATTTCATAGTCAATCACAGATCTCTGGATCATAGAAAGCCTTCTGCTAGCCACATCTTACCTGTTGGTAGATCTACTACATTCTGATACTCTGATTTGCTAAACTAACGTGATAGCAATTAGCAAATTTTAATGATCATGTGATTAAGCATTTAAGCTGTACTGTTATATTTGATATCTTTCTTATAAATCTGTATGATTTCGGTATATAGTTTATTTATGAATCTGATCTCTTTCTGCGTTTCCTTCAAATTTTGGAGTTGTTTTTTTCAGTCAGAGAGTTTATCTCAAACTACATTCCAAGACAAAGTAGCTGTACACTGTATTTCATTATATGGAATTGTCTCCTTTGAATTATGCTGGTACTTATTGCATATTTGTAGCTCATTGAGGCATATCAGCATATGCTCTATTGATATTGCTTGATCCTACAGACATATTGTGATGAGCTCTGTTTTGCCTACCTTTCATTTCACTAAGCTTGCTTTTACTATGCAGGGACGCCTTTATATATGGCTCCAGAACTGGTGAGGGAACAGCCATATAACCACACAGCAGATTTATGGTCCCTTGGTGTCATCTTGTACGTACATCTTCGCTTTCCTATCTAGACCTGGTTACTTTTGCAATCTTCTCATACTAGTACATTCTAGATGCTATTGTATCACATTCCTTTTTTGTGCAGTTGTAATCTTAATATACTGCTGGCCTTTGGCACATGGTTCAACTTGGTGCCATCTACTCTGCTTTGTGTTTGATAATCTATCTATCAAGCTAAATTTATTGTTTGGTTGACCAGGTACGAACTGTTTGTTGGACAGCCCCCTTTTTATACAAATTCGGTCTATGCACTTATCCGGCACATTGTCAAGGTTACCAGGCTTATTTAGTTATTTTATTTGTTATCCTTGCATTTTTAAATTGTCAGAACTGATTTATATGATTTCATCGATTTGCTAGGATCCTGTAAAATATCCAGATAATATGAGCGCAAACTTTAAGAGCTTCCTGAAGGGTTTACTCAACAAGGTCATAAACTCATAACTGGCATTTCCCCCTCAGATCCATCTAATGAGTTCATCTGTGCCTTTTCTTTTCTAATGCTGTGTGGTATGTAATAGGTGCCTCAAAGTAGATTAAACTGGCCAGCATTGTTGGAGCACCCATTTGTCAAAGATGATTCAATGGGATCGGCAGCTGTAAGTATCGTTAGTTACGCGCTGAAGTAAATTATGGAATCCTAGTCTCTGAAGATATCAGTGCCTTGAATACCACATAAATTACTCAGGAGTCTCGACCTGCACCTTTTGAAGCTAGAGGGTCTGAAGGTACTCGGAAAGCAGAAGAAATACAAACATCAAGGAACCAACCTTCCCCAGCTGCCCCCCAAAGTAGGCAATTTAAATAGTAAACTTATATCCTTTTTCTTAGGGATTTTCCCATAAGTTCTATATCTTGAACTGATTTTAATGTTTGTCAGGTAGAACTACTGCTACCAATAGGGATAATGATTCCGATAAACCAAAAGGTAACAGAAAACTGGATGGCCCTATGCAAGCAACTCAGGACCATGAGGGTTCACCTACTGGTGCTGTTCCTGAAAGCTGCTCTCCCTCAGGCAAGTTAATATCCAAATTCTGACTTCTGGTAGTATTTTTGGGCAGTGGCGTTGATCATAACAGTCAGGTTTCTTCCCTGGAAGTACACAGTTAGGTGATCTTTCTGAATACTTCATTGCAGAGTGTACTGCTTTGGATAAACTGGAAAAGGCATCACAAACAGTAGAAGGTGCAAACAGCATTGTTAAAGATAATGAAGCACTGTCAACCATTTTCAGCCCTATCAAAATTTGGCTTACTAATACTCCAAGTTCACCCAGGTAGATTCGTTGCTTTTCCAGTCCTTGTGAACTGTTCAGATCAGATGCTCCCATCTTCTGAAAACACAAAGGAAAAATGGTTATTGCAGAGTAACGTGGTTGGATTGCATGGTGTTTATCCTTCAGTGTATTGTTAAGGGTATAGTAGTCATGGGTACTAGAGTAATTCTAGAGTTTCCCCTGTATCACTATCATAGTATCATGTATGCACTGTACTAATTTTACATCAGTTCAGTAGTAATTTCTTATCTAAAAAGCATTTGGGCTGTATAAAGGCGTGACAGCAGATATACTATTTGAATGGGAACATTGCTCCACACAACTGTATAGCGTCCACTCAGCAGAAGTTTTTCTTCTGGTTTCGTCAAGCCTTGTCTCTAACTTCAACCTATGCTTGCTTCAACTTTTACAGGGAATTGAACATTGATGGAGCAAATCAGTCCCTCAGAATTATTAAAAATTTAATTGATGCCGGGTCATGCCAATCTTATGCCGCAATTGACATAAGCTTGCTTCTTGAGTTTACAAATCTTATTATCAAAACTAAGCTTTCAAATGCTTATGGACTTGTGGTGAAGGTACTTTTGGCAGTAATTCTGTGTTTTTTTGTTCACGATAAAAAATATTGCAACATCCAAGTAAAGTAGCAAAATCAAATGAAAGCAGCGTCTCTTCTCTTTGGAAAGAGAAAATTATTTCTTACTTTATTAGGGATGTCTTGGATATAACTTGCAATGTATAACTATGTTTTTTGTTGGCAGTGCCTGGCAATTGCACGGAAACTACTTGATATAAGTGATGAAGTTATTTTAAAATCTTATGACAGACATTGGTTATCCCTATATGAGCTCTATTCACAGGTAACACTTTGATGCCAACTTCAGGTTTTATTGTCAGTTATGTTTCCCCTTCTTTATCTTGATTATGAGTTTTGATATGCAGATCCTGGTTTCTACAGTGGATCCATCTGGAAGAATATCTCGTGAGTCAACTGCCTGCCTTGCTTTGATGTTATCTAGGGTCATCTCTGGGTTGAAGGCAAGCATGTCATCTGAAAACCCGAAGCCAGTGGAAGAAAGTCTCCTCAAGGTCATTGATCATGCGAGCACGTCACAACTACTTGAACTCTTGTGTGAATGTCTGATAGCTTCGGGTTCAGACACAATATCAGGTTCTACAAACATGGTACCTGCTGCTTGTGAGGCGTGCAAGGCTATTTGGTACCTAGCTCATGCTGTTGACATTATGTCCATTGGTGCACACCATTTTTCATTTCCCTTAGCTAATTCATGGCGACAAATACACTCAATGCAAGAGCAAGGTTCAGTGGCAGATTCAAACTCTACCAATCTGATTAACATATTTGTCAAATCATTTCTCGCCTCACGACCAATGCAGGTTGCAGTTTACCACTGCTTGCATAATGGTCTAGAATCAGCTATTCATGCTTGTCTTCAGGTAATTCTCCGATGCTGTTTGACTAGAAGCCATAAGTTTTTCAACATGTTTCTTTCCCATGGTAGTATATATCATTTTTGTAGGCCAAGTGAAATGTTAAAACGATACAGAGTTGTGTTTATCCATTCAGTATTTGTACTGGCATGGTTTAAGTATCATCGTGTGTTCTTCTAAAGCTAAACTGTAGAATTTATGGTGTTACCTCAACATCCTTTTGCACCAATAACTATTAGGAAAAATCTTTATTTTATTTTTGTATCTTGGAACTGCAATTTGTTGCATTAACAGTTGGATATGTATTAAACTAAATATGCTATCAACAATTTCACGTGGGGTAGCACATGGAACTTGCTGAAGTTACTCTTTGCCACCTTGGAATCAGAATCCTGGCCTTGATCAATACTATCTTAGCCTTAACCTCCCAGTGTTACATGGCATGGCTCTTCTGGTTAGTTGCACTTTCAGCAGCAACATTGTAAAAAATCTCATTTCAGAATTTCTTTGGATAGATAGGATGGCGTCTAAATCCATTTTCAAGTGCAATGAAATAATATAGCAGTTTTTTTTACTTATTTTTACATATTTCTATTGAATTGATTCTTATTATATCTACATGTTGCTTTTCAGTTTATCTCAAGGGCCTGTCTGCAGAATGTGTCTTTCTGTGCCATTATGTGTCGTCCATGGAATTCACCATCTGATGTTGATGCAGTAGAATATGGTGGAGATGGAACAATAGTCTCTGATATGTTTTCCTTATTGTCACTGTGTGGCTCATATTTAAATAAGGAATCCAAGCAGAATAGCAATCAGAAATGCAAACTATCCAACCCTCATGCTCTTGTAGTGCACTGCTGCCTTGCATTAGCGACAATAGCTGCATGTTTGAAATCAGAGGGAGAATCTTCAGCATCAGTTATCCTAACAAGTTCCCAGAAAAAACAGCGATCCCGGCTCTCAGTTCTTGCACACCTCTCATCAGTTGATGATACAGTGAAGAGTTGCCTGCAGCCACACTGTGCATCAGCAATGCTTGCGCTCTCATCACTTGTTTCTCTTGAAAATGGTGGACAAACCAGATCTTCTCTTTGTGAAACCGCCCTTGCTTTGTTTCCTCGTATGGCAACACTGCACACTCTGCTGAAGCTTTGGTTATCTGATGGAAGCGAAGCACTCTGTCGATATAATGCTGGTCTTCTGAATCTTTTTGGACTCCGCGATGGAAGTATTGGACTGCTAGAGACAAGGTTGAAATGGGGCGGGCCATTGGCCATTGAACAAGCCTGCTCAGTTGGCATCCCACAGCTCCTAATTCGCTTGCTTACTGATGGTTTCTCAAAAGAGATATCTGATGGGAAAGATAGTTCAACGAACCACAGTGGGTTGTCTCCATTGGGAGTTGTCTGGACTCTTTCTGCTTTATCTCAATGCCTTCCTGGTGGAGTTTTCCGTGAAATTTTGTATAGAAGGGAACAGTTAAAGCTCTTAACTGACTTGTTGTCTGATACACACCTTAAGGCATTGGCAGCCTGGACGGGTCTTGGTGGTGGGAAGAGGGGAGTTCGGGAACTGATAAACTCAGTTGTTGATATCTTGGCATTTCCATTTGTTGCAGTGCAGAGTTCTCCAAACATGCCATTAGCATCTGCATCCATCAATAGTGGCTTCCTGCTTAATGTTGCATCACCTGGTGGGCGCATTGGTACTGAGAATAAGGAAATGCTCAAAACTATCGAGCAAAACATGCCTCAGTACATTCAAGTTCTACTAGAGGTCTGATTAGTTGGCTCTACTTTTTCTTGTTTATCAATGAACATTTCTGTGATTTCTCTCTCCTCATACAGGTTGGCATTCCTGGATGTATGCTGCGCTGTCTTGACTATGTTGACATGGAAGATCTAGGTAGGCCCTTGGCCATTGTGGCCAAAATGGCAGGCTACAGGCCACTTGCTTTGCAGCTTCATAAAGAAGGTCTTCTAGATCCAAGTAGAGTAGCGGCATTACTGGAGGGTCCTATAGCAAAGGAGACTTTGCTTGATTTCCTCATGATTATTTCTGACCTTGCTCGCATGTCAAAGGTTTGTCCTTTCTCATCATCTCTGTGATGTCTTGTATGCCTAGTAAATATACTGTATTCTGATGTCAAAACTTTGTTGGATATACAAACTGATACATTTTGCCTGTGGCCACAGGACTTTTATGTACCCATTGATAAAGCTGGACTTGTTGGATTTTTGAAGAACTTCTTATCAAATGGAGACCCTGATATAAGGGCAAAAGCTTGCAGTGCCATTGGCAACATGTGCCGCCATAGCTCCTACTTTTATGGCTCACTTGTAAGGAAATATGTATATTTTAATTGCTTTGCAGACTGAAATTGTATGCCAGTAATATTAACTTTGGTGTTTTCTGGTAACAGGCAGCAAATAAGGTGATCCAGCTCGTGGTTGACAGGTGTTCTGATCCTGACAAGCGCACACGAAAGTTTGCATGTTTTGCTGTAAGTTTGTAAAATGCCTTTTAAAGAGCTGGATTTTTTTTCTATCCAGTTTCAAGAGTCAGATTGAGTTACCTGTTCAATTCTTGCCATGTCAGGTTGGCAATGCTGCTTATCATAATGACATGCTGTATGAAGAATTGAGACGGTCCATACCTCAACTCACCACTTTACTACTGGGTCCTGAGGAGGATAAAACCAAAGGCAACGCTGCAGGCGCGCTCAGTAATCTAGTGCGGAACTCTGACAAACTTTGCGAAGACATTGTCTCCCAAGGCGCAATTCAGGTTTGTATAGCCTTTGCTTATTACTCATTTTCATTCTCTGCTGTCTGCATTGAGGGGCTTCTAACCCCACCGTGGGTCAATAAAACTGTTGAAAAATGCTTGTCTTATGTTCTATGAAGATTGGATGGATACCATTAATGCCAAATGAATAACTTTTCAAGGCCTTGCTACATAACTCTTACATCCCAATTTCTTGTGCAGGCACTGCTGAAGATGGTCGGCAGTTACTCTACTGTTGCCCTGAGCCCCAGCAGACGAGATGCTCTAACTGAATCGCCACTAAGAATCGTGCTCTTTGCCCTGCGCAAGATGTGCGACCACACCATCTGCAGGAACTTCCTGCGATCTTCGGAGCTGCTCCCGGTCATCGTCCACCTTCGTCAGTCACCTGACCCAACGATCTCCGAGTATGCTTCTGCCATCGCGACTAGAGTGAGCCAGGCCTGACGTTTCTCTAGCCAGGCGCAAGTTCGAAGAATCAAAAGGTGTTCCACCCTGGGCATGATCATGCCACAGCGGCCCAAATCTACGAACCATCTGCTGCTGCAGTTGTAATGAAGTGTATGGTCTAACGGATCAAGCAAGCTAGCTACCATATTGTGCATATGTATTAGACTTCTGCAAAAAGACAGCTTCCATTCACTGTTTGTAAATACGCAGCACCATAGAACTCCAGCTACATGTGTGTTGATGTATGTACTGCTCTAGCCGCTGGTCGTGGCCATCGAATTGGGTCAGGGTCAGGGCCACGGGCCACCGCAGCATGACCGACCTTAAAACTCTCTCCATCTGAAAGGCCAAAGCGGAACCAGAGTGCCGCTTCTTTGCTTGGAATTTGCTACGCAAAAGGATTCTAACAGCTAACAGTCTGCTCCAAAGAGAGGCTGGTCCCATGACCCGATATGCCAGTTATGTAATCTTGAGCTGGGGACTCCGATCCACCCACCTTTGCATAGACTGTAGCGTAGCTACACGAAGCAAAGTATATGGGGGTACAGTACTTTCTTGCTGCACCTGCACCCTCGGCTTTGTCGACACACTGGGTCAGAATTCAGAATAGGTCTCTTTGTTGTTGGGTGTTGGGAGTCTGGGGACTTGAGAGTAGTTTTTCCTTCTTTCTTTACTTGTCTTGTTTTCAACTTAACCTTCTTTTCTTCTTCTAATAATAATTCAAGGCAAATGTCTCGCCATCACTTCAAAAAAGTTGTTTTCATAATATGCAGCTAAAACAATAATAGCTGACTTGATACGATGCCAAATGCCTGACCAGATGTTTCAATATCCATATGCATCCCATTCGACAAATACTGGATATAACAACATAACAGCGACAAGCCAATACCATGGACAGTGTCTACGCACAGATAATTTTTGATCATCACGCTCATACAATGCATGCATTATTTTATATACTTCTCGTTACACAACACAAACCATGCATAGGTTATTTATTGACGTGGCAAACACAGCGATCGATTGAAAGCGTCGCCCTGTTAGTTTGGGAAAGTGATCGGGTAGACCGGCGACTTGTCCGGGTTGAACAAGCCAAAGTGCCTCTCGATCTCGTCCCCGGTCTTCTGGTTCTCGTTGAACATGGCGAACACGTACGTCTCCAGCACCCCGGGCTTCCTGGGCGTGCCCTGCCGGGCATGGTCGATCACGCCCTGGTTGTACGTCCGCGCGTTGTCCACGCTCGCCGCGAACCCGCCGGCCGACGGCCACCCGCTCTCCGACACGACGACCTTGACGCCGGGCGCGCCGGCCTTCTCCAGCGCCGCGTAGATGGCGTCCACCATGGCGTCGAGGAGGTTCGTGTACGTCAGTCCGTTGCCGCCGTCCGTCACGGTCGCCGCCCCGGGCCGGAAGCTGGCGAACTCGAGGCTGATGTTCCGCGGGTCGTCCCTGTAGGCGAAGTAAGGGTACACGTTGGCCAGCAGCGGCGCGCCGGTGTCGGCCAGGAACCGAGCGACGTCCGCCATGTACCCCTGCGCGAACACGCCGTGGGACGGCGGGAACGTGTCCGCGATCGCGTCCATCTTCACCGCCGTGGACACCTTGACGCTGCCGTCGAGCCCCGCGGAGACCAGCGCGGCGTGCACGTTGCGCATGGCCGGGAGGAGCAGCCCCGCCGCGCCGTCGCCGGGGCCCACCTCGTTGCCGACGGCGATGTACCTGATGAGGACGTCGCTCTGGTACGCCTGCACGTTGGCCTGGACCCAGTCCGCGGCCGCAGAGGCGCTGCCGGCGAGGGCGCGGACCGCGTCCACGCCGCCCACGTCGAGGATGACGACGATGCCGCTGCCGCGGAGCGCCGCGAGGGCGGCCTGGTCCGGGAAGTAGATGCGCATGGCCTGGATGTTGTTGGACTTGTAGAGCTGCACCACGTCCGCACGCGAGGGAAGGTTGTCGCCGAGCACGCCATAGCAGACACCGTGCACACCTCCCATTTGCTCCAAGATCTTGTAGGGCCTACTAGCTAGTTTTTTGCTTGGTTCGTGTGTGTGCTCGCTTGGATATGATCTCAAATGTTGCTCATGTACTCTAGCTTCTGGTCATGAGAGAAGAAGAACACCAACCAACCTTATATATAGTGTGCGCCGAGAGATGACATTTTATATAAATACATTTATAATCGACTTGTTCGATAGAGACCACTAGAGAGGCTGCTACTTGGGTTGGTAACCTGCTAGTACCAATTTAATGTTTACTACAGGTCTGGTTATCCTGTTTGACTTTTCGTCGACATGCATGTAGTCGCATGTAGTTGCTTGAAAGCTTCTTAACGTACCTACTCCTTCTGTATCGGATTTAGAAGTAATTCAGGACAGCGACACGGTTTTTAAAACATAAATTTGACCTCTTATTTTTATAAAAAATATTTATAGAAAAGTGATATATGTATACTTTTATGAAAATATTTTTCAAGACAAATCTATTCATATAATTTTTACATTTGCAAACTTAACAACTTAAAAGTTATTGATGATTTATATTCCTAATGTTTGACCCAAACCTTGTCTAAAACGACTTCTAAATCTGATACGGAGGGAGTATGCTTTAATACACGTAGCAGTAGTATATGTATTTTCAAGGCGACCTCGTCTTGCCACTACTACATCGAGTATGTATATCATAATATTCATGTACAGGTACAATGTCTTGGCTGCTTAAGTTGATGAAATCAAAGGTGACAGATGATATCCCATCTTAAATGACTCGTGAAGGACAGGCAGGTCAAGCAAGCGAGCTAGCATGAACGTGACAGATACCGACTGCAGGCTTGCTTTGATGGATCATGTATGGACATAGAAGCAAATGTGTGCGTTGAAGCAGCTGATGCGTTGCTTGCCCGCGTACTGAGATCGTGTCATTTCTCAGTAGGGGGAACCCCCCCTCGTGTCTCATCAATTTTTTTCTTTTTTTTTTTCTAAAAAAAATCTGATCGTGTGTCTATCTAACTACCACGGCACTGCTCATTTCACACACATATATAATTGTCTCCATGGTCAATATTAAGTGGCAGATCTAAAATCAGTTTTGCCAGGGCTAGAGACAAATTATTGCAGAACATGGCGATAGTAATTACTATCACCGTCAGTTTCAAATTATAAGATGTTCTGATTTTTTTTAATATATTGATTTTACTACTAGAAAAGTTAAAATATCTTATATATTTTTAAGGTTCAATATCTTATAATTTTGAATGGCGTGAGTAGTAATCGAGAGGGTTCTTGATTTGAAAGGGCAGAGGATATCTGAAGGAAAAGAAAAGGTAGAAAGGGAAAGGGAAAAAAAAACAAATCGACCTCATTTTCTTTATGCTTTAGGTCCAAACAGCCATGCAGTGCAGCCCAACAGCGAGCATGAAATTCCAAGAAACAATCTGCAAGCCTTGTCGTCGTCTATGTCTTCGTGAGTAGACGTTCCAATATTTTTTAACCTTAATCAAATTTATCTTAAACTATTAAGGATTCTTTCTTTTTTAGAATCTGATTCTAGTTGAATTAACTCCCCATGGCACATCACGATTGGAGCAGAACAAGCTCAATCTGGCCCAAAAATCGCAGTGGAGGCCGGTCAAGCCAAAATGACTAACAGGCCACCTGGCCCAAAAGGCCCATCACTCAACATAGAGGGTAGAGCCCACGACTAGCAAGAGGATCCTTCCTTCTGTTTCAGTTTCATCCTCTCCAATCTCGTCGTATCTTCTGCCGAATGCCTCCACCTCGTCCTCCCAAGCATCCAGGGGCAGGGAAAGCGCAGGGTTGAATCGGAGTTTCGGGCGCGACCCTGCCCGCCGCCGCCTTCCACCACCGTCCACGGCCGCCGGCGACCTTCGCGCGTTCATTTTTACCTCTCGCCTGCTTTGGCACTGAAAGACGTGAAGCTCTATCTTATTGGCAAGATAACTCTTAACTTCGCTATGACCGCGCTTCCCTTCTTGTTTCCAAGGGCACAGAATATGATTCTGCATTGTTCCGTGCCACTTAAGGTTTGTATATCCCACAGCCATTATCATTGAATTGTTTCCTAACATTTTTCTGTTTTTATGACTCCTTTTTTTGTTTTCTATCCTTCAGACGCCATGGCCACAAGGAAACGGCTCTAAGTTTTCACTGTTAAAGTATCTGCAACTCAAGTTTTTGGTGTCGGTGGAAGATCTCACTAACCTTCTGTCCTTGGCCTCTTTCCTGAGTGCTGCTCCTTTCATTGAAAAATTAGAGCTGCATGTAAGTACTGTAATGGATTACTTCCTTGCAAATATAACTTGTTGTATTTCATACTTTATAAGTCAAAAAATGCATTGCCACTATCAAGGTTTTCTTTCGTTTAATAAATACGTCAAACTGCACATGTATACAACTTTGTTTATTTGCACATATTATCACAATATTTTAAAGTTGGTGAACCTTGGATTACAACCGTTGCTGACATTCTATTTTTTTCCTCCTAAAATGTTGCAGTTTGCTATTTGTACCCTCCCACATGGCTCAGAGCTTATCACGAGGCTTCCATGTTCTACACATAGCTATATAGCTATCTAAAGAACCAACCTCTTCGAGAGTACCCTATTTCCCTTCATAATCCATAGTTTTTGACAAGATGAGAAAAAATCTCTCTTCAACAACTCCTAATCATTTCTCCTAAAATTTACGTACTTGGAAAATCCTCCCCTGTCACGCGTAACTTTGCGCGGAGTTGGGGTCGTGCGGATACACGTGTATTCTTCGGCCAATTAAAGATGGAAGAGCGAAAAAGGAATAAAGAGTATGAAAGGGTTCCAGATGCAAATGTTGAAGAGAGGAAGAATATATAAAATTGGTTAAAATAATTTAGAAATAGTATATGATTCCTGATGTAAAAATTGTATTCTATATTTTAGGATTGAATTATTGGAAACTATTGGAGATGTCTTTCTTTTTTTCTCCCAATATATTTTTAAGAGTTGGAAAACATGGACTTTTGGAGAGAAAAATTTAGGATACTCTTGGAGATGCTCAGGCCTTGTTTAGATCCCAAAATTTTTTGGGAAAAATTCCTGTAGCAATTTCGTTGTTATTTGGCAAAATTTGTCAAACTATGGACTAACTAGGCTCAAAAGATTCGTCTCGGCATTTACAGACAAACTGTGCAAATTTTTTTTACCTATATTTAATGCTCTATGCATGCGTCCAAAGATTCGTGTGACGGGCACTATACAAAATTTTTTGGGTGTTTTGGGAACTAAACAGGGCCTCAGTATCACTGGATTTGCAGGGTGCACTGGTCAAGTTGAATTGTTGTTACACATTGTAGAAAATGCCCCTAACCTTGAGGCTTTGACTATTGACCGAGGTAATCACTATGGTAATAGTGAAGAGTATGTAAGGCAATCAAGATCCAAGGCACTAGACATTGCTAGGAGACACCTGGATGGGAGGTTATCAGAAAATACAAAGGTTTCTATAATGTAGGACGATGTGCCTGAAAAGGGAGCCTGCTAATGTTGTGGATGTCCCCTCAAGTTCCCTCCTTCTGAGATAACTTATATTTTAAAATGGAGAGAATATTAGCTCTAAATTATTGCAGAGTTGGGCTGGGATGGGCTGTCCCACACACTCCCACAACCAACCGTCTTTTTTTGTTTTTTTTGCCATTTTTTCGAAAGATTCTCTCAAATATGCCCCTTGCGGAAAGATTTTAAAAAATGGATCCTTCGCTTGGCGCCATAGTCGATGGCGCCAAGATATAACGGCATGGCGCCATCATCCCTGGCGCCAAGACACCGCCGACGTGGCCGCCTTGGCATTCGACGTGGCAGTGCTTGGCGCCAAGGATCTTGGCGCTAAGGCTTGACGCCATGGATCTTGGGGCCATGCCTTGGCGCCATGGATCTTGGCGCCATGCCTTGGCGCCACGGATCTTGGCGCCAAGCAGACTGCAAAAACGTCGGCCCCTTCTTTTTTCTTCCTTTCTCTTCTTTCTTTCTTCCTTCTCCTTCTCCGTCGCCCGCACGCCGCCGCCGGCCGCGCCGCCGGCCGCGCCCGCCCGCGCGCCGCCGCGCCCACGCCCGCGCCCGCCCGCGCGCCCCCGGCCGTGCCCGGCCCCGCGCCGCTCCGCCCGCGCGCGCTGCGCCGCCCGCTCCCGCCGGCCGGCCGCGCCCGCCCCTCGCCCGCCGGCACCGCCGCCGCCCGCCCCGGCCGCCCACGCCCGCCCCGGCCACCGTCCTCCGCCGGCAAGGTAAAATATTTTTTTGTTCTTACTTAACAATAGTTAGTTAGTTAGTTAGTAGTACTGTGCATTTAGTAGTAGTGATTAGTTAAGAATACTTAGTAGTTAGTAGTACTTAGTATGTATTTTTTAGTTAGTTATTTAGTTAGTTAGTTAGTAGTATTGTGTTTAATTAGTTAGTTAGTTAGTTAGTTATAAATAATTAGTAGTTAGTAGTACTTAGTATGTACTTTATATTTATTAGAGACCTATTACTTAGTATGTTTTAATTATATTGGAGTAAAGCAATTGTGTTTCGTTATGTTTTGGAACTAGATGGACAACCTAGTGAGCATTTATTATGGAGGAACTGTGGAACGAGATCGCTATGGATATGTTGAGCTTGTTGACATGCAAAGTGTGCCTGTGCTATTCAATGAGAAGCCATCATTTAGTGAGTTGACTGCAAGAGCTCGTGAGGAGGTACATTGCCGTAGAGATGATGGCATCATAGTTGAGGGTGTACTTCACCTAGGTTACCCTCCCAACATGCTAAGGAAGATGATCCCAATAGGTTGTGCAGATCAGTGGAACAACTATGTGAGATCGGCTATGAAAAGCCAGTTCCAAAGTTTGGATGTGGTTGTGCAGCGGGTGCTCGTTGATCCCATCCCTCTTGGGTTGTCCCTGCCAATGGGTGAGCAGGCATATTTTAAACCTCCCGTCCCGGAACGTGATGTGGATGCGGAGGTCCCGCCTACCGTTCCCGATGCACAATCTGCCCCCAATGATGTGGCACATCCTCCTCAGGAGATCCCTTTGATACAGAATCATCCGAGTAAGTGTCAATTAGGTGTCCTTTTATCTTTGTAACTTAAGTCTCTTCTTTTCATCCACTCTTCTTATCATCTCCTCTTATTTGTGGCTATGTTGCAGGAGACGTTCCCGATAATGAGGGCGCTCCTCCTGCTGATGCTCAAGTCCAGATTGGAGATGGAATCCGCGCCTCCAATAGTGTTGAAATTATGAATGATTCAGAGCCATATGAGATCGCAAGGGCTGTTGATTCTGACGATGATCGTCCCGTTGGAGAGCTCATGGAGAGTGACGTTGAGATGCTTAGGCGTATTTTTCCCGGCCGTCGTGATCCTATGGTTCATGAGTTCAGTGATCTTACTCATTCAGATCAGGCGTTTGCAGAAGGACGTGATGATGAGCTGCAGGAAGCTCCAGAGGCTGGTCCTAGTATGGAGATAGAGAAGGGGAGGGTTTTCAATGATCTCCCTGCATTGAAGAGGTGGTTGTAGGCGTTTGCAGTGTTACGCAAGAGACCGTATAAGGTCCTGCATTCCTATGTGGAGCGGCATTACACGGTTGTGTGTGACAAGGAACGCTGTCCATGGAGGGTTTGTGCAAGGAAGGAAAAGGTCTCTGGAAAGTGGAAGATCACAAGAGTTGTCGGGCCACATACTTGTTCTTCACATGACCTCAGCACAAAGCATCGGTAGTTGACATCTACCCTCACTGCCAAGCGGTTGATGAAAGTATTACAGGGAGAGCCGAACATGAAGGTCAGGACAATTATGAAAATAGTTAATGAGGTGTATGGAGGATATGACATAAGTTATGGCAAAGCCTGGAGGGCTAAGCAGCGGGCGTGGAAGATGATATATGGGGACTGGGAGGATGGCTACGAGCAGCTTCCAGTACTTCTCAATGCAATCAAAGCAGTGAATCCAGACATGCATTATGAGTACATCCCTAGGCCAGACGCATGGAAGGATGGGAGACAGATATTCTTCCGTGCTTTCTGGTGCTTCCCTCAGTGTGTCGAGGCCTTTAGGCACTGCCGTCCAGTCTTCTCCATTGATGGTACATTCTTGATTGGCAAGTATCGTGGCACACTACTCATAGCCATATCGTGTGACGCAAACAACAAGCTTGTTCCTTTGGCATTTGCTTTGGTTGAGAGGGAGAATAATGATAGCTGGGGATGGTTCTTGAGGCTAGTCCGGATACATGTGGTTGGGCCTGGCAGGGAGGTGGGCGTCATATCTGATAGGCACCAGGGCATACTTAATGCTGTGCGAGAGGAGATAGAGGGGTATGCACCTTTGCACCATCGTTGGTGTACTCGGCACCTTGCTGAGAATCTACTCCGGAAGGATGGTGTGAAGGATAATTTTGATCATTTCCAGGAGGCTGCTCGATAGCTTGAGGATATGTATTTCCGGAGGAAGTTAGAGGAGGTCAGAACCGCATCTAATGTAGAAGGTAGACAATGGCTGACAGGTTTGATGAGAGATGTGGAGAAATGGACAAGAGCTCACGACGCAGATGGTTGGAGGTACGAGTTTCAGTGCAGCAACATGGCCGAGTCATTTAATAAGCTGCTGCTGGGGATTCGTGGTATGCCCGTGAACGCTATCGTTCAATTCATATTCTACAAGCTTGTTGCATGGTTCAACGATCGGCACGCCCATGCATTGCAGTTGTAGAGTGAAGGTAAGATTTGGGCCCCAACACTACAGGCACATTTAGACAAGGCGAAGGAAAGGGCTGGGACACATGAGGTCACATGTTTTGACCATGCCACAGGAAGGTATGAGGTGAAGCATACCGGTGGTACTACATCTGATGGCGAGGTCCGAGAGTCGAGGATTCATGTGGTAGTCCTCCAAGATTTCTCATGCACTTGTGGGAAACCAAGGCAGTATCACTTTGTATGTTCTCACCTTGTAGCAGCTGCTAGGCATCGCAACTATGATATTGAGGCTAGGATACCTTACGAGTTCAGTGTCGACATGCTTGTTGAAACATGGAGGCCCCGCTTTGTGCCTTTCCGAGACCCTGGAGAGTGGCCTCCATACGATGGTCCAAGGTACGTTGCAGATCCAGCTTACCGTTGGGACAAGCGGGGCTCTAGAAAGAGGACGAGGCACAGAATGGTTATGGATCAGATACCTGGTAGAACGCGACGTGGTAGAGCGACGCCATTTCTTAATGACCCAGAGCAGTACGAGTGTGGCAAGTGCGGTAGACTTGGCCACAATTCCCACACTTGCCATTGGCAAATTAGTGAGGTGTGACTTGTAGTTGTTTCTATTATTTAATACCTATCATATTGATTGTCCAATTCTTGCTTTATGTTTAATTGTATATTTATTTTATAACTTACTGACAATATTTTTTTAGGATGGCGCAATTCCACCTTCTGGACCCGGTGTACGACGAGACCCACCGAGGACGTCTCGTAGCGTCGGGGCAGGTAAGATTTTACACTCCCATATCACATACTTTGAATTATAAGTGCATATATGTGTGTCAAGTAACATTTGTATTTCGTTTAAATGCATAACCTTCCCCTCCTTCATTCTAGAGTACATGGAGGGTTCTTGGAAATGCAGTACGACGATAGGTACACACCGTACCTATCGAGAGCTGGCCTAGACGTCATATCTTTCCAGGTTCGTCGTGGCCTGCCTTTGTTCAACTCGGCAGGCTTGACTGCGTTGGTTGACAGGTATTTTTTGAACACATAGGTTGTATTAATAATCATTTGTTCCCGCGGTTATGTTTCTGAGAACCATTTTTGTTTTGCTAAAATTATAGGTGGCGACCTGAGACTCACAGCTTTCACATGGCGTTTGGGGAGATGACAGTCACGCTACAGGACTGTCAGAAGATGCTAGGTCTGAGTATTCGTGGGAGGGCAGTGACAGGGCTGTGTAGGTCAGAGGGTTGGAGAGCTCGGGTGGAGGCCTTCCTTGGGCGTGAGGTGGGTGACCAAGGAGAGCGCACTTCTGGTGTCCTTCTCTCCTGGCTTCGGGCTGAGTTCGCACAGTGTCCTCCAGAGGCAGACGAGCAGACAGTTCAGTACTACTGTAGGGCGTGGATCCTACACTTGTTTGGCTCTGTTCTCTTCCTCGACGGAACGGGTGACACTGCGTCGTGGATGTGGATCCACTGACTCACAGACTGGGACCAGGCGGGTCACTACAGCTGGGGCTCTGCGGTGTTGGCTTTCCTTTACCGTCAGCTTTGCGAGGCGTGCCGGCGGTCTTCACCGTCAGCCTCACTTGGTGGGTGTGTGTACCTACTCCAGCTGTGGATGTGGTCGCGGCTGCCAGTTGCTCGTCCCGTGATGTTGGCTCCTCGCGACTGGTTCCCAGTGCATAACGCACGTCTACAGCCGACGTGGGCGTACCTATGGGACCAGGTGACAGTCCCTCACGCGAGGATGGAGCGGGCGTACAAAGAGTACACGGACGAGCTAGATAGGCTAATGGCCTCTAGTGTAAGTACAAATTATTATATATGTTGGTTCAAAAGAAATTATTTATTTTGAAAAAGCATATGATAAGCTTAATTGGGAGTTCTTGGATGAATGTCTCAAACAAAGAGGTTTTGGTGATAAATGGTGTGATTGGATCAAACTTGTGATGAGCTCGGGTACTGTTAGTGTCAAGTTGAACAACTACACTGGTAGCTATTTTAAATCTGGCAGGGGGTCAGACAGGGTGATCCTTTGTCCCCTTTCCTGTTTAATATAGCTGCTGATACTTTGGCCAAAATGATTTCCCTAGCCCAAAGAAACAAACTATTCAAAGGCCTGGTACCAGAGTATATTGAAAATGGTGTTGTTGTATTACAATATGCGGATGACACAATTTTGTGCATCCAGGATGATATAATTCAGGCTTCTAATCTCAAGCTGCTGCTATACTTATATGAAGATATGTCTGGCCTTAAAATCAATTTTTCCAAGAGCGAGGTTATAATGGTAAGCCAAGATGAAGCAAAAAGCCTTGAGTTCTCAAATATGTTCAATTGTACAACTGGAAAGTGGCCTATTAAATATTTAGGGATACCAGTGGCCGGATCTAGACTTCATGTTGCTGACTGGTTACCTATCTGTGAGAAAGTAATGAAAAGGCTTGATGGTTGGAAAGGCAGCTCCTTGAGTTTGGGGGGAAGATTAGTGCTGATTAATTCATGCTTAAGTAACCTGCCAGTTTATGCTATGTCTATGTTTTGGTTGCATGTGTCAGTCATCGATAAGATGGACACTGCAAGGAAAAGGTTTTTCTGGCAGGGTGGTAACATGAAGAAAAAGTATCATTTGATCAAATGGAACAAGATCACAAAGCCTAAAAATAGGGGTGGGTTGGGAATTAAAGACTTGAGGAGAATGAACATCAGCTTATTATGTAAATGGTGGTGGAAAGCTGAAAATGGTGAGGGAATTTGGCATGATATAATCAGGAAGAAATATATGAAAAAAGGGATGGTTGGCCTTTTAGCTAAAAACCCCAAGAATTCCCCTATGTGGAATGATTTATTAAAGGTGAGACATGTGTATTTGAAAGGGAGATCAATGAAAGTAGGAAATGGTAAAAATACCAGTTTTTGGCATGATAGATGGTGTGGTCTTGTCTCCTTAGCAGACAAGTTCCCTGATCTTTATAAGCTTTGTGTTGATCAAGATTGTTCGGTTGAATACATGAAAATGAAAAAGTGGAGATTGTCTTTCAGGAGATGGCTGCATGAAGACCTTCAGTGTCAATATAGAAGACTGCATGACATTGTATTTCGGTATGATATTAACTCTGTTAAAGATCATGCGATTTGGGATTGGGATAAATCTGGTGTGTTCTCTGTAAAGTCAACTTACAAATATCTGAGTAGGCATGACTATGGTCCTAGTTACAAGATGATTTGGAAAGCGAAGCTGCCTTTAAAAATAAAGATTTTCATGTGGTTGGTGTCTCAAAACGTCATACTGACTAAAGATAATCTGATAAAGCGTAAATGGAAAGGAAATAAGTCTTGTGCTTTTTGTAATGAGAATGAGAATAGTCGACACTTGTTTTTTGAGTGTCCTACAGCCAAATATGTTTGGAGCTTGCTGGCTTATGCTCTAGGATCTGTCTGTAGACCAAACAGTATGGAACAATATTGGTACTGGATTTATAAGATCCTTCCCCAGACTCCTAATCTTTACGCAGTCAGGCTGGCTGCTGTTATCTGGGCCATCTGGCGTACAAGAAATGCAGTTTGCTTTGATAACAAAAGGGTGAAATCTTCTACTGAGATTGTTTGTTTGATCTGCTCCTTTCTAACGTATTGGGCAGGTTTACTCAATGAAGGTTTGAAGGAACAAGTGATCCAGGGTGCCGAGGTGGTCAAGTCGACGGCTCTTTACTTCCACAAGCAAGACCTGCAGACGCACACGCAGAAGGGGCATCAACTGGTGCCGTTTGCTGGATAGAAGTCCCAGGCGGCGATTAGTGCTGCGCATCTGTTGAAAATGTGACAAAAAGGCGTTAGTGATGTTGAAGGCTCTGGACTTCCACAAGTTGGACTTGCAGTCTAGCTCTCTTGAGGAGTTGTAGCTAGTTGCTTTTGCTGGTTAAGCTAGAGTTGTTTTTTGTCGCAGCTTTGTGTTGCTGTGGGTGAAGTGCCCGGGTTTGGAACCCCAGTTACTCTCGCAGGGCCTTTTTGTTCTGTTTGTTTGTGGCCTTGTTCGCGGTTTCAGTGGTGGTTTGTGTCCATGCTTATGTTCCCTTTGTGATCATTTGCATGGATAAGGTCCTGCAGTGGTGGTTGTGTGTTACGGTCCTCAAACTGTTACTATCTGTAATTTCGTTGCCTTGGTAATGAAATTCGGTTTTACCATTGTGGAAAAAAGAAATTATTTATTAAGCTATCTAACTTCTTGTTTGGACACGTTGCAGGTGACTTGGGAGCCGTACGCATACGAGGCCGCACTTCCTTTTGTGGTGAGCAACATGTGTGACAGCGACAGCGAGCTCTACAGGGTGAGGTGCCCTCTTATCTGCTTCTATGCTGTCGAGTACCACCTTCCACATCGAGTTGCACGCCAGTTTGGAGCAAGGCAGCGTTGTCCACCATCTCTAGTGTCGACCGGTGTTGACTTGCACAAGTAAGTGTTCTCTTCTTTGTAATCGGACCTTTTTTCTGAAGTTGCACTTACCCATACCACATGATATATGTCGAATAAGATGGATGAAATAATTGTTGGTATGTTTGTATGTCTATGGAATGCATATATGTGTGGTTTGCTTCGACATATAAAGGAAACTCTGCCGAAATTTTTAACTTTGCCATACATGCATGCTATAGCCACACGATGTTGACTAACTTCTGTACATGTTTTGCAGGCTCGATCGTAAGAAAAACAGGAAAATCTTTGATTGGGCCCATCACCACCGAGACTACATCGAAATGTGGGAGTTGTTCGACGAGAACGTGGACGACAACAACGAGGCGCACACGAACATAGACTACAGGCGGTACCAAGCTTGGTACCACCAAGCGACTCGTCCGAGGCTTAAGCTACAGTAGACACAGGATGACTACGCTGACATTGAGTCGTCAGAGGATGAAGACACGGCGTACGACCACTCTACTCGTGTAGGTCGCCAGGTGGGAGCAGGACCGATCTTGGACAGAGTGGTATGTCATTTGCTCTACTTTTATATATCAATTTGCGTAACAATGAATTACAACCTAAAACTTTATTGTAGGGCAACTCCCTCAGGATGTCGGTCCAAGAAATAGAACACTTTCGTCCGAGGGTGAGGGACGACGACACACGTAGCTTCCTTGACGTAAGTATCTATAAATATGCAAATATTAGAGTACTAATACGTTCAATACATTGAGTTGACATGATTTTGTGCACCAGAGACTAGCACGTCGGCTGCGCCGTACCGCTGCGCGCTGTGGTTGCAGGACAGGCACGACGGAGGACGTGCACGTGCCTTCTGCACCCAGAGGTGGCGTAGGTTCGTCTAGCCACCCACCTACAGGGTCGCGAGGCAAAGGCACCGAGGAGGACGACGACGAGGACGACGACGACGACCACGAGGACGAGGACCAGGGGCACGAGGAGATTGGACCGTCTCAGCTAGACGATGCTCCCTGGACTCAGCCTACGCAGCCGGTCGGTACCAAACGACGTCGACCACCTGACCCTTACACTCTAGGCACCCACGCTCTTGGACACAAGGGCAAGGGTAAGTCTAGAAGACAGTGAGGGACTGTAGCCGACTTATGGACTGTATGGACTATTATTATGGACTTTTATATCCTATTATTATGTACTATATGAACTACTATGGAGTTTATGGCATATGCACTTTAAACGCTTTGATGATGGTCATATATTTGTTTAAGATGAATGTCATATATAATTGTTGATGACATATGTTTATGTGATATCTGTGTTTGGATTGAATCAAAAACAGGGAAAACTCTGCCAAAATTTTCTGCAACATGTCAAGTCGTGCAGTACACCGATAGCATGTAGCCTTTTCAGTGATTTATCATGTCACTATCCTATCGTACATCCTCTTTTACAGATGAATTGATTGATCAAGGAATCTAGCCTTTACAGATGAGTTTTCAAATAGGCTTTTCAGTAATTCAAATAGGCTTTTCAGGGATGGCATCTAGGCTTTTCAGGAGCATTAAAGCCATAATACAACGGCTCTCCACTCCACTGCTGGCTATATATACACCTTCCTCCATACAATGCTAGTCACTTGAAACCAGAAGTTGGTTATCTACGAGTAGTAATGTCTGGAGGGTCATCTAGAGGGAAGGGAACGGGGGGGAGTAAGGGTACTCCCATTGTGTGGGAGGGGTCTCTGGGTCCGGAAGACTTTGATGAGCCAGTGTATCATTTTCCTGTCGAGACCAAGAGAGATTTCACCAAAGAGTGTCCACTCCGAGGATATGATAACCGGAAAGAAGATTGGCCAAAATATAGGCTTGGTGAGGACTGCTTAGTGCAGATGTTCATGGAGGGTTTGGATGGAGGTCGCCGATTCTTCAAATGTCCGCGAGTAGAGGTAACTGGTTTTAAAATCGAATTACTCAATTTTTTTCTCCATTATTTTGCATCTCATAGGCGATAGTAACTGCATGTTCACTGAAATCTTTGAAATGCAGTGTTCAGAGTCTAAAGAAAACTGTGGCTTCACTAGATGGGTCGATCCTAGACCAATCTATCCGCACGCACAGTACATCTACTACTTGCAAGACCGTATCTTCGAACTAGAAACGGAAGTTAGCAACGGTTACAAGGACGATGAAGCAGACGATACCAGTAGTGGTGCCGTTTCACAGGACGGACCATGCCATGATCCATATTGCACCTGCCTTAACCACAAGAACAACGGGCCTCCACCACCACCCCCGCCACCTCCACCATCAACAATGGGAGGGTACTGTGAAGAAGGGGCTACACAGTTTGCTATGTGGCCGCACTACTAGATAGAACAAATCTATCGTGTGCACATGCCATGTAATGTACTTGTTGTCGCTCTAATTACCTAAGGCATGTTAGGTTTAGTCCAGGACATATGTGCCCTTGTTTGGTACAAGTTCTGACATGCCATGTCCTATGTTATGCGTGTTGAATTGTGAAATCCAGTACTTTCTTATGTTTTATGTGCACCTCGAGAACTAGTTTCAGTAACTCAGTAACATTAAACCTGATATATGACAACACTAAGCAAGGTCCAAAAACTTAAAGTGCATATGAAGTACATGACGACGAAATAAATAACACAGAACATGCCCTAGGTACATGATTTACCTAAAGTACATTAGATTAAACACCTTGCAAACTACATCGACCATGTTCTGGGCATACAACTAGCATACTACTGAGTACAACGAGGCCACTTTCCCTTGTTCTGGGCATCGGGATTCTCCTCCATCGCTGCCTTCGCTCGGCGCACGCGCTCAAGCTTCCTCTCCCTCTCCTCCCTACACGCAGCAACACGTCTCCTTTCCTCCTCTTCCTTGTGCTCCTTTGTTGTTGCCTCCTCTCTGCGTCTCTTCTCTAATATCTCCAGGCGCTCCGCATCCCACTCCTTCAAGCCCTGTAGAAGACTCATGTCAGCCTCCTTGATCTCAGTGTCGATCCACTGCTCAAAATCATATAGCGGTGGAGGGGTCTGCAGCAAATTCAATTGTTTCAAATCCAATTATTATGCAAAACTTCATATGACACAAATTAATTAATAAACAAAAGCAATTTCTCACAATAAATGTACTGCGGCGCTGACGCTCTGTAGGTTCTCATGCAAAATTAGAACGCATCCAATATCTCTGCTTATATGTTACCTCATCTTCGGAAATATCTACCTTGCAAGGATCACCACAAAAGCACATGGGTATTGGCACACCGCTAGGGAGCGGCTTTGGGACGTATGGACTTTCAGTTATCCGTCCATAGCTACAATTCAACAAATTCCGTTCTAATATAACAAAACAAATAACAATAAACTTTAAAACTAAGGGTTTATTATATGATGAAAAGAATCTACGCATACCTTTGTTTTCTAGCTTTTCCACGCCTATGCATCCTACGGTTGTACAATACATATGAATTTTAAAATATGAAGTTCATAGGTTAAGAATATGCCTTCATTTTACCAAATCGATTCGAAATAAATAAGGAAGGGTGACAGGATACCTAGCTCTCGAAGATCCACGGATAAAATCCAACTTTTCACGGTCCAATAGGTCGATTGAAGATGTTGGCCGAAGTGTCCAAATGAAAAACCCGAAGAGAAGGAGTAAGAAAACGAGAATGACTCGGGGAGGAAGAGGGGTGTGGCTAAAACGTGGCCTCTTGGCGCCAAGGCATGGCGCCATCGTAATTGGTGCCAAGCCTTGGCGCCAAGCACTGCCACGTCGAATGCCACGGTGGCCACGTCGGCGGTGTCTTGGCGCCATGGATGATGACGCCATGTCGTTATATCTTGGCGCCATCGACTATGGCGCCAAGCGAAGGATCCATTTTTTGAAATCTTTCCGCAAGGGGCATATTTGAGAGAATCTTTCGAAAAAAGAGCAAAAAAAAAAAAACAAAAAAGACGGCCACAACCAACTCAATGAAGGGTAAGCCTTGTTGCTTGTTGGGCACCGGTTTGACTCCAAGCCCCGAGTTCTACCTGATGGATGTCTCTTTCAATCAGATGATCAGAACATGCATATTTGCACGCAGAATCATTTCTCGCGTGCAGATCACATTCATACACATATGTATAATACATACATACATACACAACTTTAGTATTTTATTAAAACCATAAAAAGATTTGTAAATATTAACGTGACAGCATACACCTTAGTACGTTGACAATTAACAAAGCAGCATTATTCATCACTGAATCTTGGATCTGCCCCCTCAAATCTGAATCATCAACATGTAATTACTTCGGGAACGTGACGGGGTAGACAGGCTGCTTGTCCGGGCAGAACAGCCCAAAGTTCCTCTCCGTTGCATCCCCCGGCTTCTGATTCTCGTTGAACATGGCAAACAGGTACGTCTCCAGCACCCCGGACCTCTTGGGCGTGCCTCTGTACACGTGGTCGATGAGCCCCTGGTTGTACGCCCGCGCGTTGTCCACGCTCGCCGCGAACCCGCCGGCCGACGGCCAGCCACTCTCGGACACGACGACCCTGACGCCGGGCGCGCCGGCCTTCTCCAGCGCGGCGTAGATGGCGTCCACCATGGCGTCGAACAGGTTCGTGTAGACCAGCCCGCTGCCGCTGTCTCTCACCGTCGTCGCCCCCGGCTGGAACGTGGCGTAGCCGAGGCTGATGTCGCCCGGGCTGCCCCTGTACGCGAAGTAGGGGTACACGTTGGCGAGCAGCGGCGACCGTGTCGGCCATGAACCGTGCGACAGGGACCATGTGCCGCTCCACGTCGGGGTGGAAGACGCCGCTGGAGGGCGGGAACGTGTTCGTGAACACGTCCATCTTCACCGCCGTGGACACCCTGACCACGCCGGAGAGCCCCGCGGCAACGAGCGCGGCGTGCACGTTCCGCATGGCATGGAGGATGAGCCCCGCATCTCCCGCGCCCACCTCGTTGCCCACGGCGATGTACTTGATGAGCACGTCCGGGTAGTAGGCCTGCACGTTGGCCTGGACCCAGACGGCCGCGGCGGTGGCGCTGCTGGCGAGGTCGCGGACCGCGTCGACGCCGCCCGCGTCCAGGATGAGGCCGGTGCCGCTGCGGCGGAGCGCGGCGAGGGCGCCGTGGTCCGGGGAGTAGATGCGCATGGCGTGGATGTTGTGGGACTTGTAGAGCTGCACCACGTCCGCGTGCGACGGCAGGTTGTCGCCGAGCCAGCCGTAGCAGACACCGTGCACGCCTGCAGCTAGCAAGAGATCAGGCCTTGATCGAATATGAACGCAACCAAAATGGCATGCATGCAGATGCAGTAACTAAACCGCTTGGGCCTGAGAAATGGGATTATTATTGGTAAACTTGAGAACTGAGAGAAGAATGGAATTAGGCAAGAAATGAGAAAAGAAAACCACACCTCCCATTTGCTCAAAATGAGTTACTTCTAGTAGTTATGGACTTGCTCAAATGTGTAGATCACTTGCATGCTTTGGTACTAACACCTAGCGGGCCTTATATAGGGGGTGCCCCTGCCCCTAAAACTGAGGTCGTCCCCAATAGTGGCACTTCAGCTAGTTTGTATGAATCCATATCATCACTTTTCTGATGCAGAAGAGAGAAGATGAATACGAGAAAAGACCATCTCTTATTTTAACACATATTTCGTTCATAAAACGAGGTAGTTTGTGAGCCTGCTCGTAAAAAATGAAAGAGGGAGGAAAGAAGATATAGAATAAAAAATCAATTACACGTGAGGTTCACGTAATGAAATGACAATGACATGGCATGTATGAGTTAGCTGCTGTCTCGTACTGTTTAGGACACCCTGAAAGATGGCGTGTACTAGCAACGCCTTAAAACGGTTCAAAAATTTGGGTCCGCTTGAAGTTTGAGTCCGACCCAAAGTCTAAACAATCTCACAAATTCTACCGTTGGTATAAAAGATGCAAGGATACCAAATCCTAATCCATTGATTCCTCGTCTTGCCTGCCGGTCCTGGTTATATTTTCGGACAGTTCGACCAAAACGCATTAAAACCTGAATCTTTTGATTGGTCAACAAAAGTGAATATTAATGCGATAATGCTCTGACACTGGAGTCCGTCCTTATCCGAACGCCGTGCGCCCACACACCCGCCTCGGTACTGTCTTTCCCCGTGGCTCGCTCCTGCCCGCGACGTGCGCGGCTCCCCATTCCCACGCTGCACTCCATCATGCGCTGCGCCGCACGTCCCATCTCCTCCCCCACCCCCACCCACCCCACGCAACGCCGCATCTGTTCCCCGTGCCGTCGCTACCTGGTCTGCTCTGACGGGATACGTGCTATCACTGGTGGCGAGGATGCTGGAGTAGCCCATGGCGTCGGGGGCAGCCTGGGAGATGGCTCTCCTCACGGGCCCCTTTGGGCGGCGGCACGCCTCGCTGTTGCCACTCCAGCGCCCTCCAGGGCGGTCTCCATATATCTGCTCCCTGTACTCCTCACTGATCTACCACAGTTCCCTACCAGGTAGATCATGGCCTCGAAGGCGAATGCTATGTTTCAATTGTTTCAGGCGCTTCAGACTTTCGTTTCAAGTATTTCATTTGGATGTTGCAACAGTATACTAGGATGTTGCATATGTTGCAATGGCAAAATGTGCATGTTGCAAGCCTAAGTTCGAAGTGCTTCAGGTGTTTCTGACATATGTTGCAAATGTTTCATTTGGATATTTCAAAAGTAGATCTTGGTGTTACATATGTTGCAATGGCTACACCTCCATGTTTCAAGCGCACATTTCAAGTGTTTCATCTGTTTCAGACTTATTTTATAAATGTTTCATCTTGATGTTTTCTAAAAGTAGATCATGTGTTGCACATGTTGCAATGGCATCGGTGGTTGGCAGACGATGGCCTACCGCAGAGCTTTCCTCGCGCGGCGCGGCTCGGCCTTTCCTATATCCTCTACCTCCCCTCTCTTTCCTTCCCTCCATCTCACCGTGGCAGTTCGAGCTTGGTGGGGAAACCCTACCCGACGGGCGAACAAACGTCGAGTAGGCACAGCAGCAGGCGGGGGCGGACGGGAAGCGCGGACAGGCACAGCAGGCGGGGCAGGCACGGGCGTCCGAACGCTAGCCACGTCCATATCAATCTAATCCAAAATTTACCCATTTCGTTGGAGTTTGAATTTTGCCATCATGTAAATCCTAGAACCCTCCGTACTACTACAATATTTGTATAAGAAAATTATGGACTCCTGGTAAAGTTTTATACTAATACTACTGATTAGATTTCATTTGTGCTAAGTTGGAGAGAAAAAAGAAGCAAGTTACAAATTGACAGCACAACTAATGGCTTCAACAAACTTCGGCTGATGGTTTTTGCGGCTGATAAGCCGACTGATGTTGTTTTGTTGTGAGAGAAAAATACTGTACCATGGCTGATAAATCCAAGCGAACGGAGAACGAAAAAAAAGGTGTGAGTCAAGTATTAATGATACATTACAAATTTATAGCCAACTATTATACGATGAGTAACTAATTTAGGCTATTAATTTATTGGCATGAGATGATATGACAATAGAATAAAGTCTACAATTAGATCTATTAGGCCAGTCTCAGTGGCAGGTTTCACCTCCCAGTTTCCAAGACGTGACACCCATCATGAAACAGGATCTATCTCTCAGTGCACAGTTTCATATGGATATTTATCCATTCATGGGTCCCACCGTTTCTTCCCCAAGCTTGCATCGTAGCCGCCGCTATTCACACCGCGTCCGCCGGAGCTCGCACCGCGCCCGGCGGACGGAGGAGCCCTTTCTTCCCCGAGCTCACACCGCGTCCGCCGAAGCCCAGACCGCGCCCTTCTTCCCGAGCTCGCAACGCGTCCGCCACTTCTCGCGCCGCGTCCGCCACTTCTCGCGTCGCGTCTGCCGGAGCTTGCCCCGCGCCCGGCGGCCGCGCCCGCGCCGGAGGGAGCTCACCCACGCCCGGCGGCCGCTCCCGCGAAGGAGGGAGCTTGCCCGCGCTCAGCTGCCGCACTCGCGCTGGAGGGAGCTCGTGGCGGAGAGGCGCTCGTGGCGGAGGAGCTCGCGGAGAGGTGCTCGTGGCGGAGGCGCTCACTGAGGAGGAGCGTGCTGCGTGCGGCGGGCGTGCGGCGGAGGAGCCCATGAAACGAATCAGTTGTCTCAACGCAAGTTTCGTCCGCTTTCCTATGCATTGGAAACGCCGCTCACTCGTGTCGTGGCCACGAAACGATTCTCTTCTCTCTCCTCCTCGTTTCATGTAAAAAATTCAAATCTGCTGATGTGGCACCTCATTTAATATGCATGAAACCCCGTAAAACCCCACTAAGACTGGTCTCCGTGCTCTCGGTAGTCAGAGATAGATGCATAGGCTAGTGGAGTGCTCTGTACGTGTGCATCTGGGATTTCCCAACGTGACCAACTAAAATTTAAGAAGGTTTTAGCAGGTCGAATACATGTCATGTGCCTGCAGGAATATTACTAGCCCATGCATGTTCCGCTTCTGCTTTAGAAAAATGATGCAACTAGAAGGTCAAATGTATGATAATAAATCACTATATTATTTGCTTTGCAAGTAGGATAATTTTTATACAAATTATAGTTTACTACGAAATAATAGTGATGCCTAGCTGAGTAAGCAAAATGACATCGTACAAGATTATATACAGCCTTATATATACGGTAGGAGAACATGACACTATAGAGAGAGAGACGAGGAAATATGGCAATATAAGGTATTTAATTAACTCAAATCGATGCCATGACGTGTTGATCTAAAAGTTGAAACGTCTCACCGACCCGATTGAATGATTGATCAATCACATGAGCATGGACAAACCTAATTCGTTCATGTAAGGATCAAAATTTGGAGGTTGATTGATAATGCGACAATCCTCGTGCTTTTTGTTTCTGTGTATGCAGATCAGTAGATGATACAAGAGTAATCACAATAGATCCATAGTCATTAGGGATGTGAAAGGACTGGGTATCCATTGGGTAGTTTACTCGACCCACAATAGTAAGGACAATTGGTTATAGAGGTGGCTTTATCAAAGTCTAAAGTATGTCGATAGAGCTGGAACCTATATATTGATCTAATGAGTAATTTTTTTATAAAAATTGCCAATTTTCTTTATTTTCCCAAATAAACATGGTTGGTCATAACTTATAAGCACGTCTATGCTTGAAAGTAGATTGAGGAATATTATATTTGGAAAAATTAAAATCGTGGTTTTTTTTATTTCATCGGCCAAGACGTAATAATAGAGTGTGTTGTTGGATTTAGGATAGATAGTGGTACTATTAAAAGGGAATAACTAATGCTAAGCCGGGTATCTAGTGCCATTATTAGGTATGAACTAACTTTGCATATGTATTGGACCTAGTGACACTGTGAGATGCAAGTGAAAAAATGTTTTTGAAAAGCTAACTCAGGGTATAAGATAAGATGCTCATGTTAGAACACATTGCAGTTAGAGGATTCGAAACGCTTGTAAAAATGAGATTTGGTGCAGCCTCACTGGACTCACCGTTTAAGTAGGATCTTAACAGAGCCTAGGGGTTTCCACTGGGAATGTTCGTGGTTCCCTCTCACGTGGACCGGTTAGTGTGGTGACTCTACTAAAACGCCACGAGTAGCTTTGAGTGTAGGTTCAAATCCTAGACAAGATCATTTGGTAAACCAAATAAATTATTAATTCTTGTGGTTGATCTCTAATAGTTGGTCCTTGCATAGCAACTTGAGGAGCATTGTGTGTATCTAAAGGAATGATGTTCTCATCAAAAGGTGTACGAAATGAAGGAAGAGAAAACTTGTCACTAGGGTAGAAGGTCGAGATGTCAAAGCATAAAAGATTTAAAGAATGTATTATACGACTAGCAGGGATAGCTATACACTAAAAGGTAGTGCTAAAAATAGTAATCATATTTGTGGAACTTTCTAGATAAATGATGAGCATACATGAGATGTATTTGTGATTTTTAATAGTGAAAACTAGAATACTCAAATGTTGTATAGTCAAAAATATCTAGGAAATGGATAAGTATCAAGAAAAAAGTATAGAAATATTTTTGTAATACCATAATAACCATGAGCAGCTATAAATAGTTGTGTTCAATTCATATCCATATCAAGTCACCATAAATAATAAATACTCCCTCTGTCCCTTTATCTGTGTCATTTTGGCATTTTAGTAGATACATTTGAATCTCTGTGAACATGGTCACTAGGTCTGTCCAGATGCTTGCCAGGGGCTATGTGTAACAACCCAGAAATTCCAACAGACCAAAAATCACAACTACATTTTTTTTTCCAAAAACAACCTATGATTGATGAGTGGCATGTAGGAAAACTACTACCTAGTTGCACCAGTAGACCCTAAAGTAGATTTTACAATTCTTTTTACATTTAATTAAATATTCATGAGTTGGTTTTTATGTTCTTTGTATTGTTAAATAAAAACAACCACCTTTATTTAAATAAGATCCAAATTAAATAAATGTACTAATACAATCTTGTGATTTAGTATAAACCCTAAGATACATCTTGTGGGCCCCATTGTGGTAACCAAGTGGAGGCAATATATATATTTTGTATGCATACAAAAGCTTTGTCTTGGTTGGAATAAAGAAATACAAAATGAAAAAAAAACAAAACAAATAAAAGGAAATGGAAAGGACCTTTCCAGCCCATCAACCACAGCGGCCCGGCCCAAACCGCAACTACACGCCTCTCTTCGCGCGTCCGCGCGCGCCCGTCACATGGGCCGGCCCAACCTACCGAAGGCGCCTGGCCTGCAAAAGCCAAGAGCGGCTCGCCCCTCTTCTCTTCCGCGGTCGCTGACGAGATGGTCCCGCATCGTCATCCCCTTCCTCCAGAATTCCCCTGCTCTCTGCTTCACCCGATGAGAAGTTGAAGAGGAGGGTAGGCAGGGTCACGGTTTTGGCGTGGGAAAGATTCCCTCTGCCCCTCCCTTTTGCTCTACCGTGTGCGCCAAGAAGCAAACCGGTCCCATTTGCCAGCCGCTCGCGCTTGCTGGTTCCACACCGTGAGCATGCCCGTAGCCGCGTGTGATCGCGCCATGGTCCCTACCGAGCTCTGCCGCCCTCTGACACCACAAAACCATCGCGGAATCGTAGCTGGCACCACCGATTTCGAATCACGCCGACCCCACGCGCCTAGGATCCTAGCCAAGGGGCATGGATCACCGCCACGTGGCTCGAATGCCCCCATCACCGTCCGCCCGCCATTGTTGAGCTCGGACTATAAAGTCCCGAGCCGAAGTCTAGCCCCTTTCATCCTCCACACGCCACCGCCCCGGTGGTTTCATCGCACCACACCGTTCTAGAGAGGAGGAAGGAAGGAAGGAAAGGAGGAGCCACAAGGAGGAACCGGGACCGCGGGGGGGCACAATCCGACCTCGTCGGAGACGAAGGCGGCGCTGCTCGACTTCTTCTTCACCGAGGGTCTCCTATGCACTACACGGCAACAACTCTTCACGGCTCCGAATCACCACCGCACCGCCATCCTACTACCGCAAGCCCAAGGTGAGCCACCCCGCTCATCACCCTCCTCTGCTCGCCACCGTGTGCATGTTGGCACCGCCGTGACCATTATCATACCGAGAACGGTCAAGGCCGGTGCCTGATCATCGTTTGCACCTACACACACTCAGGGGAACACGCTTGCACACAACGCGGCCTTACAGAGCCGTACCGGCTCAGGAACGCCACCATCGCAGCGACGCTCAGAGCGTGCCCGCCATGGCCAGAGCACGGCCATGGCGAGGCCGTTCCTTGTTGACTCGAGACGGTAGAGACGGGAGCAAGGGGTCCAGCAGGTACGCCTAGGTGAAGGACACACCATGCGCTCCTTAGAAGAAGAAGGGACCCCCGGTAACATGGCCGGCGGCGCTCGGCCCGGTCGGAGGCGTCAAGCCGCCACCACCGCAGAGGTTTCTGCTCAAGCTCAGTTTCGTCGTTTTGACCCCACCTTCGTACTCTTTTTGCGGTCGCGAATCAGTTGGAAACCTCACCACCTGAGCCAAGTCGCCATGGAGGCCTTGCCATCGCTCACCGCACCGGTCAAGCCGCCACCGCCGTGGGCAAGCTCCCTAGACACTCTAATCCACTCTGTTGACCCCTCCATCGAGTTCCATGGAACCACGCTGTGCTCTTGAGCCTACAAGCTTCGCCCGTGAAGCCCCAGAGCGAGAGCTCGGCCACTCGCCGCCGGTGAGAGCGCGGCCGGGAAAGAGAAAGCAAGGGGAGGAGCTGAGACAGTGGCTAGGTGCACTCGGTACACCGTGGGCCGAGAGGAAAGGGAAGAGGATGAACCGGGTTCACCGTGGACCGCGATTAGAAACCGTAGACCATCCGCGCGAGACCACCGTGAGCCAAGCTCACCAGCCTGAGCCCGACTTTTGAATCCGGAAAGGTGACGTGGCAGCACCAGCGCCTGACACGTGGTGGGCCCAGCCCGGCCTAGTTCGGCCCAGATCCGGCCCAGCCCAGGCCCACCGAGGCCTGGTCTCGGCCCAGTCAGAGTTGACCGTTGACCGTTGACTAGTCAAATGGGCCCACATGTCAGTGACTCGCGCTGTTCCAGCCAATCAGAGCTTGACACGTGTCACTGCCTGGATTTTTTTCCTTTTCTTTTTCTTTTTTAGAAAATCATTTAATCTTTAGAAATTCATAACTAATTCATTTTAACTCAGAAAAATACCAAACCAGTTTCTAAATTTTTCTAAAAATGAGCTCTACATCTTAGGCTTGTGCTTGAGTGCATTTGGATCTTTTGAAATTCTGTTGCTTCTTTGTGCACCTCTATAGGAGTCATTAATGCGACTCTACGTTATGTTTAACAGAGCCGGAGGACCTGCCGACTGAGGAGTACGACCCCGACTACAGCGAGGACTTGGGTGATGACCTGCCAGGTGCCACGCCCCACCCATCTCCGTAGAACCTATTACGCATGCAAATATAGAATTGCTAGTGCTTTACTTTTTATGAAATAATATGATGATAGGTTGCATGGTAGATGCTTTACTTTGAGCCCTTTTCCTTGTTGTAACCTTACTCCTGCTCACCCTGCTGTTAGGCTAGATGCTCGCATGTTACATATTACTGCTTTTACTCTTACTCACATTATATCTGTGATGTGATGCCGGTGAGTGAGAGACGTATATGTATAAGGCACGTAGTGCCGAGAACTTGGTAAACCTGATAAAAGAACTGGGGAGCTCTTGGCGTGCATCTTGGGTGAGTGGTGAGGGTTGAGTCGATCGGACAGGATCCTACGATGAGTCTTTGGGGCGAGTCTTGCTGGAGGGGTGCGACCTGGGCATCCCTCACAAGAGATACCTGTGGCGGGTATGTTGTGAGGTGAACTGGGGTGTTGGTTATCCCTGGTGGAGGTGCTGTCGTGGCACGGGGAAGACGGTGTTCCCCTTTGAGAAGATATCATGTCTGGTCCTCCTAAGGACTGGCATGTCTTGAGAACCGAAACCATAGGACTTTCGTGCACACCACTCGCTCCCGATGGGCGGGAGATGATTACCTAACCGACTAGGGCGGTACCACTACTACTAGGTTGGAAGGTGATAGTGTAGGGAGGTACGGGCATGGGGACCCACACCCTCCTAAGACAGCATAGTGACCTTGGGGGCCCGGTACTACGTCTCACAGTCTCAGCGTTTCGGTGGACACCGGGGTGGCCCAGGGCTGAGTGGTAGGGTGGTACTGTACCGGTTGGGATGCAGTCAGAATTAGCCTAGACGAGCCGGATCGTCAAGGATGGCGATCTTGTGGATTACCAGGTGTACACACTCTGCAGAGTTGATCGATCTATACGTATAGCCACGTCCGCGGATATGGACATTCCCATGACCTACGCTTCACTTGATTAGAGAGATGAGTTCTTTCTACCTTTCCCCGGGATGTGTTGGTTTCTGGCTTTGGCCGTTGAGACGAGATCTGAGCGGGAGTCAATCTCGTCGCCTAGAGAGAGAGTGAGATGAGAGGTGTTGTGTGTGATGGGAATGGGAAAAATGTGTGACTAAGATGGTTTAAAAACTGCTGAACATCTTATTATTAAAGTACTAATGACTTGCATAGGAAACCCACAGCCTAAATAGGTCTCTTTCTACTTTCCCCGATGCATTCCACTTTCCACAAAGCATTACAAGCATACGGTGGGCGATGCGTGGCTAGTACCAAGAGTACTGATAGATTTTTGACAGGTTCAGAGCTTGAGTACGACTACGAGGGCGACGATTGGGAGGACTAGAGGGTCTGTTCTACGCTCAAGCTGGTTCCAGAAGATCGTTTTCCGCTGCTATCTACGTCGAATACTGTTCCAGATGCTTGTGTGAGTGTGTTCCGCCCTGCGAGGCGATGATAATAAGTTATGTAAAACTCTCTATTGTACTCTGATATTCGTGCATGACTTTATGTATCACTGAGATTTGGGTAAATTGACGGAATGTTTCGTCATTTTACACTTCGTTTCTGTGGATTTCCCTTCGTGGAAATCAAGGACGTTTCACTATGAACGTGGACATTGAATTCCACTGCCAAAATGACAGTCAAACAGGGACAGAGGGAGTAGTAGAGTCTTAAGATAGTCACCTTATTTATTTTATTTGTAATATGACAAGATTGTCATGTTTGTACTAGAAATTATATATGAATCTACATAGGTACTACGTATCAAGAAGCTATTAAAAATATTTATAATGTTATATATTGTTATTAATATTTATTTATTAGACATACTTTTAAGAAAATTAAAAAACATTATGTACACCTAATGTTATAAAATTGTGTCCGCTGTTGTTTCGCACAATCCAAACTCAAATTCTAACAACCAAAGGAAGGGTGGTGGAGGTGGTGTGAGCTCCCTCAACTACAGGGGTGGAGGCAGCGGCAGATGTGGGGTATGGGGAGCCCGGCGGTAGCTAAAACCGAATTCTCGCGCCAAGCTTCTCATTAGTTCATTTGCATCGATGCCCTGAGGATCTTGCCCGTCAAGAATGGTGCAAGAGCGGCGGCAATAAGAAAGTTGGGGCCGTCGCCTACCAATTCGGCCCCGCAAGGAGTGCAAGAGATTTTTTAGGAAACCGGGATTGTATTTCACATGTATAAGTCAAGGTTTACATGACAACTCTTACAAAAGCACCCTTGAACAAAAAATTACATTTTGGTCCATACAAGGGTCTCCCAGAGTCCCAGTCGTCTTCGTTGCCAGCGAATGGAGGAGCCCCTCGATGAGCAGCCATCGCACTAGAGGTAGGAGAAGATGCACACCAAGGTTGCAGCTTGAAGCCAATACCCTTCCCAACAAAGAAACTTCAAAGTTTTCATTGGCACAACGAGTAGCATGCCAAAAACAACATGTCGTAGAATCGTTGAACGCCCAAGCCAAAGAAGATGACCACTGGCCATCCCACCGCCGAGGAACATGGGAGTCGCCGTAAGCATCGCAGGCATCCCCAAGTCGATGGACGACGAAGCAACCAAAAGGGGAAAGAAACCGCCCAAACAGTTGCATGTAAACCACCACTCGGAATCCCCAGAATAGTGGTAGGCATACCTCCCTAGAGCCTCTCTAGAGAGGGCATCGTCGGTGCTGGTCCCGAATAAGCCGAGGGAGGGACAAAAGTCCTCGTCGACGAGATCCGAAGCGTCAAAAGAAACCCCAGATCTGGCGAGGTAGCAGCCACCAAACCCTTTGCCGCTGCCAAAACACAGACCGATGAGGAGGAGGAGGGGCCGGCGAAGATTATTGCAAGAGATTTTTTGATGGGGTAGGGTAATCACCGGCAGCAAGCTCCCGTCTCAAGGTAGTCACCCATCGTGTGCGTCTCACGAGGAGCGGCCGAGCAGCCGCAAGAACTCCTTGGACGGCGTTGGTGTGGTTCTTAACATCGTTGCTTGCAGCAAGAACTCTGGGGAGCATCGCTTGCGTGTCGGACTCATTAGTGCGGTGGCCCGCTGCGCTGTGGTTCTTAATGGCGTTGTCGCTCAGTTCCTTTGCGCTCGGAGGATTGGCCACATGGGGAATGCCCACCTCAGGAGCATCACCATGACAGCAATGGATATTGAGCACGGCCTTGCGCCATACGGTGTGCCGCCTATGAATGCCGCAGAGAGGAGGGGTGGGTATGGCACCCCGCTATGCGACCTTGATGCCCAGCATAGCTTCTCCTGATTCTCTGTAGCCACGACAACTTTCTTGAAGATGCACCCACTGCTGGCTGCTCCTCTGCCATTGGACTTAGTGTGGAGAAGCATTAGGTTATGGGTTTAGAACCTAACAAATTGCTTAGTGGAAAAGGGGAATGTCAGGTAAGAACAATAAGAACGAGGAAGAATAGAGACGATATTCAGATAGAGTTCAGACGGTTCTTCTTCATTGGTTCCTCGCCTGAAGACGGTTTCAGCTATATATGCTGTTACAAGGCAAAGTCGAGCTATATATGCTATTACAAAGGCAAATTCTAGGTACGAGGCGTGTAGGACCACTATTCAATCCCAACCAGCGAATACGAACTCTAGCCCATTAGCCACTCAAAGATATCACTTCGCCTTGCGTTGCTAGACATTTCACAGTATTCTCCCATTGTGTCTTTTCCTATTTTTTAAATATATATTTAATACAACAACTGATTCTTAGTGTCTTGAATTGCATGTGTCTCTAAACTCGATTGGTGGAGGTGGCGGCGGCAATGAAGTGGTCGGTGGAGAAGGAGTTTGAGATGAAGAGGTTGGTGTATGACAGCCCGTCGGTGGTGGAAGTCCGAGCTCTCGTGCCAATCTTCGCATCAATTCATCCATGCAAACCAATTCTTCATTTGTTGATCTATTGTGTGGACACACTGAAGATTTTGTGCGACAACAGTAAGAAAGGCTTTGAGGTTCTTGCACGGCGACAGTACGAACGGTTTGGCCCGCCTCGAGAAGAGCAGCTGCAGCAAGAAGGCCCGGGTCATCGCCCACCGGTTCAGCCTCGCTTGGAGTGGTTGTAATACCTTCTTTGATGGCGTTGGCATCGTTCTTGATGGTGGCGTCGCCAGCAGCAAGAACATCGTGGCGCATCGCTTGTATGTTGGCCTCACTAACGCGGTGGCCCGCTGCTCCAGTCTTGGGGCAGCAGTCCGCCGAGTGCGTCATATTCTTGACGTCTTTGGCATGGTTTTTGATGGCGGTGTTGCCTAAGTTTGCTCTAGATCTTCAACTAAACGTGATTCATTCATATGTATAGGCACTAATTTACATACAAGTTCTATCTTGATCATTGTTACTTAAGAATAAATGTAAACTAATCTGAAAGACTAATCTATATTATTGATTGATTCTTAACATTGTGTACTACTCTAGTGCTGATGGTGCAACACCTACCTACCCATCGAAAGGCTACGAGCTATGTTCACAAGTTCTCAAAGATATTAAAATTTGCTTCGTACAACACCTCCTAGATAACCTCGAGCTCTATAGCAGTAGCATCATCAGAGACATGAACAAGCAATGCATCTTTATTTCTATTATAGAGTTATAATTATACACTTTTGTTATGGCATAATCTCACATTATTCGCCTTGTAATCTAATTCATGAACTAATTTAACTTAAGCTAGAAGCATAATCTCACATGTACACTTCAATTAGTAAATGTCATGGAGTGAGATGAGAATTTTCTGAATATAGAAGTAAATATTATATATAACCTTGTTGGCATAGGCGCCAAACAAGTTAAGGGAGTGCAGAGAGGAGAGGCGGTGGTTAGGGTTTTGAGACAAGCAAATGAGAGTGGAAGTGAGGGGGTGAGAGTCTCTTGTCCTCATGCCCTTGGCCTCTCTATATAGGCAATGGTTAGAGATCCCTTGGTGGAGTTGGAATTTTTATGGTGTCATACCTTGATACTTCATGGGCAATGAATTTGACAACCTTGGCAATTTTTACAGTAGCATGTTTGTTGGGGTTATGATACCCTGGGTATCTCAAGGCACCGATTAGTTAGATGCCCGGATGGACCTCAATATGCCAGCCTGTATAAGCCCAAAAGATTGTGGCCTAGCTAAGCTGAGTGGGCTAGGCCAAACACCAAGGCCGGGGTCCGCCACGACCCCTTCCCTCTGCCTTAGTTGCACACGCCATGCAACAACTCACGACCTCTCCACCGTCACGACCAATGGGAGGAATGGGGAGAGATCAAGTCCCACCGAGCCTGCTCTAACAAGAGCAGGCACGCCGCACTGACCCCGCAAGGACCGAAGGGACATCAGTCACCTCGACCTGGTCAGACGCCATCTTTGTGCCACGCAGCGCAGACAAGGCAACACCGCCAAGCGGTGGCGGCCAGTACGGAGACCCACCATCTAGATACGGCTCGATGAGACATGTACGATTCCACCCATCGTGGGATGGGATTCACGACGATGGCCTTGACTTAGGAGGCCACCCAAGCCAGCAAGGACCACGACCCCTTAGCTCGAGATCGTGGCTACCAACTCCACAGATGACAAGACGATTGACGACCCCAGGGTAGCTACCAACTCCTATACAACCCCCTAGATGATCAGGAGGCGATGACGAAGGCCACGGCGAGACCACGTCACGTAGGATGTAACAGAACCGACCAATTATATGAAATTAAGTAAGAAAATCACCACCGGAGCAGATCATTTAGTAAACTTAAGCCCGTATAACCCGGTAGTTCGTGAAATCACGACGGATTTTAAACCAATCAACATACAAACCAAGATCATACAAGTTTAGCAGCCACAGTCACATATTACATAAAGTTCGCAACATCACTGAAATACATCGGAGTTTAAAATATAAAGTTATTACAAACCAAGTTCATAATAAAGTAGCGGAAGCAAATAGTTTCGAAACCACACACGCACGCTTAGTTCAGATACAGTGCCAGCTGATAGTTATGTCCAACAAAAGCATCAGGTAAGACATAAGGGATGACCACGCCCATGGTCCTAGTTGTCGCCCATCGCAGAATACAGACAATTGATGCAATATCTATAGTACATCTGGCCATTTGTAACAACAATGAGAACAACGCCCTGAGTACGAGAATGTACTCAGCTAGACTTACTTGCCTTAAACAAAAATAAAGTGACACCAAGGTGTATGCAAGGCTTTAATTTAGTGGCTAGCTGACTCATTTGTGAAAAGCATAGTTTATCTTGAATAAACCATTTTAAGTATTAGCATTATCTTTATTATAACCTGTCATTCTAGATAAGCACCTATGTTATAGTAATCACTTGATTAACCATTAACAACAAGTTACCATTTTAGGTTTAGCATTTCCAATATCATCCACATAACCATCCGTGTTCCATCATCATTACTACGATGCTGTAGCTCGAGTCAAGTGCTCACTATCCAGGAGCGATAGCGATTCGAATCGATTCCTAACCAGCTGGTGATTTATTTCTCACACAAACCACACTCACTCGTGAAGTGAGCTACAGGTCACCAATGACACCATTCCGGTAACGTCGTGGGACAAACAGGGACCGCAATACCCAGGGGCCTCCTGACTGCCAGGAATCAGGCCTTGCCTGCCCTTGGGCTCACTCTTCGTGACCCTATCATACCCCCATCAGCACCAATATGCGCGCCTAGCAGGTCGATCCTGGCCCAAATAGTGCCACTGGCTTCGCGGTCGAAAGGTACTTTATTCGGCCAGCTAAATGTGAGGCATGCGTTCAACATGAAAAGAGGGACGAGCAACGATCAGTCCTTAACCGACAGATACGGAACTACTAGCACCCCAGAATCCTGTCCGGTTGCCCCAATTATTTATTCCATCCGGTCTCCAATTATCCATCAACCTTTGGATATTTCCATGATAGCATTCGTAGCTAAGGTATTCCAGTAACCACATATAGTTGCCGGTGACATGAAATCACCGACTGCTACTGGTCTAAGCGGGGCTAAGCATTTAATTCGGTCCTAGACCTAGCAGGGTAAGATATATATTAAGGTAGACAAGGACATAATATATGCATTAATGGTTTCACTCAACTCCTATAACTTAATGCAACCATATATAGAACTTATATAATTAATTGCTTTTATAAAGTATGAGACTTAGAATGCTTCGAGGATTGCCTCTTTCGAAGAAACTAGGCTGGTGATCAACGCACTCGGGCAGATCCTCTAATTGCTCCTCGGCCTCGGGCACCTCCTGTGCCTGGATTTCCTATGGGTCGGTCCTGGCCTGTTCCTCTTAAACCACTACTTGCACTTCCTCCTGCGATCCTGAATGATGCATTGGTATAAGTAATTATGCAAGTGGTGCATCAGATGAGATGGCATATGATGATCATGATTGCATGCAATGCAGATGAACATGTTTAATTTTATTTGACAGAGTAGGTGTAAAACTCTTCTACCAGGTGGTCAACATCATCCCAGAACATGTACCAGTAACCACCACAATGGTTACCCTAACACACCAAATCATATTAGCAATTCAAGGTGCTTCAAAGATACACCAAAGCTACACAATTAAACTAATCATGCATAAAGAAGGTTACTTTATTTCATTTTAAACTAAGACTACAACAAAAACATATATTTCTGGTGCTCAAAAAATTAGGAGAAAATTACAGTAGCTTCCTAATGCAATAAGTAGTCTACCATAAAATTTTCATTGTATTTGGATAAGTATAGCAGCCTACACAAAAATGACAAGATATGATGGATAATTGAGCATGAAAATACTTCGTACTATGAAAAGTGTCAAACAACAGATTTAGTATTTTTCCCATGAACTACATAGTATATAATCACTGTATAAAAAGTTTCACCTACATGTATTATTCATATTTTTGGCTCTAGCAATTTTAGAAGAAACAACAAATAAATGCACATAAATTATTTAGCCATATCCTCCCATAGAACATGCATGTCAATTATTTTTCATAGAAAGTACATCACAAAACAAGGCTAGCAAAACAAGAACCATAATTTTCTGACCTATATTCTATTTACTATGCATTTTCTAAGAAATCAACATTTTAATCATTTAAATAAAGCTATATATAAAAGTATCACAAAATTGTCATGTAATAATTTTAACATGTAGATCTGACAGCAAGGATCACAACAAAATTTGTTTCACAATTTTCTGAGCAATATTTACCAAGTTATGAATTAAACAAGCATTTAAATATATTCTGGAAAATCATTTCTGAAATCCTTTTTTAAAAACCCGGCCTAAATCGCTGAGTGCACTCGGCATAATGCACCCAGACCCGCACACAGTGGCTGACAGTGGGACCTGAGGCCCCACGTGTCATACAACCGAGAGAGGGGGAGATCACCGTTGGCGAAAGAGAACTCGCCGACGGTGAGGTCTCCGACCGTGGGGTGAGCACCATCGTGCTCCCCGCAGTGAGGCGAGTCAGGCGCACTAGCTGGTCGAGCCGGGGGAGCACTGGTACGGGCTTGCCAGCGGCGATGGCAGAGCGGCGGCGCTGCGCTCGGTGAGGCCGCCATTCCCGGCCATGGCAAGGCGCGGGAAGGGGCGCACCGGTTTCGCGGTGGTGCAGATCAGTGGAAGCACGCGACGGTGCGGGGAGAAAGGGGGAGCAGAGCGATTGCCGGCGCGGGCACGAGCTCCGGTGAGCTCGGCCATGGCGGCCCGCGCGATGAGAAGGAGAGGGGCTCGCGGCCTTTACCTATCTTGCCTATGGTCAGCACACGCAAGCACGGGGGCGGAGGCGTAGGCGGGAGGCGTAGGCTGCTGGTGGTGGAGCTCGCGGGGCTGGCGGCAATGGCGCCCGCGGCGGCTGCGGTTGCTGGCGAGCGCGAGAGTGGGCAGAGGGAGAGGCGAAATGGCGAGAATGGGGAGCGGCTACTCGGCTCGGCCGATTTGGAGGCGTGGCGCGGCAGTGGGGGCCACGGTGTGCCACCGGGCGAGCAGCGCCGGCGACGTACGGCCACACGGCGGTGAGCTCCTGCCGCTGGCCGGCCGCGAGCGCGCGCGTGCAGGCAAGAGCGGAGGCAGGCGCGGAGCTGGGCCGGGCCAGCTTCGCGGGCAGGCCAGGAACAGAGGCGGCGACCCATCAAGGGGAAAAATGATTTTCCTTTTCTTTTTCAAACAAACAGCCTCAATTTCACCATTTTGAGCAATTAAAAAGCATTTTCACGAGTTGACCCAAAAATAAAAGTTATTCTAAAATTTGTGATCTTCAACTTTGCCAAAAGGAGCAAAGTCAAAATCCCAATAGATTTTGAACTAAGGATTTAAAGTCAATTTTAAATCAAAACTCTATTTTTCTAGATTATTTTTAAAAGCAAAATTTGAGAAAATTTTGAATACAAATCTTGCCCCAAATTATTTGCTAAAAAATTCTAAGTTGTTCATTTACTCAAACAAGCACATACAAGGCATAACAAGCATCAACATAATTTTAAATCTGCTAAAACAACACATTGCAACATGTATGTTTCGTTAACATGTTTCAAGTCTAGATTTCATGTGATGCTTATCAATGCATGATTATGCTTATGCACATGATTTGCAAATGCTAATGCAAGCCTAACACTGGGGTGTTACATAGGACGGCTAGTGCAACACCACCGTGCCCACGGTGCCACCATAACCGGCATTGTAACACCACGTCACACCATGCCGCGACGTGAGCATAAGACCATGACAACAGCCACATTCGGACGTGCACCACAAGACGGCGTAGCTTGCAAGCCAACATAGCTAGGCCCCCTCCCTCAGGCTCACGACCCCTCGATCGGGAGAGCCTTCTTCTTTGTACGTGCCCTGGCCCTAGACTATATCAGGGCAGCCAGGGCACCCTTCTCATCTTGATATCTCAATCTTCACACTTTCTGGGCTCTCGAAGCTTTCCTTTGGGCAGTCCGTCTCCTAGCTCTAGCTCTCCAACTTTTTCCACCATTTTTGCACCCCTCATTGTAAGAACTTCAGAGCATTCAAGCGAGGAACACGCACTCGATCATCTTTGAGACTAGACGTAGGGCTCCAGCCTAAACTAGTATAAATCCTCATGTCTTTTGGATGCTATCATCGTCTTCCTGGAGCAGCGCAACATTCGTATAAATTTACTAGTCGGTCTACAAAACACCGACAATGTTGCACAACAACAAGCAAGATCACAAGGAGTCAAAACTAGATGCAAGTTTTTGGGCCAGATGGATAGATCTATTAAGAATATGGCATGGAAAAAAGATTCGTCTATAAAGTAGTGCCAAAGTCATCGTTCCCCAGCGAAGTTGCCAAAAAGTGTGTTAACACAATGATTGGTCACACACCACAAGTGCTAGATCGCATGGGTCGCAAACAAACCAAGGCATCACGCCTCTACAATAATCAGCCTAGCCGGTTCAGGGAGTCGGTCAAGCCGGTTTTCTTGGGTTGAGCCCGAGAACACCCTAAAACAACAAGGATAATACTTACGTAGTAAATAACAATGAGGTTTACTAGCAAATCACCAAAGGATAACCAATCGTCCTTACATGACGAAGAACGGCTAGTTTCTAGGTAAACTAGCAAAGAAATCGTCAAAACTCTCATCCGGGAGGGACCTCGCCGGGGCAAGGACGCAGCCGAGTTGCCCTAGGTTGGCCAGCAAGCCTAGGGCACCATCTTCCTTAGTTGTTGGATCAAGCAATGAACAATAACATGGGTGTTGGGCATTCTTAACGTCATTACCAAAAGTAGACTTAGTTTTCTAATTCTGATAACGGCGCCAAAAATGCCGAACCTATTGAAAGCCCAAGTTTGGTTTTGGTAATTAATGACACCAAGTTGCTAATGCCATGTGTTAAGTGTTTTGAGTTAGGCATAAGCAACACATGTGATGAAAGTGTACATGGCAAGGAGTGGTGGCCACAAGATCACAAAGAGATGGTGCATGAAATGATGATCATGGTGGAGATGCACATGAAATGATGGACATGATGATCAAGTGAAGGGAAGGATCTAAGAGCGCATGGACATGATGATTAAGTGGAAGAGAAGGATCTAAGAGCGCAAGGCAAAGGTATAACCATAGGGTTTTCCTTTTGCCGGTCTAAGTTGAGTAGAGAAGTGATTGACCGGATTTAGGATACATAGCCGACTATCAAGAGGGGCAATCACGGTTAGCTCGGAAATCAAGTGCCACTAGATCAATGTCTTGAGCATATGCATTTAGGATCTAGTAAAGAGCTAACATAACGCCTTGGAAAATGTTTGTGAAATGCTAACACACATGCACATGGTGGTGTACACTTGGTGGTGTTAGCACATTTGCTAAGGCGGAGGAGTTTATGCGGTAGAGAGGGGTTTGGGTTCCTCTCTCCCTCCCGCCGAGCTTGCGAGGCGGGATTCGGCGCTTTTTGGAGAAGTGAAACGCCTATTTTCTACTGCGCCGAAAGTCGGAAAAGAAACGGAAGCGAACGGAGGTCACTGCGTTGACCGGACGCAGCACCGGACGCTGCACCGGACGCGGGTCTGGCTTGACCAGCGCGTCCGGTCAGTTCATCGCGGCGCGGGTGCTAGGGTTTGTGACCGGACGCGGGTCTGGCCTGACCAGCGCGTCCGGTCAGTTCAACTGGGCGTAAAAGTTAAACGCGCGACCGGCGCGTCCGGTGCCTCACGGGACCGGAGCGTCCGGTCAAGTGTCCAGAGAAGCCGAGCGCTGCGAAGCGCGATCGGACGCGGCTGGCGCGTCCGGTCATGTGCGAACGGACGCGTCCGGTCGCGTCGGGTGCTTACTGGAACGCGACCGGACGCTGGCACTGTCGCGTCCGGTCGATCGAAGGAGCGCGTCCGGTCAGCACAACGGCTAGTTCTGACTCGCGCGATTTTCGTCTGTCGTGTAGTGACCGGACGCGTCCGGTCACCCTGACCGGAGCGTCCGGTCATCACGATTTTCGCTGAGTCGTCCGGTAACGGCTAGCTGCGTACCCCTTCGTTATAAATAGAGGATGTCCGGGGTTTGAGGGTAACTCTTGCACATTTTGAGATATAGAGACATCCTTTGAGCTAGAGAACAACCCTTCCACTCATCTGTTTGATTGATTGCACATCTTGAGTGAGATTGAGTGAGATTCAAGTGCATTGCTTGAGAGTTGCATTCTAGAGGCACTTGATCTTCGAGTTGCTGCGGATTTCTTGTTACTCTTCCGTGTTTCCCGACACGGTAGACGGCTTGGAGCAGCGGAGGTGATTGAGCTCGCAATTGGAGATTGTTGGAGCCTTCACCAAGTGTTGTAAGGGGTTCTTGATCCTTCCCCGCGGGAGTTCGCGAATTGGATACTCTAGTGGATCTCGTGGCTTGGAGGATCCCCATCTTGTGTGCGGTTGTGCGGCGCCCGCCGAGGGCTCAACTCTTGATAGTTGATTAGCTCGCGAACCGACAAGTGGGTGCATCGCCACAACGGGGAGTAGCTTGCCGGGAAGCAAGTGAACCTCGGGATAAATTCTTGTGTCATTCTCTTCCCGAGGATTTCTCTTGTGATTGATTATTGTGATTGATTCTACGAGTGCATTGCTTCTCATCTCTACACGGCGGTATAATCACTCGAAGCTCTTCTCTAGTATTACTTCTTGTTTCTAGCTTGTTGTTGTTGTTGTTGTGTTTAGTGGATAGCCTTGTACTAGACTTGTGTAGGTGGCTTGCTTAATTAGTTAGAGCTAGTGCATTTTGCTCCGCCACCTTTTGTTCTAACTTGTGGTTAAGTATTTCTTGTAGAAGTTTTAATTAGGCTATTCACCCCCCTCTAGCCTATTTGGACCTTACACCTATCCCTCATGCCACTTAAGCCAAGTTGTCATCCCCAGCATGACATGAGAGACGCGGTATTGAAATATGCAACTGCTCTTCTAAATAAATAATAAATAAGATCTGCAAGCGCACAGATTAATACCGATGTAGCATTTTAACCGGGAAGTATTCCAGGTATTGTTATTTATATTTTTTACCACTGGGAAGGGATTACTAACATCAATGTTGATTATGGAATGGAATATAGGAATGAGTATCAATCATTGCATGTATAAGTGAGAGCATTCATCTATCTCTTGCATACAGGGGTAAGTGTCACATAAAATATAGATAAAGTATGAATGGTGACAAAGATAATTAATCTGATCAGCTAGCCACATATAATAATGATAAGCACCTCAATAGATATTCTAGCAAGTCATTAGCATGGTATTAGGACGAACTACAAGGATATTTCCTAAGTTATTCTTAACTATAAAGTCTAGCATATCATAGTTAGTGCAAGTACACTTGGCAATCATTGTGAGAAAGGACTACGCCCATGCATAGTGATATTATCAAGGAAGATGAGAAACATAGCAATCACTCCCCCGTAATAATGTTGCTCTGCCTGCCTTACACACGGGAGGGGGACTATATAAGAACCAACGAAGCTGTCACCATCGCGGACCACCCCACGATCCGGCATATAAGGTGCAATCGCAGATAAATATGGTCTAAGCACCACGCCTACATAATATTTATCATTTACCCATGGATCCGATGGATAAACGCTATACGATCCTAAACATGTATATAATTCCAATCTAACTAAGCCAAGCGTATAACTACGATAAACTAAGAACAATATAATTGCAAACATAAACAAGTAGAGCATAGTCATAATCAATATATTGAAATAGAACAAAGTTGTATTCATAATATTGAAGAACAAAGATGAACAATGAAGAACAGTAAAGGAATTACCAAGAATCCTCTTGACAGATCCGGAAACCAATCGAAGATTGACTCCTTCTAGTTCTAATCCTATGTAGCTATGCTATACTAGAGATCTAGTTGATGTGGTGGCTCTAGGGCTTGATCAGAGACTCTCCTCCTGAGATTAGGGTTTGAAGAATTGAGAATGAGGGAGTGCCTCCTCCAGGGGCCAGGGGTCCTGCTTATATAGCCCCCTCAAGTGAACGTGGGCCGTCGGATCAAACCGACATTAATCGCACGGTTTTCCTTGATCCCTTAGGTCGGTGGAGCATAATCCGCGAGACAGAGCCTGATTGGCTCTCAGGCCAGGGCGGGCGCCCTAAGGAGCAGGGCGGGCGCTTTGCCTCTGGGCCCGTTCGGCCTCCCGTTCGATCTCGTGGCTTCTGGAGTCTTCTAGATGATAGAAAATCGGTGAACACGTTATTATCTCTATGTAAACCCGACGTGTGGGCCTTTCCTCCGTATTTTCTGATAACCCCCTGCAGAAACAGACAAACACCAAAACTCGTGGAATTCTGTCAGATAAAACCCTAAGTCTAGGTGTTGGTTGCATTTGGATCCTTTTCTTTATTTATTTAATAACTATATTTGGTACTTAAGGACCGTCAACAAACTCCCCCAAGCTTACCTCTTGCTCGTCCCTGAGCAAGGATAGACTCATTATGGATTAGAAGTTGCTGCAACGCCTTTGAACGTTGACGGTACATATGCTTTCAAATAAGGTCTCATCCCTGAGTTAGAGTAAACTGTCAAGACTTAAAACTTACTCATTTTACCTTTCACCATGGGGCTTGCAACCGTCACCTGCATCTTGAGTGGTTAAAAGATAGAACGGTCTAGTCAAACGCCATGTCTCTTATTCTTGATCAGCTATAGCTCTGGAGTTTTTGCAAATTTTTCAAATAAAACTCAGAGATTCCTTGTATGACTTTCTCGGGTCTCTCTTTTGTGGTATTTCTGGATCCTTACCAAGGCAGTAATGGTATATGCCTTCTCTCTCAAAGTATGTGGTATTTATGGTATAAGGCATAGTGACATTGCCTTCTCTCTCACCCTACTCTAATAAGGCTTTGATATCTGGAGCTCATGGGTGGGAGATACAGTATACATACTCATAGAACATTTATTGCATAGTCAAACCATGGATCCAGAAAAACAAGTCAATAAGTCAAATCAAGATGTGCATGTGTGGTGAATGAGTGGTGTATGGTGATAACAAAAGTCTAATGCTCTTTTTGAGGGAATACATACCTTTCTTGCTTTTTGAAACTTTTTTAGGGGAATGAGATGCTCTGTATATATATATATTTTTTTCTCTCAGGTGGGTATCTTATACCCCTAATTCTACTGTCGGACACTTGTCCATTTTTACCTCTCGTCTCACTTTTTCTTTCTTCGAGGTTCCGAGCACTTGCTCCTTTTTATTTCCTCGTTTTTTTAGAGCAATCTCCCTCTTTTGAAAATATAGCAAGTGGTAGTAGAAATGACTTGAGCATTAACTTCACAGGGAATAACAGGAATGGGATAATATTTTTGGCTATTCTCTCCCGGGTCAGGAGTAGAATAATTTTGGGTGAATCTAGAGATGGAAATGAGTGGATATATGTGGATGCGTACTTCCGGAGTAGAAGCAGCATGTATGAGTGAACGTGCAAGTGAATCTTGATTTTAACCACATGACAAGTTCCTAAGGGTCTACACAGCTTGACCACACTCAATGCCCATAAGCAGTAAGTAGTAAAAGTGCGGCTCTTATTCTAACAAGCATGTATATATGGCTGTGGTAGGAATTTAAACTCTCATCATACAGGAACTCATCATGCAACATTTTAAAGATTTTCAAAGATAAAATTCTCCAGAATTCTAGCATCTCTAGGAACAGATAAACAGCAGCTCAACCTTCCCATATCATATCCGTTAACAACTTAGACTTCAGATCAAGTTCTCTTCCCACTAGTTCAGGTTTAGAGCCAGTTTTAAATTATAACAGTTATGTCTAAACTAGAGAGAGAACAAATTTGAAAATTAGGCAGAGCAACTATTCATCATATCCATGCTAGAGTTTTATTTTCAAGATTCAGTTTAGCATAGCTACTTTATTTATTTATTAAACTAAGCAAATATATATAAACATAAAATATTTATTTGTGTTTTCATGATTATGCATCTTTTTATTTTAATAAAGCATAGGTATAAATGTAGATAAAAATACTTATCGGGATAAATGAGGGTGCTCTCCCCCAAGCTGGATCTTGACGTAATTTCTTCTGATGTAGCTAGCAGGTGTAGAGGTGTATTTGAATGTCGGCAGCACCCTGACAGCGATTAGGATATCCTCCATCTGCTAGTCTTCCTGAATTCTGTAGAGCTCAAATAGACAACAAAGCTTCGTGGAACTTGATTAAGCGTTAGCATAAATATCTAGCCTTTATCATGTTTGAGCTTCCTTGATAAATGTCACTCTCTATTTTTATTTTCATTTTTATAGAACAAAAAAAATATATATTATTATTTTTTTTAGACAGAATGAACATGATTAACTGAGCAATAATTAAAGGGAAAATGATAACTACCAAGTTTACCTCTTGGCACGGCGTTCGGTGTTTTTAAGTCCTCCGAACAGGACTTCTTTTCTTCTTAGTTGTCCTAGGATTTGGGTGGCGTAGACGGTGGTTCCGGCAGCGCCTCCTCTTCTTGTGTAACTGTCTTCGCTCTCCATACCCGACTTGGTGCTTCGGTCTCCTGTTGTGTATCCTCGGGCCTTATGACCTCTCCTTCATAGTCTGCCCATACGTCCTTGATGGTTTGCCTCCTTTGGTTACGGTTACGTCGCCTTCTTCTTGTCCTGACCTGCTTAGAATCTTCAACTATATAGTTAGGGTCATTAAAGTAGCGGCGTACCTTCTCAGAGGGGAAATGCATATGGACTTCTCCGGTTCCAATGTAGATGATTGCTTTGACGGTGCTTAGAAACGGTCTTCCTAGGATGATGGGTGGATCGTACTCGTCGTCTCCCATGTCAATGACCTGAAAGTCTGTATGGATAAAATGATCATTAATTTTAACAGGGACATCGGTTACTATACCTTCGACCTTTCGGGATGTCTGATCTGCCATCTGGAGCTGAGTGTATATTGGTTTTAAGGGCATGGTTCCGTACAAGAGCTGATAGGTGACTGTGGCCATTATGTTGACGCTTGATCCAGTGTCGCAGAGCGCCTTCTGAAAGGAGTATCCATTGATTGAGCACTCAATACTTGGCATACCTGGGTCGTCCTTCTTGATTAGGAACGGCGACTTGGGTCGTCGGTCTTGACCTCCTTGAACTGCAGTGACCATCTTAGCTGATTCGGTCCATCCTTGGTTGTTCTTGTTCTGCTTGTTCCTCCTGTTGGTCCTCTTCCTTGGTTCATGTTGGGGTTGCTCTGGGATTTGTGTAATCTTGTTTTTGAAGGAAAACGTCTCCTTCCTCCCCTTGATGTTGAAGTTGATCTTCGCAGCACTGGCGTAGATGACAGCTCCCGAGGTGTTCAGGAATGGCCTTCCCAGAATAACTTGTGACCTCTCATCGGACCCGGTCTCTATCACCACGAAGTCAGCTGGAGCGTACGAGGTACCAACTCAGACACACATGTTCTTTAATATTCCTTTAGGAAAGCTTAGTGTCCGATCTACAAGCTGCAAACACATAGTTGTTTCTGATAAAGGATATGTAAAGAATTTTTCATAGAGTACCCTGGGCATAATGTTGACGCTGGAGCCAAAGTCACAGAGTGCTTCTGGGAAGTCCACCATTCCGATGGAGATCGGGATGACGGGGCGTCCTGGATCGCCTCTCTTGACTGGCAGAAGGTCATTATGTACTCCGACAGCGGGATTACTCCAATAGTTACCTGCATCAAACATGTCTACAAGATTTGCAGATTCTAATCCTTCCGGTTGTGATGGTATACCGGGGTTAGTAGCAGGAACAGCAACAGCTATTTGATTTAACTGAGATTCAATCATTTTATTAAAGCTAATTTGGTTTTTGATGGCAGTAGAGAAATTATCCATTCTATTATTTATGTTTTATAGTATTTTATCATTGGATGCCAATTTCTTAGACAAGTTATCCATTAGCTTTTCTTGATTAGACACTAACTCTCTCAGGGGTGGAAAATTATTATTGTTGTTGTAAGAGTTATTACCTTGATAATTACCTGAGTAGTTACCTGAGTAGTTAGGCCTCTGTTGATTCCAACCTTGATTTTGTTGAGGACGGTTGTAGTAGTTGTTGTTGATGTACCTTACATCCTCAAGCATCTCAGGGCAGTGATTGCCTGAGTGTCCAGTGTCTCCACATTCCTCACAAGTCATGTGAGAGTCGTAGACGTTCATGACTTCTCTTTTGTCTCCAGCTTTGTCATCGAGCTTTTTCATGAGTAGGTCTAACTTTGCAGACAGCATGTCTACCTCCTTGAGCTGGTGCATACCTCCACCCTTCTTGCGTGTTTGGATCCTCTCTTCGTTCCAACCTTGGTTGGACGCCATCTTCTCCACAAGGGCTGTAGCTTGTGGTATGGTGAGTGATAGAAATGCGCCTCCAGCTGCAGCATCCATGGTCTCACGAGCACTAGTGATGAGCCCATGATAGAAAGTCTGCATAAGTAGCCAGCTCTCCATTCCATGATGGGGACATTCTAAGATGTAATCTTGAAAGCGCTCCCATGCTTCTGGAACGGATTCATCATGTTGTTGCTGAAAACTTGTAATCTTCCCACGGAGAGCATTGGTCTTGCCCATGGGAAAGAACTTAGCCAGAAAGTTCGTAGAGCAGAGTGCCCACGTAGTGTTCTTATCCTTCGTCGCGTAGAACCACTGCTTTGCTCTCCCCAATAGTGAGAATGGGAAAAGGCGAAGTAGTATGGCGTCTCTGGGAACATTTAATAAAGTGAATGTGCTGCAAATCTCCAGGAAGTGTTGGAGATGAGCACTTGCATCTTCGTGCGGCTTCCCACAAAACTGGTTGGCTTGTACCATGTTGATGAGCCCTGGCTTGAGCTCAAAGTTCTTGTCGATGGCCGCGGCAGGTCCAGTGCGGATGTTGTCCGTAGTGGGAGCTGAGAACTCGCGGATCATCTTGTTCGCCATGGCTGCGAACTCTGTTGACAAATTCCGGATGAAACTTTGGCGGTCTTCTGGATTGGATGAAGTGTTGCGTCAAAGTGTTGACTTCTTGAGCTTGGCTCTTGCCCCTCTGATTAATGCTTCGGGGTTGCAACAAAATTTTCTGGAAGATGTCCTCTATTCATACATCACCCTGCAAAACAATAAGAATGGAAAAATACAGGGGTAAATCTGTATGGGAGAATTGATGATCTCAATCACTTAATGATGCGAATGATGACTCAAATTCCGTATTCATTCCTTGTTAGTAAATCAACCTTCCCCGGCAACAGCGCCAAAAATGCTTGTTGGGCATTCTTAACGTCATTACCAAAAGTAGACTTAGTTTTCTAATTCTGATAACGGCGCCAAAAATGCCGAACCTATCCCTCATGCCACTTAAGCCAAGTTGTCATCCCCAGCATGACATGAGAGACGCGGTATTGAAATATGCAACTGCTCTTCTAAATAAATAATAAATAAGATCTGCAAGCGCACAGATTAATACCGATGTAGCATTTTAACCGGGAAGTATTCCAGGTATCGTTATTTATATTTTTTACCACTGGGAAGGGATTACTAACATCAATGTTGATTATGGAATGGAATATAGGAATGAGTATCAATCATTGCATGTATAAGTGAGAGCATTCATCTATCTCTTGCATACAGGGGTAAGTGTCACATAAAATATAGATAAAGTATGAATGGTGACAAAGATAATTAATCTGATCAGCTAGCCACATATAATAATGATAAGCACCTCAACAGATATTCTAGCAAGTCATTAGCATGGTATTAGGACGAACTACAAGGATATTTCCTAAGTTATTCTTAACTATAAAGTCTAGCATATCATAGTTAGTGCAAGTACACTTGGCAATCATTGCGAGAAAGGACTACGCCCATGCATAGTGATATTATCAAGGAAGATGAGAAACATAGCAATCACTCCCCCGTAATAATGTTGCTCTGCCTGCCTTACACACGGGAGGGGGACTATATAAGAACCAACGAAGCTGTCACCATCGCGGACCACCCCACGATCCGGCATATAAGGTGCAATCGCAGATAAATATGGTCTAAGCACCACGCCTACATAATATTTATCATTTACCCATGGATCCGATGGATAAACGCTATACGATCCTAAACATGTATATAATTCCAATCTAACTAAGCCAAGCGTATAACTACGATAAACTAAGAACAATATAATTGCAAACATAAACAAGTAGAGCATAGTCATAATCAATATATTGAAATAGAACAAAGTTGTATTCATAATATTGAAGAACAAAGATGAACAATGAAGAACAGTAAAGGAATTACCAAGAATCCTCTTGACAGATCCGGAAACCAATCGAAGATTGACTCCTTCTAGTTCTAATCCTATGTAGCTATGCTATACTAGAGATCTAGTTGATGTGGTGGCTCTAGGGCTTGATCAGAGACTCTCCTCCTGAGATTAGGGTTTGAAGAATTGAGAATGAGGGAGTGCCTCCTCCAGGGGCCAGGGGTCCTGCTTATATAGCCCCCTCAAGTGAACGTGGGCCGTCGGATCAAACCGACATTAATTGCACGGTTTTCCTTGATCCCTTAGGTCGGTGGAGCATAATCCGCGAGACGGAGCCTGATTGGCTCTCAGGCCAGGGCGGGCGCCCTAGGGAGCAGGGCGGGCGCCCTGCCTCCAGGCCCGTTCGGCCTCCCGTTCGATCTCGTGGCTTCTGGAGTCTTCTAGATGATAGAAAATCGGTGAACACGTTATTATCTCTATGTAAACCCGACGTGTGGGCCTTTCCTCCGTATTTTCTGATAACCCCCTGCAGAAACAGACAAACACCAAAACTCGTGGAATTCTGTCAGATAAAACCCTAAGTCTAGGTGTTGGTTGCATTTGGATCCTTTTCTTTATTTATTTAATAACTATATTTGGTACTTAAGGACCGTCAACAATGGGGTTGGGAAAGATTAGGGCAAAGAGAGATAGAAGTATATTGGTTTTTGTCGGTTGTATATGTTGGACACCTCAATCAGTCGTGCCTCTTATATTTATAAGGAGGGGGTGGTCTTATCCCATAAATGGTGAAAACCCCTTACAAAACATGTCAAAATACAATTTAGATCTGATCTGGTCTGTCATAACCTGTCTGGCATAAAACCTCTCGAAAATCATAATTAATTCATCTGAATTTCAAGTGAGGCGATCCATATATGTTTTGTTTCTATCATCTCGATGAGAGAAATATAATGGTGCAATCCATTCTTCCATTTGAGAAAGTTGAAAAACCCGCCTTGACCAGTTTTGCTGGTTGGTTTCTGCTGAATTAACCTCAACCTGTTTTCTTTACCCGGACTCCCAATGAGATGATCCAAATGTGATTTTCGATCGTCTCGTTGATAGAAACATGGTGGCGGAGCTCGTTGTATACTTTGGACAATTTTAGTTGTCGATAGCTAGAAACGGCAATTCCAAGTAATTATAGTGAAGCCTGCAACACCTACATAAGTTTTTTTGGCTAGAGAATGGAAAGGCTAATTCCACTCTTTCGCTACTATTTACTCGCTCTTGCTGCCGTCATGTCCTCCGAAGCAGCAGCTGTTTGTAGTCAAACAACCACACCGTCAGCAGCGAACACTATCCAGTATGCATGCTCAAAATGCCAGAAAGGTATTCCAATTCAAGGGACCCAAACGGAAACGGGCCGTAAATATTTGTTAAGGTGTGCTCTGACGCTTGACCTATGTGTCGAGCGCAGCGGTGGTACTCATCTACACGAACACGAAATTGCAGATGCCGTCCGTCGTCTTGGGCACGTCCTCACTGCCGCGCGTGAGCAGCGGTGGTACTCATCTACACGAACACGAATTTGCAAACAAATTCAGGCATTGCGGATTTGCAGTTGGGGGATGGCAACGGGGTGACCGGCAATCTCCATCGCCCATCGCCCTCCATCTCTCCCTCCAATCTCATCTTGTTGCAGTGCGTACAACAGGATGGCAGTGGCAGTGGCAGCAGGATTCCCTTTTATTCATTCAATTCAACCGCATGACACGAGAAGGAGATGTGTCCATGGCGACACCATCCATGGCTCTTATGACGGTAATTAATGAGTTGGCTCTTATGACGGTAATTAATGAAACATACTAGTAGAAGACAATAAAATCGGATGCCCTGGACATGCCGGCCGCCGGATTGTACTGTAGTAGTAGGAGTAGGACGCACTCATGTCAATGTCATGTCCATGGGTGTTCAGCCGCACCGGTACACCTTCTGGCAGCCGCGGTTGGTGTACGACCCGCCGGGGGCTGGGCCGCTGGGCACGACCCGAGGCAGGCTGCCCTGTCAGGATTGAGCGACAGCGAGGAGGATGGGTTGCTGGCGAGGACGCGGCGGTGCACCTCCAATCCCATCGTCGACTTCGCCGTCGTCATCATCTGCCGCGCCGCATAGGCCCCGGCGCCGGCGGCCTTGCTGGCTAGCCCAACCTCCACGCTGCCGCCGGCGATGATAGGGCCGGCGAGTGCCAGCGCGACAACCAGCAGCAGCGCCAGCTGAAAGACGCAGCAGACCTTGCTGTCCATGCTCGCGTGTCGTCCTTGGATCGGAAATGCTATGCGCAAAGCTGGTGGCTATGGTGCTATGCCCAGGTAGACGAACAGTGGAGCACAATTTATAAACGGAGGTCCACCCTTTGCTGAGGCCCATTTACAGATGCAGGCAGGCGTTCAATTTGGTGGCAGTTGCAACTTTCGACGGATGAACGTACAGTACAATACAAACATCTGCCAACCAATTTTTACCGCCGATTCATGGAGGCGACTCACTTTTGGTTACTTCTCTGTTTTCTATCCAAAATAAATAAATAAAACAACTTCACCTCGTGCTTTCACTTGCGCGGCGTCGGTGCCCGTGACCTGACCAGCTTCCACCCTTCCAGCCCGGTGGCGGCGTCCCAGCTCCAGCTCCAGCTCCAGCTCCAGCCCCAGCCTCTGTCCGCCGCCCATGATCTCCGCTCCTCCTGACGCGGCAGAGCACCCAGTACCGGTCCTCCTCCTCCTCCTCGTCGGCGCGGCGGTAGCACCGCGGGTCCGTGATCTGGTACTCCTCCAGCACCCACCCGGCGCTCCGCAGCTGCCGCCCCTGCCCCGGCCCCGGTTGGGGCACGTAGAAGCAGAACTTGGCCCTGCTCCACCGCACCACGACGCCGAGGTCCGTCACGGACTGCCCGAGCCTGGTGGCGCTGCGCATCCAGGAGCCGGCGCCGGCCACGGCGCGGCGCACGGCGGTCCGCCCCCGCCCCCGCCCGCGCGCCACGAAGAAGTGGCCCCGCTCCCGCAGGCCGTACCGCGCCAGCAGCTCCCACGGCGCCGCGCCGCACGGGTCCGCCTCCAGCACGGCGCCCGCCACGCGCGGCGGGAACCCGCGCAGCTGCGGACGCAGGAAGTGCAGCACCAACTCATCCTCCGTCGGGTCGAAGTCGAACCCGCCGCCGCCGGAACCGCGCTCCGCCGCTTCCTCTTCCTCCTCGCCGTCGCCGGCGCTCAGATTCGCCTCCTCTTCCTCCATTCCTTGCAACCTCACTTGGCAAGTCAAGAGCACGAGTCGTGGAGAAAGTTGGAGTGTTGGACTGGCAGATTCCGCGGACACTGGCTATTGGTCGTCGGTCGAGCCCAACTAACCAGTGCTGGGCCCTCCATAAATAGCAAGCATTTCCGAGCCCAGCACACAGTTTAGATTAGACACAAAACTGGCAAGTCATGTGTTTGAATCCAGTCAGTCCATCTCAATTGGGATACTAATTAGGAGGATTAAATATAAGTTATTATAAAAACTAATTGCACAGATGGATCCTAATTTGCGAGACAAATCTATTAAACCTAATTAACCTATCATTAGCATATGTTTATTGTAGCAACACATTGTCAAATCATAGGCTAATTAGGCTTAATAGATTCGTCTCTCAAATTAGTCTACATCTGTGCAATTAGTTTTTGTAACATACTCTAAATTAGTGTCTAAATATCCAATGTGACAGGGACTAAAAATTAGTCCCTCAAAACACAAATCGATCAGAAAATCTTCCATTGGATTTAATAACCTTAACGTATTCCACTCTCATTCCAAATTTCTCTAACTTTTATTAAGTTTTTAGAAAAAAAAATATATTGAAATATACAAGTTCAAATAAATACAATATCAAAACGCATAATACACTATCAAAACGCACTTCGTGGATTATTTGACTGAACTAATTTCATGTTATAAATGTTGGTGCATTTTCTATAAACTTCGTCAAAATTTAAGAAGTTTAACTGAGAACAAAGCCAAGTGAATTATAGTTTGAAACAGACGGAGTAATAAATAGATTGGAACAAGAACGAAAGTGATGTCCTTTTCCTGTAGAAAAGTAGTCTTATTTGCTTTTCTATCTAAAAAGACTGATTTATAGTGGGATCAAACTGAGGATATCGGCAGATGGTTAGGGTTTTGAGACTGAAGCCAGTACTTCAGTATTTGGCTTTTGCTAACTGAGGAACCATTACTAGAATGATGACATTGATTTGTTATTGCTGATTCATGCCTTGTGATCGTTTTTTCCCCCCCATGATTCAACACGATGCTCAAACTGCAGTTAAACTGCTTATGAAGATATTTTTTTTTTCGGATTGTCACGATTCCAAGGCCTAGTGTTGGATACTGCCATTTTTTTTTGAAAGGTGTTGGATCTTGCCATTAACAAGCTTTCGATGAACCATCTGGAAACTTCACCAAAAGGGTGTCATGCCAAATCTAAAGTTATTATTACAATGAGAGTCTACAGATACAATCAAAGGAGAAGAAAACTCGCAAAAAAAAAATCAAAGGAGAAGAAAAGACTGATATGGTATTGTTTATCTGACGAAGATCCTTGAGATTTTTTAAATGATTCGACTGGAAATTCCTGCTAAAATTAAGATGCCGTGGCCTTGTGGGGCTCGAAATGAATTCTGAATCTGTCAAGAATCCCCTCCATAGCTCCAAGCCATTTTCCGAATACAATTGAACAATTGGCAGTATGGGTACAGTCGAGTCCTTTGATCTCTCCTTGAATCAACTTTCATGTGTAATTACTCAAAGCATGGTCATCACTGCACTTGCTAAGCCTCCTATCTGGGTTTTCAGCTTCTAGCTCTTTGTGATGCAGCCAATGACGATTATCTCTGCTGCCCTCTAGTTTCAGAGCTGCCCAGGACTCGAGCAAAACTACCCATTGAGCATGAAAACACACATATCGCCATGATGTTGCTCTATATATTTCTTGGGCCTTGATTTCAACTTGGATTAGTGTATTTGGGCTACGTTGTGTTTTGACCTGTAAGGGAGAGAAGAAGTGGTACTTCTGGCCCAATATGAGAAATCACGACAGTAGTGGTGGTGCTACTAGAACAAATGCGAGCATGGCATTGATGGACAACAATCAGAAGTCAGCACTTGCAAGAGCTGCGGAAAGGATGTGCAATTTGCCACGTATGAGGAAGTTGAGAGTGAGGTACAATGTGTCATCTTGAGCTTTTTGCATATAAGGCCATATGTTGAAAGAATTTAGTGTAAATCTGAACTGTTCATCACCATCCATAGCAAATACAGTAGTACTTTTGATGGAGGAATTCACATTATAACTCACAAATAAGGTCACTGAACCTTTTTTCCATTTAATCAAAACCTGTATCAAAGAAGAATCAGAATATATTCCCAGCCATTTACAGAATTACACCCACTCTATGGCTACCTTTGTGTAGTATCCATTTATCCCTGTATTTATGTTCTCCCCAGTTTATCTAATCTAATATTAAAAAATCACCAAGTCTGGTACCGTAAAACAAACAATCCAAAATATAGACTAAACCTGAGCAATCTCAATCATCCATTTTGAAATTTGAAACAGACACTGGTTCATCTCAAGAACAGAGAAGCCTTCTCATTCTGATTCTGATCCTTGAAGCTCTTTCCTTACTGCTGCTTCTCATTGCAAATCTGAAATGTTCATCATCATCCATAGCAAATACTAGTAGTTTTGATTGGGGAATTCACATCATAACTCACAAATAAGGTCATTGAGCCTTTTTTCCATTTAATCAAAACCTATATCAAAGAAGAATCAGAACATAGTATACAGCCATTTACAGAATTACACCCACTCTATGGCTACCTTTGTGTGTTATCCATTTATCCTTGTATGTTTGTTCTCCCCCTCCATCTAATCTATATAGACCAAGTCCGGCACCGTCAATCAAACAATCCAAAATACAGACTAGTCCTGAGCAATCTCAATCAATTGGTTTTGAAATTTGAAACAGACACGTTTCATCTCAAGAACAGAGCAGCCTTCTCAATCTGATTCTGATCCTTGAAGCTCTTTTCTTGCTGCTGCTGCTGCTCGTTGCCATTGCCATCCTGCAAAGCACCGGGCACCCACCAAACTCTGATGGTCTTGTCAAGGCTCCCGCTGTAGACCATGCAGCCATTGCTGAGCCTGCACCAGGACGCCTGGATGCATTTGACGGGGCCCTCGTGGCCTCCCATGACGCCCACCTTGGCCAGCTCGCCGCCGCTCTGCCGGCGCCACAGGCCGATGCTCTTGTCGGCGGAGCCGGTGCAGAGCAGGTCCCTGACGACGCAGAGGCACAGCACGGCCATGTCGTGCGCCTTCACATCGCACGCAAGGGTCCAGCGAGCGGCGGTCCTGCCGCCGAGGCGGTCCCAGCCGGCGACATGGCCGTCGGAGCCCGCGGCGTAGACGCGGCGGTCGGCGGCGGCGACGGCGAGCGCGTTCCAGGAGACGCCGTCGCGGGCGACGAGCACGCCCTGGAGGAAATGCGCCGCCTTGCCCTTCTCCCACGCCTTGACGCGGCCGTCGGCGGATGCCGAGTAGACGACGCCGGCGTCGGTGGCGACGGCGTTGACGGCGTCGTCGTGGGCGCGGATGGACTCGAGGCACTTGAGGTCGGCGATGCGCCAGACCTTGAGCGTGCGGTCCCACGACCCCGAGTAGAGCAGCGCGGCGTCGTGCACGGTGGCGGCGACGGCGAGGCAGGAGATGCTGTCGGCGTGCTCGATCCAGAGGCGGCGGTGGCTGCGCCGCGCCGTCGTCTGCACGTAGCTGGCCTGGCGGAACACCCGGCCCAGGTAGTCCCTGGCGGTGGGCAGCGCGGCGACGAGTTTGAAGGCGTTCTCGGAGCGGGAGCGGCGGGAGACGCGCCAAACGCGGACGCGGCCGTCCTGGTGCGCGGAGAAGACCCGGCCGCCCGCGGCCGCCAGCGCCTTGACGGAGCCGCCGTTCTCGCCGTGGCCGAACCGCGCGAAGCGCCGCAGGTCGGGCTGCTGCCACGCCACGATGTCGCCGCCCGTGGACGCGCTGAGCAGGAACTCCCCGCAGAGGGAGAGGCTGGAGACGGAGCCCGCGTGGTCCCGCAGCACCGCCAGCGCCTTGCACGGGCCCTGCGGCTGCGGCATCGCGGCGGGCGGCGGGAAAGCGGCAGGGGGTGAGGTGGAGGAGGTGGAGGAGGAGGACGAGGAGAAGGACGCGAAGGAGGAGGAGGAGAAGGAGGCTGTCAGGTACGCGGGCCGCGGGAGCAGCGGCACCGTCATGGCCGCGCGGTCCGTGTCCGGCATTGCCGCCATGGTGTGGTTAAGGGGAAGGGATGAGGGTCCGCCGCTCCGGCCTCCGGCACGGCACGCGCAGAGACGTTGGGGAGGAGAGGCGCGGCGATGGATGGCTATAATAGCAGACGGTGGTGGCTACGCCGCGGCGCTGGCTTTGGCGTTCGTTTCGTTGGTTCACGTCGCAGACAGAGGGGGCGCGGGGCGCGGGCCGTTTCATATACTAGCCAATGCCCGTGGGTTGCTACGGGTGAAAAAACCATGTTAATTCAATTTGTTGCTCCAATAAGAAGGATTTTCGAAATGATGTTGATGCCAATAATGAAATTAAAGCGACACATGATAACGCAGAATTGATTTGTCAAAATATTAATCAAATTATATGACAGATATGCATATCAACAAAAATGCAGCATTGTCGAAATCTGTCAAAATGGACATCAATCAAACTATATGACTTTGGCTTCATCTATGATCCATCTATGCTTCCTTGTGGCCTTCTAAGCGCTCCTCCTATGTGTGTAGTTCATCTTCACTTTGTGTATGTTTGAGTAGGTAAGACTGGATAGATCCCACTAAAACATTAAATCTGCCATATACATATGTAGGGAAAAAAATAGTAGGTTTGACTTCCTAATACATAATTACATGTTGCCCACAAGGCTGCAGCCATAGGTAAAATCCTACATGCAATGCATAAGGTCATCCAGTGCGTCCTTGCACACACGCCAACGTCTCACGATGAACTGCACAAAGATGCCAACGATACAAGCTTGTGCCATTCCTGCGCTCAGCAGGTGCAAATTTAGGCAGTATGAACATATGAGGAACACCACCGATTCACTAACTTTTCTCTCTCTAATCTATTGGAGCTTCATTTCTACAGCCTTTTGACGTTTAGGAAAAGAAACCATAAAGCATGAACTACATAAACTGATCCACTTTAAAATTTTATTACAAGTAATATCAACCTGTGCATCATAGATTCAGCACAATGACAGAACCGTGTCCCATATTACTGTGTTCCAATTACATAGTAGAAACTTGACTGATACCTTGAGAATTCAAAGGGAAAGTAATTCGGTCTCACCTTCTGCGCTCTTCTGTTTGCCATAGTATCAGGCTGCTTCCGCCTAGACAATTTTAGCTCATCCTCTGAATTAGCTCTAGTACTTCACATAGAGCAATGAACCCCTGTGGAGTGCAAAACGAGGTAACGTGATGACAGAGTACCATGCTAGAGATCTCGTACTGTAAATGGATTAAAAAGGTGCACCTAGTGAAACAATGTGACATGTCAAATTTTGATAACCTTCAAATGGTCCTCTGACGCCTTCAGAACTGGGATCCAATCCTCCTGCGCTATGTTCTCAATCATTTCCACAAGGTAACACAGGACCTCCGAATACAAACAAAGATCAGAGCAGAGATATACCGAAGAAAATCAAACTTGTGAAACAACGGAACAACGACTCTTAAGTTTTCTAGCACTATTGTGATTTGCAATTGTACTGACAACTGAATAAAAACTGACCAGGCATCTAGTACCATCACGCAGTGGCAAAGCTTCTCACAGGCCAACAGGGGCCATGGCCACCCCTGAATTTTCATGAACTCCATTAGTGGTAGTTATTTGGCTTGATAAAAATCAAAGATTAGCATTGATCTTTAATGGTTGGCCCCTGCTAGGTTTAGGTCCAAGCTCTGCCACTGCCATCACATAGGTAGTAATCTCAGAAAACTACAATCTTTAATTTGGTCATGGTAACCAGGCTCATGAAAACACTGAAGGTTCGTCCCAGGTTATGGTGTACCAATCGATGATCATAATAATGAACTAACCATCATATATCAATAGGCATTGTACCTTGTGTTTTCCAATTCTATCTTTCTCCACCTGCAAAAATTGAAGGCAATAATCATGAGTAAATAACCATTACACGTGTACCTAGCAGGTACTCAGAAACCGAGACCTGTGCAAATTCTGTGAACACTCGACACAAAACAATTTTTCAACCATGGTTATCAGGGAGAACAAGATTGAAGACTTCTGAAAACTAATTAACAATGAGCAGCCATAACAATGTTGGGTAAGATGGAATTTGGAATGTCCTTTTGCATCAGTTAATCAAAAAGATACTTTATTTGTTTTGGCTCTACTAATTACGGGAGGCATACTGTAATGTTAAAAAAGGAGAAAACATTCACAGTCCATTGCCAAATCTAAATTACAGGAGGCATGATGTGCTATACAGCCAAGCATAAATTACTTACACCATACAGTCTTACTTATAGGGTATGCTTTTTTTTGCTAAATGATAGGTTGGTGGCATTCCTAGACCTAATGCACCCTACCAAAGATTCACCGTCCATTTACTTGAGTGATCAGTCAACACAATTGCCAAATCAGCGTTCTTGAGTTATATTCAGAGTCTGAAGAATGCTATGCCTACATTAAGTCTGCCAATATAGAAATTTTCAGGTGAAGTCTGCAGTCCTCCCTCCCAACCCTTTTCTCTCCTATCAGAGAGACATCAGAAGCAACAATTTTCGTATAAATACATGAGCAGCAATGTCCCGATGTTACCACCAAATAAATGTCAATTCTGGATTCTTAGCAAAATAGCAAACATGCCCCCTTGAGAAAAAAATAGATGAACTAAATTTAATGATTATTATCACGATACATATAATGGTTATTGTATTACACCCATTGTCCACAAATTCAATAATTGTGCTAATTAATAAGTTTGGACAGGTCACTCCTAATTTATAAGTTTGTGCATAATTTAAGATTAAAACTTTTGAGGCGCGAACAATAGAAAATTACAAGAGATGTTTGGTAGCCAATTCAAAATTAAGACCATAAAAGGGGCAGACCCAGTGCCGGAGGGTCCCACATGAGTGGGGTCTGGGGAAGGGAAAAACCGAGGCAAGCCTTCCCTCCGCAAAATCTGCGGAGAGGCTGCTTCGAACCCACGACCTGGTGACTCAGTGAGACAGCTCTCACCACTGCACCAGGCCTGCCCTTCTAAAATTAAGACCATAGTAATTCAATTTTGCACATATTTTATACCATGATAATGAAAAATATTATCAATGAATTTGATCTTCACAGTATGCGGTTTGTAGCCAATCATCATCTTTACATGAGTGTTATAAATTATAAATAAATATGTAAATGCTTATGCGTTGCAACGGAAAAAATATCACAATGATATAACTGCGAATGTATGAAAAAAATATCACGACAATATATGTGTGTTTTATTGTTACGGAAAAAATAATACTTCCAACAAGAGTTATGAGCCTAGCTGAATTTATCACATAAGCCGGTAAATAATTAGCCATTTGTCAATATGGTATGTGACATTTGTTCTCCGAAGACTGAAGAGATACTGATTCAAAGCTCAAATTGCTTGCTTGTCATAGATATTTGGAATAAATGTCGCAAATTCGGCATCGGCATCTAAAATTTTATCGATTAGACAGCCTATGATCTCTGCCATCGGCCCAAAGAAAACCATTTGTACAGCTGGAGTCCTCTTCATTTGGTAATGGGTTGGGACTTGGGATCAGTCACAAGGACAGAAAGCTGTTATCTGCAGACCATGTTATAGCATAGATAAGTTATTCATCTTGAAAAAGAATATTCACGGACAAATGCAAAGAATACAACTTGCGCCAACCTGGATACTGAAACTCAACCACAAGACAACATTGGACAAAGGAGCACAAACAGAGCAAATGATCAAAGTAAATAGAAGTCATAAATAAACAACCAGGCTTTGAGGCTTGAACAAAAAATTTTAGAAAAGACCACCAACAAGTCCAGCAGAAACCGAAACAAAGTGAAGGATGTACCTGTTATTACTTCCAGTGAGGAGTACCTGCCAGGGACCAGGTCTCCAGAAACACCATAAGGAAATCCATGTACACCAAATCCATATCCACGGAGGAAAAAATCATGTAAGCCACATCCATAGTATGAATTAAAATTCATACGTACTCAATCAGACCAATTTAGGAACTCGCCTTCCTCATATAATGTATAGAACCTAAGATATGAGAAAATGCGAGAATGTGACAATGAAATTACACTGCTATTAACAAATAATATATCAGCCTCACCGTAGAAAGCATAATCACATGACTAATTCCCAAACAATATATCTTGATACATTCCATTTTCTTGTAGGTTCCTGTGATATCCTTTTTCTCCTTTCTTTGCTTCAAAAAAAATCTTTGTTTTTCCTTTCAAACTAAACTGAAATACTGAATTCCTTTTTCATGCATTATAAGATCAAAATTCAGATTTCTTGCATATTGTAAATAGCTCCAATACTCTTTATGGCACCACAAAAGTGGTCATATAGAGGTTAAATAGACACCTTTTGATTGAAGCAGGCTTGTTAAGAGAGCTAAATTGCACAAAGCATCTGACTGGAATAACTATTCTTGATGTTCAAGGGATGACAGAGCCACAAGCAATTAAAATTTAAAAAAACTCCCTCTAAAACCTTGTCCTTCCCTCCCTCTCACTCTCTATATTCAAAAATTAAGAATTCCAAAACAACTAATTTTGTTCAGAAGTTTCTTCTCAGTTGAAAAGATAGAAGTTTCTTCTAAAAACTTGACTCGCAATTAATTTGATCAGAAGTTTCTTCTCAATTGAAAAGATAGAGCCATTGATGACAGTTCCAAACTTTATACAGTTGCTGCTAAGATGACAGTGCAGAACCGCAGATTGTTTTCCCTGACTAACACTGTGCATATTCATTTACAATCACATATTCAGAGCATAACCAAGCATTTATAGTCCGGTTTATCTAATACAAAGATAATGTGCCACTTCTAATACACTAAACATTTACAGTAAACCCAATATCTCATACTGAAGACTGAGATGTCACCCTTGAACTGATTCAAGCTAAGATCCCTGAAAAACAATAGGACAAGGAGTAGTACATGAGAAAACTTGCCCAAACTATAGAACCAAAGTTCTGAAGTTCTGACAATTGATGCATCTGAAGTTCTGAACAACTGGGCACATCTTCTTCATGTCTGTTAGCTTCTGCAGGTTCAGAGTAACCGAGCACAACGCCTTTTTTTAAAATAAAAATGAAATCTGGGAACAATATGCATACTCTGAAAAAGAAGAAATTTTACTTTAGTTGAGCAGTACGGACTGTGGAGCAGACCAGCAACAGCACGGGAGGGGATGAGGTTGAGATGTCGAGGTGGATGCGTGGACCATGGAGCTGAAGCTGGGACCGATCGGTGCTGCTTGCTCGCCTGGACCGCTTGAGCTTGGAGGTTGGAGCTAGAGCCGACCGCCCGAGAAGGAGCAGCAGCCGCCGCCGCCTTTCGGATGTACGCGTGCCGCCGCCCGAGCTGGATGGAGCAGAGCAGCAGCAGCAGCAGCAGCCGCATGCGCATGCGCTGCCGACGGCGCCCCTGATGCGCGCGCAGCTGACACCGCCCTTGATGCGAGCACAGCAGATGCCGCCGCTCTGATGCGTGAGCCTCCGCCGCCGTCCTGATACACGTGCCACAGACGGACTTCACCAAAGATGTGAGTCGCTGCCGCTGGTCCCGCGCAGATGCGGAGAAGCGAAAATCTCCCTCCTACAGGCGTCCAGGGATGCCGGCCGCGTGCCAGGAAGCGAGAGGCGCGGAGGGGAGCTGGGGGCGGCGGGAGGTGAAGGGAGCGCACGCCAGGGCCAGCAGGCGGTGGGGAGGCGTGGAAGTTGTGCGTCGTGGATCGTGCCCGAGGGAGGAGACGAACGAGGCGTGATGTCATCGCCGCCGGCGCTTGTCATCGACGGAGGAGACGGAGGAGGCGGAGGAGAGGCAAGCGTCGTTTCCCACGTTCGCCTCCGCTTCGGAAGCACTTGGCGGCGGCGGCGGCGGCGGGGCCTGGGTGAGGCGAAGGGGTGGACTGGAGATATGGAGAGAAGTGCGTCGGGACTGGGGGAGGAGGGCGGCGAGCTCGCAGCGGGAGGTATCGGAGAGGCAGCGGGAGCCGGCCTGGCGTTGAGCCGCGGCTGCTGCTGCCTGCTGCCGACAGGGACCGCCCGTCTCCACTCTCCCGCAGGCCGCGGCTGCTGGCTGCCTGCCGACCGGTCACGCGCGCGCTGGGACCTAGGAGCGGGCAGCTAGGAGAGGGAGCGGCTGAGCGGAGAGCTGCCGCGGCGAGCAGGTGGCGGGGCAGGTTCGTGGGCTGCGGATCGAGGGAACTGCGGGCCTTGAATGGGTGTCGGACAGAACTGAGGTCGAGGGAGTGGAGTTGGGGGAGGCGTGGGAGTCGGAGGCACGTTGATTTGAGTGTTGACGTCTCCACTTTCGGGTGTGTTTAGATGGGTAAAAATGCGTAAAAAAAAGTAACGTTGACTAATTAGGTTCAAAACGTTCGTCTCGCAAAGTAGAACTAAGTTGTACAATTAGTTTTTTATTTTATCTACATTTAGTACTCCATACATGTATCGCAAGTTTGATGTGACGGAGAATCTTTTTTCTGCACAGTGTTTTTTAATCTAAACACAGCCTTCATCTTTTTAGGAGTAGAGAAACACACGACGACGACCAGACAAGCGCCAGGGTGCTGTCTTTTTTTTCTCTCTCTCCTTTCCAGAAAGGTAATTAATTCAAGGCGGGTGGGGTGGGGCCGGCGATGGAGAGGTGGTTCAACGGCTACTAGCTGGATTTCGCTTTATCAGCGGAATCAACAGTTATCCAGTAATGTTTTTTTCTTACAGTAAACCAGCGAATAGTACTTTCAGCCACAATAATCCAGCGAAACGTGCCAATTGCCACTACGGTTTCCTTCCCTTCCCCTCCTTTATTTTCTTTTCTGACCGATCAGGCAGCATCACAACACAACGGCACACGAATTCGTCTGTTCATGCAGACGCAGAGTTTAGGGTTGGATCCAGAGCATTTCTTTCTGCGTTAATCACTGGCTATTTTTGGCGGAAATTAAGGGTACAGGTGCACACACGCGAGCTAATTTTATGCCCAAGTCCGATCGATTCCCGCGCGGCCACATCATCCGCCATGTTTGGTCGTTGGCAGGACCAGGCGGCGAATGCACTTTCTAAGCAACTCCGGCCAATGCTGACTGCTAATAATACAGCTGGCTGCTGACCGTAAGGTTTCTTTATAGTCTTTTTTTAGCTCACTCACATAGTAGTTAGCTCTTCACTGTTAATATATGGCCTACTTGTTTCTTTCACAGAGTTTCTTAGTTCATATGTCTAAACCGGCTGTAAACTTACAGCCCACCTCTCCTCTTTCTCTTTATCTCTCTCCTCCACCTTAGCATTTAATCAACTTGCAGCCTACTATTATACTTGCTCTGAGGAGATGACGATTAGTTTATCATCAGTTGATGGCCGTCTCGGACGTCTGCGGTGATGGCAACAACCGCTGAACCCGCAATCACGGCCGTACATCCACCATAGATGGCGATGCATAGCGAGAGTAGAGGTCACATGCCTGCGACCACTACGAGTCTATACGACGACGACGAGTCGGCGACACCCACCCTTTTTCGTTCCTTGTAACCTCGTCCGAACACTTGGCCTGCTCCCATTCTTTCTCTGTGGTGCTGGTGCAGTGGTGCTGGATCACACGAAGCACTTACAGCCGGTGCACGTGCATCGGACGATGACGGCGTCATGATCGCCGACGAGTAGTCTCAGAACATACTTAACATAGGGAAGGAGCTAGGGATGGTCACTGTTGTTTCTGTGAAAAGATAAGACTTTTTTTTTGTTGTTGTTGCATGAACATGCGTCCGACTGACCGACCTTGTGCTGGAGTTCCCTTCAAGACTAGCCCTACCCTAGCACCTAGTGCTTTGCATTGTCTACTGAACGGGAGCTACTGCGCCACGCGCCATTTCCACCAACCAGAGGTCCAGAGCCGGAGCCGAACGGCATGCGCATGCTGGTGTGCAACTGCTGAACGTACAACACATGCATTGCAGCATTTGGGTTGCGCTGGACAAGCTTCAGGTACGTAGTAGTACTATATACTAGTATAGCCCGGGTGGCTACCTTCACTTGCAGAGAACACAGCGCTGGTTTAGTTCCCAAAATATTTTGTAAAATATTTCAGATTTCCGTCACATCAAATCTTTAGACACATGCATGAAGCATTAAATATAAATAAAAAATAAAACTAATTGCACAGTTTAGTTGTAAATCGCGAGACGAATCTTTTAAGTCTAATTAGACCATGATCAGACAATAATTATCAAATAACAACGAAAGTGCTACAGTTGCGCTACGGTTACATTTTGTAAAATATTTTGGAAATTAAACAAGAGCTTGTTGTTGTAGTCTATGTCGTCTGACAGATTACTGGCAACTATACCAACTTGTAATCTCACACGGCTTTACGTACGTACTCTACCTTGCTTCCGGCTTAATTAGCGGAGAGACCAACAACTTTTTCATTTTATTTTCGAGGAGACTAACTAGCTTGATGTTCGTCAAATGAAATCACCTTTCGGCATTCGAATTGAACAAACTCGGTTCAAATCACGTGCAAAATGCCTCGATAGCTAAAGTTTGTGAAGGAAATTCTAGTTTTTTTAGGTACTATCAGATTGTTGCTCGGTGCGTTGACAGCACGGGTCGCTGACTTCACAAAAGAGAAGCTAGCTTTGACGCACGCGATCGAGGGGGGAAACAATTGGGTACGACGTACGCGCTGTTTACGCTAATGCGTTAGGTTCAAAAGTTTGCAAACATTTTATATACAGACGTTTTTTAAGCAAAAGTGGCCGGTAGTACGGTGTTTGATTTGTATATATGATTTATGAACATGGCTCGTTCGCGCATGAAGCAACTGCCGCCCTTCGGTTGGAGATCGAACACCTTTTCAGTCTGAAAAGGGCACTTTCATTTCTTCCATGTTTTATGCTCTTCATCATCGCAATGCAAAGCTTTTGGACCAGAGAAAAGTTTGGAACAGATCGGTGGATTTTTCTGCTTGTCCGTCCATTTGATTTGAACTGAAAAAAGAAATGAGTTTGAAACCAACTGGAACGCATGCAAGCGAGACCAGGTAGAGGTCGGTCTACCACAAATTCAAGGAAGCAACCATCGTTGGAACTGATAGAGCGCGAGGTTTCTTTTCTATCATGTCATGGCAACTTACGGCAAATATTTGTATCCGTCAAGTGGCAACAGAGAATTATTAGCTGAAACCTCGTCCAATAAGTAATGTCAAATGAATGAGCAGAGAAGATTAGCTGAAATCTTGAATCATCAACTCCCAACAACGTTACCATCGGCATTTAATTTGACGATCGATTTGATCCGACACATGGATTGACCTGAGTATATATGTGGAGTACGCGACAGGTTAGCTTCCACTGCTAGCTAGCTCCTGCTCATAATAAAAAAAAAATCTAGCTATCACTACCGTGTTTTCTCCGTCCATCTCAAAATAAGTTGAAATCACATGGCCATTGTTCCTTTCTTCATGGAAATCATAACTACAGATTGCTTGTGTGCTGAGTATTTGGAAAGTAAAGAAACAACAATTGCATCTTCAGAGGAGCCCAGCCTTCTGCTGCATGTTAAATGCATGCAAAGGCAATCTTTGGCAGCACCTTTGCCCTGGATATCCATCGTGCATAGAACATCATCGCCTTTTTGTTTCCCCACGCCGCAGCATGGATCTGTCTTGATTAATTTGTGGTTGTAGTTCCCTAGTCCCTACGCACCTGCTGCGCCAGCCTACTGAAACTGCAGCTACCACTGATGATGCACAACGCCAACCATGCCAGTGCTACTGCCACTACTTATAAACCACCGGCCAAAGCAGGACAACATACAAAGCTACGAACGCATACGAGCCATGCATAGACTGTACAGGTGCAGTGGCCCGAATGCTTCGTTCACTTGAAGAGAGCATCTATATGTCCGTGTACTTATACGCTTGTAATTTATGCCTGGTGAGTGATGAGTGACAGAGATCACTCTCGCTGTCTCGCAACTCGCAACTCTGCAACTACTCGTACGTAGTCTTCAGACAGCTTTATTACCGACTTCAGACGATAATATGAAGTCTTCAGACGGGATAGCTGGAAACCCCAAACAGGTAATGCGAGATGTGAGCACAGAAATTAATTAGTTGAAACCATGGATGATTTGACGCCCAACGTTAGCATCAGCTAGCTGACGAGCACCATATACAGCCCAAGAAAGCGATGCTGCGCACGCGGATAGCATCAGCATTTGACGATATTGACCGCCAGGTGGCATTGACAACCTGCCCTGCTGGTTGCTGCCCATGTAGCAGTTGTGCTCCCCCGCTCCGGCGCTCCGCTCTCCGTCCATTGGAGACGGATGATGTCATAGACAGACCAAAACACAATACAAAAATGTAGCCATCACTGTTGAGGTCGTCTTACTCTGAGAGGAGCCGTTAACAAGTACTAGACCAACGACCATTTGAGACTCTCTGACAAACGAACAAGGCACTATAGTGCTGTTATGGGCCTGTTTAGCAAAGCTCTGAGAACAGTTTACAGGTTGAATTCAGAAGGAGCTATGTTAAATAGTTTTGTTTTTTAACTCAGAAGTGATTCTATGCTAATTCCGTGAAGTGATGATTCTTTGAATTGAATTGGAGCCCTCGCAACTGAAAAACGTAGCTTCTTTTGATTCACTTCATGCATAGAATTACTGTATGCACAGAGTTTATCCTAAAGAATCATTTTCAGCCGTGGAGAAACAATTTCCACGAAGAAATTGGAACAAGAGAAGTTTTACCAAATAGGCCCTTGAAATTTGGCCCATCAAACCTTATTGATTCCATTAAAAAACAAGATATAGTTGGCACATGAAAAGGGAAAAGGTAAAAAAAAACGAGGGGCCTAGAGAAATTATTGGGTTGCTGGGCCATGGGAGCCAATTTTAAGTGCACATAGCGTTGACAACTAACTTGCCACGCTAAAAATACGGAATAATCGGTGCCCGGATGTTTAGTCCTAAGCCTGTGTCCGAATGCAGCTCCGTCGCACCCTGTTCGGTCCCCCGCATAACAGAGCGTCCGCCAGGCCTGCATAACAGGGAAGCTCGCCCACTCGCCTCGCTCGCAGGGGGTCTCAAGCTCGTCGCGCCCGCGTCACATCCATAGCTAGGTTCTGCATCTCCGTCGCGCGGGGAGATGCCACAAGCTTCTGCTCCAGAACCTCCGGCGGGGCCAGCGGAGGCAGCATGTCGTACGAGAACGGGCCGTGTGCGCCAGGGCGGATGCCTGCGCGTCCTTTGGTGGAGTGCTACCACCAGCTTATAGCTGACGCCGCCACGACTCCCGCACTAGCTTTCTCTTCCTCGCTAAACAGTCCTACAATGAGATATACTTTTGCAACATTCAGATGAAACAATGCAACATACAATTGAAACAGATGAAACATTTGGAACATACAATTGTAACATAGTCATTGTAACATATGCAATATCCAGATAGAACACTTACAACATACGTTTGGAACAGATGAAACATATGGAACATGTTGTTGCAACATGTGTATGAAACATATGCAAACATCCAAATCAAAACACTTGCAACATACGTCTGGAATAGATGAAACATTTTGAACAAACGCTTACAACATGCTTTCTGAAAAACTTGCAACATGTGCAACATTCCCGATCTACTTTTGCAACATCCATAAGAAAACAACCGCATCGTACCTTTGAAATGACTGAAACACCTGAAACATACATTTGCAGCATAAGGGAGGGAAAAGCTTAGGCCAGTCGATTCTAGCCGTCCTGGTCGGAGCTGGCGGCGAGTAGCGGCGCACGAGTACCACCAACACCCAGCACCAGTGGCGCGGGCGAGCACCACCATCCAGCGCCACCAACACTGCCTTGGCTCAGCCTGGTGAGCGGGAATTCCCAATGGCCATGATTGAGCATTGTGATAGAGAAGCAAATCAAGTAGCACATGAGCTAGCACGACAAGCTTTTATTTCTAAAGAATTTTTTTGTACTTGGGTTGATTCTAATACTTTCACTAGAAATAGGTGGTCATCTTCTAATAAACTTGGTGTTTAGTTGTTGGCGATTGTTTTTTGTGTGGTTATTTAAGATTATTTTGTTTTTGTTTTTCGTCCGAGTTTGATTCTGTAACAATGAACGGTCATATACATAACGTATGCAGAGACCCAAATAAAAAAAATTCTATCGAAAGTTTAGCCACGCATAGTTTTTTTTATCAGTGTTTATTTAGTTTTTTTAGGGAAATTAGTGTTTATTTAGTTGCTCCATAGTTTTTTTCCCCAACTTAGATTCTCTGTAGCCGAAACAAATTCTTGCCACTGTCACCCTGGTATACAAGCAGAACCGGCCTTCATGGGCCTCCGTTGGACCGCCTGGGCCTGCAAGAGCCCATCTACGGCGACGACTGAAGAGAGGGGTTGTCGTCGGATGGAGCAACGGCGGATGCAAAGCTATTGCACGGCCCTGGAGTCCCTGACGACCTCGTTCCCATCCTGTCTCGCCTCTCTTTCGGTTCCTCGCGGCGACGACTGGGCGAGCGCCGCCTCCCCTCCGTCCCGCCCACCGCGAGGTCTTCGCCCGGCGACGAGCGCCGCCGCCCGTTGCCACGTCTTCCCCTCGACGAGTGCCCACAAGGTACGCCTCTGCCCCTCTCCCCTTTCGCTGCGTGGAACCGAACACCCCAAACCCTAATGCAAGTTATCTGTACTCGGATCTGGCCCAATTGCGAGTATACGCATGGTGCGTGCTAACTTCGAGTTTTCGCAAAGTTATCGGGTGTATGGATGTCGTACACTGGGTCCGCCCCTTGCTAGCACAACGCGATTATGATTCTGGCGTGGTTAATTTTCGAAAAAACAATTTTTGGGGTCTCAATTCCATCCCCCATGCTCCACGCCAAGCCTGCCTGCCATGACCGAGGTTGTTGATTGTGGTGGCACGGGTGACTCATCTGGAATTGGGATTTTGCCCCCGGGGGACATGATTTCTGAAAACTAATCGTGTTTAGTGTGAGAGCTATGCGCTTAGCTCCTGAGAGGTAAATTTGGACAGCATGAGCCCAAAATGGGGGCACAGCGGAACACGACACCGTATGTCAGTAACCGCCACTTGACTTTTTGTTGGACTAGATACATGCCCGTGCGTTGCACCGGGGTCATCATTTTTGTGCTGAATCTTAGTATTTGGACGCGGACGCAGACACGTGAGCTCAGAGAACTTTGTATCCGACACGGACACGTGGATCCGGTCTTCGTAGAGGAACCATGTGTATGACGCAAACATGTGAACTCCGAGTAGAGGATGATTCGTATCGAATATGGACACGTAAGCAGGGATCGACCGTTTGCGGAGGTGCTCATAGGGGTAGAATGTGTGTGTGCGCGCGTTGATAGGAGATGAGTGTACGAACCGCCTGTGTTGTACTGTGATTTCGTAAAAAAATAACAAGATTTTCTTCTCCGTGTAGTATATTTGAAAAAAACATAACTTTTTTACGTGAGCTTAAAAAGATCAGCCTTATAGCTGTTACTTTTTTTATTTAAGACCATTTTCATACTGGAACAATTGATACGGTCATTTTTTATTGGGCCAAGCCTTTCTAATTTAGCAATGAATTGTAATTAGTTATTTATTGTTGTAGTGTATAGAGATGTATATTGAGCCTAGCTGCTAGCCTAGTGGAGATCTGTTCCGGTCCAGCTTTTTTTACCGGAGATTTTTTTTTCTGTCCCAAGATTTTTTTTTTCCTGGTCCCGGTCCTGTCTGACTGCAGTTTTTTTACCGGAGATTTTGGGTCTGCCATGGACGATTCCTCAAGGGACTTTTTAGGTGTAGAGATAATAACTAGCTTTCTTATCTCGCTGGAGCTGGATAGAGAGATAGGTTCCAGTGCCAGGCAATACAATGTTTCTGTGTCAGAGCAGTATATATTTCCTCTATATCAATATGACAATATTGCCGAGCCACTGTAATGTTCTTTCCCTTTCCATTGTGATTTTTTGCCATCTTTTATGGTATACCCAGTTAATCACCAGTCAGTAGCATTTATATTATTGCTCTGAGATGTCGTATTTGGCATTTTCTGTTTTCTCCCCAGCTGTCGAGCGCAGATACACATCCTCCTTATCCAGTTATTTGAATCTTATGTTGCAATTGGCTGGTTATCTGGCTGTGAGACACTTTTACTAAATCATACCAACTTTCAGATCCAGTGAAGGCTGACAACTGACGCAAGGTGTTCAAGAAATTTAAGCCGTGCACTCTTCATCATAGCTTCAAGGCAATATCTGTGTTAATCTTGGGGGCCGCCAGTAGATTGCTGAGAGTTTTCCTTGATACAGGGGAATAAGTGACACAAAGAATCTTTTGACATTGATCTGTAGCCAGTGCTGCAATGGCTACGAAGCTTGTGGTAATTTACCAACCCTCCTTTCCATTGTAAGATTTTCTATACATGAATGCCACACTGAGGGATAACGAGGATGCACAATTAATGCACCTAGGTTCTCGGTATCCCCTGGGATGTTGACACTGAAGGGTTACGAGAGTACATGGCCAAGTTTGGACCCCTAGACGATTGTGTCGTCATGAAGGTTTGCCATAATTCAGTAATTCACATTTAGATTGAATGACACATGCTATACTGTTTATGCTTTCCTACCCTTAATTTTGTGTCATTACAATTCCTGAAGTACTTGATCCTTCTATTTCAATAAATAATTTGGAAAACTATTGATTATTTATTTTCTCCAAGAATAGTTGCTTGGGAATAGAAAATTATGTCTGGCCATATGTCTGTCTCCTGTTTTTTTTAATCTTATAAATTTGACTGGCTTGAAGTTTACTATGTTATTTTTAATTTTGTGCTGTTCAATGACAGATGGTTTCTAGTTCTTTTTTTACATAAGCATGCAATATTAGCCATTTTTGTATGTACATCTGCTGGTTGCACTATTTGATCACTATATATGCTGATTGCCGCGCTTATTTATGATCATGTTTCTTGCATATAAAATAATAGGAGCGGTCTTCTGGGCGATCTCGCGGGTTTGGCTATGTAACATTCGCCTCAGCCGATGATGCAAAGGTAGTAGAGTAATGAAGATAACCCTTCATTTTCTCCATGCATGATGTTGCATGATAAATTCTGTGCATCATTCAATCTTTAACTGGAATCCATATGCAGCTATTTTATAGTGCCCAATTCAAATAAGTTTTCTGAATCACTGCATTATCCTTTCAGAATGTTCTTGATTGCGAGCATGTTCTTGGCAGCCGTACGTTAGAAGTGAAGATAGCTACTCCAAAGGTAAATAACATACAAAACCTTACCTTGTCTTTCTGTAATTTCCATATGGTCTACCATTGATAAGTGTCCAGATCTACTTGGTATTGATTATTTGATTTTGGTGTAAATTTTTCTCTTAACACAGGAAGAAATGAAATCACAAGGAACAAAGAAAGCTACAAGGATATTCGTTGCTCGAATTCCACAATCGGTGGATGAATCGATGTTTCGTAGGTCAGTTAGAGCATTACGACCTTTTCTTCATTATCTATATCCCTTTTGATTTGTATTGAGCTTGTCTAAACTGGACTACTTTATTAACAGGCATTTTGAAGCTTTTGGAGAAATTCTTGATCTTTACATGCCAAAGGTTAGCAAAACTAAAACTGGTTTTGTATGGAACATTGCATCTGGTATCCTTCAAATAGCGATAGTATTGTTTCATAAGGTTCATAATGCTGCTATGCTAGTTGATCTCTTCGATGTTATGATCCTAGATCATAGGGGTCAACACCAACAGGAAGATAGCCGGGTGGAGTCAGCTTGGAGGGAGGCTAGACTATTGGGATTAATTCTTCATTGCTTGATTGAAAGTAGATACCTCATCTCATATCAAGAGATAAGGATTAGGAGAGAGGTTTGATGGACTGGACCTCTGGCCACCCATAAAATTCTTCCTATTTAATTTGCAAAATTATTAACTAAGGGGATATTCTACAATGCAATTATTTACCTGAGCAAGTTGTGAGACACCACATCTTAATCTGGATATAACCTGAGGGCCTTTATAAATAATAAATCATATGTGGTTTACATTAGTGGCCAAAGGTTTTAACCTGCAATCGTAAGCATACATGTATGTTTAATACAAAGTCATTGAATGAAGTTCCTGACTCGTGTACAACGAGTTTTGGAGTTATCTTGATTTCTATTAGCCTTATTGGCCTCCAACATCAGTATACCAATCTGGGACTATGGAGAGTGCCAGGGAAGATTAGGGTATAATTTATATCAGCGTATTCTCAGCGTTTTGAATAGGATCAGACCTTGTACTTCTTACCAGCATTAAGATCCTAGTGCAGAAACTCTGTTTTGCATGAGTATTTTGCTCCATTGTTCTAAAAGCAATGTCGTGGAGCATTCAATGGTTATGCGGCATTACATGAGTGGGATAAATTAGAGGTGGATATGACAATGATTTTCAATGGTTATGCGGCATTACATGATTGGGATAAATTAGAGGTGGATATGACAATGATTTTACTAAAATTTGCGCTCCACACTCACATCTCCTGTGTAGGAACATGGTTCAAAGGGGCATCGTGGAATTGGGTTTATCACGTTTCAGAGTGCAGGTACGTTTACGGATGTTTTCAAGCTCATTTAGATGTGAAGAGATTTTTTCGGTTGAGTTGAGGGGGTGGGGCACATCAGCTTTAACAGAAAATGGAATGGCAGACGTAGTTATGATGTACTAGTTGCCTTATTTTTCGCTGTAGCAATCAGGTGCCAACCAGTTCAGAGTTAATGCTGTCGAGTCATTTACCACTATCCCATTCTTACTGTGAATTCTTCTTTATCTGAGGATCTATTTTTATGTTGTTATCGATTGCACTTGTAGAGAATTGTTACATTTGTTTTTTCTTATTTTGCTTGCATTCCGTGTATTAGGATTTTGGGATAGGATTTGAGTCGTAACAGTTCTTGCTCAAGTTTTTTTTATTGTTGTGCTCATTGTTTTTTAAATAAAAGTTGGCCATATGTTCATTCTCCTGAGCCATTCTTTTGTTCGTGCGTCATTTCCTTTTTACATTATTCTAATTTTGAATTTGAATGTAATTAAATAGAGTCTGTGGACAGCATCATGCAAGAGTCACATGAGCTTGATGGTACAACAGTAGTTGTTGATCGTGCAACTCCGAAGGTACCTTACTCTTCTGAAATAGAACTTTGGTGTGGTCAGATCCATCTACTAGCTCCAACTTTTTATCTAGTGATATACTCCCCCCCATTCCAAATTATAAGACATTTTGACTTTTCTAGATACATAGATTTGCTATGCACTTAGATATACACTATGTCTATTATACATATTCTATAGTAAAAGCAATGTATCTAGAAAAGCCAAAACATCTTATAATTTGGAACGGACGGAATATTTGTGATTTTTTAGTGTATATATTGCGTTACACTAGAATACTGTATAAGTGTATATAGTTTATCTAGTGATATATTTGTGTTTTTTAGTGTATTGTGTTACACTAGAATACTGGATCATTTACTATTTTAGATGCTTAGTATTTATAACTGCCTGAAAATATGTTTGCATCAGGATGAAGATGTCAGATACCCCCCGAGTAGGCCATCTCAGGGTGGCTATGGTGCATATAACGCATACATTTCAGCTGCTACCAGGTATGCAGCTTTGGGTGCACCAACGCTGTATGACCATCCTGGATCAGCTTATGGAAGTAAGTCTTCGATCTGTTATAGATTTTTTGTCAGATCTGAACACACTGAAACTTTTCTTCTCAGTTTAGTATTTCACTGTTTGACTTCAATCAGGAGGATACTATGGATCCCCTCAAGCAGTGGGCAAGAAGATATTTGTTGGTAGACTTCCACAAGAAGCAAACACGGATGACCTAAGGCATTACTTTGGCAGATTTGGTCGAATCGTAGATGCATACATTCCGAAGGTGAGGCTAAGGTTTCCACTGTTTTGCATGCCATAATATATTGGTTGTCTCAACTTTTCCAATTCCTGCACAGGACCCCAAAAGAAGTGGCCACCGAGGTTTTGGTTTTGTCACCTTCGCTGATGAGGGTGTGGCAGAACGGGTAGCTCGTAGAAGCCATGAAATTCTAGGCCATGAGGTAAGGCTGCTGGTATTTGCTACATCTGTACCTACTGTAAAAAGAATGATAGTATTGTCCTTGTCTGGGAAAAAAAGCTGAGTTAAGTTTTTCCACTTTCTTTCAGGTTGCAATAGACCCAGCTGCACCACTTGAGAATGATTCAGCTGCTGGTGGTTACATTGATCCCATGGATCTTTATGGTGCTTATGGTTCAATGCGATCCTTCGGCAGGTTCTGCGGCGGTCTAGATTATAATGTAAGCACAAAAACATGTTCTCATAGTATGATTATAAAGCACAAATGAAATTGATGATTAGGTCCCCCAAAACAGAAATCTAGGCTTAAGTTCGTCTTTTGTTGCTGTGACCCTTTTTTTTTAACTCATCTATGCCACTCATCTATGGCTTGTCATTTAATAACCAATATTGTCATGTTCCAGTACGGCTATGGCCCCAGCAGCGGAAGCAGCAGATCAAGATCGGATTGGCGATACAGACCTTACTGAACGTTTTAGTTTACCTCTAGGGAAGGAAACTGAGGAGATGGAGAAAAGAAATACTTGTTTAAGAATGTCAAGTGGTACCTTAAGTGACATGTTAATCTTAAGTGGACCGTGTGGAATCTATCTATTTGTTCATGTTGTAATTTTGGACATGGAAATGGTTCCCTGCAATTTCTTTGTCGTGATTCACATTATTGATACAAGATGAAGGCAGCCTGTAGTTATCGTGTGGAAGTGCTGTATGTAATAAAAAGGATCATTTGCAACCCTGAATCGTCTGATCCTTCACCTCTCTACGGTTGGTTGCACATGGTATAGCATAATTCTTTGCAAGTTGAGTGTCTTTGCACCATGGTTAAGGTGCTGCTTCGAAGTATCTCCTCTCCAACTTTGCCGCCTTCTCCATCATCTCCGTGCCGCGGTCGTGACGACGTCGTACAACACCAGGCTGCGTTACGGCGGACTGGCGTCCATGACGCTGGGCTGGCTCGTCCATGGCGGAGATCTGCTCGGCCTACCCGACTTCCTGCGGCTTCTACTACTGGAGCGCTAAGCTCGCCGGCAAGAACTGGGCTCCGCTTGCCTCCTGGCTCACTGGATGGTACGACTCCCTCTAGTGCTCTATACATAGAAGCATTGACAGAAGACTCGATCTAGGACTCAAAAATCTAGGAAGTATAAACATGAAGTCGCCTGAGAATTCTTAAATTCAAGAAAGTTAAAGAGGAAGATCGCACTACTCCTAGGTTGGTTAAGCTTGCATTTTTTACCACACATTTAAACATGCATTCCTTGGCTCTAAAACCATCAAACAAGTTTAGTTGAACGCGAAAACATAAGGGGAGACAGAATAGAGAGTTCAGGGCTATGACAAACATATGGAGAACGCCAGATAGAAGTGCTTAAAGGTAGAGAACATTGCTAATCATGCAATGCCCTAATTCAATAATCAAATTAGCCTGTAGGCAGGATCCTTAGTGTTGTCCGGTGCTTGCTAATTACCATATCCAATCACCCTCTAGTTGATCTATATATAATAGATGGCTTATTTTCCCTGTAGCAATCACGTGCTAATTACCCTATCTAACAACCGTCTAGTATTGTCCGGTGCTTGCTAATTACCCTATTTAATCACCCTCTAGTCTAGTAGTAATTTACAAGCTAGTACAACGCTCCCACTCTTGTTGTAGACTGCTCTTTAGCTAAGGATCTATTTTTATCTTGTTAACCGATTGCACTTATAGAGATGTTACGCTTTTCTTTTTCTTTGACTTTTCTTGCATTAGGATTTGGGATAGAATTCAAGTTGTAATATACTAGTTCTTGCACTAGTTATTTATCACCCTGTTCGCTTGAACTTATTTGCCAAATCAGCCAGCCGTTCAGCAGCGTTTTTCTCTCACAACAAATCAGCATCAACATCAGCATCAACATCAGCCATTCAACAGCGCTTTTACAGAGTGAATTGTTCTTCTTATTCTTTTTTAATAAAAGTTGGTCGTATGTTCATTCTGATCCAAACTGATGAACTGACGTCAATATCTGAATAAAAATTCAGACGAAGCAACTGATGAACTGAGCGTGGTGATCCAGTCACACACCCGCCCAGGCCACTGGCAGCCAGGCCACGGCCGGCCAGGGGCTCCTAGGCCAGATTGTAGGTGGCCAGTAGCTTGTCGCAGTTGTCCAGGGGCCGTCAATAGGCGGCGAGGTGACAATTGTCCTCTTCTCCATCAGAAATTTTTGTACTGATGAATGATTTTTTCTGCTTGTGCAGTGCACATGTGTCAGCTTCTTATGTATTTGGAAAAATCTCCCAGCTGTTGTGCAGTGCATATGAATCATTTAGGAGTTGGTCTTTGATTTGAGACTATTGCTTTAGTGTATTTAGAAAGGAAAGAAAAACTCCCAGCTGTTGTGAATTAATTTCATGACAAATTGTCACGGCTCTTGGTAGTAGCTTTAGAACACGTCATTTATGGCTGATTAGACCTTTCTCTGAGAAATCTCGTGTTCTCGGAGGTAGAGCCAGCCTGCGTGCCAAATAGGACCATCTGCACCAGGAACTCCACGATAGAGCTACTCCATAGTGAAATCAGTAGAACAAAGGTGAAAAAACTAGCGGTCCCAAACAGGCCCTAACACATTATACAAAATAAATATTATTAGATTCGTTATGAAATATACTTTCGTAATAACCCGGTTTGGAAACATAAAAGTGTACTCCCTCCATGTTGGTAAAAGAAGTCGTTTTGGACAAGATTTGAGTCAAACATTGGGAATCTAAATCAAGAATAACTTTTAATTTGTTGAGTTTCAAACTATGAAAACCACGTGAATAGATTTGTCTTGAAAAATACTTTCATAAAAGTATACAAATATCACTTTTAGATAATTTTTTTTATAAAAATAAGAGGTCAAAGTTATGCTTTGGAGACCGTGTTACTGTCTAAAACGACTTCTTTTACCAACATGGAGGGAGTATAATATTCATTGTAAATTTAGTAAAATTTGAACAACTTTAACGGACATGAATACCATAATTGTATTGTTTCGTGGACGGACGGACATAGGAAGTCTCCAATCGATGAATATATTTGGAAGGGAATTGTAGCACTGCACTGTGACGTGCGTGCAAGAACGGGCCAGCCGTGCGACAATTCCACAGTTGCAGCCATTCTGTCGACTTTGACTCCCTTGTAATAAGGAGAAGAAAGCCTACAGATATTTATTGCCATGCTATCCTGTCAGTATCAAGTACTAGTAGGCAGCTAGCTGCACTCACTCTGCAGCACCGTTTGGACTTGGAGGAAACGCACGCAGACAGAGACTGCACGGCGATGTCTCCCCGCCGCTCCTCCGCCGGCGGCGAGCTGCCCGTCGCCGACAGAGACCAAGCCCGGCTTCAGCAGCTGGGATACAAGCAGGAGCTCAAGCGCGGCCTCTCGTACGTTCCGGATGCCATTTCATTAATTCCAAGCACCTCCTGCATTTTCTTGCCAGCAGCTCTCATTCTCAGTGTTTACCTCTGCTATTAGCGTCCTCTCCAACTTCGCTTTCTCCTTCTCCATGATCTCCGTGCTGGCGGGTGTGACGACGACCTACAACACCGGGCTGCGCTACGGCGGGCCAGCGTCCATGACGCTGGGCTGGCTCGTGGTGGCGCTCTTCAACGGCTGCGTGGCGCTGTCCATGGCGGAGATATGCTCAGCGTACCCGACCACCGGCGGCCTCTACTACTGGAGCGCCAAGCTCGCCGGCAAGGACTGGGCTCCCCTTGCCTCCTGGGTCACCGGATGGTACGTACATGCTGCTTCCGTTTTTTTTTCCTCTTCATTAATTTTTGGATTAGAAAATGTCTTTCGCTTTATTCATGTCAGTGTCATATAATAATAACTTGCGGAGTAGAAAAAATTGGAGGACGACGTTTTTCAAACCATCATTCTGCCGGTCTATCTAGTTACCGTATTTTTAATCTTTGTGTCATGTTTCGCAGGTTTAACATCGTGGGCCAGGTACGCTTTAACTTCGTCACAAAATCCATCATAGCATGAATTATACACGCCTGCTAACCTTAGACTTTTCCTATAAACTTTTTTTTACAATACTCAAAGACACTATAAGTACTGGTCTACTGCTGTCTGTGACCGCTAGCTAGCTGATTTATATCATAGGTAGGCAGCCAACTTGGACACAGTTCAGTTTGGACTGTAACAACTGACAAAGACACTGTAAAAAATACTGATCATTCAGTTACTTTTTTTACAAAGATGATCATTCATTTGACCGGTCGCTGTAAAAGTACTACTCTTCTGAAATTAGTAGCGTATTTCATTTTATTGGGACAATTTTTTGACCAACAATATATTTATTAATAACACATGTTTTTTTTCCAGAATTGATGTAATTAGATTCATATTGAAAAATACCTACGATTATGATTTTTATTACATATAAGTGGCACTAATAGTCTAATAGAGTAAATGCTGACCAAATTGTTTAACTGATTCAGAACCCTGTTCGCTTGAACTTATCAACCCGACTTATCAGACATGGTATAGTGTTTTTTTTCACAACAAAACAATATCAATCGGTTTATCAGCCACAAAAACCATCAGCCAAACAACTCGAAAAGTGTCCCCTGACAAAACGAAATACGCCTAGGCTGTCTTTTTTTTAATGATGAAAGGTTGCTTCCAAAAATGGGCAGCTAAGATTTGGCGACGCAGTCAGTAGCGTGCCATAACAGTAGTCAGCTACTTCTGCAGCTGAGCTCAATAATGCAATCAGAGTTGAATTGAACCGTCGTCCCTAGCTAGCTCTGGCCGCTAGTGTGTGCGTCATACATTCCTGCATGTCAGATTGGTTCTCTAGCTACTTTTTTTTTTGAGGCATTCTAGCTACTTCCTAGATTAACCTGAATGATTGGACTTGGACTCTTGGAGCACATTAAATCAGGAATTCAGGACATGAGCCGATTGACGCTGTGCTTTCTTCGCTAATCTTTTGTTTTGCACAGTGGGCTTGCACCACGAGCGTGGACTTCTCATTGGCACAGTTTATCCAAGTCATCGTCTTGCTTAGCACCGGCGGAGCCAACGGCGGTGGTTATCTGGCCTCCAAATACGTCGTGCTTGCCATCTACTGCGTCATCCTCATCCTGCACGGGCTTATCAATAGCCTCTCCATCAATTGGCTGGCCTTTTTCGGCCAGCTTGGAGCTTTCTGGAATTTTGCAGGTATGTATGTGAAGGATCCAATATCATTTTCACATCAATCCCATTATTTGAGTTCTTTTTTTTAAAGGACGGCAAAAGCTTTGCCGCAGATTTTATTAGACGGTAGAAAGGAAAAAAAACTTTTACAAAAGGTTTTTTACAAGATGCAGCCCGAGCTGGGCCACGACTCCAACTCTTCCTCCCCAACTCTGAAAACAGAAAAACCACCTGAACGAAAGCCGCTGAAGCAAAACAACCATCCGAACAACTAACAAAACTAACAACAAATAACATCAACGACCGAGGAGGATCTGAGATGAAAAAACTGAAACTAGTAAAACTGAACCCGCTCTTCTACTACTGCAATTGTGTTTCGTCAGATTGATGACTAACACAAACACAGTAGGTTTTACCTAAAGTAATTGGTGATGTGATCATGTCGTAGGTGTATTTGTCTTGACGGTATTGATTCCGATTGTTGCTAAGGAGAGGGCAAGCATGGAGTTCATGTTTACCCACTGCTACACTGACGATACCGTGGGGATCCATAGCAAGGTGTATGTACTAGCCATTGGTTTGCTGACAAGCCAATATTCCCTCCTTGGATATGACACTTCTGCCCACATGGTAAATCCCTCTGTTCCATTACACATAAACACTTCTCTGTCAATAATGCACATATTTACTGAATGTGGAAGCTAGCCGATGGGTTTGTTGATGTGCTTGTGTTTACAAAACAAATTCAGTCAGAGGAGACGAAGAACGCGGAGTGGAGCGGCCCAATGGGGATCGTGGTTTCAGTCGCGCTATCGAGCGTCTTCGGATGGATTTACCTGGTGGCCTTGACATCCATGGTGACCGACATCCCGTCGCTCCTGGACCCAACCAACGACGCCGGCGGGAACGCCATCGCGCAAGCCCTGTACACCACCTTCCGCCAGAAGTTCGGCGGCGGCGTCGGGGGCGTGCTGTGCCTGGCGGCCATGGCCGTCGCCATATTCCTCTGCGGCACGGCGTCCGTGACCAGCAACTCGAGGATGGGGTACGCCTTCTCCAGGGACGGCGCGATGCCGCTGTCGCGGCTCTGGTACCGTGTCAACAAGCAGGATGTGCCCTTCAACGTCGTCTGGCTCTCCGTCTCGGTGGCATTCGTCATGGCCCTCACGGTGCGTATACATGCATGCATGTGCGACGAAGACCTAGTCCATCTTGATCTCCAAAATGTAACTGCATGCATCCATGTCGTGGCAGTCGCTGGGGAGCCAGGTGGCGTTCCAGGCAATGGTGTCCATCACGACGCTGGGCATGTACATCGCATACGCCCTGCCCATCTTCTTCCGGGTGACGACGGCGCGGAACTCGTTCGTCCCGGGGCCGTTTCATCTCGGACGCCGCTGCAGCCATGTCGTCGGCTGGGTCGCCGTCCTCTGGGTGGCCCTTGTCACCGTGCTGTTCTGCTTGCCAGTGGCGTACCCCGTCGCCGGGGTGAACTTCAACTACACGCCCGTGGCCGTCGGCGGCGTGCTGCTGCTCAGCCTTGGTGCGTGGGTGCTCCATGCCCGGTTTTGGTTTCGAGGGCCCGTCAACACCGTTGACGCGTGAGATGGCCACGATCGATCGGGCACTCATATGCTCTGTTTCAATATGTACAACTATCACTCTGCTTTTTTTTTTATAATGATCCTCCAAAAAGAGTGGCTCATGTATATATAGATTTTTCGACGAAAGTAATCGATATTATTAAAGTTGGATTCACCACCACTGTGTCGATATCGCCAGCAAATCAAACCCTAAATAAAACAAGTGGCGACAAAAAATTAAATCTATGAAAAGAAACGGGTTCTTCTAGTCTAAAAAAATGTTAATAATCTCTCTCGCGTGTTGTTGTTCCATGGATTCAAAACCAATCCCCCTTGGCCTGTGGACCTTGGGCCCAATATGGATTCGGCCCATTAACGTAGTACACACGGCTAGCTAGGACTGACGTGTGGATCATGCATCGTCCATTTTATATTAGCTTGGGCACTTTTTAACCGCTAACCGCAAACCGAACCGAACCGAATTATCGGTTATTTCGATTTTCGGTTGCGGGTTCGGTTTCTGGTTTTGGACTGTTCGATGTTCGGCTTCGGTTTTGTACTCAAACCGAACCGATTAACTGAACAAACCGATGTGCACTGAAAACTCGTCGCTCTCGCTCAGACACTCACAGCCTCGCTGCCTCACCCTCACTCGCTCACGGCCAGCCGCAACCCAGTAGCCCACCACGGCCCATCCTAGGAATGAGGAATCCCACCATCGTCCATACTCCATCCGTCCATCGGCCATCCCCATCCCGCAGCCGCTCCCGTCCCCATTCGTCCATACTCGGATACTCCAAACCCTAACTCGTTCAAGCGACAGGAGAGGGCGCGAGGCCGCGAGGGTGTAAGGTCTAAATAGCTAGAGGGGGGGTGAATAGCCTATTTAAAAATCTACAAGCTTCACTAAACAACCACGTTAGTATAAAAGATGGCTAAGCTAATTCTAGCACTAGCTCAACTATACTATGCAAGCCACCTATACAATTCTAGTGAAGCAAGGCTATGATCTCTTATACACACCAACAAGACTAAGTCACTAAACTACTTACTCCTATGTGATAAAAGCTACACTAAGCAAACTACACTAGGAATAGTACAAGAAAGTAAAGAGCAAGTGACTTGATTCTTATACCAACGATGTAGAGAAGTAATGCACTCGAAGAATCAATCACAATAATCAACCACAAGAGAAATCCTCGGCAAAGAGATGACACAAGATTTTTTACCGAGGTTCACTTGCTTCCCGACAAGCTACTCCTCGTTGTGACGATGCACCCACTTGTCGGTTCGCGAGCTAATCGACTATCAAGAGTCGAGCCCTCGGCGGGCGCCGCACAACCGCACACAAGATGGGGATCTTCCAAGCCACGAGCTCCACTAGAGTATCCAATTTGCGAACACCCGCGGGGAAGGATCAAGAACCCCTTACAACACTTGGTGAGGGCTCCAACAATCTCCAATTGCGAGCTCAATCACCTCCGCTGCTCCAAGCCGTCTACCGTGTCGGGAAACACGGAAGAGTAACAAGAAATCCGCAGCAACTCAAAAATCAAGTGCCTCTAGAATGCAACTCTCAAGCAATGCACTTGAATCTCACTCAATCTCACTCAAGATGTGCAACTATGCAAAGAGATGAGTGGAGGGGTTGTTCTCTAGCTCAAAGGATGTCTCTAGGTCTGAAAATGTGCAAGAGTTGCCCTCAAACCCCGGCCAACTTCTATTTATAGCGAAGGGGTACGCAGCTAGCCGTTACCGGACAACACAGTTAAAAACGTGCTGACCGGACACACCGGTCAGGGTGACCGGACGCGTCCGGTCACTACAGGACAAGCGTGATCAGTGCGCGTCAGAAGTAGCCGTTGCCCTGACCGGACGCGCCCCAGCGTCTGACCGGACGCGCTGCACCTGGCGTCCGGTTGGAGTCCAGTAAGCACCCACCGTGACCGGACGCGTCCGATCGCACGTGACCGGACGCGCCAGCCGCGTCCGATCGGAGTCCAGTAACGATCCATTCATGACCGGACGCGTCCGGTCGAACGTGACCGGACGCGCCACCGCGTCCGATCGCATCTGTCCTCCGTGCTGAACTCCTGGGTGCGTGACCGGACGTGCCGGTTCCGCGAGGGATCGGACGCGTCGGTCCACGACCCTTCTCACACGCGCGTCTGTCTGTGGTTTGAACTGACCGGACGCGCCAGCCGCGTCCGGTCAATTTGACCACAGCGTCCGGTCACTGTATTTTCAGTGATAATCATTTCGGACTTCCGCCACCTTTTCTCGCCTCCGGCGCAATAGAAAATAGGCATTTCATTTCCTACCGCTCAAACACCACCGCCTTCGCAAATGTGCTAACACCACCAAGTGTACACCACAATGTGCATGTGTGTTAGCATTTCACAAACATTTTCCAAGGCGTTATGTTAGCTCTCAACTAGATCCTAATGCATACGCTCAAGACATTGATCCAGTGGCACTTGATTCCCGAGCTAACCGTGATTGCCCCTCTTGATAGTCGGCTATGTATCCTAAATCCGGTCAATCACTTCTCTACTCATCTTAGACCGGCAAAAGGAAAACCCTATGGTTATACCTTTGCCTTGCGCTCTTAGATCCTTCTCTTCCACTTGATCATCATGTCCATCATATTATGTGCATCTCCACCATGATCGACATTTCATGTCCATGCACCATTTCTTTGTGATCTTGTGGCCACCACTCCTTGCCACGTACACCTTCATCACATGTGTTGTTTATGCCTAACTCAAAACACTTAACACATGGCATTAGCAACTTGGTGTCATTAATTACCAAAACCAAATTTGGGCTTTCAATCTCCCCCTTTTTGGTAATTGATGACAACCATCACAAAGATATGAAATGAAAACAATTTTCAATTTTGATAGTATTAGCTCCCCCTACATATGTGCTTCCATGAGTTTGGTTCAATTGTGCACATATGTATGGATTTGAATTTTGGGAGAGTTACTACTATCAAATTGATGCTAAGGTATATAGAATGGACCTTTGAAGCGTGATACCAATCGGAGTTGCTAAAATATACCATCCTTAGCATCGATGTAGCTAGACACCACTTGTTATACATCACTTGTAAAGATCACAAACACTAAAGTACCTCGTGAGATCAACATTATAAGCAAAGGTGTCTAGATAGCACTTGTAAAGCTACTCTCAACAAATCATCATTCAAGTTCTATTTCTAGCAATCACCATACAATCATGAATATGAATTTAAGCTTTGCAATGCAACAATTCATCATGTAAATGCACATACAAATACAACAAACGATTCATGAGCTTGCTCCCCCTACTTGTGTGTTCAAATTTTAACTAATCCCTTTTCAATGTCATATCTTTTGCTTTCTCTCCCCCTTACTATATCTTTCTCCCCCTTTGCAACTTAACTTTTTATATTTGTGACTTTTCTCTCCCCCTTTGTTAACAATCACCAAAAAGGTGCCAATTTTAGTGAGAGTCAAGTCAATCAATATGAGGGAGTCCAAATTATGGTTCAATCTAGATCAGTTGCCTAGAATATGTAATTCGGTTTGATCCAAGGACAAGCTTCTTCACACCTCATAAAGTATAAGGGTTATCTTGACCATGTTGAATTACACATCATGAGCTCATTTTCTAGATTCAACACTAGGTTTGTAAGCCCACAAACATGTCATATGCTACCACTAGATCAATCAAACACAGAAACAATAGTGGTACCATATATACATTAAACTCATTTGATTTTCATGAATGAACCTATTTGTCATGCAAATATGTCTATATGTTCTAAACATATCCTTAGCAAAGTATGGATGATATGCCAAACAACTTACCTTGCTATGTCGGAGGAGAGGCATATCATATAAGAATGTGGGGGTGCACTCATCTCTAGTTGGAGAAGTCAAGTATGTTCAATTCATTCTTCAACTTGTAAAATCTTTTCTCATCAAGTGGCTTTGTAAAGATATCGGCTAGTTGATCTTCGGTGCCAATGCTTTCAATGCTAATATCACCCTTTTGTTGATGGTCTCTTATGAAGTGATGTCTAATATCAATGTGCTTGGTTCTTAAATGTTGAACCGGATTTTGAGTCATCTTGATAGCACTTTCATTGTCACAAAACAATGGCACATTCTTAAATTTTATTCCAAAGTCATTCAAAGTGGCCTTCATCCAAAGCAATTGTGCACAACAACTACCGACACTAATGTATTCGGCCTCGGCGGTAGATAGTGCAACACTATTTTGTTTCTTTGATGACCATGAAACAAGAGACCTTCCAAGCAATTGACAAGTGCCACTTGTGCTCATTCTATCAATCTTGCATCTACCATAGTCGGAGTCCGAATATCCAATCAACTCAAAATTAGACCCCTTTGGAAACCATAATCCAACATCATGAGTGCCCTTAAGATATCTCAATATCCTCTTGGTTGCTTTCAAGTGACTTTCTCTAGGTGAAGCTTGATATCTTGCACACTTGCACACACTAAACATCACATCCGGCCCAGAAGCGGTGACATATAGCAAACTTCCAATCATAGACCGGTATTGCTTTTGATCTACCATGTTGCCACTAGCATCAATACCCAATTGATCATTTGTGCCCATTGGTGTACTTATTGGCTTATCATCTTGCAATCCAAACTTCTTGATCATGTCCTTGATGTACTTCCCTTGACTTACAAAAGTGTCATTCTTCATTTGCTTGATTTGAAGTCCAAGAAAGTAACTAAGCTCTCCAATCATAGACATCTCAAACTCTTTTGCCATCATATTTCCAAATTCTTTATAAAAATCTTGGTTAGTTGATCCAAAGATAATGTCATCCACATAAATTTGCAACACAAACAAGTCATTTCCAAGCTTCTTGGTGAAGAGAGTGGTGTCAACCTTTCCCATCTTGAACCCTTTAGAGAGAAGAAAGTCCCTCAATCTCTCATACCATGCTCTAGGTGCTTGCTTCAAACCATACAATGCCTTCTTTAGCTTGAAAACATGGTCGGGCTTCTTGTCATTTTCAAAGCCGGGAGGTTGCTCAACATAAACTTCCTTATTGATGTAGCCATTGAGAAATGCACTTTTGACATCCATTTGATAGAGCTTGATGTTGTGTGCACAAGCATATGCTAATAAGATTCTAATTGCTTCCAATCTTGCAACCGGTGCATATGTTTCTCCAAAGTCAAGACCCTCAACTTGAGTGTATCCTTGTGCTACTAATCTTGCTTTGTTCCTCACAACCATGCCATCTTGATCTTGCTTGTTTCTAAAGACCCACTTAGTACCAATCACATTGTAGTTCTTTGGCCTCTCAACAAGTTCCCAAACTTGATTTCTAGCAAAGTTGTTTAGTTCTTCATGCATGGCATTTACCCAATCGAAATCCTTCAAAGCATCTTCTATTTTCTTAGGTTCTTCAAGTGACACAAATGAGTAGTGCTCACAAAAAGATGCTAGCCTTGATCTAGTTTGAACACCTCTTTGAATTCCACCAATGATTTGATCCAATGGATGATCTCTTGCAATACTACTAGATTGGAGTATTGAGAGTTGATTGCTTCCACTTGTTTGACCTTGAACTTGAGCTTCATCATGAGTACCACTAGAGCTTGCTTGATTTGTATCAATTTGCACACTTTGGTTGATCACATGAATATCATCATCATCAACTTGCCTTGGCCTAACATCACCAATGTCCATGTTCTTCATTGCATTTGACAATTGATCTCCTCTCACATCATCAAGGTTTTGATCTTCATTTTGAGATCCTTGGGTTTCATCAAACTCAACATCATGAACTTCTTCCAAGGTGCCATTAGTGAGATTCCAAACTCTATATGCCTTGCTTGTGGTAGAATAACCAAGTAAGAATCCTTCTTCACATTTCTTTTCAAACTTGCTCAATCTAGTGCCTTTCTTGAGAATATAGCATTTGCAACCAAACACTCTAAAGTATGCAATGTTGGGCTTTCTTCCATTCAATAGCTCATACGGTGTCTTCCCAAGCTTCCCATGGCAATAGAGACGGTTGCTACAATAGCAAGCCGTGTTGATGGCTTCACTCCAAAACGAATGACTCACATTGTACTCACTAAGCATTGATCTAGCCATATCAATCAAAGTTCTATTCTTTCTTTCAACTACACCATTGGATTGAGGAGTGTAGGTTGGAGAGAATTGATGTCCAATACCAAGATCATCACACAATTCCTCAATTCTTGTGTTCTTGAACTCACTACCATTGTCACTTCTAATCTTCTTGATGGTGATTTCAAACTCATTTTGCACTCTTTTGACAAAAGACTTGAATAGATCATAAACATCACTCTTGTCATAAAGAAAGAACACCAAGTGTATCTAGTGTAGTTATCAACAATCACAAAACCATACTTATTGCCACCAATGCTAGTGTATGTTGTTGGCCCAAACAAGTCCATGTGCAATAGCTCAAATGCCTTTGATGTGCTCATTTCACTCTTACTAGGATGTGTATTTCCAACTTGTTTACCGGCTTGACAAGTACTACATGGTTTATCCTTTTCAAACGTTACATCTTTCAAGCCTCTAACTAAGTTATGCCTCAAAAGTTTGTTCAATTATTTCATTCCAACATGACCAAGCCTTCTATGCCATAACCATCCCATACTAGATTTGCTAAGCAAGCATGATGTCAATTGTGTCTCACTATCATTGAAGTCAACCAAGTATAAGCTACCATGTCTAAATCCTTTGAATATCAAGTTTGATCCATCCACACTAATGACTTCAACATCATCACTACCAAATATGCACTTGAAGCCAAGATCACAAAGTTGTGCCACCGACAAAAGATTGAAATCCAAGCTCTCAACTAGCAACACATTAGATATGCTCATGTCATTTGAGATAGCAATTTTACCGAGCCCCTTGACCTTGCCTTTCTTATTGTTGCCAAAAGTGATAGCATCAAAACCACTATTTTGATTTATATCAATTGATTTGAACATACAAGAATCCCCGATCATATGTTGAGTGCACCCACTATCAAGCACCCAATGCCTTCCTCCGGCTTTGTAATTGACCTACAAGATAAGATCAATTCTTTTTAGGTACCCAAACTTGTTTGGGTCCTCCAAGGTTAGTGACCAAGCTCTTTGGTACCCAAATGGCTTTCTTCTTTAAGCCCATCCATGGTGCACCAATGAACTTAGCATGAACACCATTTGTACCCTTGGTAAGTATATAGAAAGAATCAAACTTAATTGAGGATACATTAGCATTGGATTTCTTGTTCATGCAATGTTGCTCTATGTGACCAACTTGCTTGTAACTTTTGCAATAGCTACCATTGTTCTTCACAAAACGAGTCTTGTGAGGAGCAAAAGCGGCCTTGCCTTTCTTGGGGTTATAGCCCAATCCCTCTTTGTAGAGAGAAGCTCTTTGGCTACCCAAGCACATAAGCAAGCGGTTCTCACCACCATAAGCCTTGGCTAAGGTGTGATTGAGCTCTTTTACCTCCTTCTTGAGATTTTTATTCTCAACTATTAGTGTGGAGTCACAAGTGAAACCGTCACTACTAGATGAGGATGATGTAGATGAACTACATGAAGGGTTAGTGGGAGCAACAACAATAGGCTTATGACAAGATTCATCAATTATATCACAAGATATGCCTATGTTGCAAGTTTTAGCTTTCTCAACATTAGTTGGTATGTTTTCACATTTTTCAACTAGAGAGGAATGAGCTTCTTCAAGCTTAGTGTGAGACTTTTGAAGCTTCTTATGGTCTACCTTTAGACTCTCATAAGATGCCCTAAGCTCATCAAGTTCTTGCATAAGGTTTTTCTTTTCCTTAAGCAAGCCCTTGCACTCCTTTCTAGATTCTTTAAAATGTTGAGTGCAATCTTCTAGCATAGTGATTAGTTCATCTTTAGTGAATTCTTCTTCATCACTATCACTAGCATTATCATGACCACTCTCATCGTCGGATGATACCTTAGCGGCCTTAGCCATGAAGCACGATGGAGTGTCGAAGAGGGAGACCTTCTCTTGGATGGCAATGCTAGCATGTCCCTTCTTCTTGCTCTTGTTGTCATCCTCATCATCACTTGAGGAATCATCACTATCCCATGTAGCAACATGAGAATCATTCTTCTTTTTATGAGAGCTCTCCTTCTTTTCTTGCTTCTTCTTTTGCTTCTTCCTCTCCTTCTTGATAGCATCTTCATCATCACTATCATAAGGACACTTTGCAATGAGATGGTCCTTGCTATGGCATCTAAAACATCTCATGGTATGCTCATTCTTCTTGGATGAGTTCTTCCTCCTTCTTGCACGAAAACCCTTCTTCTTCATGAATTTCCCAAATTGCTTGACAAAAAGAGCCATCTTCTCATCAATGTCATCACTATCACAAGAGCTTGAGTCTTCATCACTTGATGATTCAATCTTGGATTTATCCTTGGATGTGGTGGCTTTGAATGCCACACTCTTCTTCTTCTCATCATCCTTCTTCTCATTTTCCTTCTTCTTCTTCTTGACCAACTCATCCTTCTCATCATCTTCTCTATATGAATCATCGGTCATCACTTCTTAAAATATTTGTTGAGGAGTTGAATCCTTCAAAATAGTCCTCACTAGCACGGTGATCAATGTATCAAATCTCTTGGGCAAGCTTCTCAAGAACTTCATAGAGAATTGGTTGTCCTTGACCTCCTCACCAAGTGCTACAACTTTGGTGTTTTGAGTTTTCAAGGTTTTAGTGTAAAATGTGGAGCAATTTTGAAAATAAACAAATTTCAGATTTATCTCATTTTTGTCCCCAAACTTAGATTTCAAAATTTAGGCAGAATTTGAAAATGTTTTGAACAGCAAAGTTGTAGGTCTGGTCAAGATAAACAACTTTGGTGTTTGGAGATTTTGAAGTTTCAATATGAAATCAAAAGTAATTTCTAAATTACCAAATCCCAAAAATGTGTCCCCTTTTGAATTTAAACTCTAATTTCAAAATCCAGTTAGAATTTGAAAAAGTGTTCAATACAAAACTTGTAGAGCTTGAAATTCTAAAGATTTCATATATTGTAAGTTTTTCAAGTTTCCACATAAATTTGAAAGTAATTTGAAAAATCAGTTTAAAATTCAGAGTTTGGGGGGAGCTACAGTGTCGTGCCAATGGAAAACGGCCACCGGCCGGTATGGGCGCCGGCCGACCGCCCGCCGTGGCCTTCCACGGCCTTCTACCCCAGCTGTCTAGCTCGGAGTCGCGCGCACCTTCTCGCAGCCGCGATAAGCACCCTGGCCACCTATTTAAGCAAGTTGCAGCCACCGTCGTCTTCCCTTTTTCTTCTCTCGGTTTCCACCGCCGCCGATCAGCTTCGCTGCTCGCTGCCGCCGTCGTTGAGTCGTCTTTGGCTATAGCAACCATGTCAACTCGTTCGCCTCTCTCCCGCGCACCTTGTAGACCAATGCTAAGTTCGCCCAGAGCGTCCGCGCGATCGCTTCTTCTCCATCTCCGGCGACTGAGCACCGTCAAGCCGCCTCACGTGGCCAGCCACTTCCTGAGCTTCTCCGCTTCAACCGATCACGGTTTCGTGTTCGTGGTATGCCCCTGGAGCTCCCTGGCCCTTCAATTTTAGTTGTTGTTCGCTTCTCTTGCCGGAGCAGCGTATGCCGTCGTCCCGAGCCGCCATGGCTGTCGGGGAGGGTGCTGGGGAAGGTGAACCTAAGCGTTTAGGGTTGTTTTTGATTCGCGGGGAAGGATAGATCATGTTGGTCAGTTCGGTTGGGTGACCGACGTTGAGGTCGCCGGCCGGCCGTCGTGTTTTCGCGGCGAGAGAGAAGGGTGGCGGGAGGAGGAAGATGACAAGCGGGGCCGGCTGTCAGTGAGAGGAGGGGGAAACGCGGGCGCGCGCGCGAGTGCGGCCGTTGCTGGGCTAGGCCGCTTGCTGGGCCACGCTGCCGGGCGCGAGAGCGCGAGAAAGCAGGCCGCGCGGGCGCAGGCGCGCGTGAGCGGGCCGATCGGCTGGGCCGAGCCGGAAGGAGAGAGGGGAGGAATCAGCCCAGTTCGGTTTTCAATTTTTATTTTTGTTTTTCAAAATTAATGAATAGTGCTGCTATTTGTTTATTTCATTAAAAATTGTGTAGAGTTCCAAAATTCATGAAAATTTTTGTGTGAGTCTCTTAATATGTAAACTATCTAGGAAAAATGTTAAATCATGAATTTGAATACTTTGAGTAGATTTAATTAGTTCCAATAAAGATTAAATGCAACTTCCAGGAATTTTAATAATTAATTTATTAATACAAAAATTATGAAATTTATTGTGACACTGTTTTAAATCATTCTTAATCCATAGAAAAAGTTTGAGCTTGTTTAGACAAAGTATGATCAACTGTTAATTATGCCCTAAATATTTAAATAGTAGATAAATGTTAATTTGAGAACTTTAAGTGTTGTGTGCCCTTTTGATTGAGTGATGTCCTTAGGTCACTACCCTTTGGTGATCTTTGGCACCTTAATTCCATGTTTGAGCTCGTTAGTAACTTACGTAGTGTTAAAAGCTGGTATCGCTGGAGTTGTCGCTTCTAGTTAGTAGGTTTTCTGTTTGCGACTGTACCGTGAAGGGAAGTTGTACTCAAGTCGTAAATCGTGGCATATCAGCATCAAGCATCATGTTCATCTTTGAGCATCATGTTAAAGCATGTTATGTACTCGTGTAGTTTCCGCTTTCGAAGAAGTCGCAGTCGCCGAGCAAGCTTCCGGAGAAGAGCTATCGTCGGTGGGTTCCGGACCAGACGTTGGAGTCCTCGAGTCTGAGTCAGTCGTCGTGTCAGAGCAAGGCAAGCCCTGGTGCATTTAAACCCTACCTTGAGTTTTACAAATATTTATTATTTATACTATGGTTTTTTGCATTAAGTAATTAGGAGTTGAGTGATAACCCAATTGCTGCATTATCATCCTTGATTATTGCGATATCACCTTGATACTTGTTTTACTGCAAATGCGTAGTATGCTTCGCTATGCTTATGAGTTAAACTTTTAAATGAAATGTTTACCTGGCCATGATGGCATACTTATTGAATAATGAAGTATAAGAATGAATTAGAAGATCGGGCGGGTGGTTTGGCCACTGCTAACATGCATTGGGAACGAAGTCTCAATGTAGTGTTTCCGCCTTGTCAGTTAAGGACCGTACGTTGCAGTCCTGTGTTGTGTTTTGAGACTTTGCAACTAGCCTCATGCCTTGGTAAGCCCAAAATGTTGGTGATTCCATTTCGAGAACGTCTAACCTCGCACTGGGAGTGGAGAGATGGCGGGAGTAGCGTGTACCCTCGGGGCTAGAATCGGGCCGGGTTCGAGGAGTACTGTACTCTCGGGTGGCGATGGACACGTTCTAGTTTTGGGAGATCTAAATGAGGGTTGATATATGCAAGATTTGGTTCTACATATGTCGTGAGGTTAGGGATCCTCAGCTGGGTATAATCGGTTCGAATCGTCGTTTGCTCCTCGGTTATGGAGACTCGATCACCTGTCCTGCATCGTAGAAAAGAACTGGAATTGAAAGAAAGAATGAGAAGTGTTTTGATAATAATTACTTTGATCTAGATTAGGATCACCTAGATTTGGTTAATGAACCATTAATGGTAAAAGTAAAATATTGAAGATAAGGACTTACCTTAGTAAGCTTTTCTGCAAAAGAAAATTTGATTCTAGATTACCCGTACCTTGATTCCCTAAAGCTAGCATGCCCTTGGAGTCTTTGTCTTAGTCGGGTAAGTCTTGTTGAGTACTCTCGTACTCAGGGTTTGTTGAACCCCTTGTTGCAGGTGCGGTTCATGAACAAGTCTGCTTCGAGCCTTGTTGCATGACCGTCGTGGTTGAAGAAAGTGACGACGAGTAGACTGTGTGGCCTTTGGGCAAGGCATCTCGCTTGTGTGATGTAATAAAGTTACTACCGATACTTCTCTACTACTGGTTTGTAATAATGTTACATAAGGTTTGAAGTTTGGAAACTGGTTTGTAACCCTATGTTATTGTAAGACTTCCGCTACTTTACTCTGTTGAATATTTTGAATAAACTGTTGTAATATTGCAATACTCCTGTGATTGGATCCTGTTCGGAGGAAAGCAGGCCTTTTAAGTTAAGGTGAACATAAGTACGGCTGTCAGAGGTCATTATGGCAATGACGGGTACTTGTGGGCCATCATAATTAGGAGGTTCTGTGACAGCTGGTACCAGAGCATAATCACTCGAGTTATTGTAGTATTACTTTGCAAAACTTCAAAATGATTTAGGTCGAACAAACTTAATATTGATATTTTGGTCCAAATTGCTTTTGCTTATCTTAATCTATTCTATAGTTTCCTTAGCTCATATTTGAAAGCTTCGTAGTGAAGTATCATGTATAGTGCCCTATGTTATAAATATTGCATGTGTTACTTAATCTTTTCTGTTAGATCGTAAGTACGCTGCATGCATCATGTTTAATTAACCTGCTTAAGTTACCTTCCCTTTTAAAGTGGTTTGGGTTAAGTAAGGTTCAATCCTATTCATGCTAACCTTCAGATCCCTCCTATCTGTTCTCATCGATCTAATTCTATCTTGCTTTAGGATGGCACGTGTGAAGACGACTCCTCGCAAGAAAAGTGGACCGCAAGGAGTGCCACGTCATCAGTTGGCCGCCAGAGGTGATGGAGCAAGCGGTAGCCGCAATCCGAACCCGGATTCAGAATCAGAGGTTGCAAGGCTTACTTCAGAGGTAGAGCGACTGAAGTGCAACATGCGTTTTTGGAAGTAGTTCCAGAATGAGTCTCTGGAAAAGGAGACAGAAGCCAGGGCTCGAGTTCATGAGTTGGAGCTTTATGCGACACACCTGGAGCAGTACAACACCATTCTGCATGAGAAAGTCCATAGGCTACATGATCTAATGAATCCCAATCATCAGCCTCAGGCAGTAGAAGATGATGTCGGTGCCGTGGTTGTTCCTGGTGGAGAGGACAATGAGGAAGAAGATCCGGAAGAAAATGAACCCATGATGGAAAGTGGGGATGATGCAAGTCATATCACTGGTGCAAGTGCTCCAGAGAATGAGGATGGAGTGATCGTGATCAGCGATGACGATGAGGAGTGAAGTGTTGACATGGATGGTTATGTAATATAGTAGTCTTTCCTGTTTTCTAAGAACCTTAGTGGGTAGTTTCTTGCTTGCGAGCAAGTTTGTAATAAAAATAATGTAAGATAAGTTTGATGTGTGTACTAGTACTATACTAACTGCTTTTTAATTCAATAAAGCGATGTAAATAAACATGGTTTGTGTACAACAGATGGACGGTACTAGAACTTCTCAGGATGGGGACAATACTCCAAATCCCCCACCGTTCCCACCTACCTTGGCCGAAGCTATTGCTGCACTGGTTAATGCCACTACCCTGTTGGCTCAGAATCAGAATCAGAATGGAAATCAGGGTCGTCGAGGCCATAATAATGGAGGGGAAACCACTTATGTGGATTTCACCGATACCCGTCCACCAGTGTTCTCAAAGGCAGATGAGCCGCTAGAGGCGGATGACTGGCTCCGCACCATGGAGCAAAAGTTTGACCTTTTACAGTGCACGGAGTACCAGAAACCCGTGTTTGCAGCACAGCAACTCAGAGGTGCCGCAGGGGCGTGGTGGGCGAATCTGGTTGCCGCACGGCCTGCTGGCCACCGTGTCACTTGGCAGGAGTTTCGTGATGCTTTCAGAGCACACTATATCCCAGATGGTGTCATGGCCATGAAGTTAGAAGAGTTTCTCTCGCTGAAGTAAGGGAACCAGACAGTTCTACAGTACGTGGGTAAATTCAATCATCTGTCCCAGTATGCAGCTGAATATGTGAACACCGATGCGAAAAAGAAGAGTTGTTTCATGAGAGGTTTGAGTACCAGAATCCAAGAAGCATTGGTTACCTGCTATAATGCCACATACCATGAGATAGTCAATGTGGCTATTGCGTCAGAAGAGAAGTCCCGACTACACAAGGAGTCAAAGAAAAAGAAGCAAGTGTTTTCTAGCTCGTCTGGCGGCATTAAGAAGCGCCAGAAGTTTATCTACCACCCTCAGAACCATTTCCGCCCAACTTATCATCCACCGCAATACCAAGCTCGGCCGCAGACGTTTTTCCGTCCTGCCGCAACCCCGCAATTTACACAACAGCCGAATGCCCATGGTATTCGAAACCAGACTCCTGTAACCCACAACTTTCCCTGCTACAATTGTGGAAAGCCAGGCCATTTTTCCAAGGACTACCCGTATCCAAGGTAGTACAATCCTAATTATCCCAGAGCTCCCGTACCGCAACAGCAACAACCTCAGAGTAAGAATAACAATCTGAATGTGCAGAAGGGTAAGGGTGAGAAGAAGAAGACCGGATGTGTATTCTACACTCAAGCAAGTGCAATCCCAGAGGGAGAACCTGTTATGATGGGTATGTTCCCTGTTGCTAATCATCCAGCAGTACTGTTATTCGATTCAGGTGCATCGCATACATTCATAAATCGCACCTTTGTTGTTAAGCATGACATTCCAATTATGGGAACACAAGAAGATTTCTTTATCCAGCCGCCCGGGGGACGACTGTGTACTAAGGAGATGGTACGTGACGTACCTATAGAGTTAGGTGGGCATATATTCCCTACCTCAATGATAATATTACAGAAACATGATATAGATGTAATCCTGGGTATGAATTAGATGTACCAACGAGGAGCCATTATAGATGCACTGCACAGAACTATAAGGTTGAACCTGCCAGATAATAAATCTCATCTTCTTATCCAACTTCCTATTCCAAAGAGAACAGTTGAAAGGTTATGTGCAACTTCAGTACAGGAGATCAGTGATATACCGGTAGTCTGTGAATTTCCAGATGTATTTCCAGATGATCTACCAGGTCTACCACCGGACAGAGATGTAGAGTTTGTGATTGAGTTAAAACCGGGTACTGCCCCAATATCTCAGAGAGCGTACAGAATGTCACCCAATGAATTGGCAGAACTTAAGGATCAATTGCAAGAGTTACATGACAAAGGTTTTATCAGACCCAGTTCCTCACCATGGGGATGTCCAGCTCTTTTTGTCAAGAAGAAAGATCAGACTTTAAGGATGTGTGTTGACTATCGACCACTGAATGAAGTAACCATTAAGAACAAGTACCTGTTGCCTCGCATTGATCTACTCTTTGATCAGCATGCGGGGGCAAAGGTATTTTCAAAGATCGATCTTCGATCAGGGTACCATCAAATTAAGATTCGACCTGAAGATATCCCAAAGACTGCATTCACCACCAGATATGGACTGTATGAGTACCTAGTTATGTCTTTTGGTCTCACCAATGCACCGGCACATTTCATGTATCTGATGAACTCAGTTTTCATGGCGGAACTTGACAAGTTTGTGGTTGTGTTTATTGATGATATTCTGGTATACTCCAAAAGTGAAGAAGAGCATGTTGAGCATCTCAGAGTAGTCCTGACTCGTCTGAGAGATCATCAATTGTATGCCAAGTTCAGTAAATGTGAGTTTTGGTTAAGAGAAGTGCAATTCTTAGGACATGTGCTGTCAGCCGAAGGAGTAGCATTAGATCCTGGCAAGGTGAAAGATATTCTGAATTGGAAGCCACCAATCTCAGTTCATGAAGTCCGAAGTTTTCTAGGAATGGCGGGTTATTACCGTCGATTCATACCTGACTTTTCAAAGGTAGCCAAGCCAATTACAGAGTTATTAAAGAATCAAACTAAGTTCATATGGTCTCCAGAATGTGAGAAAGCTTTTAGAATTCTAAAGAAGTCACTAACAACTGCTCCAGTCTTAGCACATCCAGATATAGAAAAGCCATTTGATGTTTACTGCGATGCCTCGGGTATTGGCCTTGGTTGTGTATTGATGCAAGAAGGCAGAGTAGTTGCTTATGCCTCGAGACAGTTGAAGCGTCATGAAGAGCATTATCCGACACATGATCTTGAACTAGCAGCTGTGGTTCATGCATTGAAAATCTGGCGTCATTACTTGTTAGGTAATACTTGCCACATGTATACAGATCACAAGAGCTTAAAGTATATCTTTACTCAGTCAGAATTGAATATGAGGCAAAGAAGGTGGCTTGAATTAATAAAGGACTATGATTTAGAAGTGCACTATCACCCTGGAAAAGCGAATGTTGTTGCCGATGCACTCAGTAGAAAGAATCATTGCAATTGCATGACTGTGAAGCCAATGAATTACAGTTTATGTTATGAATTGGAAAGGTTGAATATTGAAATAGTTCAACAAGGTCAGTTGACTAATGTCACAGTAGAATCAACAATCAAAGATCAGATTGTATCCGCTCAGAGAAAGAATTCCGGAATAGCTCACATCAAGGAAAAAGTTAGAACTGGTTAACAGACAGATTTTAGTATTGATGATACAGATGTGTTGTGGTTCAAGAACCGGCTAGTGGTTCCAAAGGTCCCAGAGTTACGTCAGCTCATTCTTGATGAAGCACATAGTATAAGGTTTTCTATTCATCCAGGGAGTAATAAGATGTATCAGGATTTGAAACAGAGATTCTGGTGGACCAAAATGAAAATTGAGATTGCTAAGTATGTTGCCAGATGTGATACCTGTCGTAGAGTGAAGGCTGTGCGTCTGAAACCGGCAGGGATGTTGCAACCATTGCCCATTCTGTCTTGGAAGTGGGATGATATCGGCATGGATTTTATTACTGGTTTACCCACAACATCAAGAAATTTTGATTCAATTTGGGTCATTATAGATCGATTTACCAAGTTAGCACATTTCCTTCCAGTAAAGACAAAATATTCTACAGTAAAGCTTGCAAGAATATATCTTGATAGAATACTGAGTCTGCATGGGGTACCAAAGACTATTATTTCGGATAGAGGTCCACAGTTTGTCTCCAAATTCTGGATGGAGTTACACAAGTCATTGGGTACCAAAGTTATACATAGCTCAGCCTATCATCCTCAGACTTCAGGACAGACTGAAAGAGTAAATCAAATTCTAGAAGATATGTTGAGATCTTATGCTCTCACTTTTCAAGATCAATGGGATGAATGTTTACCATTAGCAGAATTCTCATACAATAATAGTTATCAGGAGAGTATAAAAATGGCACCGTTTGAAGCATTGTATGGCCGTAGATGCAGAACTCCGTTGAATTGGTCAGAACCGGGAGAAAGATGGTTTTTCGGTGTTGATCTTGTGAAAGAAACTGAAGCAAAAGTTAGGCAGATCCAGAAAAATTTGAAAGTGGCTCAGTCCCGATAAAAGAGTTATGCTGACAAAAGGCGTAGACCTTTGATGTTTAAAGTGGGAGATTATGTTTATCTAAAAGTATCACCCATGAAAGGAGTTAGCAGATTTGGAGTTAAAGGCAAACTCGCACCACGTTATATTGGCCCATTCCAAATCATCCAAAAATGTGGAAAGGTGGCATATAAGTTAAAGTTGCCTAAACAACTGTCAGCCGTACATAATGTATTTCATGTATCACAGATGAAGAAGTGTCTTCAAGTGCCTGATCAAGTTGTTGATGTTGATGGAGTTGAACTTAAGCCTGATTTGACATATTCTGAACATCCTGTCCGCGTTTTGGATCAAAAGGATCGTGTTACCCGAAGTAGAACAACTAAATGGTACAGAATATAATGGAATCAACATTCAGAAGAGGAAGCCACCTGGGAATCGGAGGATTACCTGTTGGAGAATTTCCCCGAGTTATTTGCTTCTATCTAGGTTGCAATTTCTTCTTTAAACTGTAACCTATCCTTTTCAAATATTTATAATGTAGAAAACCCCTACCTGTTTTGTAGACAAGTCTTGGACGTGTTTGCTTGACACATTTCCTTTTCCATTACTTAACTCAAGGCTTTAAATCTCGGGACGAGATTTCTTTAAGGGGGAAGGGCTGTAACACCCCGGGTGTTATAGTGCTAATTAATCTGCCATGTCATCATAATGCATTGCAAAGTATCCATGATTAGGTCAACCTTGTTATGCATCAATTAAACCAAGTTTACTTAGATTGAATGTGCTTCTCAGTGGTGTGATTCGAACCCGAAAACCCTAATTTCGAATGCCACCGCAAATACTTAGTCCATGCCCTGCGTAATTTGAGGTGTGCGACTGTGTTGCACACTAGTGCCAAGTGTAGGGTATGAGCTCAAGTACAACATACAAAATGAAGCTCCAAGTTTGAGTTTGAGTTGGAGTCCAAAAACTTGTCACGAGTTTTTCGATTCGAATTCAAATTCAAATCTGGGGAAAATATAAAAGAATTTCAAAAGCTAAATTGGTCAACCAAGAGTGGCATTTGGTCAACCTTGTCATGTTGGTACAAATGATGCCCTTGGGTGAGGTTTTGATCACTAAGTAATCACAAATCAAAGTAGCAACAAATTCCAATTGAAAATTCCTCCGAAAACCCTAAATTTCAAAACCTTGTTTTACCCCTTTTGAAATAATTCAAAATCTAAGCAAAATTTGGGAAAAAGTTCAAAACCAAGTTTGTAGAACTTTTCAAGGGCTACAACTTTGGTGTTTTGAGTTTTCAAGGTTTTAGTGTAAAATGTGGAGCAATTTTGAAAATAAACAAATTTTAGATTTAACTCATTTTTGTCCCCAAACTAAGATTTCAAAATTTAGGCAGAATTTGAAAATGTTTTGAACAGAAAAGTTGTAGGTCTGGTCAAGATATACAACTTTGGTGTTTGGAGATTTTGAAGTTTCAATATGAAATCAAAAGTAATTTCTAAATTACCAAATCCCAAAAATGTGTCCCCTTTTGAATTTAAACTCTAATTTCAAAATCCAGTTAGAATTTGAAAAAGTGTTTAATACAAAACTTGTAGAGCTTGAAATTCTGAAGATTTCATATATTGTAAGTTTTTCAAGTTTCCACATAAATTTGAAAGTAATTTGAAAAATCAGTTTGAAATTCAGAGTTTAGGGGGGAGCTACAGTGTCGTGCCAATGGAAAACGGCCACCGGCCGGTATGGGCGCCGGCCGACCGCCCGCCGTGGCCTTCCACGGCCTTCTACCCCAGCTGTCCAGCTCGGAGTCGCGCGCACCTTCTCGCAGCCGCGATAAGCACCCTGGCCACCTATTTAAGCAAGTTGCAGCCACCGTCGTCTTCCCTTTTTCTTCTCTCGGTTTCCACCGCCGTCGATCAGCTTCGCTGCTCGCTGCCGCCGTCGTTGAGTCGTCTTTGGCTATAGCAACCATGTCAACTCGTTCGCCTCTCTCCCGCGCACCTTGTAGACCCCTTTGCATTGGCTAAGTTCGCCCAGAGCGTCCGCGCGATCGCTTCTTCTCCATCTCCGGCGACTGAGCACCGTCAAGCCGCCTCACGTGGCCAGCCACTTCCTGAGCTTCTCCGCTTCAACCGATCACGGTTTCGTGTTCGTGGTATGCCCCTGGAGCTCCCTGGCCCTTCAATTTTAGTTGTTGTTCGCTTGTCTTGCCGGAGCAGCGTATGCCGTCGTCCCGAGCCGCCATGGCTGTCGGGGAGGGTGCTGGGGAAGGTGAACCTAAGCGTTTAGGGTTGTTTTTGATTCGCGGGGAAGGATAGATCATGTTGGTCAGTTCGGTTGGGTGACCGACGTTGAGGTCGCCGGCCGGCCGTCGTGTTTTCGCGGCGAGAGAGAAGGGTGGCGGGAGGAGGAAGATGACAAGCGGGGCCGGCTGTCAGTGAGAGGAGGGGGAAACGCGGGCGCGCGCGCGAGTGCGGCCGTTGCTGGGCTGGGCCGCTTGCTGGGCCACGCTACCGGGCGCGAGAGCGCGAGAAAGCAGGCCGCGCGGGCGCAGGCGCGCGTGAGCGGGCCGATCGGCTGGGCCGAGCCGGAAGGAGAGAGGGGAGGAATCAGCCCAGTTCGGTTTTCGATTTTTGTTTTTGTTTTTCAAAATTAATGAATAGTGCTGCTATTTGTTTATTTCATTAAAAATTGTGTAGAGTTTCAAAATTCATGAAATTTTTTGTGTGAGTCTCTTAATATGTAAACTATCTAGGAAAAATGTTAAATCATGAATTTGAATACTTTGTGCAGTAGATTTAATTAGTTCCAATAAAGATTAAATGCAACTTCCAGGAATTTTAATAATTAATTTATTAATCCAAAAATTATGAAATTTATTGTGACACAGTTTTAAATCATTCTTAATCCATAGAAAAAGTTTGAGCTTGTTTAGACAAAGTATGATCAACTGTTAATTATGCCCTAAATATTTAAATAGTAGATAAATGTTAATTTGAGAACTTTAAGTGTTGTGTGCCCTTTTGATTGAGTGATGTCCTTAGGTCACTACCCTTTGGTGATCTTTGGCACCTTAATTCTATGTTTGAGCTCGTTAGTAACTTACGTAGTGTTAAAAGCTGGTATCGCTGGAGTTGTCGCTTCTAGTTAGTAGGTTTTCTGTTTGCGACTGTACCGTGAAGGGAAGTTGTACTCAAGTCGTAAATCGTGGCATATCAGCATCAAGCATCATGTTTATCTTTGAGCATCATGTTAAAGCATGTTATGTACTCGTGTAGTTTCCGCTTTCGAAGAAGTCGCAGTCGCCGAGCAAGCTTCCGGAGAAGAGCTATCATCGGTGGGTTCCGGACCAGACGTTGGAGTCCTCGAATCTGAGTCAGTCGTCATGTCAGAGCAAGGCAAGCCCCGGTGCATTTAAACCCTACCTTGAGTTTTACAAATATTTATTATTTATACTATGGTTTATTGCATTAAGTAATTAGGAGTTGAGTGATAACCCAATTGTTGCATTATCATCCTTGATTATTGCGATATCACGTTGATACCTGTTTTACTGCAAATGCGTAGTATGCTTCGCTATGCTTATGAGTTAAACTTTTAAATGAAATGTTTACCTGGCCATGACGGCATACTTATTGAATAATGAAGTATAAGAATGAATTAGAAGATCGGGCGGGTGGTTTGGCCACTGCTAACATGCATTGGGAACGAAGTCTCAATGTAGTGTTTTTGCCTTGTCAGTTAAGGACCGTACAGTCCTGTGTTGTGTTTTGAGACTTTGCAACTAGCCTCATGCCTTGGTAAGCCCAAAATGTTGGTGATTCCATTTTGAGAGCGTCTAACCTCGCACTGGGAGTGGAGAGATGGCGGGAGTAGCGTGTACCCTCGGGCTAGAATCGGGCCGGGTTCGAGGAGTACTGTACTCTCGGGTGGCGATGGACACGTTCTAGTTTTGGGAGATCTAAATGAGGGTTGATATATGCAAGATTTGGTTCTACATATGTCGTGAGGTTAGGGATCCTCAGCTGGGTATAATCGGTTCGAATTATCGTTTGCTCCTCGGTTATGGAGACTCGATCACCTGTCCTGCATCGTAGAAAAGAACTGGAATTGAAAGAAAGAATGAGAAGTGTTTTGATAATAATTACTTTGATCTAGATTAGGATCACCTAGATTTGGTTAATGAACCATCAATGGTAAAAGTAAAATATTGAAGATAAGGACTTACCTTAGTAAGCTTTTCTGCAAAAGAAAATTTGATTCTAGATTACCCATACCTTGATTCCCTAAAGCTAGCATGCCCTTGGAGTCTTTGTCTTAGTCAGGTAAGTCTTGTTGAGTACTCTCGTACTCAGGGTTTGTTGAACCCCTTGTTGCAGGTGCGGTTCATGAACAAGTCTGCTTCGAGCCTTGTTGCATGACCGTCGTGGTTGAAGAAAGTGACGACGAGTAGACTGTGTGGCCTTTGGGCGAGGCATCTCGCTTGTGTGATGTAATAAAGTTACTACCGATACTTCTCTACTACTGGTTTGTAATAATGTTACATAAGGTTTAAAGTTTGGAAACTGGTTTGTAACCCTATGTTATTGTAAGACTTCCGCTACTTTACTCTGTTAAATATTTTGAATAAACTATTGTAATATTGCAATACTCCTGTGATTGGATCCTGTTCGGAGGAAAGCAGGCCTTTTAAGTTATGGTGAACATAAGTACGGCTGTCAGAGGTCATTATGGCAATGACGGGTACTTGTGGGCCATCATAATTAGGAGGTTCTGTGACAGAGCAGGAGGTGGCTAACAACACCCTCGTGAAGTTCTCCGACCAAGACAACGGAGGCGCGTACCGAGCAGTCCTCCAATGTAAGTTTAGTTCGATCTTCAGTCCTTCTGGTCTTCTCCCCTAGTTCTCCTTGCTGTTCTTAAGTTCTGATATGAAACATTTGAAATTTCATATCTAGATGGGGGACACAGATGAAACTGTTGCTTGTGAGAATAATCAGACTCAAGGTCAAGATACTAAAACAACAATGTCAGCGACTGGAGTGGTAGATGCAAGCAAGGACAAGGAGGAGCAGCAGTAGACCAAGAATGGAGAAAAAGGGGCTGAAGAATCCAGGAAAAGAAAACCCATGGCTCTTAGATCTGATGTATGGGATAGTTTCAGCAAGGTCAAACTCGACAATGGGGAAGAGAGAGCCAGGTGTAAGTGGTGTGAAAAGCTGTTTCATTGTGGCTCAAGAACAAATGGTACGTCATCCTTGAAAGCTCATCTGAAGACATGCAAAAAGAATCCTAACAAACCAGTAGTTGATAATCAAGCAACTTTGCAACTCACACCATGTGCTGGCACTAGTAGTCTTGGTACTGTAACCACTTGGAAATTTGATCCGGATAAACTTAGAAGGTTGTCTGCTGAGATGATAATTGAAGATGAGCAACCGTTTGTCTTATCTGTCTTATCTGAACGTTCTGGTCTTAGGAAATTAATGGCAGAAGCATGTCCATGATTTATTATGCAATCTAGAAGAACAATAACTAGAGCTTGTGTTAAAGTATATGAAGATGAGAAAGAAAAGCTCAAGAAATTTTTTAAGGACAATTGTGAAAGAGTTTGCCTCACAACTGACACATGGACTGCTAAGAATAGCCAGAACTATATGTGTGTTACAGACCATTTTATTGACAATGATTAGAACCTTAGGAAGAAAATTATTGGTTTTTTCTTGGTTAAGGGCCATAGAGGAGAAGACATTGGAAAATCATTAGAGAATTGCTTGGCTGAGTGGGGCATTGACAAGGTTTTTACAATAACAGTAGATAATGCTAGTGCAAACAATAATGCGGTTAAGTACATGAGGCGGGTCTTGAATGAGTCAAAAGGTTGTTTTGCTGAAGGAGAGTACCTGCATATGCGATGTGCTGCTCATATTATCAACCTAACTGTAGGTGCTGGCTTGAAGGAAATTGATAAATCAATTCAGCGTGTCCGAGCTGTTGTTAAGTTCATCAAGTGTGGAATATCTAGGTTGGTGAAATTTAAGAAATATGCCGAGTTAGCCAAGGTACAGTGCAAAGCATTTCTGAACTTAGATATTTGTACCCGATGGAACTCAACCTACCTTATGTTAAATGCTGCACAGAAGTACCAGAAAGCATTTGAAAGATATAGTGATGATGACCCATACTTCACATTAGAATTAGAAGGAGAGAATGGTCCAGGGATACCAACAAAAGCAGATTGGGATAAGGCTAGGAAGATGGCTGATTTTCTTGAACACTTTTATGACCTCACTCTCTGTGTTTCTGTACAAAGTCGTCCAACATCTCATACTTATTTTCATGAGATTGCTGAAGTATTACTTCTGCTAAGAGAATTGTGTCATAGTGAAGACAACCTGAGCAAGGAAATGAGTACAAGAATGTTGGTGAAGTACTACAAGTACTGGGGAGAGAAGTATGGTGAGAGGCAGGGGGACAGAGAGAAGAGAGGAGAGAAAGATAAGGGGGATCAGCTGCTCAACTTTAATGTTTTCTTCTATGTTGCTATTGATCCTAGATACAAACTATCAAATTGCATTAGAATGGGAATTAAGGTGATGTTTGGGGATACAGTAGGAGAAAAAGTGTGGGAAACAGTGAACACTTATTTTCATGCTTTTTTTGAAGAGTACAAGGAAATGTATGGGCCAAAAGATAAGGCACCACAACCTACTGAGTCTGAATCTACAACTGAAACCAGCAAAAAAATAAGTAGGTGGATGGTAATGGCTCAACAGATTAACAGTGAGGGTGGCACTGTCAAATCTGAGGTAGACAAGTATCTATCAGAAGATAATGAGCCGGACACACCAGGCTTTGACATTCTAAAGTGGTGGAAGGCCAATTCAACAAGATTCCCAATATTATCTCATTTGGCCCGTGATCTGTTGGCAATTCCTGTCACCTCAGTTGCCTCTGAATCAGCCTTCAGTGCTGGTGGCCGAACTCTTGATGACTTTAGGACCTCACTAACCCCAAGAATGGTTAAGCGCCTCGTTTGTGCAAATGATTGGCTTCATGGAGGAAACTACCTTAGTGTTGAAGAGGACAGCGAACAAATGGCTTTGCTTGAGGAAGGTAACATAGTAAATTCTTAATTGCTTCTAATGTGCTTCATGATTCATACACTGTACTAACTGAGAACATCTATTATTTTAGAACTTGGTGGCGTCTCCATTTCTAAGGAAGATACTCCAGCTACTGGGTCCTGATCACCTGGTAGGATATGCAGGTTTTGCACATGCACATTCATCTGTATATGTATTTGTATTTGTCTAACTATGTTGATGACTTGATGGCTGCAGGACTGGACTTGCCTACTTGGTGTATGCATGCTGCTGCTGGGTGTTTAAATTTCTCTATTTGAATAATAAAGAACTCTTGATTCCTTGATTCTATGTAATTGTGTACTGTTGTCTTGTGAGGGTCGTTGATTTGTGTACTGTGAGATGCGACACTACTTTGTGCAATTCTGTGCTGCTGGTTGCCTGGTTGTTGCTTTTCTTGACAGCTTAAGACTTGATATATCATATATGTTGTTGCTTGTGTTCTTTTTTTGTGATTGTGCATTGTTGTCGCTGGCATCATGTTTCGGTTAATTCGGTTAAAACCGAAAACCGATATTGAAAAACCGAAACCGAATTATGTGGTTTTTAGTTTTCTGGCTAACCGATCGGTGGCTGCAAGTTGGAAACCAAAGTTTTTTATAACCGAATAAACCGAATAGAATTGTCGGTTATAACTGAACGCCCAGGCTGAATTTTATAGGTTTCTATAGCTCTTATAAAGCAAAAGCCAACTGCCTATTTCAATTGTCATGCAAGACGTCCACCCCAGCAGTCTACTATTATTTACCACTAGCAATTTCTCTTGACATGCAATGTATCCACCTCAGCAGTCCATTATTATTTGCAATTAAAGTTCACTAGCACAAGAATTATGATATCCACATCAGCAAGACACATCATCCACTATGGATACTGTCTCCACGATTATGCTAATAAATCTATACATATATTATATCATATTCTTGCATTACCAACACCATACATATATATCTCCTAATTCTTATTAGTTAACATTCTAAACTATTTATATTCCTCCTTCGTGCCCGTAGGAACGCGAGGGAAATGCTCCTGGTTATTATTATACGGCAAATGACAGCCATCGTGACAATACGGCTAGAAGTCAAACTACCACTAACAGTCATGCACCGCTGCTGTCAAAGGATGCCGAATCAACGGAAAGCGATACGCCGGACTATCTTGCACATGCCGGTTGCCGGGACAGCTAGCGTATCCGTCCTGATTTCCAGTCTTCTCTGCTGACTCCTTGTGCATCATGGAGACTTGTATAGGTTTCTGACAACAAACTAATAAGCTTACCACAAAGCGGCACTGACCCGTCAACCGGCCAGCCGAGGTGAGTCTCTCTCCTCATTCAGTAGCTGTAGGCTGTAGCGCGCACGCCCGGGCCCCGGCGGATCGGAGCAAAGCGCGCAGCGCCGGGATGGGCACCGTCGGCGGCGAGCTGCCCCTCGCCGACCCGGCCGCCGACGCAGACCGGGCGCGGCTGCAGCAGCTGGGGTACAGGCAGGAGCTCAAGCGCGGCCTCTCGTACGTGCGCGCTGCCGCCGGTGCCGGTGCAGCTCCACCTCGTTCGTCAGTTCTTTGTCGCCGCTGCTAGCTAGTTCTGATCGAGCTCCGTTTCTTGTATGTATTTTCTAGCGTCGTCTCCAACTTCGCCTTCTCCTTCGCCATCATCTCCGTGCTGACGGGCGTGACGACGACCTACAACACCGGGCTGCGCTATGGCGGGCCGGCGTCCATGACGCTGGGCTGGCTCGTCGTGGCGCTCTTCAACGGCTGCGTGGCGCTGTCCATGGCGGAGATCTGCTCCGCCTACCCGACCTCCGGCGGCCTCTACTACTGGAGCGCCAAGCTCGCCGGCAAGGAATGGGCTCCACTTGCCTCCTGGGTCACCGGATGGTTGGTAACCTTCTCCCTCTCTTCGCATTTTTTTTATATAACAATCAAATATACTACTGCAACTTAGCTCTCGCCGCAATCTCGAGGCCAAATAACAACAAACCATCAGATTCGTTTAAACAAAACAATACAACAAAACCATCAGATTTGTTCTCCTCCTATTGTATGTATGAAACTAAACCGTCCTGTTTAATTCTGTTGTTTTCACCATGATGCCAAGGATGATGACATGGCGTCTTCCCAATCATGTCACGGGTAGTCTAATCAAGTTTTATTCATACTTATCTTCTGTCCTGTTCACTGTTCTGCAGGTTCAACATCGTGGGGCAGGTACATAACAGTCTCCAGCTACTCTCCAACTTCACAGGATCAGAAGTCACAAAAAAAAAGATCAAAGAATCTTCTTCTTTTTTTTCTTTTCTTTTTTCTTATTTGCAAAGAGGATCAGTAATCTTTGGAGGACAATTGGGCACGACCTTTGAAGTGCAGGCATTAGACTATCTGCAGTGGAGCCTGGAAACACGTCCGGTATCGTGTTGGACGTAAAAAAAACGCCGCAGCGGAGACCGCTACCGAGTCCGGAACGACCGCACATCCGCTATATCCAGCGGGGTTCCGTTCAGCCGCTACACATCGCTGGCCCACCTCCATCATCTCTCCCCAACGGCCCCCGCCCAAATCCCTTCTCCAACCTAGATGCCGTGCGGCGTGGCGGCCCCGCCCCGCCGTCGAGCCCCCGCCCCAGAGTGACCCCCGTCCCACCCCACCCTGGCGTCGTGCCCCCGCCCCGCCCCTCCCCGGCGTCGGTCCCCCGCCCCGCCTGTCCCCGGCGTGGCGGCCCCGACCCGCAGGCGCCTGGGTAGGACGCCGCCGTCCAGTTCGTCCGGCCGGAGTCGCCCGACGCCCCTCGGCCCTCGCGGCAGGCCGGCGCGAGGCGGACGGTGCCAGTTGGGGCCGGATCTGTCCCGAGGCCGGCATCCCCAAGGTGGAAGGCCCTGGTTCGCGCGCGTCAGCCGCCGGCAACGACGAAGGGCGCCGCGGCCGCATCTTCTCCGATTGACGGCGCCCGAGCCGACCTCTGCAGCCACCCCACCCGCCTGCCTCCGCCCTTCACGCCGACAGCAGTGTAGAGGCCGCCTCTGGTGGCGCCGGAGCAGGGGGCATCCTGGACAACGAAAAAGATCCCCCTACATCGGGGGACCTCGGAGTTGGGGTTGAAAAGGAGGAGGCCCGGCCTAGAAGGCTTCTGGCGAAGCGGCGGCGGGGAGGTTCATCGGTCCAGACAGCGACATCTGAGGAGAGCTCCACCGTGCGCTCCAGCCGGTGTCCTTGCCGACTCAGGTGTGTGTCTTTTTATCACAAAATTTAGAAAACAAACTAAAAAAATGCTCCATTTAGAAAATGCTACGAATTACTCCATCTTGGGCTTCAGCTACAGCATACTTTTGGTTGTCGAGTAACATTTTAGGAGTAGCAAATCTTGTATGTTTGAGTGACATAAATAAAAGACTAAACATACACTTGCTTTGTCTGTACATGTGTGTTTTACATGACTGGACCTAATTGTGGGATGCATATTTATATGGCTGTTGAATCAGCTCATTTATATATCATGCCTGATTCATTCATATATGGCTGCCTTATATGGGGACATGTTGTCGATTTTTTCAAATTTATATATGGCTGATTTATTTGGATGTTCTATAGGGCTGTGCAATCATCTCATTCAAGCTAAGTTAAAACAAAGAGTTGTTCATTATAGTTTAGGTCATTCTATGACAGTTTTTTTAAAGTTCAGAATAATTACCTTGCGTCACCTAGCAATTAAACCTAAAAGATCAACCTTTATTTTGTCACACCTAGCAATTGCCCAATCAATTTGTTAGAGCAATCTAGTAATCCACAGTTGCAGCCCAACACCTAAAAGATCAACGCCACAGTTCATAAAAAAACTATGTCTGCAGCATTCAACTGTTCTTAATGTGTTTGGGCTACATATGTGCTTGTGTGACATGAGTATGCTATAACTAATTACCTTTTGTGCATCTTATTTCAGGATGGACCCTAACCAATTCAATGTTGGTGAAGGATCACAGGGGCAATTTTCTGGTGGGAACATGAATGCATACCAACCAGGTTGGAACCCATACATGTATGGGTTCCAACCTCCTGCAGGCTGGTTCCCCCAAGGATTTCAACCCCGTCCACCTAATGTTCCAATGATGAATCCAAGTGGCTATGTTCCAGAAGGATTTCAGCAGGCTGGAATACCAGAAGCAAATGTTCCAAACTCTGAGGCAGATTTGGAGGAAGTGCCACATCCCACGGGAAAAATAAGGAACAAGAAATCAGTCAGTAGGCCAAAGCTGGGTAACTTCAATCCAGATGAAGATACAAACCTTGTCAAGTCATGGCTTGAAATAAGCTGTGACCCAATTACAAATACTGGACAAAAAAAGATCGCATGTGGGTGAGGATCATGAACCGGTACAATTCGAGGAGAGCATCCAACCCAGAGAGGACTTTGAGGTCCCTACAGAGCCGTTGGGACACAATCAGGAGTGAAGTTACCCTGTTTGCATCATACTATGCAGATAGCATTCGAGAGAATCCTAGCGGGATGTCGGATGCCGATAAGGTATGCTTCTTGTGCAGAGTTACTTTACATTTAGTTTGTATGTTTCAATCTATGCTAACACATTTATTTCTGTTGCAGACCACTCATGCAGTAGGGAACTTTGCTGCTTTCCTGGGACGCAAGTTTGGTTACCTACATTGTTGGGAGCTAATGAAGGATGCGTCCAAATGGCAGGATGTTGCAACAGCTGCCCGAGGTGAAGGATTTGGGGAAGACCGTACCACAGCAACTGAAACCGTGGACCTTGTCGATGGCGAGTCTAGCCCTGTTCGATCCGGAGCTCAAGCGAGAAGGCCTTTGGGCAGGGATTCAGCCAAAGCAGCGAAGAAGAAAGCAAATTCCGATGCCGGTTCATCGTCTTCTGCAGAGTACGCGGCAAGAATGCAAGAACTTTCATTGCAAAGAAATGCTATCATGCAAAAGGAATCTGAGCGTAGAAAAGATCGTTTCCAGCAGCTTGCCTCCATCGATGAGAGGCGCTTCGAGGAAATGCAAAGAAACAATGAAGCATTGATACAGATTGAGCAGTCGAAGCTTCAGTTCATGCGTGAGCAGCATGAGCTTGAACTGCGCAAGCACGAGGCAGAAAAGCTCAGAGAGGAGAAGAAAGAAGATGAAAGGATCCTCAGCATTGATCTAGATGCTTGCACACCAGCATTGCGTACTTACTACCAGATTTGTCAGCAAGAAATATTGGAGAGGCAAGCGGCAAGGCGCCGAAGGAGCGAAGGGCCCTGAGGAACATGGATTCGGAGAGATGCACTTATTTATGTATTCGGACTGTAATTTATTTGTGTATTCGGACTATAATTTATTTGTGTATTCGGACTGTAATTTATTTGTCATGAGAACATTGACCTCGTGTAGTCGGATTGTAATTTATTCGCCTTGTGTAATTTATTTGACATTGAGAACATTTGGCTTGTGTCGAACTGTAATGTATCTATGCACTTCTATATGGTTGTTGAACCATCTTATTTACCTATGCATTTTGTCTGCTTCTTGATTCATGATAATGTGGGCAGAAAAGAACAGAAAACAACAGGCTATGTTCATGGGACACTTTGAGTACATGGGTATATAAGGTCCTAAACTTTGAATGGTCCTATGACATATTGCAGAAGTATGCAATGGGATCAGTTCCATTTGTGGTAATTCACTTCATATACTCACTGGAATTCTGCCATATGTGATTGCAATGTGCTTTGCTGATGTCCCCATTTCGAGCATGTATGGTTTGTATCAACTAGGAGTTTGTTCTCTATATGAAGGAGCTGATTGGCAGTTTGTTATGTGTGCAGGAAAAATCATTTTGGAGGCTGCCATTCTTACAGCAGTGGTGGTGGTCAGCTTAACTGCTTACACGCTGCTCTCATTGCCTACCAAAGGCGTAGCTCTATCTCCTGGAGAGCAGAAGCTACAACGAAAGCACCAAACGCTGCTCTCATTGCCTATCAATATTTACCGAACCACTTGCACAATCAGACTCACCCTCAAACAACAGATGCTTCCATAATCTACGTGCATACAGGACTGAGGATTCACTCCAATTTGCAAACCAAAGAATCTACGTCCATGAATACGTTTAAGTGCCTCCAATTAAAATAAAATAGAATAAAAATCGGATCAAACGTGGTAAACAGTTTTGACTCTTGGGCAGTTCCCATACACAAAATTATCCTTATTCACTAGGCCAGACATAACATTTGAACTAAGGTAGCACCAACAGAATCTAATTATAAATTGGAGTATCCATGAGATTACAGTGTGTGTGATATACACAAATGTACGTGAAAACAAGATCGAAGTGAAAGCTTGACGAGCTCAGCTATCGGCTGCTCTCAGCAGCTGCAGCAGAGCCAGGAACAGGTTGATGACGTCAAGGTAGAGTGAAACAGCAGCCCATATGTATTCATCGTAGGTGTAGCGCTTGATGATATTGTCCGTGTCATAGATGATGTATCCACAAAAGATAAGTGACGCCAATCCACCATATATCATCACAGATATCTTGCCCAGTGGGAAAAAGATCTGTGCAGCAAAATCTCTATTAGTATGATGCATAATTCAGCATAAGCAAATAAGTAATTAGATGATGCACTCAACATCCACTGCAGTAAAAAAGTATCTTAATAAGATATATAAATACTTAATGGGAATCAAGGTAGAGCCATCCAACCTGAATTAGTGAAAACACCATGAGCACCATGATAGCAGCAAATAGGAAGGGACCAAGGAAGTTGAAGTCATGGCCCCTCTCATCGTTGATACAAACTCCTAGTTGATACAAACCATACATGCTCGAAATGGGGACATCAGCAAAGCACATTGCAATCACATATGGCAGAATTCCAGTGAATCCTCAAAGTGTCCTCAAAGTGTCCCATGAAATTCATCTAAGCTAGTTTCTAAACATATGTTGTTTGGACTGTCAAATAGTTCATAACAATGGCCATGTGGAGTTTTGATGTCATGCCCACAAAAAAAACTATAGAGGCAGAAACAAACGGAGGATATGTAACACTAATATGCCTCACCAATATTATTGACGCTAACCAAATATTTTATGTCAAAATCTTAGATGTGTCATGAAGCTATGTATTCATATAATCTAACAAGTTTGTAGTACTACATTATCATTCAGGATTCAATATTGCAATTATTAGCGTTGACAACCATACTTGCCATACATTCAAGTGACACGATAAAATGATAACCATCCATGGCACGAACAAGTTTATGAAAACTAGATAATATTATATTGGGTGATGCTACTTTTTCATCCTAACTCATCATCCTCAACGGCACTTGCCTTCTTCAGGTTCTTTCTAAGACTCCACTCTCAGCATGACTGATGGGACACTGCCAATTTCCCTGCAAGGTTTCAGAAACACAAATATCATTGAAGGAACAGTTTGAAGCAAACATTGATATCTGCTATAACATCACAGTAAGGGCAAGGACATAATCAAGCTTGTTCTAACCCTGAAGTAAGGGCAAAATCTGAAATGCAAAATGAACTAGAACGGACAAGCAGACCTTGCACGTGCTCGAAGACTCTCTACTGCTGCTGAGCTCCCCGCCTCATCCAGTGGTGCTCGATGAGATCAGATTGTAGCTGATAGTGTTTGTCTGGGTCACGAAGCCTGTGATGTGCAGCAACAAATGCCTCACGGTCGGGATTGTTGTTGTATGGAACTGCTACATCTCCGGTATCTTGAAAATCAGTATCACTAGCATTGTGTTGTTCATCCTCCACGATCATGTTATGCAAAATAATGCAAGTCATCATGATATCGTTGAGGTGTGAACGGTCCCAACCATAAGCGGGTCCTCGGATCACCGCAAACCGAGATTGCAGGACACCAAATGCACGCTCAATATCCTTGCGTGCACTTTCCTGTTGGGTGGCAAAGTGCTGGGTCTTCACCTCCATGGGGTAACGAATACTCTTAACAAAGCCCGCCCAGTCAGGGTAAATCCCATCGGCAAGGTAGTACCCATGTTATACGTCCTTCCATTGACTTTAAACGAGACGGAGGGTGAACGACCCCTCATGTAAGCCGAGAATACCGGGGATCTATGAAGGACATTAATGTCGTTGTTACTACCAGGCATGCCGAAGTAAGCATGCCAAATCCATAGGTCATGCGATGCAACCGCCTCTAAGATCATTGTTGGATGCTTCCCCCTGCCCGTGAACTGACCCTTCCAAGCTGATGGGCAGTTTTTCCACTCCCAGTGCATGCAGTCAATGCTACCCAGCATCCTCGGGAACCCACGTTCCTTACCCTCTTAAAGAAGCCTAGCTACATCGGCAGCATTGGGTGCCCTTAGGTAATGATCCCCGAAAACCTCGATAACAGCCCGACAAAAATGTTGCAAAGACTGTCGAGCAGTTGACTCACCAATACGCACGTACTCGTCAACAGCATCTGCTGGGACACCATAAGCGAGAATGCGTATAGCAGCAACACACTTCTGCATAGCCGATAGTCCTTCCTTGCCACAGGCATCACGCTTCTTTTTGAAGTAGTTATCATGATTTTTAACCGCCTGTTTAATGCGCTTGAATAAATGCCGCTGCATCCGGAACCTGCAATAATAGTTTAGGTATCAGCAACCATACGACATCGAGTGATCCTTATTGCAAAAATGTACTGAACATTACCTTCGACGGAACTGTTTGTCATTGTATACTGGATTTGCAGCAAAGTAGTCGGCTTTGATCCTCCTGTGACCGGAAGGAAGGTCCCTCGGTCGAATTACCTTTGGTGGCGCATTAGATCGACGGCGCCTGCTAGAACTCTCAGATTCAGCCAGCAATGTGTGTGTCGCGACCTCCGCTTCATCATCATCAGCCAAGAAAAGAGTGTCGTCGTCTTCCTCCTCCATCATCCATTGTCTCAGAGAGGAGGTCGAGTAGGCATCCATAGCGTGGCTGATAGACGAGGTACAACTCACTGAAATTTACCAGATTTTTGCTTGCAAATCAGCCACGAAAGATAAAAGGTGCATATGTTAATTTAAGAGGTTGGCCAGAAATCATTTGGTAAATAATTAACCATATAACTGACAAACCAACAATGCTGATCGAATAATGAAATGACTCATTGACTCAGCATCCAAAGTAATGCCTTCTCTAAAAGTACAGGCCTCAAATGGCAGCAAGAACCGAACTACTCCATTCAAACAGGTAGTACAAACTAATATGCAGTTGTCTGAGAATTGTACAAATAAAAAGCCCTCTTTGATTGCCCATGCAGTATTGCCATCACCATTGCAACCACACTGACAAACTAATGGTCCATCATCATTCTGCTTATGAGGATGTCTAATCTAAAAATCCAGCAAGGATACCACCTCAAGGCTTAAATAAATTTCGCAGAAGGAGATTGCTATCGATAGCATCCGATATTTCTTTCCTCCATACCAACATTGCTTCCTATCAACTAATTGTGCAAGCTATTCATTTAACAAATCGCTTTGTACCAGCTCAAATAGAAAAATATCATAGAAATCAACTCACCACAATCTACTGGAAGGCTGTAAAATTTGTTGGGGCAGAGAGATGGGGAGACCACCGCCAGATCCTCGCGCGCGAGTGCTCTGCACTCTGCTTCTGCTGAAGTGGCAGAGCGCCGGCGGGTGGCAGCGGCACGGCGGGGTGGCACACGGCGGAGTCGCGCTCGCGGAGTCACGCCGGCGGAGCGCTATCGCGCCCTTGCCCGTCCCGCGCGGAGCGAGGAGTGCGGGCGCGGAGGAGGAGCGCGGCGTACTGGCCGGGGCAGAGCGCCAGGAGGAGCAGGAGGGAGCAGAGGAGGGCGCGGTGGGCGGCGGCGCTGCCCCGATGCTGCTGCTGTTGCCTGCGAGATTGGAGGAAGAAAAGGGAGAGGGCTAGGGAGGAAGAATAAAAATCCTGACGTGTGGGACCCATGGAGTGGTAGTTGATATAGAGGATGGGATAGAGTATGGATGGGTGCGGAAAAACTGTATATTTTGTGGTGAATATGATGAAATATTCCTTTTAAGGATGAATATAGAGGTTCACGAGTGCGGATAGTCTCAGTAGTGTACTAGTGTCATGTCATCTCATCAGCATTCTGATTGAATCGCCGTGCAGTGGGCGTGCACCACGAGCGTGGACTTCTCGCTGGCGCAGCTGATCCAGGTGATCATCCTGCTGGGCACCGGCGGGGCCAACGGCGGCGGCTACCTCGCCAACAAGTACGTCGTGCTGGCCATCTACACCGCCATCCTCGTCGTGCATGGCCTCATCAACAGCCTGCCCATCCAGTGGCTCTCCTGGTTCGGCCAGCTCGGAGCCTTCTGGAACGTCGCAGGTGTGTTCGTCCTCGTCATCCTCGTCCCGTCGGTGGCCAAGGAGAGGGCGAGCGCCGAGTTCATCTTCACCCACATGAACACCGACAACGGCATGGGCATCCATAGCAAGGCCTACATCCTCGCCGTCGGGCTGCTCATGAGCCAGTACTCCAGCATTGGCTACGACACCTCTGCTCATATGGTGAACACTGAACACGCCGTCGTGGACGCCGCCGGCCGGCCACCACACGTTCATCTTTGTTCTCTGATGTCCATCTGAACTGAATGAGCACGATCGCATGCAGACGGAGGAGACGAAGAAGGCGGACTGGAACGGGCCGATGGGGATCGTCTACTCGGTCGCTCTGTCCAGCTTGTTCGGATGGATTTACCTGCTAGCTCTGACGTCGGTGGTCACCGACATCCCGTACCTGCTGGACACGGGCAACGACGCCGGCGGGTACGCCATTGCTCAGGCACTGTACGCCACCTTCCACCGGAGGTACGGCACCGGCGCCGGCGGCATCGCCTGCTTGGTCATCATCGCCGTCGCCGTCTTCCTCTGCGGCACCGCCTGCGTCACCAGCAACTCCAGGATGGGGTACGCTTTCTCCAGGGATGGGGCGATGCCGTTCTCGCATGTCTGGTACCGGGTGAACAAGCAGGAAGTGCCCTTCAACGTCGTCTGGCTCTCCGTGTCCGTGGCGTTCGTCATGGCCCTCACGGTGTGTCCATGCGCTAGCTCTCATCTCTCAGCTTCTTGCACTGCTACACAAATGTACGTGCCATGCATGCATGTGACCGTGTGATTTCTCTTCATTCCTGACCGACACGTACGTGGGTGCAGTCGCTGGGGAGCCAGGTAGCGTTCCAGGCCATGGTGTCCGTCGCGACGCTGGGTCTGTACATCGCCTACGCGCTGCCCATCTTCTTCCGCGTGACGACGGCGAGGAGGTCGTTCGTCTCAGGGCCGTTTCACCTCGGGAGATTCGGCGTCGTCGTCGGCTCGGTGGGCGTGCTCTGGGTGGCCCTCGTCACCGTGCTCTTCTGCCTGCCGGTGGCGTACCCCGTCACCAAGGAGACCTTGAACTACACGCCGGTGGCCGTCGGCGGCGTGCTGGTGCTCAGCCTCGCCGCGTGGGTGCTCCACGCCCGGTTCTGGTTCCGAGGGCCTATCACAAACGTCTGACGTTGTTTGCGGGCTTCGATAGTTACTTTCAAATTTCAATGCATGTTATTATATCATGTCACTCTGTTCTAAGTATGAATATGAATATACTATACAGATCAGCTCACTCAAAGCATAGTTCAGCTGCTTCTTCAACCTCTACAGGGTACTCTCTCCGTTTGTTGTTTTGGCTTTTTTGATACACAATTTTTATTGCGTATTTAAGTGTTTGTTTTGTTCCTTCCCCGAAAGTTTAGTTTGCTTCTATCACATCGGATGTTTGGACATATATATAGAGTATTAAATATAAACTAAAAAAATAATTAATTACACAGATTGCGACTAATTTGCGAGACAAATTTTTTAAGCCTAATTAGTCCATGATTTAACAATGTGGTGCTACAGTAAACATATGCTAACGACGGATTAATTAGGCTTAATAAATTCATCCTGCGGTTTACTGATGACTTCTATAATTTGTTTTATTATTACTATCCCAACACTTGATGTGACACCCTAAACTTTAGCCTCTAGATTTAAACACGCCCTAAACGTAGTGTATATTTAGATGTATAGCAAAAGCTATGTATCTATAAAAGTCAAAACGACGCATAATTCGGGACAAAGAGTTTAATAGTGCAGTTAGATTGTTAGAAGTTGCAGGAACAAACCCAAATAACCGTAGTATTTCCGTGATACTGCGACGTATGAGAAATATCGTGGCCCTTAGGTTTTGACATTCGGTGGCTCTCTGGTGTGGTGAGACATACTCACTCCATCCCAAAAAAATTTCACTTCTAGACTATTTTAATTTTGATTAATTTATAAAAAATAGTATCATTTATTGTGATTCTAAGTAGATATATTTTCTATAAGGAATCTAGTAATATTTATTTGATATCATAAATATTACTATACAAAAATTTGAATAAACTGAAGATGGTTTGGCTTAGTACTATAGTTAGAAGTACACTATTTTTAGGATGGAGGGAATATATTATTACGAGTAGGCTGTGGAATTACGTTATCATTGATTTGTTTCATTCGACACTTTTTTTCAGGCCTACCTATTCTGAACTTGAGTGTTTCCTGAGTGTCTGATACTCAATTTTGTTAGTCATCTTTGTGCCAACCATCTTTTTTTTTTTGAATTGGGGAGATTCTCCATTCCCATTCATTTTGAACGTAAATACATGTTGGGCACCCAGATTCTATTTTTAGTGCAGCCTCGCTAGCAGTAGATACTAGGGCATGCTTGGTAGATTTGCTTGCTTGAGCAAGCTTGGCCTTGTCCAGCCGAGTCGGACTTCTTGTTAGCACTGTGGTTAGCCTCGCTAGCAGTAGATACTAATTATGTAATTCCTCTTCAAACTTCTTGTTAGCACTGTGGTTAGTCTAGAAGCGGGAGGAAGCAAGCAAGAGATGGACTTCCACACGAGTGGCAAGGTCCACAGAGAGAGATGCGTCCACCTTCAGCCCAAACCGGGCTAATATGATCCGCTGCGTGTGGCTGGCAAGGAGTGAGTGGTGTATGTGTTTTTGTTTTGCTTTATATCAATACTCTCTCCGTCCCACAAAAATATCATTCTCATTTCCTAAAAAGTCAAATATTTTAAACTTTAACTAATTATATATAAAATAATGTTAATATTTAAATTACATAATTAGTATCATTAGATGGATCGCTGAACATATTTTCATAATAAATTTATTTAGTGATATAAATGCTGCTAATATTTTCTACAAAGCCAGTAAAAGCTGAGAAAGTTTGACCAGTACTCCCTCCGTCTCTAAATATGTGTTTTCGCTTCCTGAGAAACAACTTTGACTAAATATATAAAAAAATATTAATATTATGGTGCATAATTAATATTATTAGATAGATATTTGAATCTAGCTATTAATAAATTTATTTGGAGATACAAATGTTGTACGTATTTTCTACAAATATCAAGTTAAAATTTGGCGACAGTTAATTGAGAACATGGGGAGTCTGTATCCTATAGCGTCATTCTTTGCAGGACGAAAAGAGTATATACGATATCTGTGACTGTGAGGAGAGGAAGGGTATCAAAAAATATCAATGTAATGTTTGTAAACTCATAAATCCTGAACAGTGTTATTGTTCATGTCTATGCTCCTTGCCTAATCCTGTGCTCTACGTGGGTTGTTGTCCTGCTCCACGTGCCACGAGCAGAAGCGGTGAGAACACCGCCTTGACGGCTCCGGCCAGAGTCGCTCTCGTCAGTGATCACGGACGCGGGCCCATCTCGGCGGTGTTCCAGGACCGGTGGTACGGCTTCGTCGCGAAGCATCAGACGGCCGCGAACCAGCGCTGGCTGGATGCCATGCACGGCAAGAGGGAGATGTGGGCTGCCGCCTTCGTCCACGGCAAGCTCTTCCTCGGCATGGCCTATAGTTGGCCATCGGGCCGTGCCGGCCCGGCCCGGCGGCCCGGCGGGCCGTGCCGGCCCGACAAGGTACCGTGCCGCAGCGGGCCGCCGTGCCTCACGGGCCGTGCCGGTGGTGTGCTCGTGCCTGGCCTCCGGCCCAAGGCACGGCCCGTGGGCTGTTTAGCCGTGCCGTGCCGCCCGATGGCACGGGCCTTTTTCACCGGGCCGTGCCGGTCCATAGCCCGGCAGCATGAATCACATATTCACACTTCACAGTTTTTCATTTTCATAACACAAACAGTATCACAACACACATGACACATCACAGTTTCATTGTCATCAGATTTTCATACTTCACAGAATCACAGTTTCATTTTCAAACATCACATGAATCGCACATTCACACTTCACATGGATCACAAAAGGCAGAACACAAGACACAGATAAGAGATAATAAGATAATAATCAAAATGAGCTGTTTTGTGCAATGCTGCCTCATTAAAAACCTTTCTAGGTAAAACTCACCCTTGTGAGAAACCCTAGAAAGGAAAAAAGAGTGCAGCCAGCTCTAGAAAGGTTCAAGTTTAAGTTCTATCCTATTACAATAGCTATCATCAGTGGCATGGCAAACTGGCAAGTCCTAGTGACTTAGACACTTAGTGAGCTAGAGTTTGTGAGTTTACTTTCACTCCACACAGGCACACACCTCACAGAATCTCACTATACTCTCACTGTCAGTCACATTCTCCAGCTATAGGACTCCAGACTTGCACCAAAACACCAAAATTTCCTGCATTAGATTAAGTATGTTAGTTCTTTTGCCGCTGCACCAAAACACCAAAATCTCCGGTCACAATCAAAACAAGATGAAGGCACCACACCAGCACCAGCTATTCACCTTGCTATGCAAGCTTTGTCACTAACCAGCACTAGCGGTACCGCCACCGCCGCTGCCTTCGCCTTCTTCATCCAAGAAGAGGTTCTTGAATGACTCCTCTAGGTCCACGTCCTCCGGCGCATGCTGTTCTCTTCTTACTCCTTGCTCCCAGTCCTTCATGCAGGTGAGCATCTCCACATGCTCAGGCAACAAGCGCCGACGCCGGTCTTCGAGTATCCTGGATGTACAACTGAAACAAGACTCCGAAGAAACAGTAGAGGCAGGAACAGCCATGATATCTCGAGCCATAATAGATAGGATGGGATAGGTTAGCTTGTGGTCACGCCACCAGAGCAATAAGTCAAAGCCCTCATCCCAATCTGTTACAGGGTCACTGTCCCAGTAAGCTGAGAGCTCACTAATACCAGATGGAGATGGATTAGATGAGCCAGGGGATGCACCAGGACCTCCAAAGATCCTTCCCCATGCCTGCTTTCTCTTACCAGAACCAGATGAAGGCATTGAAACTCTTGCACCCCTACCTGCACCCCCAAATTTTTCCTCATACTTGCTAAACATTCTGCTCATTTCAGCTTTAACATCATTATAGTATAAACTATAAGAGCATCCAGTTTGTGATAGCAAAGATCATTATAGAATTAGAAGAAGCATTGTCTAGAGTGATAGCAAAGATCTTATCAATCAAACCAAACTCCTCCACCACACCAGCAATCTTTTCAGCTATGTTTTCACCAGAATGTGAAACCTCAATAAGCCTAAAACCAATTACCTTTTTCTGCATCTCCCAGTCAGCACTAACATAATGAGCCACAACAGAAATGTAATCTTCCTTAGCATTACCAGACCAGATGTCAGAAGTTAAAGAAACAGATGAACATGCAGGAAACAAAGAATTCAGAAGCAAAGCACGCTGCTCATCAAACAATTTACCCAAGTCTCTAGTGGTGGTTTGCCTAGAGACCTTCACAAAAGCAGGGTTATGAGCACGCTTAATGTAATCCTCCCAGGCCTGTGTCTCACCAATGCCTAAGGGAAGGTCAAGCCTAGCAATCAACCGGCATAACTCAGTACGAGCAATAGCAGGGTCATACTGCCAATTTTTGAAACCATCAGGATTAAGAGAGAGCCTAGACTGGACCATACTAGCATGATTTTGTTTTTTCATACAGGATTTCATGTGGCGTTTCAAATGGCCAGTACCAGCAGAAGATCTAGCAGTGTACCTTGAATGGCAATGATTACAGATAGCAGCAATTCGAATATCGTTCTCCTTAATCTCAGTGAAGTACGTCCAGACAATAGACTTTTTCTTACCAGAGGTGGAGGTGGTTGACGTACAATGAGTGTCAGTGGATGGTTCCACTCCATCGTCGTCGCCATCGAGATCGATGGGCTGGGGCTGGTTGCCGTCACCGAGGTCGATGCCGAACAACCCGGCGGCGTCATCACGCACGTCGTCGTCGTCCTCGATCTCCAGCTCCTCGTCTGGGTGCGGCGCTAGGTCCTCGCCGTCGTCGAGGGGGGGATGGTCATCCTCATCTACCCCCCGCGTTGCGGGCCTAGCACCAGCACAGGACGGGGACGGCCGGCCCCGGCCACGACCTCCAGCTCCAGCTGCAGCGGCAGCTCCAGCACCGCCCCTCAACGGACGCTTTGGCGGCCTGGCCATGTCTACTCCAGAGGAGCAAGACTCGGCGTCAGGCACCAACCTACAAAGAAAAGACAGAGGCAAGGCAGAGAGTGAGGTGAGACAGTAAGTAAAAAATAGATCTAGGGTTAGGGTTAGGGTTAGGGTTAGGGACGAGGACGATGAACACGAACCTGCGCTCCGGAGCCCGGTACCGGAGATGAAGAGGCCAGCCAGAGGAGGAGACGGACAACGATTAGAATCGACGGCGAGGTGGGGGTGGGGGAGGAAGGACTGCCATGAACAATGTAACACCTCTGGTGTTACTAGCGTACTTAGCATGCGATTAAGGTCTAAAAGAAATTAACAAAACAAATTCCGTGGGTTTTAAAATTTCAAACGCACATAAAATGATAAGCGAATTTCTATAAATAAAAATAAAACATCAATTGAATGTAGTACTTAATAAAATTTGAAGCGCAAGTCTAGTAGATGAAAACGCAACTTTTGTTCCGATAAATAAGTGATCAATAGCATAACTGGTAGCTCAAGAATTGATTTGGAAATGGGTTCCAGCTCCTAGAACTATAATGACCAAGTCTGAAAACCTAATGGTAATGTCGCTTTGGCATTTAAATTTTGATTAAAATTCGTAAACACTAGATCTATGTTTTTGCACCGATAATTGCACCTTTGCGAGTACTTTAGCACGGTGTAGTTCGTAGGGTGGAGTGATGTTGAGTGGTTACTCCAAAAATGGCCGGAAGTTCCTTAGAACGAGCTGTAACCTTGTGGTCGATGCTCTGTTCGTGAGCCAGCGTCAGCACGACGAACCCGTTTTGGCATCACTCCATCTCCCTCTCTGGTTGTCCTTTTGACGTGCTATTTGTTTCTTTGGGAAGCTGTTAGGGCCATCTTGAGGGCAGAGGAGTTGGTTTAACCTCAACCAAGACGGGTAAGTGTTGGTACACGCTTTAAAATCCGTGCATAGCACGTTGTCGGTCGTTCGGCCGAGGTGTGCGCGGTCACCACGTCATTTTACTCGGCGTTGCCTGGCCGAGCCGCACCCCGTGCACGCGCACCACCGTGCGTTGGCCGGCCGAGGCCGTCTTGGTCTGACCGTGGCGTGGTCGCGCCTTGGCCACTCTGGCCGCGGCACCTGCTGCCAGCCACGCGGAGCCGCTGCTGCTCGCGCGCGCGTTGAGTGGCCACCGCTGGCCCCGCTGCCCTCCCCTGTGCTCACATGGCTGCCTCGTCTTGACGTGGCTCTACCCAGCGGTCACGCCACGCTATCCCTTTACCACGTTCCGCCAGGGCGAAGACTGACCGAGCCGTCCTCACCTTTCCGTCTTGGTTTTTCTTCCCTGTCACCGTGGCCGACGGGCCGCACCATCGCTTACGGCAAGGAGACCAATTCAAGGCAAGTTTTCACCTCCACGCCTTCGCCATTAAGTGTGTTAGACAACCAACCCCACTCCGCCTAGAACCGTGCCCGGACAAGCCGCAATTTTGGAGCTCTTCACTCTCAGTGTCGATAAAGCCGAGCCATGCCATTACCAAGGGCAGCGCTTCCTTCGACCATCTCGAGTCGAATTGGATGCACCAGTAGACTCGCCTTGAACCCCTCTTCCTCCCGCGCACCTTAGTCGAGCTCCTGCCGCTACCCTGCCGCCGGTGACACGACCGTGTCATCACAGAGCGCCGCCGCATGGTGCGGGCGCGCGTGGTCAGGTCACCTCGGCAGTTCTCCACCTCGACCATCGGCACTGCTGGCATCCGGGTAAGTCATGGATACTCGTGCGCCATCCCTACCGCTCTCGGGCCGCCTAGACTCGCCGGAACGGCCTCGCCACCATGGTGAATGGCCGCTCGCCGCTACAGCTCGCGTGCGTGCGTAGCTCAGTCCCCTGTGGTCACCTAGCGTCACCGTTTGGGTTGTAGGTGGTGGTCGACCGTTTAGCAGGGGCATAGTGGGCCCCAGATGGCCGGCGGGACCGTCCGATGCCGGCCGGAGCCGCGCCGGCGGGCACGGGGGCGTCGGGGACCGGCTCAGGGAGAAGAAAAGATTGTTGGGGGCGCTTCGTGCATAAAGTGTCTCTGGTGCAATAGGGACCTGAGGCTCCGCGTAATAGCCCTTTTGTTCAGGGGCTCTTCTGCAAAAAGAGCGACCTCGCGCGCGCTGTGGGCCAGTTGGGCCGGCCTGCTGTCGCCTGACCCGTCCCGCGTGGGCCGCATCCGGGTGCTAGGCCAAATAGTGGGCGCCGGCCCGTTGCTTTAAAAGTATATCTTTCAATTGTTTTTCCTTTTTCTTTGTTGCTAGGAACTTGTAAATTTAATATCTAAATGTATAGGAGTCCAAAAATGGTGAAACCAATTTTGTTAGTTTCCTAAAATCATGATCTAGATAAAGGTGTAATTGGTTCATGTAGATTTCTACTATTTTTAGGCTTGCTCTAATTAATTCGAGGCGTTTAATATTATCAAACATGAACTTGTAAGAATTGTTATGAATAATCAGTGATAGTATTAACGCTGAAAATTTTATAGTAAGCTAACCATAATGTTAGTTGTCCACTGTAATTTTTGTAGCTCCAAAATAATTAGTTTTGTTAGGTAGCTAATAAACCCTAGTTTGTATATATATTAAATCGACGAAACGAAAAGAGCAACACCCTGGGTTGTTGGGAAATAACGCTTAAGTCGATAACATAGATACGAAACCTAGTTCGTTAGCCATAAGGTTAGCTCGTTAGCTTGAGAGACGAAATCGTATGATACGAGGTTGCGATTGCCGTCGATTATTTACATTTCTATGTCGCATCTCCGAATATTATAATAGGAACAATGACGGAGCGTGAAGTCTTTTGGAGCAGCGGAAAAGATGGTGTCCTGATGACCGTGTCGCCGTGATGGAATGCTAACTTTTGGTTATATCTTAATTCCCATCCAGGCAAGCCCCGGTGCATAACCCTTATTTTACAAATTATTATATATATATATATATATATATAGGTTGTGCATTTACGTTGCAGGAGTTTTATGATATCCACATGCATATATATATATCTACCCATGAGTCTTACTAGTACAGGATCGTGTAGCTGTTTTGCTTAGGTTTATCGGTAGCGTGAGTAACCTGTCGTTACTCACAATAGGTGGTTATTATTATTATTATTACCCTAATGATGAAATGATGGAAAAGGAAATGGTGACCGGGCAGGGATATGGTATGGGTATTGGTGGGTGTAACAGGTTATGTCCCGCGGCCACGGGGCATAGCTTGGTTGCACTTTTTCCCTGTCCGTGTCGATTAAGGACCGTTCGTTGCACTGGATCCCCGGTCAAGTCACAGATTTATTATCCCGAGCATATACTAGCGGATGGGGGCTAGGAAGACTTGTTACTCTCTTGTCATGGGCTCCGGCTCTTTCCGGACCGACTGATTGGAGGCGGGGATAGGTGGAGGTCTTAGCACCGTATTGAGGCCGGGCCTCAAGTACGGGAGCTAGGAGTCCAAGTTTGGACGGGGACCTGGAAACCTGTGACAGGAGGGGAACGGGTTGGTCTTGCTTGTGCCTGGGGTACAAGCGAGGCGTGTGTTTTTCGGGGTACCCAGCTGGGCACATTGATTCGCGAATCGCCGTTTCTACGTGACGGTACGACTTGACTGCACTCTAGCACCGTAGTAAGAAATGAAAGATGAAAGACGAAAGATGGAAAAATTGGTTCTGATGGCTCAACCTTTGCTTGAAAGTAGAACAGGTGCTTACCTAGAATGGTTGGTTAATACACTACTGATAACTGCTAATAAAAAGTAAATATAAGGATGCACCTTTAGTAATGCTTCCTGCAGTTGCAATAACCCACAAGCCAGATAGCCTTGCATACCCTTGGAGTCTTTTCTTCTGACGGGTAAGTCTTGCGGAGTACAATTGAGTACTCAGGGTTTGTTCTACCCTGTTGCAGGTAACAGGTGTTTGAAGCTGACAGTTGTGTGTGGAAACCTCCTGGTGGGCTCAGTGGGGATTTCCTTTACGTTGCGGATGTAGGGTTGATTTATAACTCTCACCAAAAATGTTTCACAAGGGAAAGATTTACCACCTGTTATCATTTGCTGTATATAAATGTTCATCATGATAATTTTAACTCATCATCAAATGGTTTCATTTCCGCTGAACTTTGATAATATTTTATATTCCGCTATTATAATCAAATAATGAATTACTCTGATGTTGTACTAAAAGTGATATATGAAATGGTAAAGTTGTTATAAGCTTTATCTCTCATTTATGATCCTGAGGTAAAATGTGGACTTTCGAGTTCTCCCGTTGGGTGTGCTCGACGGAATCGCAGAGTTTAGTGCTCTCTCTTGGGTACTTAGTGTCTAATGGAAGATAAGTACTCTTGGGATGACATTAAATTAGGCGGTTCTGCCACAGGTGGTATCAGAGCATAAATGGGGAAATAAAGCTTCAAAACCCTTTTCTAAATTAAAATTTGACAACACCTTTTTGCAAAAAGTTAGGACGTTCGCATACGAAGTTATATAAGTAGCCCTATTACTATAGTTAAGTCTCCGGAATAAGTTTAAGTAGGCTTTCGTCCGGTAAGCTAACTGGTGTGTAGCATGCGGTCCTAAAGTCAGACGTGCTGTTTTGCTATAGTCATCGTGCGAGTCCTACTTGCAGGTGCCCTGTTTCTAGGTACCACGCGTCCCTGTCCCGGAGTTACTGTTGTACAGTGGCTTCATGTTTCGCGTTCACTCGTGCTTCACGGCTGTCGGGGCTTACGTTTTCGGCACTCCTTCTGCGCCCTTGTCGGACCTCTGCCCTGCAACCATGCTAGTCTTTATGGCCTCGAACACCGCTCGCCTCGTGTGCGTAAAAATCCTGCTATTTTACTTTACTGATCCTCGTGCAGGGCTCGAGGGTGGCCTGCGCCAGGACCACTGGCTGCTCTGCCTTTTTAAGGGGGCAAGCCCAGCCACTTGGTGTCACCACCCAGTGCATTCCAGCTCGCTTAGCCCTTTTCTCTTGAGCAAGCTTCTCCTCAAGCCTTCCTTGCAACCACCACCCACCTAGGATGGCAGGAGTCTGGGTTAGCAGCTACTGCTTGAACACCGAGGGTTTTCCCAAAATCCTGTATGCCACCCTGCAAAAACTCGGCGTTCGGGAGCGTCCCGAGTATGAGGGCCGTGAGTACATGAAGCGTGGCACTGAGCGGTGTAAGGTCACCGTCTACATTGGCAAGAGTGAGGAGTTCCCCGACCTCACGGAAGCCTGGAATGTGACTGCAACCGGGTTTCGCTTCGGCGACACCTACCAGGTTGTGGCCCGCAAAGCCTTGCAACATCTCTGTCAGATCTTTGAAGGGCCCATTGCTCGTACCCCCATGCGGTTCTTTCCCCCTTGGGATAAGAATCGGCGGGTATGGAGGGCTTGCATGGAGGCTTTGCATGGTCTAGACGTGCAAGAGGACAACCCGACCTTGGTGCACCTGACCTCGTACTTGCTTGCCCTGGATGAGCAGTATGACCGGCAGGCCTCGGAGCTAAGGGAGTGCCTCCACCGAGCTGAGGAAGCCGAGATCTTCTCTAGGATGCTCGAAGTGCAGCTTGCTGAAGCTCATGCCAATCTAGCAGCCGCTGAGAGTCGAGAGGCTGCCATGGCGGAGGCCGTCAAGGTGGACCAAGACCGTCATGCCCAGGAGCTGGAGGACGCCTATCTTGCCACAAGGGCCAAGCGTAGGACGCTCGCCACGGAAAGGCAGGAACCCTTAATCCTGGAGGGGATCCCTGTCCATCCGCTGGAGCGAAGGAGAACTGGTTTTGCAGCACCTCCACCCACGGAAGCCTCGGAAGTAGAGTCATTGTTTCCCCTCACCCAGCCACCACCACAAGAAGGAGCAGATCCACAACCTAGTGCAGCAGAAGAACCCCAGGAGCCCAGGAAGGAAGCCGTTTGGGCCGACGAAGTAGATTAGTTGTCCTAGGGGAGATGTAATCGTTGCTAGTAGTGCTTTTCATCGTTGTTCCCTAGTGTTGTAATCTTTCCGTTGTACCGCATCCGTAGTTGTTAAGGCCGCCTGGTTGTACGTTCGAGCGCTGTGTCGAGTGTGGGAGAGTGAATGTCTGTATGTTGCACCCGTGTAAGGCCGTTGGTAATGAGTGTTTGCTTTATCGGTTGTGTTTGTTACGTCGTTTTTCCTTAGACCTCGTTCGATTTGCTTAGGGTTCTTGAGACGACAATAAGCAGGTTACAAGGGGAACAACTGTTCTGATGCAACAGATCGGCCGTGATTGGAAAACAGAGGACACTGTATCACTAATTGTGGATGTCCCAGTAGAACACTTGAATTCCCTTGATTTAAATCCGCCTTGGGATTTACTTACTTGTTCCTTATTTTGAAAGGAACCCGTGTTGCCTGAATTTTTCCCTTACTCCTCTGATTCTGTGGTCTATGACCCCGTTGTTTTTACTGCGAGTAAGTTGGTAATAGTTACTTAGTTAATAGCTTATGGTGCCGCGACGGAACCGAGGGCCACCTGTGGAACAGCTGCCACCTGGTGACGCTGCTCGGCGCGCGCTGGTATCGAGGTTGTTGACCAAGTGCTTTTACCGAGTTACACCGCGGTATCGCTCTTGCTATAAAAATTCTCTTGGTAAAAATATTCTTGTGTTCAAACGGGAAATCCACAACGGGTTGATGGAATTGTGCTCTGTCAAAGTAACAAGGTTTTTGAAGAAAGGAAAAGAAGAAAGAGAAAAACAACAGGAAGGTTAGCCGCACGTAGGTCAGAGAAGTTGAATTGCCCGACTCGACGTCGTTCCTGTGACCGGTTTGACAATGCTACGCATGCCGGGTCGCTGTCACTGTGTGCCCTGCGGACGCCGTCGGTGGTGGGACCGCGTGTGTCGCTCCCGTGCGACCGCGGCGTTGTGCCGCACTCGCCTCGTCTTGTCGCACAGTACGCCCCTCTGATCCCGGCACCCGTGTCGGCTCTCGGTTTTCGCTCTTGTTCCCGTACCGGACCCCCCTCTCTTTCTTTTCCTTTGGGGCCCCGTTGCTCGCACGCCGCCTGGTCGAGCGAACCCCATCCCCTCCTTTCTCCTTTGCCCCACTCAAGCTCGCACAGGGAGCGCACTATGGCCGACGCTCTCCCCACCTTGTGACCCCCCCAGTGATTCCCATCTCCTCCGCTTCCGGTGCACTGCATCACCACCTCCGTCCACCAAGCTTTTATAATGCCACCTTGCTTGCTCCTCCTCCATTCAACCCCCAGATCTAGAGTAGAGCTCATAGTATCAACTTCCTCCGTCAGCGCTCAGGTAGAAGAAGCTCAGGAAGCCGTCGGGAAGAAGTGGTTGGAGGCTGAGCTACGAGATCCAGCCGTTGCTCGCAGATCTAGGGTTCCTAGTCAGAGGCAATGGTGTAACTGGAGAAGAAAGGATCTAGTTTCTGTTGGAGAAGTTCAAGTTCATCCCTGGTTAGTTTAGGTTTAGAGTTAACGATGATCTTTGTACCAATCTCCAATTTCTGGCTTTGTTGGGCATACGCCATGTTCTGGATAATCGTTTTCCTATTGCTCTTCCACTGTCCCCGTCTTCGTCGGTTTCTAGAGAGGTTGTGAGTTGTATTAGAGTTGTTCTTAGCCGTGCTATCTCTAGATTCCAGAGTGGTTTAGCGTTTGAAGTCGTGTAACCTCTCATGTAAGCTCAGATCTGTGAAATGTAATCGTGCTTCCCTCTTTTGTTTCTTGTTCCGGATCTCGGGACGAGATCCTTTTTAAGGGGGGAAGGATGTAACACCTCTGGTGTTACTAGCGTACTTAGCATGCGATTAAGGTCTAAAAGAAATTAACAAAACAAATTCCGTGGGTTTTAAAATTTCAAACGCACATAAAATGATAAGCGAATTTCTATAAATAAAAATAAAACATCAATTGAATGTAGTACTTAATAAAATTTGAAGCGCAAGTCTAGTAGATGAAAACGCAACTTTTGTTCCGATAAATAAGTGATCAATAGCATAACTGGTAGCTCAAGAATTGATTTGGAAATGGGTTCCAGCTCCTAGAACTATAATGACCAAGTCTGAAAACCTAATGGTAATGTCGCTTTGGCATTTAAATTTTGATTAAAATTCGTAAACACTAGATCTATGTTTTTGCACCGATAATTGCACCTTTGCGAGTACTTTAGCACGGTGTAGTTCGTAGGGTGGAGTGATGTTGAGTGGTTACTCCAAAAATGGCCGGAAGTTCCTTAGAACGAGCTGTAACCTTGTGGTCGATGCTCTGTTCGTGAGCCAGCGTCAGCACGACGAACCCGTTTTGGCATCACTCCATCTCCCTCTCTGGTTGTCCTTTTGACGTGCTATTTGTTTCTTTGGGAAGCTGTTAGGGCCATCTTGAGGGCAGAGGAGTTGGTTTAACCTCAACCAAGACGGGTAAGTGTTGGTACACGCTTTAAAATCCGTGCATAGCACGTTGTCGGTCGTTCGGCCGAGGTGTGCGCGGTCACCACGTCATTTTACTCGGCGTTGCCTGGCCGAGCCGCACCCCGTGCACGCGCACCACCGTGCGTTGGCCGGCCGAGGCCGTCTTGGTCTGACCGTGGCGTGGTCGCGCCTTGGCCACTCTGGCCGCGGCACCTGCTGCCAGCCACGCGGAGCCGCTGCTGCTCGCGCGCGCGTTGAGTGGCCACCGCTGGCCCCGCTGCCCTCCCCTGTGCTCACATGGCTGCCTCGTCTTGACGTGGCTCTACCCAGCGGTCACGCCACGCTATCCCTTTACCACGTTCCGCCAGGGCGAAGACTGACCGAGCCGTCCTCACCTTTCCGTCTTGGTTTTTCTTCCCTGTCACCGTGGCCGACGGGCCGCACCATCGCTTACGGCAAGGAGACCAATTCAAGGCAAGTTTTCACCTCCACGCCTTCGCCATTAAGTGTGTTAGACAACCAACCCCACTCCGCCTAGAACCGTGCCCGGACAAGCCGCAATTTTGGAGCTCTTCACTCTCAGTGTCGATAAAGCCGAGCCATGCCATTACCAAGGGCAGCGCTTCCTTCGACCATCTCGAGTCGAATTGGATGCACCAGTAGACTCGCCTTGAACCCCTCTTCCTCCCGCGCACCTTAGTCGAGCTCCTGCCGCTACCCTGCCGCCGGTGACACGACCGTGTCATCACAGAGCGCCGCCGCATGGTGCGGGCGCGCGTGGTCAGGTCACCTCGGCAGTTCTCCACCTCGACCATCGGCACTGCTGGCATCCGGGTAAGTCATGGATACTCGTGCGCCATCCCTACCGCTCTCGGGCCGCCTAGACTCGCCGGAACGGCCTCGCCACCATGGTGAATGGCCGCTCGCCGCTACAGCTCGCGTGCGTGCGTAGCTCAGTCCCCTGTGGTCACCTAGCGTCACCGTTTGGGTTGTAGGTGGTGGTCGACCGTTTAGCAGGGGCATAGTGGGCCCCAGATGGCCGGCGGGACCGTCCGATGCCGGCCGGAGCCGCGCCGGCGGGCACGGGGGCGTCGGGGACCGGCTCAGGGAGAAGAAAAGATTGTTGGGGGCGCTTCGTGCATAAAGTGTCTCTGGTGCAATAGGGACCTGAGGCTCCGCGTAATAGCCCTTTTGTTCAGGGGCTCTTCTGCAAAAAGAGCGACCTCGCGCGCGCTGTGGGCCAGTTGGGCCGGCCTGCTGTCGCCTGACCCGTCCCGCGTGGGCCGCATCCGGGTGCTAGGCCAAATAGTGGGCGCCGGCCCGTTGCTTTAAAAGTATATCTTTCAATTGTTTTTCCTTTTTCTTTGTTGCTAGGAACTTGTAAATTTAATATCTAAATGTATAGGAGTCCAAAAATGGTGAAACCAATTTTGTTAGTTTCCTAAAATCATGATCTAGATAAAGGTGTAATTGGTTCATGTAGATTTCTACTATTTTTAGGCTTGCTCTAATTAATTCGAGGCGTTTAATATTATCAAACATGAACTTGTAAGAATTGTTATGAATAATCAGTGATAGTATTAACGCTGAAAATTTTATAGTAAGCTAACCATAATGTTAGTTGTCCACTGTAATTTTTGTAGCTCCAAAATAATTAGTTTTGTTAGGTAGCTAATAAACCCTAGTTTGTATATATATTAAATCGACGAAACGAAAAGAGCAACACCCTGGGTTGTTGGGAAATAACGCTTAAGTCGATAACATAGATACGAAACCTAGTTCGTTAGCCATAAGGTTAGCTCGTTAGCTTGAGAGACGAAATCGTATGATACGAGGTTGCGATTGCCGTCGATTATTTACATTTCTATGTCGCATCTCCGAATATTATAATAGGAACAATGACGGAGCGTGAAGTCTTTTGGAGCAGCGGAAAAGATGGTGTCCTGATGACCGTGTCGCCGTGATGGAATGCTAACTTTTGGTTATATCTTAATTCCCATCCAGGCAAGCCCCGGTGCATAACCCTTATTTTACAAATTATTATATATATATATATATATATATAGGTTGTGCATTTACGTTGCAGGAGTTTTATGATATCCACATGCATATATATATATCTACCCATGAGTCTTACTAGTACAGGATCGTGTAGCTGTTTTGCTTAGGTTTATCGGTAGCGTGAGTAACCTGTCGTTACTCACAATAGGTGGTTATTATTATTATTATTACCCTAATGATGAAATGATGGAAAAGGAAATGGTGACCGGGCAGGGATATGGTATGGGTATTGGTGGGTGTAACAGGTTATGTCCCGCGGCCACGGGGCATAGCTTGGTTGCACTTTTTCCCTGTCCGTGTCGATTAAGGACCGTTCGTTGCACTGGATCCCCGGTCAAGTCACAGATTTATTATCCCGAGCATATACTAGCGGATGGGGGCTAGGAAGACTTGTTACTCTCTTGTCATGGGCTCCGGCTCTTTCCGGACCGACTGATTGGAGGCGGGGATAGGTGGAGGTCTTAGCACCGTATTGAGGCCGGGCCTCAAGTACGGGAGCTAGGAGTCCAAGTTTGGACGGGGACCTGGAAACCTGTGACAGGAGGGGAACGGGTTGGTCTTGCTTGTGCCTGGGGTACAAGCGAGGCGTGTGTTTTTCGGGGTACCCAGCTGGGCACATTGATTCGCGAATCGCCGTTTCTACGTGACGGTACGACTTGACTGCACTCTAGCACCGTAGTAAGAAATGAAAGATGAAAGACGAAAGATGGAAAAATTGGTTCTGATGGCTCAACCTTTGCTTGAAAGTAGAACAGGTGCTTACCTAGAATGGTTGGTTAATACACTACTGATAACTGCTAATAAAAAGTAAATATAAGGATGCACCTTTAGTAATGCTTCCTGCAGTTGCAATAACCCACAAGCCAGATAGCCTTGCATACCCTTGGAGTCTTTTCTTCTGACGGGTAAGTCTTGCGGAGTACAATTGAGTACTCAGGGTTTGTTCTACCCTGTTGCAGGTAACAGGTGTTTGAAGCTGACAGTTGTGTGTGGAAACCTCCTGGTGGGCTCAGTGGGGATTTCCTTTACGTTGCGGATGTAGGGTTGATTTATAACTCTCACCAAAAATGTTTCACAAGGGAAAGATTTACCACCTGTTATCATTTGCTGTATATAAATGTTCATCATGATAATTTTAACTCATCATCAAATGGTTTCATTTCCGCTGAACTTTGATAATATTTTATATTCCGCTATTATAATCAAATAATGAATTACTCTGATGTTGTACTAAAAGTGATATATGAAATGGTAAAGTTGTTATAAGCTTTATCTCTCATTTATGATCCTGAGGTAAAATGTGGACTTTCGAGTTCTCCCGTTGGGTGTGCTCGACGGAATCGCAGAGTTTAGTGCTCTCTCTTGGGTACTTAGTGTCTAATGGAAGATAAGTACTCTTGGGATGACATTAAATTAGGCGGTTCTGCCACAAACAAGAACTCACATGCTTCACCGAGAACGAGAGGAGAGAGGAGAACAGAGGAGTAGAAAGGAGGGAGGAGACGGGGTTAGCGAGGTGGAGTGGAGAAGCACCGGCGAGGTCACCGGAATACCAGATCCGAGGACGATGGTCGATGGCGGTGGTGGATCGAGATCGAGAGCGAGAGCGAGAGCAGGGGAGCCGCAGCAGCGTCGCCGCGGCGGATCGGATCGGGATCGGGGGGAATGAGATTAGGGTTAGGGCAGGGGAGCACCGGCGAGCGGGCGAGGTCACCGGACCGGATCCGAGGACGATGGTCGATGGCGGCGGTGGATCGAGAGCGAGAGCGAGAGCGAGAGCAGGGGAGCCGCAGCGCGGCGGATCGGATCGGGATCGGAGGGAGGGGGAATGGGGATTAGGGTTAGGGCACCGGCGGCTCGACGTTTATATGGGGGGCGGGGTGACGCCTCAGTGCCTCACGGGGTGGGCGGGCCACCGCCGGGCCGGCCTTTTTACCGTGTCGTGCCCGGGCCGTGCCACGGGCCAAGGTGGCGGCCCAAGCACGGCCTGGTGGATCGGGCCGGGCCGGCACGGGCACGGTGCCACCGGGCCGGGCCGTGTCTCGGGCCGGGCCAAAACGTCGGGCCGCGGGCCGGGCCGGCGGGCCGCGGGCTGCATGGCCAACTATAGCATGGCCAACGACCAGAGGACCGAGTGCCTATCGGCCGTCCGATCATGTGTAGATACGACAGCCTAGTGGGCCATATCAGCCTCATAGGCATATCGGCTCTCCAGTGGCCGATAGGTACCGCTCGCCGATAGGTCGTAAAATATCGTTGAATGGTATAGTAAAAGGACAGCATGCATGTATAGCGAATTAGCGAGGCGGAGAAGGCAGCTACCAGTAGCCTATACCCTTTTGAGTCAAAAAATGTGCGGTTCAGGCAGAAGCGATGGAATCCCAGAACACCGCGACACGTACGCCGGAGCGGCGCAACCATGGGCGATTTCCGCGGCATCTGTTGACCTCTGGTGCATTCTACGATTAAACTGTTACAAGCTCACTACCAACTACCAAGCGGCCGGCACTGACCCTGTCAACTAGAGACTTAGGCAGAGTATAGGAGTAGCTAGTACGTATAAGCGAGTAGCTAGCAGCGACCTGCAGGCTGCAGCTATATAGCTAGCCGACCGGCCCCGGGCTGCAGACGACGGAGCAGCAGCAAGAACAGAGAGCGGAGAACGGCAGCCATGGCGCTGCCGCCGCACCGCTCCGTCGAGCTGCCCGTCGCCGACGACCCGGACAGGGCCCGGTTGCATCAGCTTGGATACAAGCAGGAGCTCAAGCGCGGCCTCTCGTAATCGCTCACTCCGTCCTCCGATCAATTCGATTCAAATCCCCATGCATGCATGCAATTTCTTTTGGGTTTCTTTCTTATATACTCTGCACATACATACATGTGCAGTGTGGTCTCCAACTTCGCCTTCTCCTTCGCCATCATCTCCGTGCTGACGGGCGTGACGACGACGTACAACACCGGCCTCCGCTACGGCGGGCCGGCGTCCATGACGCTGGGCTGGCTCGTCGTGGCGACCTTCAACGGCTGCGTGGCGCTGTCCATGGCGGAGATTTGCTCGGCGTACCCGACCTCCGGCGGACTCTACTACTGGAGCGCCAAGCTCGCCGGCAGGGACTGGGCGTCGCTGGCTTCCTGGGTCACCGGATGGTACGCGTCGTCGTATCGTATGATCATATCTTCGCCGCTTTCTCTCTTGCGTATCTTTCTTTTTTTTATTATTTGTTGACGTTCTGTGTGGCGTCTTGAAATAAATGTCGTCCTTGCTTTCATTCATGTCAAAAAGAAGGAAAAAAATCTCTGCGACTACTGACCGTTTAGAATTTTGTTTTTTTGTTAGGGACCGGTTAGAATTTTCCGAGAGTGCGTGCGTCAGTACGTGCACGATGAACTCATTTGTTTGAAAGGAAGGAATAAAAATAGAGTAATAGAAGGAAACACAGGACACTGACAAAATAGAGAAAAGAAAAAACGCAGGAATTTCATAGAAACGGGTGTTTGGAATATAGGAAACAAAGAGTATATATCAAACCTTCACTAATGTACTAGATGCTACTAAACAAGTAGTTGCAAGGTGCGTGCATGTTTCTACTCCCACAAATGACACGCTATGAGTGAGTTTCCCTCAGACTTCGCAAAGGAAAAGAAACCAAGAGATTGAATTGGATTTTAAATTCCCTCCAAAACCTACAGGTATAGGAACTTTTCGTTTGGAAAGGAATCGATGAATCCTTTGTTCCAAACACATCTACGGTAGCTAAAACTACAGGAATGCCAATTCCTTTGAAATTCCCGTGATCCAAACGCATAGTTTTTCCAGCCGTACACACACAGTATGCAGTTCCCTACGAAATTCTCGGACAGATGTTCTTGTGACAAGTAAGATATTGACCCAACGGGCAGTTATAACACTTACGCTTGATCTGCTATTAACTGTATATGATGAGAAAGCAAAGCTAACAGGCGAAACACGTGAATATAATTGATGAGCTTAGTCTTTTGTTCTGTTTTGCAGGTTCAACATCGTGGGACTGGTATGGTATATGCATGTGTGGCTCCTTTTGATCTAGTGTTACTCGTTTGCGCTTGCACCTCATCAAAATATTCTAGATCCATGAATCAGTATCGCCAATGCATGCATGCATGGACATCACGGAATCGCAGCATGCATGTGGCTGATCGAGTATGGGCTAGTAGTGGCTCGATCTCTCATCAGTCATCAGTCAACTATATAAACAACTTGGTCAATTAACAGTGGGCAGGTACGACGAGCATCGACTTCTCGCTGGCGCAGCTTGTCCAGGTGATCATCCTGCTGGGCACCGGGGGAGCCAACGGCGGTGGCTACATGGCCTCCAAGTACGTCCTGCTCGCCATCTACGGCGTCATCCTGATCCTGCACGGCCTCATCAACTGCCTCCCTATCGACTGGCTCTCATGGTTTGGTCACCTAGGGGTCTTCTGGAATACAGCAGGTATATATCTGCAGCTGCAGCCTTGCAGGGGGATGAATTCATCAAGAGTCTGATCACTCAGTTTTATCAAAAAAAAAAAAGAGTCTGATCACTCCAATGCTTGCTGCTTTGATTGCATGGATACATTGTACATGCTATGTATGTAGGTGTCTTCGTCCTGGTTATCTTGCTTCCAGCGGTCGCCAAGGAGAGAGCGAGCGTGGAGTTCATCTTCACCCACTTCAACACAGACAACGGTATGGGAATCCACGACAAGGCATACATCCTCGCCGTCGGGTTGCTCACGAGCCAGTACTCCCTCCTCGGCTACGACACATCTGCTCACATGGTAAATCCAAACAAACTGGATTCTGAGCATTATTCATTCTGAATGAATTCTGATATAACATGCAACGGCGCATTCAGTCTGAGGAAACGAAGGGCGCTGACCGGAGCGGGCCGATCGGGATCGTGACCTCGGTTGCCCTGGCGTCCATATTTGGGTGGATCTACCTGGTGGCCTTGACGTCGCTGATGACGGACATCCCCTACCTCCTGAGCGCCAGCAACGACGCCGGCGGGTACGCCGTCGCGCAGGCTCTTTACACCGCCTTCCACGGGAGGTACGGCAGCGGCGCCGGGGCGGTCGCGTGCCTGGCGGTCATCGCCGTCGCCGTCTTCCTCTGCGGCATCGCATGTGTCACCACCAACTCAAGGATGGGCTACGCCTTCTCCAGGGACGGAGCCATGCCGTTCTCGCGTGTGTGGTACCGGCTCAACAGCCACGAGGTGCCCATCAACGTCGTCTGGCTTTCTGTCACGGTTGCATTCATCATGTCCCTCACGGTGGGTCGTCAAGTTTTCAATCAATTTCGATCAAATTTCGTTCGAAACAAATTGAAACTTGATCCATGTCTTATTCAATTTGATTTGACAGTCACTTGGGAGCCAGGTGGCGTTCCAGGCCATGGTGTCCGTGGCGACCACCGGGCTATACATCGCGTACGCGCTGCCCATCTTCTTCCGCGTCACGACGGCCCGGAAATCCTTCGTCCCGGGGCCGTTCCACCTCGGGAGGTACGGGCTCGCCGTCGGCTGGGTCGCCGTCGTCTGGGTGGCGCTCGTCACCGTGCTCTTCTGCCTGCCGGTGGCGTACCCCGTTGTGGAGGACAACCTCAACTACACGCCGGTCGCCGTCGGCGGCGTGCTGGTCCTCAGCGTCGGCGCGTGGCTGCTCCACGCCCGGTTCTGGTTTGAAGGCCCCGTCATCAACGTCGACGCGTAGTTTTGGGTGGCCGCTGGTCTCCATTAATTAATCTATCAGGTGACCGACCGGTGCAGGTTAATTGGAGCGAAAGATTCATGTGTAGTGAAATACTCCGTAGTATAGTATACTTTGGGGAAAATATACAGGCTGCGATGGGATAGTTTCAATGTATATGGTCACATGCTGGACGGTATGGGGTTATAAGCCCGTAAGTACACGGCCCAGAAGGGGTCCATTACCACGCGGAAATGCTTCTGTGCGGCTGTCCGGACGTTTTTTTTTTCCGTGGAACGCTATTTTAATTGGATCCAGCTCGTACAAACGGTCTAAAAGAGTCTCTACCTGACATATTTGTCTTCCGGGCGGGGCGTTTGTGCTAGCAACACCGTGCTCGCCTTTTGCCTTCGCCGCTGACCGCCTTCCATCACTACCTCTTCCTCCCTCGCGGCCTTGCTTGCCTGCGCAGGCGCGTAGGCGTAGCTGGCCGCTGCCAGGCTGTGCCACCATCCTCACCTGCTGGCTTGCCCGAATCAATTGTTTCCCCACTCTATTTTGCGTCATACGGTAGAAGGGTGAAAAACCACATGTTGCAAGAGTATGTTTCAAGTGTTTTAGATGTTTTTAGAGGTATGTTGCAAGTGTTGTATTTAGATGTTGCATAACTAGATCGAGATGGTGCACATGTTGTAATGACTATACACGTATATTTCAAGTGTATCTTCCAAATGTTTCATCTGTTCTAGACGTATGTTGCAAGTGTTTTATCTGTATGTTGCATATACATGCATGTTGCAAACATATGTTTCAAGTGTTTCATACGTATGTTTGCAAGTGTTTCATTTGAATGTTGCATATGTTTGCAATGGTTTTCAAATGTTTTCAGACGTTTTCGCAAGTATTTCAGACGCTTTCAAGTGTTTCATGTCTTCTTTTTGTATATTACATCTGTATGTTTCAAAAAGTAGATCGGATGTTACACATAGGATGCGCGTGTGAAGCGGCTGGTGGCACGGGCGACATTTGGGGCAGCGTGGGCGACATCCGGAGCAGCTCGTGCAATGTCTAGGGCGGCACGGGCCCGCTGCTAGTGAACTCATGAGCCTAACATGCTAGGCGCTCGCTAGCTCCTTTGTGGGCACCGTCCGGACGCTAGTGCCTGGACAAGTCCGATTACCACGCGAGTACGTTTGCCTGTCCAAGCTCGATCAACCCGATTTTGGTTGGTGTGCCAAGTTTGTTTCATCATCAATCATGCAGCACAGCCCACAGAAAGAACATCTGAAGTACTCCCCACACATATAATGGCTGGAAAAACATGTAATGGCTGTCTAAAACTCTGTGAAGGGCCAACAAAAATATGTTTTGTAAGATCGATTGTCTTTTTTTCTTCAAATTTTGGAACGGTTTCAATTTACTTCTTTTGGTTTGTTGTACGGCAAGGAACGATCCAGTTTCTTCATCACTTTGTATTTAGTGCCGACGGATTGTAAGTTGCGTCTCTTGTCGGTTTTCTCCAGACGATGCTATTTAACGGATACTAGATCTTGTTGCAAGCAACGACTAGCTTTTGCGGTCTTCAAAACCTTGTATCATTGGCACACAATGAATCATTGGAGGAAGAAGACAACTGAATTGGACTTTAATGTACTCCTATTTTTTTAAGATATCGTCTTATGTAAAGCTTTCCGTCTTAACTTATACTGACCATTGTTTTACTTGATATATATTAGATATATAGACATTTCGGTGCGTGTTCCATTAAAAAAACTACAATTATCTAATGATGGAAAATTCAGGACGGGGTCTTTGTAACGTTGACCCTGAAAAAGGAACTCCTACCCTGTGCATCAACTGACTCCACCTCTATTTAAGTATTTCGTGGGAATCGTGTTAGCAAGTCCAACCAAGTTTGTAGAAAAATATTAAAAAACATTTGTTTCTCTGAATAAATTGTTGCTCGCTCACCCGCATGCGTCTGTTGTGGTGACGGCGGCAGTGCCCGTGGCAGGACCGAGGGGGCTTAGATCTGCATGCCTATGGTGGTGTTTGTCCGGGCCGTTGCCTTGCTCGCTCGAGGGCAGCGACACTTAGCGCCCGCACCTCGTGGTGGTCGAATCCCACCTGTTGATGGCAACGACGCGCCCGAGCCCTTGCCTGTGTGACTGGGGGCCGTGCGTTCGGGTTGGTGGCGGCGCTTGGCGTGACCCGCACGGTGGTGGCAGGGCTCATCGACCCCCGTGCGCCCACGCTGCAACGGTGTGACAACTCGACACTTCAGATCCGATGTGTTTGGTTGTTTCAAGCAACTAGCGAGCTACAACGTTATGTCGTGTGTGAGAACTTGCTGCCTTTATCTCGGTAGAATCGTGCCGATAATGTATTGAGGAATCGAGTTCTTTCACATAAGCACAGAAATATAAGAACATGAGAGGAACAAAGATGTATAGGAAAAATGAAGATATTTTATTCGTTTAATTGTTTCAGTACACCCATTTTCTTTTATAGAAGGGCTATCAGGATTGTAATTTCTTTCGTTGAATTGGCCACTATCAAAGTCTTGCTTTCACATTTGTTGCTTGACTTAGATTTCATAATAGTGCCAACTTTCTTGTAAGATCGAGGAGAAAGTGGCAATCGACACAACAACTAAAGAAAGACGTGCTGAGACATGGAAGGAGCAAAGACCAGACCGAACAGAAATATAAAAGCGGATCGTAAGTAACGCTGGGCTCTTTAATACTCTCACCATCTTAATTATAAATCATTCTAAGAATCTTAAAGAGTTAAACTATCTCAAATTTGATCAAATTTATATAATATGACAATAACATTTATGATACCCAGTATCATTTCTTCATTAATTATATTTTCAGAGTATATCTATTTGATGTCATAAATCTTTGTAATTCTTTCTGTAATTTTGGTCAAACTTGAGATGGTTTGACTCTCTAAGATTCTTAGAATGACTTATAATTTGAGATGAATGAAGTATTAGATAAGATAGGTAGATAAAAGAATAAAATAGATAGATAAAGGTAAATATTAGATATATTTTATTTTATTAAGTCGATTGAAAAGAGTAAAAAGGAACAGGAAAATTGAACGGAGTTGGATTGTTGGAAGAGACAGTGTGGAGAAGAGAAGAGACTAAAATTCCACGTATATTTGCCCATCCGTTCACACTTGACTCGTTCGGTCGTGTCGTTCCCGTTCTCCTCCTCGCACCCCTCTCGTCCGTACGTCGTCGTCGTCGCCGCCGCTAGCTCGCACCGCCGACAGTGTCTCAGCCCAGATCGAGCCTCCCCCTTCCCAAATCGGGTTCTAGTTGGCTCCCGCCACCGCCGCCGCCCTACACCAGGTGCCGAGGCCTTGGCCGATCTCTTCGCCGGCGAAGAGCGCCCAGCAGGTAGTCCCACCCCCTTCTCTTCCCTGTTTGCTGCGCGAAACCGAGTTCCCAAACTACCTCAAGCTATTTGGCTATTCGATGCCTAGTAACTTCTAATTTTTGCGAAAATTATTGGGTGTACGTGTTTACACCCATGTCCCTCTACTAGATCCGCCCCTGCCCGCCGCCCTACACCAGGTGCCGATGCCTTCGCCGATCTCTTCGCCGGCGAAGAGCGCGCAGCAGGTATTCCCACCCCCTTCTCTTCCCTGTTTGCTGTGCGAAACCGAGTTCCCACACTACCTCAAGCTATTTGGCTATTCGATGCCTAGTAACTTCTAGCTTTTTGCGAAAATTATTGGGTGTACATGTGTGCGCCCATGTCCCTCTACTAGATCCGCCCCTGGGTTTGGGGTTGCTCTGAGAAAAATGCTAGCAGCAAGCAAGATGCAACACAAAAATGGTCTCAGGGCTGCATATAACATTAGGAAGCCCTAAATTACGTAATAGTAGTTCAGTGTAGATGTCAATTAGCAGGATGAATGAAAGACTCGGCACAATTGTAGGCTGGAAATTCTAAGAACCCCTTTTACTAAACTTCATGCCACTAAACAGAAATTGAGCAGTTTCTATCACATTTCTCCTGTAGGATCCCTACCTCTCTTCTATTACTAGGTGTAACTCTGAATACACAATGATCATGTAGTATATGCTTCTATTGAGCCACTGACTAAATTAGAAATGGTCAGTGTGTTGATCATTTCTCACCTGTGAGTTTGATATGTATCTTTCTATTCCTAATATCAATTCATGCTTCTATTTGTGAATGATAATAAATACTTCGATGGATCATTATTTGTAGTAATAACATGTATCTGTCTATTCCTAGTTTCACCATGATTTGTTGATCCACCGGTGGTACCAGGTGCTAGCAGCTTTAATTCTTCGGATTGAGTGCTAGCACAGGCCAGTTGTTAGTAGCATAAAGTTAGTTTCTGTATAGCATTATTTGTTTCGTTCTCTCTTAACTAGCAATTAGCTGTCAATTTGCAAACCTTCATGGTGGATATGCAGAGGGACTTTTGATTTTGTTTGTTTAAGACATAATAAAGTAACAGATGTTATAGCTTTAACTTATTTCCTTTTTTTTTTCTCTATACTAACCTAGCAAAAAAGATATGTTTTTTCCAACCACCTTCTGAATATGAACTATTTGATAAATGCAAACAATCTGCTAAAAGAAACCGAAATATGCCACTGCTGCTTTGCTTATATATATGTAAAGCAGTTAAGTTGTATAATTCTACCGAGGCTAGTTCCATAAATGCAGCAGTATGGTACTAAATGCATCCATCTATATCTATATTTCATAGCACTACAAATATGACCAGCACTGTATGGAAAACAGCAGGGTTAGGTCGATGCCTCACGGAGCTGTTTGCACAATTTGCATCCTGCTATTTTTCATGCAGCGTCGGTCATATTTGTTAAGAGTTATGGAATATTGATGAACGCATTTAGTACCATAGTGCTGCATTGGCATATTAGAATGCATTCAGTTTATTTTTGCAGATTGTGTGTGTTAATCAAGTAGTTCATAGTTAGAAGTTGGCACTATTGGAAAAACTTTTTTTTGCTAGGTTAGTAGACAAAAAAAAAAGAGAATAAATTAAGCTATAACATCTGATACTTTATGTTAAATGTGAATGCTGGTACAAATTTTATAAAGAACTTTTTTTTTGTCTGAAAGCTAGCTTTTACTTCTTACTTTGCACATGCTGTATGCTGTGTAATTGAATAGTTGGAACGGCATAAATAAATCATTTCCAAGTTTGTCTTGACAGGTACAGTGATTTGAGATTCCATACTACCTGTAGCTTCATGGTTTCAAGACCAGGTTGTTTTCACCTGAGGTTGTGTTAAAAATGTTAGTGGCATGAAAATTGCCTCAATTGGGGGCAATGGCATCTAGTACAAAATCCGATTTAGTGTCTGGTAGCCCTGATGGGCATGGATACTTCAATGCACAACGTGGGTCCTATGCAGCTGCTTCATTGGAAAGGTCAGGAAGCTTCCGTGAAGGTGGTGATGGCTGTGCGATGTTTTCAGCATCAAGCTCATCAAGGTCAGCTGCAGTGGACTCTATCAATCTAGTTCAGTCACTTGCTGTGGACTTAAGACCTGCAACTGTGGATCAAAAAACATCTCGGTTAGATCTAAAGAAATCAATAAGTTCCATTATTGGAACCTTCACAGAAGATTCAACATCAATTCCATCTCTAGGGAGAAATTTACCAAGTGCTATTGAAGAGATCAGACGCATGAGGAGTAATCTTAATGACAATTCAAATAAGGCCAGGTATTATTTCATTACTTACTTTGTTGTCTTTTGATGTAACTTATCAGATGAAAGGGGTAGCAGATACTTGAATGTAATCTCAATTTTACAAAGAAACACAACTTTTTTTATAAATGCAAGACTTAATAATGATGTGTTTTTTACCTTCTGGGGGAAGTTGTGTAGGGAAAGTTTTCCAGTACATGGGAATATTTATGTGGGTTATAAATTATATGCTCCTGTCGAATTGTTCATTGTGGAGTATTTTTGCAGGGAAAGATCTAGAGCTTTTGGTGGTGCTATTGCAAGGATTGATAAACTTTATCCCAGTATTGTGCGAAAACGTTCTCGAGGAGACAGTTCATCTAATGAACGATCTAGTGTGTTATCATCTGGAGGAGTTACCCCTAAAAATGTTCCTCAGAGCCATTTAAATGCAGATGATATGGAATCTGGACTTCAGAGAGAAGAGAGGACAAAGAATGCAGGACAAAATAGGAGAATACGCACATCCATGGTGGAGGTTGGGCTTGCTTCCAAATATTCATGTAGTTTAGTGTTTTACTTGTATCTTATAAAAGAAGGTGTTAGATAGTTAGTGCTGTTTGCGAAATGATACAATTGGGTTTTGCCAGCTTTGAACTCATTTATGTATGTGAAATTCGTTGCCGCGTCAACCTAGGCCTTATTTTGCAATGTGGCTTAGTTGCTGATTTTTAGCATGGTAAATATATTCTATTGCCATTGTTGCAACTAATGATACTTCATTACTTCATGTACGTAGAGGCCATGTCATTTGATGCCTTGTTTAGCCTACCATGGATTTTTGTACCATTTACCTGATGGACATCCGATTTGTTTAGATGGATGCAAGGACAGCTGGTCCATCAAGAGGCCCCGGACCTACTGATAGAATCTCAGATCCTGACAAAGCCACCAATGGCAGTTCTGGAGTCCCAGAAGAAAAAATCAGAGGTTTGGCAACTACTATTGATGGATGGGAAAAGCCGAAAATGAAGAAAAAGCGTTCTGCTGGTGTTTTGAGGACTGTTGATGTAGAACGAGACTCAAAACAAGGCATGCAACACAAGTTTGGTAATGATGGTAGGGCGAGACTGACAAGTTCTCCTAGTTTCAGGTTAGAAATTTAACCACCTAGGCTTGGAGTTTATATCTCTAGCTCTATCTTGATTCTGAGATTTTATCCCTTTGAACTTCTTTTGAGAGGCAACTTAACTGTTATTGCATGAAGATAGTTGGGAACATTTTAAGAAGTTTATACCTGAAGATTCTGCAGCGTGATTAAATTAATAAAGTTTTGGGACATGCTCCATCCTGAAATGATAAGCATACTTTGATCAGGGAAAGTGACACAAAGTAGCTTTGGACCCTTAATTTCTCTTACAATATGTTGTCATTTGCTAAAGAGTCAATATCATCTCAGAAGCACTTTGAATACAAATCTATTGGTGCAAGTTTTATATCCTGAACTTGTATATAATCTGAAAAATTGTTGGTCAAAGTTTGTAAAATTTTACTTCTTCCTGTCCAAAATATGCTTATCATTTTGGGACGGAGGGAGCTGTTCCTTAAATCACTAAATGAAAAAGTTTGTTATGCATTCCATTTTGCTTTCTGGCCTCTGGGTATTACTATATGAAACTGAATGTGCAGGTCTGGAACTGTTGCATCTGGCACAATTAAAGCAGATTTGCTTTCTACACAAAATGGTCTTGTTGTGCGACCCTTAAATAGGAGTGACCAAGACAGTGGTTTCCATCCTATTAACAAAAGGGAACGTCAAATTGCTTTAGATAAAGAAATGCCCAATCCAAGTCCAAGAACCATTAACAAGTAAGATGTGCTTCTTTACCTGTTCCGCTCTGTGCTCCTCTACTTTATCATTTAGTGCATTAAACTGAGAAAGTTATCTTCTGCTGCACATTGAGTCCTAATTTTTTCATCATATCTGTGATTAGCATTTCACCGCCAACTCAGCCCACACACCTGAACGAACAAAATCAGGCCTTGACACGTTGATTTTTCAGGCCTAACGAAGACGACAGTGGATGTAATATTGCATCATTACCGAAGGCGAATGGATCTGCGCGGGGACCCCGATCAAATTCAGGGTCAATATTGAAGTCATCTCCAAACATTCATCGATCACAAGCTAGTTCTGATGATTGGGAACATCCTTCTGGTACAAATAAGTTAATTTCTGCTGGTGGATCTGGCAATCATAAACATACGAAATCTACGCATTCATTATCTCCTCCGACCCAGTGGGGTGGGCAGAGGCCTCAGAAGATATCCCGTTCAGCAAGGAAGTCAAATTTAGTCCCTATAATCACTACTGATAGTGCACTGGTACCAGGTTCGCTGGACAGTCCTGTCAATGAAGATTGTGCAGGTCTACCAAGGCGTGCATCTGTAAATGGTCTTCAACAAACAAAACGAGATCATGGGCTCTCAACTGGATCTGAAGGCGATGAGCCTGTAGTTGCTGAGAAAAAGCTAAGGGACAAGGGCAAAAGGGCAGGTGAACTGGATGATGGGCATGGCTCTGGTTTTCAGAAGATTGCGATGCTTGGGCATCCTTCCAAAAGGAATAAGTTGTCTGCTGATGAGGATATTGGAGATGCTGCAAGGAGACAAGGAAGAGTTGGACGGGGTTTTACTCCGACCAGGCCTGGCACTCCTGTATCCATTGACAAGCTTGAAAATGCTCCAACTACAAAACAAAGAAGTGTGAGGACAGTCTCAGAGAGAACTGAGAGGTGACTTTTTTCCTTAGCTGAAAAGCAGTTTAATGTGGCTGATCAATACTAACTCTGAATTTTCCCTGTAGTAAATCTGGGAGACCACTGATGAAGAAAATATCTGAGCGCAAAGGTAATGCACGGCCTAGGCATACAAGTAGCAGTGTGCAGTCAGACTCTCCTGGTACATGCTCAATAGCTTCTCTTGGTATCGATTAGAGTGCTTTATGCAATTTGAAACAGTTTCTTTTGAACCATACCCTTGAACTTGTGCTGTTCACTTTTCAGTGCAATCTGAAGATGATCATGAGGAACTTCTTGCTTCAGCAAATGCTGCCCTGAGTATTGACTTTACCTTCACATTCTGTTTTTTTGTCGTCATTGGAAAATTATTTAATATTTGAATGGTATTTTTCTTGTTGCAGGATCTGCTTGTGCGACTGCGTTCTGGCGGCAGGTTGAACCTTTCTTCGCCTTTTTGACTGCAGAAGACATCACATATCTTAGTCAACAGGTAACGTGGGTGATTTTCTATAGCGCCAAAAGACATATTTTTTACTCTTCACTACATTAATTTATTGTTCCTTGGTCAATACTTTGTTGGTTAGATACATTTGCCAGATGATTCCACCTCAAGTAGGTCAATGGAAGGGGATGAATGCCAAAAATATAAGGTACCTTTTCATAACTCTGTCCTTGCAGTATTACTGTACTAACAAAATTGCCCTTGTGACAATGCATTTCTGGGCAGTTTCTGTTTGTAGAAATGGTAGAAGTCGTTTCAAAACTTGATTTCAGTTAAGTCCTATGCTTGATATTTTTTTCCCATTACAGGGTGGTCTTGAATACATTTCACAGCCCTCAACTCCAGCTGCTAGCAACAAAGATGATAACGCTGCCCTTCCAAATGGTTTTGGCTTGAATCAGTTGGATAATGGCATAGGGGTCGGCTGGGAGGCAAGCTGCATAGAACCTGTCCTCGATCAACTTGTCCATGGGATTGGGGTACCAGGATGGTCTTCAGTTGGCCAAAGACTTATTCAAGCATTGATCGATGAAGATAGGATTGATAGTATTACCAACAACACTTATGTAAGCGAGGGATATGCATTTGATACACATGAAATTCATTTTGATGAAGGAGGATGGAAGTCTCACTCAAATAACTATAAGTTAGAACCTTTAATGAATTTTGAAGCTTCAAGGAGGGGCCCAAATGGTCTGATAATGGATTCTGACTGGAAATATAATGTTGAAGTGTCACATAAAAGTGACAATGTCATGGATAAAGCCAAGGTGTGGCCTGAGTTTCAGTACAGTGATATGTGCTTCAGTGATAGGATTATCATCGAGCTGAGTGAAGTTGGTGTATCTATTGAACCTGTGGTAGGTTGTTTTCTTACTACAACCATAATGTTTCTACTATATGTTTAAGTTACCATGTTATGATTATTATGTTACTTCTCAGTTTTATTACTTTATTTACTAATATGCATATTCCGTTCCAATGATGGTGTTACTTCCCATCGCCTTACTCTATTGCGCCATCTCCCACTTGATTCTGCTCCTATCCAGCTTAATTGTGCCTTCTCCTGCTCGATTCCGCTGCTGCTTGCTTGATTTCTTCCATCCTTGCTTGTCAATCGCTCGATCTGGATGGGGACAGTGGTCGTGGTTGGTCTGAGGGCAGAGGACAGCGAGGGAAGTGAAAGGAAGCGGAGAGGTGAGTGGCGGCGGTGCATCTGGAGAAGGACAGAGAGAAGCGAGAGTCATGGCGGGGGTGTGGGGCAGACGCGGAGGCTGAACGATGGCTTTGGAGAACGAGAGAGGCGTGAGAGGGCGGCGGCTCTGGATGCTTCTGGATCGTGATATATAGGCAGGGGAGGGGCACATGGGCTGCCTGGTGGGTGGTGGCTGGGCCAGCCCACTTCTTATTCCTTTTTCGTTTGTTTTTTCCTATTCTTCCTCCTTCACGCTGATGTCTTGCATTTCCTTACCTTGGTATGGTGTCGCCTCGCCTCATGCCTCACTCGCCAAAGCGGTAACGCGGTATTGAGTCGCCATGCCTCGCTTTACCGCCTTGATAGCCATGTAAGCAAGTATATCCATATATTTACTTGCATGCTTCTCTGTTCATTTGAAAACTATTGGGATAGGTGTATGCAGGGGTGACACCACGTTTATTTTCTCTCGTGCCAATGCACCATGGTGAAGAAAATTTTTCTACTATTAAATTGAAATTTTACCACATAATCCTTTACGTTCTTTGATGTGTCATAGTGCAGTGCACCAGGGTAATATTAGTGCTAAGCTTCGCCCCTGGGTGTATGTGTACTCTCGGAGTTCCATACTATACATACCATCTTAAGATGTGAATAATTTTCTATAGTAGGCTATGTCTGAACCAGATAGGTTTGGATATTTTGATATCTTGTTCTCTCAACGGCCCTCTCTGCGCTGCACTCTCCTTCCCTTGAATTTGGTATTTATCCCTTCGTCTGGATTGATTAAAGAACATGGAAAGTGGAATATTGCATGTTAGTTTCCTTCCCTTAGATTTGATATTTATCCTTTTGTCTGAATTGATTAAAGAACATGGAAAGTGGAATATTGCATGGTAGTTTCCTCCCCTTAGATTTGATATTTAATCCTTTCATCTGAATTGATTAAGAACATGTAATGTTGAGTATTACATGGTAGTTTTTTATTAGGACACTAGTTTCTTCCTTTTTTCTCGAGCACGCAGGAGTGCTGCACATCATTATATTAAGAAGAAAAAAGGGGAAGAGCCCTTACAAACACACCCACCCACCCCACACCAGGTCCTTCAAAACCAACACGCGCCTATTACAAACGAGCCCGACCACGACTTAAGCCCACAAACTTAGTTTGGCACCAAGGCAAAAAGGTATGAAACTCCGTAGCCTCGGCCAAACCCCAAAAATGTAGTTCCTCACCAGCGAGCTGTAAAGCTCTAGTCAGGTTTGGAGGCACTCCATCAAAAACACAATTGTGGCGATGCTTCCAAAGGGTCCAAGCGCCAAGGATGACAACAGAGTTGAGGCCCTGCTTAGTCTGCTCCTCGGTCTCTCCTAGAATCTTCTCCCACCAGTCATCAAAAGATGTTTCTGCTAGCTGTGGAGCAAGGGATCGCATACCAAATTTTTGCAGCAGTCTAAACCAAAACTCTCTAGCAAAAATACAGGACAGTAGCAGATGGCTGATGGTTTCTTTCTCTTCGTCACAGTGGGGACATCTTTCTGGATGAGACAGTCCTCTCTTAGCAAGACGATCAGCTGTCCAGCATGATGGCTGGACAAAAAGCTCGTTAAGCTGGCTCGGTGGCTCGGTACAAAAGTGCTCCGATTAGACTCATTTTTCTTTTAAAATAAAAATGACTTGATTTGGAACGACTTTCAACTTCGGCTCGGCTCGTTAGGCTCGGCTCGTTAGGCTCGTCATGAAGTTGGGTCTTAAACAATGCAGGAAATAATGATAAATAAGATTATACCAATTTCTAAAAAAGCTCGAAAAAAACTACGGTTGGCTCGATATCCAGCCTCTATCAGCCACATAAAAAAACTTGCATTTACCTGGAGCACGAGATTTCCATATTCTTTCCCAAGTTTCTTCCTGGGCTGATCTCCAAAATGTTTCAGGATAATGTAGCTTCTTAGTTAAAGCATTTTATTCTTAGTAATATTGTTAATTTGGTCCAGTTTGTAACTTCCCTTTGCTCGATGAATTCCCAATTTTGAACATAATAATGTAGAAATTAGCTATTTTTTCCAGTGTTTTGACTTCTTGTTTCCATTTCAGCCTGATCTTGCACAGAGTGAGGACGAGGATATTAATGCTGAAATCTGTAAATTAGAAGGCCAACTTCATAAAGAGGTATTCATAACTTACTAAGTGCATGGACGTGTGTCTTATTTCTTGATCAACATATTTTGTAATTCTTAATCTCTTCAACTCATGTCTACAATATAGCATACCATTTTAATTGCTTTACTTCTACTGATGCATCACATTTCATTTATTGATTGCCTTGTTTTACTATCTTTGATAAGTTTGATTTGATGTATTTGACCCATGTCTACAATATGACACTCCCATAATTATTTGTAATACTTCTGCTGATATCATAGGTTGTGGAGAAGAAAAACTTGCTATTGAAACTGGATGGCATTGTGACAACTGCAAAAGAGTCTCAGCAGAGGTATTTTCAGGCCATTTGCACCTATTATGGAAACAGATTCTCATGTTGCAGACTCTTATGTAAACTTGGTGCACTTTGTAATAGGGAATTCTCACGGCTTGCCATGGATAGACTTCTCCTGAGAGCATATGAGAAATATATGGTAACTCTCTCCAATCTCCAATATGTAGCTATTTCTCATTTTATTGGTCATGCTACTGATTAATACACACTACTATTCATTTTCCTAATTGCCATTTTAGTTTAGTTATCAACCTAATTTTGTTTCTTATTAGCTTTCTTGAAACTCTTTGCTCTATGTATCAAGGTCCAATTGCCTTTATCATGCTTTTTTTTTTCAAAATAATATTAGTCCATTATTTGCTAATATTCTTTTCACCTGTTGAGCATATAAATTTTTTGACTGATGTATTGAAAAACCCTGTGTATCATGCATTTCTTTTGACACAATGAGAACCCAGTCAACTATTTTTTTAACGTCGAAAAAAGTATGTTATTACCAACAGTTAAACATTGTAGCTGTGCAGCTAAGGCCCTGTTTGGCAGAGCTCCCAGAGCTGATTCTCTGCTGAATCCAGCAGGAGCTCTGCCAAACAGTTTTTAAGGGCAGCCACAATGTAGCTAAAAGGTAAGTTAGGGGCCGTTTGGTTTCTTTACCTGGAGCTGTGTTGCCTCGCCAGGAGAGGATTTTGAGTGAGACCGCACGTTTGGTTTTCTCGCCAGGGTGTATTGGAGTCTGTGTGGGCGAGGATTGGCTTGCTGGTGTGAGAGAGCGAAAACGGCTCGCCAGGCCGGGCAAGCTCCTGGTCGCTCGTGCCAGCACAGCGAAGCGAGTTGATGCACGGAACCAAATGTGCCCTTAATGACTGCATTCTTAAAATGAACCACAAACATTGTGGGAAGTCACCTTAAAGAAAAATTTCCTCAGTCGATCTCAGGCTTAGAGTGCGCCTACGAAGTTTTTTTTTTTTTTTTTTTTGTCTCTGTCCTCCCCTTCCTCCCCCCTCCGTGGCGCACATGACTGTTGGTTGGCCACCTCCAGAGTGGTTGCCAGGGCCAGGTGAACTTGTGTACAGGAAGGATGTAGCATTAGCCATTAGCATGTGGTCCAGGGCAGTCGGCGATAGGACCTCAAGCTGCGTGGTGATCGTCTCCTCTAGATCCTGCAAAGGGGAGAGAGTAGCCTCATCAGATCCATCCACCGGCGGAAGTTTGGATGGGATGTGCTCAGGGGCGAGGACAATATAGCCACAGGTATCCACGGACAAATCATCAAATTAATCACTCAACCACAGGAAGGAAGTAGCAGGGATACAATAATCTATGGTACCTTGTGATCCACGGCCAGCGGCGAGCCAATCCACCACGTAACGCTTGCGCCTGAGCCTGAGCGTTGAGCTGCCGCTGCCGCTTGTCCAATGGCACTGGGACGTGGATCAGGGAGGAGCTTGACCTCGTAAGCGTGCTGGATGGAGGCCCCAGGTCCTGACCGCAGGATCGCAAGGTGGCCGATATGCAACCCTGCCATGTCGCTGCAGCCTGCTGCCCTGCTTGTTGTCGAATAATCCGGATTGAAGCCTGTCAGGCAAGGGCACGCTCCATGCATGAGGGGCCGAAGGTGAAGAGAATTGCTGGGTCGAATGAGTGTTCACGGCATGGGAAGTTGGGGATCGAGCGAGCCTTCTGCGTGGAAGGGGAGGACACTCCTGATGTTATTTTGGGAAGTATTTCAGCCTGCTTGGCCTGGCCTACACAGTTACTTGGATGGTTGCTTGAGATCGAAAAATGACAATTATTGTGTTGTGAGCGTAACCCTGACCAGTTTCTGCAATGCACTTGAGTACTGGTTCTTGCCATGCTCATCTAGGTTCAGGACTTTGATTTGCTTGGTGGATGCTGTTCCCAAACCACTGGAAGTGGGACAGTTTCGTTGGTGTGCCACCTTCGTAGTTGTTTTAGTTATTTTGAGGTGGTGACATTCTTCATATATTTGAGCTTGAGTAATGTTTTGGAACTTCCGTTTAAGTTTTACAGTTGATGTTCAAGCGTTAATGAACTTACATAAGAACTAGGAAGAATACGTCTGCGCTGAACATTTTTTTTAAGGAATAGATTTTTTTATACATTCGTTAGCTCTGCTTACTTTGTGGATCCTGAAGTTTAATATGTTACCATGTGTTAATCTCCAGGCCTTCTGTGGTCCAAATGGTTCAAGCAGCAAAAATGTTAGTAGAGCTGGCAGACATGCTGCTCTAAGTTTTGTCAAACGAGTACTAGTGCGATGCCAAAACTATGAGGAGACAGGGACAAGTTGTTTTGACGAGCCTACTTTCAAGGATATGTTTTTATCAGCGACATCTCACAGAAGCAGTCCAGATGCTGCTTCACAAGGTATTGCATCACCATAATAATTATTTGCATTGTCTGTAGCAACTTTTGTTTATACGACCTCTGTCCCAAAAAGGATGCAATTATGAGTTTGGATTGGGTTAAACCTCCTTAATTTTGACTAAGTTTATAGAAAATATTTTTTTTATATTTATGACTCCAAATGAAGGGCAGGCCTGGTGCAGTTGGTGAGTGCTAGCTCGCCGAGTCACCAGGTCCTGGGTTCGAAGCCGTCTCTCTGCAGAATTTCTGCGGGGTAAGACTTTGCTTCGGTTATTCCTTTCCCCAGACCCCACTCGTGTGGGAGCCTCTGGCACTGGGTCTGCCCTTTTATGACTCCAAATAGGTAATACTATGAAAATATATTCCATGATCATTCCAATGGTACTTATTCGGTATGATAAACTTTAGTACTTCTTTTGTATAGTTTTGGTCAAACTTAAAAATATTTGACTTCTCAAAACCGAGGGTTGCATCCTTTTTGGGACTGAGGGAGTACTAGTTTTATGTATCACATTGCCCAGCCATCAGGGATCTGATTTATTATCTTATTTGCAGATAATCATACAACAGTGAAACCAGTCCACAGGGCAAGTGCATCAGATGCTTCGCGAGGAAGCAGTCACCTGACGGACCTGTCATTTGCAAAGGAGGACCCCTGGACGAACAATGTAAAACAAAGGGAATTGTTGCTCGATGAGGTTGTAGGCAGCATAACAGGAGGAACTTTAAAAAACTCAGGCCTTGGTACTTCCCTTGTCAGCAATACGAAAGGAAAGAGAAGCGAGAGGGACAGGGAAGGGAAGGGGCACAACCGAGACAGTCTTAGGTCTGGCTGTCCATCGTCATCCAATGCAAAAGGTGAAAGGAAGAATAAAACAAAGCCCAAACAGAAGACCGCCAACATCTCTGCTCCTTCAAGCAGTAACCCTAGGGATCTACAGCTCCCAGCCAAAATAACGCCTCCCAGCAATGGCAAGGAGAGCACAGCAGCTCCAGCTGCTGCTAGACATGATGATCCGGCAAACACTTCAAACGACACCGAAATGCCAGACTTATCTAACCTGGAGCTGCCAGGAATGGATGTTGACTTTGGTGGCTGGTTAAATCTGGACGATGACGATGGACTCCAGGATCTCGACTTGATGGGCCTCGAGATCCCCATGGATGACATCAACGAAATAAACCTCATGATATAGACGTACATTTTTCATCTCAGTGCCCCCCCATAGAAAAGCTCATGATATAGTGCACAGGTAACATGTGATTTCTCACAGTAACCACCAACCCAGCAGTTTTAACACCAGGCCGGTTAGGCTTCACTTAGTTTTGATAAAAGAAAAGTTTATAGAGACTTCTTGACAATCCCTACAACCACATGTTGTCCTTTTTGTACCAGCGTGTAATTTGCCTCCCTACCTTTACCCAATGGTCTTCTGTCTGTGTAGACGTCGGTGTACATATCTATTTTGGTGCTGTACAAGGTAGGGAGGCTAGTTACTCCATTTATCGAGGTTTACTCCAAAGGTTGTATATATCAGTAATTCAGTATCACCAACATCATATAGATTCTTAGTGCTGAAATAAAGCGCATCAGTTTATACCGTTTACTCATCTTCTCTCTGTTGGCTCCGTTTGTTTGTTGCCGCCTGCGTCACAATTGGTCACATAAGGGGTACTGTGCAATGCTCCTGCGTGTACGGGCGCTTCTTGTAGACGGTTTAGCACCACGCCTTCTTTGCAATTTGCAAATGGATTCAAATTTGGTAGGTCTTCTTTGCAAATGGATTCAAGTTTGGTAGGCCTTCTTTGCAAATGGATTCAAGCGAGGCTCAGTTATTAGCTAGCACTGGCGGAGCTTCATGGAGGCGAAGCTGGGCACCTGCCCCCTTTCCTTCCATGCTTTGCCATTGTATATTGTATTGTTTTTTCTTTTTCTCTATAAAATTCTGTTTTTGCGAAGCTATGCATGGAGAGGGACAAGTCTGGCTGTAGATAACAAACAGAAAATGATAGAAGAGCCTACATCATATTGCTGCTATCTACTATAATTACCATTAATATAAGTACGAATGTATATATTAATATAAGTACGAATGTATATATTAATGATATTATATGCATTGCCAGGCCATTTCTTACGTCAATTACTGTTCACTGGTTTTTTTTTTAAAATTCGCCCTCTCTTTAATTTGTCTCAACCTCCGCCACTGTTAGCTAGTCCCGCTAGTGAAAACCTATTAGCACGGCTTCCTCTGGCTAGCAGCTAAGTAATTAGCTGCAAAGATCAAACAAGTGCTTACTTGTCCTAAGCATCAACGTCAACTTCCCCTTGATTCAGTCAAAAAAATAATTTCCAACCCAGTGACATATATCCCGGAACGGGGCAACCAACTCTTCTGCCAAATTTGCAGTCCTCGTGTTGACTCTTTGTGCATCTAAGACTACTACTCAGAGTATACATATACTGTACTACAGTATTAAGAAGCTAGGCCACGGATCTGTCTTGTCCACTAGCGGTAGCAGCGAACACCGGCACCGGCAGAGGAACTGAGGAAGTGCGTGTCAGCCATGGCCGCTTCTCGCCGCTCCTCCGTTGAGCTGCCCGTCGCCGACCCGGCGGCGGATCGAGACCAAGTCCGGCTGCGCCAGCTGGGCTACAAGCAGGAGCTCAAGCGAGGCCTCTCGTAAGCCAGCTAGCTAACTGCATGCCTTCGATTCTTTCGCTGCTGAACTGAATTGAAGTTCTGAGCTCTGTTTTTTCTTCTGCTACATGCTGGTGCAGCGTTCTTTCCAACTTCGCCCTGTCTTTCTCAATCATCTCCGTGCTCATGGGCGTGACGATCACCTACAACACCGGGCTGCGCTACGGCGGCCCGGTGTCCATGACGCTGGGGTGGTTGTTCGTCTACGTCCTCAACGGCTGCGTGGCGCTGTCCATGGCGGAGATCTGCTCGGCGTACCCGACCTCCGGCGGGCTCTACTACTGGAGCGCCAAGCTCGCCGGCAAGGACTGGGCTCCCTTTGCATCCTGGCTCACTGGATGGTACGTTAGTTCTATTCATTCACAATATTCTGTCGTGGCAAGCTCTGTTTTCGTTGGTTTCACAAATCTGCAATGCGCCAATTACTATATAGGAAACGAACAAATGATATGCCAAACAACAATGCATTCTGCTTTTATTATTTCTGTTAATATGACTTTTGTGGTATATTGCCATAGGAGACGACTTTTCCATTCATTTTGCCTAATCAAAGTTTCATCTTTTTTTTTTTTTTGTGTCTTGTCGTGTCGATCATGTGCAGGTTCAACATCGTGGGACAGGTACGCCGGCCCGATCATTCTTCCTTCGTCACAGGTTCATGCATACTGCATACATGACTGGCTGCAACATATATAAAGTATATCTATATTTTCGTATTTTAATTGGTGCGGAAATTATTCTTGATGATGTAGCTACTAGCTAGAAGGAGCACATTACACTAGCACTTAGTTTTGCGTGCTTTGGATAGTCAGCAGCTGGCTGCTAACGGCATCCCTGGCATAGTGGCATGTGGGATCGTTTCCATACGAAGGCCGACCGGCCAGCCGGCGCATTCCGAGGCATCATTCTATTAGTAGTCAACTTTACTAGTAATTTCTAATCATTTGAAAATTACTCCATGCATGTCTCATCAGTCACTAAGGGACGGAGTCCATTGATGTTCATCTAATGGTACGTATAGTTGAAGATATGACTGAGAGAACGACGTACATCAACGATTTCATTAGTAGAACGAAGATGCTCATCAGTCATCAATGGATGAAAACATATGCATGATTGACAAAGTAATTCGCAAAAAAACAATGTGATTGAGAAAGTAACAAAATTTTATTAGCCGGTGTTTTTAAGAATTGTATATGCATTTTATATACTAGCCCAAAAGCGCCAAAAGTTTGACTAGAACCGATCTCGAATGTCCATTTTGATGACCAGAGAGCACTTGGCATTCTTCTTGATTAAACTATGTCAACGAACGCACAGTGGGCAGGTACCACGAGCGTGGACTTCTCGTTGGCGCAGCTTGTGCAGGTGATCGTCCTGCTTGCCACCGGAGGGCTCAACGGCGGCGGCTACATGGCATCCAAGTACGTCGTGCTGGCCATCTATGGTGCCATCCTGGTCATACACGGCTTAATGAACAGCCTCCCTATCCAGTACCTCGCATGGTTCGGCCATCTCGGAGCATTCTGGAATACCGCAGGTATAAATACCATATATCCTTCTCAAGTTCTTAACGAATATACGGAGTACATATGTAGCATCAATTCACTAATACATGTAACGTTATTGCCTTATTGGTGATAAAAAAAATCTATGTAGGTACATTTGCTCTGGTGATCATCATTCCAGCTGTTGCGACGGAGAGGGCGAGCACGGAGTTCATCTTCACACATTTGAACACAGACAATGGCATGGGGATCCACGACAAGGCTTACATTCTCGCCTTGGGGCTGTTGATGAGCCAGTACTCGCTCATCGGCTATGACGCATCTGCACACATGGTATGGTAGTAACAACACTGTACAGCTACGTACTATATACTCGTGGTCTAATTTGACAAAATACGTACTCTGACGACGCTACGTTAATTGTGATGGTTACAATAATGCATAATGTGTGCGTGCAGACGGAGGAGACGAAGAACGCGGACTGGAGTGGTCCAATGGTGATCGTCACTTCCGTTGCTCTGTCCAGCGTCTTGGGATGGATTTACCTGGTGGCCTTGGCGTCGCTGATGACGGACATCCCCTACCTCCTGGACCCCGGCAACGACGCCGGCGGGTACGCCGTCGCGCAGGCTATGTACGACGCGTTCCACAGGAGGTTCGGCAGCGGCGTCGGTGGCATCGTTTGCCTGGGGATCGTCGCCGTCACTACCTTCCTCTGCGGCTCTGCGTGCGTCACCAGCAACTCAAGGTACTACGTGTTAACGAATTAGGCAATTTTCAGATTAAAAGCATGATTAAATCTAGAACATAAATCATGACAAATATATGAACTAGATTAAACATGTATGACATACTAGTATAGCAGATCAGCATATTCCACAGCATCAATATGACAAGCATTGATAGTCCAGCAGATAGATTAGATTGTACGAACGTCAAAATTAGATAAAGAGAATTATACCTTTCGGTTGTAGTAGTAGTAGATGGTGTTGAAGATGTAGCTGGCGGTGGTGATGGAGCGAGATCGCTGATGTCGATGTCGTCGATGTTGAAGTCGTCGTCAAAGTCGTCGATGAGAGGCGGGGGAGTATTCTTGATGATGACCCCGCGAGCTCTAGCACGACGAAGCCAACGCGCCGATGCACCCTTCGGAAGACGAGCCGTTGTGGAAGCTTTGGGAGCAGTCGCGCGAAGAACGCTTCCCAAAAACCTTATTCGTCTTCTCCCGGTGCAGGATCGCAAAGACGAGGGTTCCGGAGACCTGCTCACCCGGTCGCTGGTGCACGCAAGCGATCGGACTGGAGTAGCTACAGCGGCGGCGCAATAGCGAGTAGAGGCAAAAACCCTAGGATTAACTAGATGCGTTTTGGCGTGGCCGACAGGTTGCTTATATAGTCCTGTCCAACCAATCTCGTGTCGCGATCACGATCTAAATTGATTTAGGACTCTTAGTTTGTAACCGATTTGGACTCATGCAACTTGAAGGCCAAGAAACCAAAAAACGAAAACAGCAAAAGGAGATCGCGCTCCCGCAAGGCGAGGAGCCGGATTTCGGCGGACCATTCACGCAGGTGCCGCGCACCCGCGCCCTTCGCCCCGCCCCGCCCGGCCCGGCCCGGCGAGGCGAGGTGAGCGAGTGCGCGCGTGTAGACTTTTCTTACTCCTCCTCACACTAGACTTGAGGAAGTGGGGAGGACTTCTATATTTAAGTATGACTACCTCCACTTCCACAAGCAAGGTGGTACTAAAGAGTTCCCACATCCCCTCTTGCTCACATGAATGAGCCTTTGAGATTTATTAGGAATTTCACAATTGGTTATTGGGCCAAGCCCATATAAATTCCAACAATCCCCCACCAGATCTCAAATAACCATTTAGAGATTTGCCTGTTCTCACTACTGTTTGATATACCTGTGTTTCGGCAGAGACTGTGAAGTTGAACTTCCGCCTAGAACCTCAAGCTACACTCATCCACAACTTGAACAATGGACTATGCCTTGAATTGCAAGTTTTGTGTGAAAAAGCTTTGCTCAAAATCAAACTAGTACCTGGCTACCAATAGCCTTACTCCGTGGGTGGAGCATATACGTCGTACTCCCTGGTCTCTTCATGATTTTACTAGAGACCACCCAAGTCTCATAGACTGCGACGTTCTACAGTCGAAATCATATAGGCATGTTCTTTCAAGAATACTCTGTAGGACAACATCTTCGCTTGTTAAAGCCAATAAAACATGTTAAGGCATTAGCCAATCTACCATACAGTGCCTCAACGCTTTGAGAGTATTGCATCTTCACATAGAGAGGGTTATAATTATACTCTCCTCAGTTTACCAATAGTTTGTTCTTCCCAGATCCTAAGTCACGGGATCTCCGATCAAAAAGGTTGGGTTACTACTACTGTAAACTCATATGGGTCTCAAACCCATCTCCCTTGATGCTATTTCTATCACATTCTGTGATAGCCCTTTGGTAAAAGGATCTGCCAGGTTCTTGTCTGTTTGCACATAAGCCACAGTGATTACTCCGGAGTTTCTCAACTTTCTGACAGACTTCAAACGTCTTTTAACGTGTCTTGTTGACTTTGCATTATCCTTAGCACTATTTACTTTAGTGATCACTGTTTGGTTATCACAGTTCATAAGGATAGCTGGTATTGGTTTTTCAACCACCGGCAAGTCTGACAAGAGCTCACGCAGCCACTCTGCCTCTGCAGAAGCTGTATCCAAAGCAGTAAGTTCTGCTTCCATGGTAGATTTAGTCAAAATAGTCTGTTTACTAGACCTCCATGACACTACGCCACCTCCAAGAGTAAACACATACCCACTAGTGGCATAGATTTGATCAATATCAGAAATCCAGTTCGCATCACTATATCCCTCTAGCACAGCTGGGTGCCCAGAATAGTGAATCCCAAAACTCATTGTACCTTTGAGATAACGCAAGACCCTCTCAAGTGCAGGCCAATGATTATCACCCGGATTGGACATGTACCTACTCAACTTACACACGGCAAAAGAGATATCTGGTCTGGTTGCACTAGCTAGATACATGAGTGAACCAATTATCTGAGAATATCTCAATTGATCTCTAGCAATCTTCTTATTCTTTCTCAATGTCACACTAGGATCATAAGGTGTTAGAGTAGGCTTGCTATCCATAAAGCCAAAACGGCTCAAGACCTTCTCAACATAGTGAGATTGTGACAAGGTAATTCTACTATCTTCCTTAATCAGCTTAATGTTTAGAATTACATCAGCTTCTCCTAGATCTTTCATGTCAAAACTCTTTGACAAAAAAGACTTGACCTCATTAATAATATCAATGTTTGTTCCAAAGATTAGAATATCATCAACATATAAACATAATATAACAGATTGGCCCCCACCATGTCGATAATACACACACCTATCAGCTTCATTAACAGCAAAGCCCGCATTAGTTAAAGTAGTGTCAAACTTCTCATGCCATTGTTTAGGTGCTTGTTTCAAGCCATACAAAGACTTCAGTAATTTACACACCTTCTGCTCTTCACCTTTTACTACAAATCCATCTGGCTGATCCATATAAATCTCCTCATCCAACTCTCCATTAAGGAAAGCTGTCTTCACGTTCATTTGATGAACGAGAAGATCATACGAGGCAGCCAGAGAAAGTAGCACTCGAATAGTGGTCATTCTAGCAACAGGTGAATAAGTATTAAAGAAATCTTCGCCTTCCTTCTGGGTATAACCCTTAGCCACAAGCCGAGCCTTGTACTTGTCAATAGTACCATCAGGCCTAAGCTTCTTTTTGAACACCCACTTACATCTAATTGGTTTACAACCAAAAGGTAGCTCAGATAACTCCCAAGTTCTATTAAAAAGAATTGAGTCCATCTCACTACGAACAGCTTCTTTCCAATCATCTGCATCTGGAGATGCGTATGCCTCTGTAATAGAAGTAGGAATATCGTCCATAAGATACACAATGAAATCATCACCAAAGGATTTTGCAATCCTTCGTCTCTTGTTCCTCGCAGGAACTTCATTGTCATTCTCCTCAAAGACTTTTTCAGGTGGTTGCTCAAATGATTCAATAGAAGACTCAATAGGTACCGTAAAATCAAGAGCTATCTCAGAGGAAAATCTAGCATTGCTACACATATCTTTCATAGGGAATATATTTTCAAAAAATGTAGCATCACGAGATTCAAATATTGTATCAACATGTATATCAGGAACTTCAGATTTTACTACTAAAAATCTATAGGCAATGCTATGGTGAGCATATCCTAGAAAGACACAATCCACAGTCTTCGGTCCAAGCTTACGCTTCTTAGAAATTGGAACATTGACTTTCGCCAAACATCCCCACGTGCGCAAGTATGAAAGTGATGGTTTCCTTCCAATCCAATTCTCATATGGAGTTGTCTCTTTATTTCTGTTTGGAATTCTATTCAGGACATGACTCGCAGTCAATAGAGCTTCCCCCCACCATGCCTTAGATAGACCAGCATTGTCTAACATGGCGTTCACCAAGTCAGTCAGCGTGCGGTTTTTCCTCTCGGCAATCCCGTTTGATTCGGGCGAATAGGGAGCTGTCCTCTCATGAATAATACCATGTTCCGCACAGAACTCATCAAATAATATAGAAAAATATTCACCACCACGATCTGACCTTAGATGTTTAATTTTTCTCTCTAGTTGATTTTTAACTTCAGCGTTATAGATTTTAAAGTAGTCTAGCGTTTCATCTTTAGTTTTAAGCAAGTAAACATAGCAAAATCTAGTTGCATCATCAATTAAAGTCATGAAATATTTCTTTCCACCTTTTGTCAACACACCATTCATCTCGCAAAGATCAGAATGTATGAGTTCTAGAGGTGCCAAGTTTCTCTCCTCTGCTGCCCTATGAGACTTTCGAGGTTGCTTAGATTGCACACAGTTATGACACTTAGAACCTTTGGCAATAGTGAGATCTGGAATTAAATTCAGGCTAGACAAACGTGACATCAATCCAAAGTTAACATGACATAAGCGAGAATGCCAAACACTGGAATTATCATTAATCGTGCCACAAATATGATTCACTGACTTATTACAAAAATCTGCCAAAGATAGGCGGAACAAGCCTCCGCAATCATAGCCTTTACCAATAAATTATCCATGCTTAGACATGACTACTTTATTAGACTCTAACACTACCTTAAACCCATCTCTCAATAGAAGGGAGACGCTAACAAGGTTCTTGCGAATAGTAGGGACATGATGTACGTTCTTCAGCTGCACGATCTTTCCCGAAGTAAACTTCAGATCTACCGTGCCAACACCATGAACAGAAGCATGTGACCCATTCCCCATCAGGACGGAGGAACCTTGGAGCCCCTGGTAAGAAGAAAACAAAGAGATATCAGCACACATGTGAATATTAGCACCTGTATCAACCCACCAACTTAGAGATTGAAACACTGAAAGTACAGTAGGAAAATTACCATACCCGTCATCAGCACTGCTAGCAGTCACGAGGTGAATTTTCTTTTTCTCTTTCTTGTCCGCTCGCTCCGGATAATCTTTAGCAAAATGACCAAGCTCTCCACACGCGAAGCAAGGTAGCTCTGCTTTGTCTTTCTTCTTCTTCTTAAAGGCAGTATTTTGTTTGGCATTGAAAGCAGGTTGCTTAGGCTTTCCCTTGTTCTTGCCATGGTTTCTCTGGACAAAGTGGGTGCTAGATTTTTCCTCGTTCCCCTTCTCAATGTTATCTTTAGCCCGAGCTTTTTCCTCGACATCAAGAGATGCTATCAGGTTTTCAACTGATATTTTCTGTCTCTTGTGTTTGAGACTTGTGGCGAAATTCCTCCATGAAGAAGGCAATTTAGCAATAATGCACCCAGCCACAAACTCATCGGGTAAGACACATTTAAGGAGTTCAAGTTCCTTAGCCAGGCGCTGAATCTCATGAGCTTGCTCGACTACTGATTTGTTAGCAACCATCTTGTAGTCATTAAAGCTCTCCATGGTATACAGCTCTTTGCCTGCATATGAAGCACCATAAGTAGCATTCAGATGATCCCATAAAGCCTTTGCGTCTCTTAAGTGCATCATAGTATCAAATAGATAATCTGAAAGCACATTACGCACAGCTCCCACAAAGATATCATTAGCTTCCTGGAATTTTCTCTGATCTTCATCAGAGATGTTTCCCTCAGGCATGCCATCTTTGATCCAGAAAATTTTCATGGCAGTAAGCCAATCAGTGACCTTGACAGACCACCTTTTAAAATACGCACCAGAAAACTTTTTCGGCCTCAGCGCATCAACAAAACTAGCCATAGATAATTCTAAAAACAGCCTATAATAAGGTTTTTGGATTGTTAACGAATTAGGCAATTTCCAGATTAAAAGCATGATTAAATCTAGAACATAAATCATGACAAATATATGAACTAGATTAAACATGTATGGCATACTAGTATAGCAGATCAGCATATTCCACAGCATCAATATGACAAGCATTGATAGTCCAGCAGATAGATTAGATTGTACGAACGTCAAAATTAGATAAAGAGAATTATACCTTTCGGTTGTAGTAGTAGTAGATGGTGTTGAAGATGTAGCTGGCGGTGGTGATGGAGCGAGATCGCTGATGTCGATGTCGTCGATGTTGAAGTCGTCGTCAAAGTCGTCGATGAGAGGCGGAGGAGTATTCTTGATGACGACCCCGCGAGCTCTAGCACGACGAAGCCGGCTGTCACAGAACCTCCTAATTATGATGGCCCACAAGTACCCGTCATTGTCATAATGACCTCTGACAGCCGTACTTATGTTCACCATAACATAAAAGGCCTGCTTTCCTCCGAACAGGATCCAATCACAGGAGTATTGCAATATTACAACAGTTTATTCAAAATATTCAACAGAGTAAAGTAGCGGAAGTCTTACAATAACGTAGGGTTACAAACCAGTTTTTAAATCTCAAACCTTATGTAACATTATTACAAACCATTAGTAGAGAAGTATCGGTAGTAACTTTATTACATCACACAAATGAGATGCCTTGCCCAAAGGCCACACAGTCTACTCGTCGTCGCTTTCTTCAACCACAACGGTCATGCGACAAGGCTCGAAGCAGACTTATTCATGAACCGCACCTGCAACAAGGGGTTCAACAAACCCTGAGTACGAGAGTACTCAACAAGACTTACCCGACTAAGACAAAGACTCCAAGGGCATGTTAGCTTTGGGGAATCAAGGTACGGGTATTCAAGAATCAAATTTTCTTTTGCAGAAAAGCTTACTAACGTAAGTCCTTATCTTCAATATTTTACTTTTACCATTGATGGTTCATTAACCAAATCTAGGTGATCCTAATCTAGATCAAAGTAATTATCATCAAAACACTTCTCATTCTTTCTTTTCACATTTCAGTTCTTAACTACGATGTTGGTGCAAGGCCAAGACTCCTTTCTCGTGGAGCAACGACGATTCGAACCGCTTCATTTACCTAGTTGGGGATTCCTAACCACACGACATATGTAGAACCGAATCTAGCATATATCAACTCTTACCCGAATAACCCAAAACCAGAACGTGTCCATCGCCAACCGAGAGCACAGTACTCCTCGAACCCGGCCCAATTCTAGCCCCGAGGGTACACACTACTCTCGCCATCTCTCCACTCCTAGTGTGAGGTTAGACGTTCTCGTAATGGACTAGCCAAAGTAAGGCTTTACCCGACACGGGTACATGTCTAGTACTAATAAAAACTCCATGACGCGAGGGCCAACAACGTACGGTCCTTAACTGATAAGGCGGAAACAATACATTGGGACTCCTCTCCCAATGCACGTTAGCAGTGGCCAAACCACCCGCCCGATCTTACAAGTTCATTTGCATATTTCAATATTCATTAAGGATGCCGTCATGGCCGAGTAAACACTCATTTAAAAGCTTAACTTCTAAGCATAGCGAAGCATACTACGCATTTTTAGTAAACCAGGTATCAAGGTTAATATCGCAATAATCAAGGATGATAATGCAGCAATTAGGTTATCACTCAACTCCTAATTACTTAATGCAATAAACCATAATATAAATAATAAAACATTTGTAAAATTCAAGGTAGGGTTTAAATGCACCGGGGCTTACCTTGCTCTGACGAGGCAAAAGACTCGGACTCACAGACTCCAACTTCTGGTCTGGAACCCACTGACGATAGCTCTTCTCCGGAAGCTTGCTCGACGACTCCGACTTCTTCGAAAGCGGAGACTACACGAATACATAACATGCTTTAACATGATGCTCGATGATAAACATGATGCTTAATGATAACATGCTACGAGTTATGACTTGAGTACAACTTCCCTTCACGATACAGTCGCAAACCGAAAACCTACTAACTAGTAGCGGAGATTTCTAGCGATACCAGCTTTTAACCTAACAAGTTACTAACAAACTCAAACATGGAATTAAGGTGCCAAAGATCACCAAAGGGTAGTGACCTAAGGACATCACTCAATCAAAAGGGCACACAACACTTAAAGTTCTCAAATTAACATTTATTTACTATTTAAATAATTAGGGCATAATTAGAAGTTGATCAAACTTTATCTAAATAAGCTCAAACTTTTTTTATGGGTTAAGAATGATTTATAACAGTGTCATAATAAATTTCACAATTTTTGGATAAATAAATTAATTATTAAAATTCCTGGAAGTTGCATTTAATCTTTAATGGAACTAATTAATTCTACTGCATAAAGTATTCAAATTCATGATTTAACATTTTTCCTAGATAGTTTATACATTGAGAAGCTTATACAAAAATTTTCATGAATTTTGGAACTCTACACAATTTTTAATGAAATAAACAAATAATAGCACTATTCATTTATTTGAAAAAGAAAAACAAAAACGAAATCGGACCGATTCTCTTTTTCTCCCGCGGTCCGGCCCAACCAGACGGCCCGCGTGCGCGCCCGCGCGCTCGCGCTCGCGACCGGCCCAACCGCGCGGCATAGCAGCGGCCTGCCTCCGCCCGCGCGCGCCTGCTCTCCCTCTCTCTCTCGCTGACACCGCGTCCCCACCTGTCATCGCCTTCCTCCCGCTCGCCCGCTCTCTCCCGCGTGCCCGCGCTCTCTCCCACGGTGGCCGGCCGATGACCGGTGCCTCGGTCGACAAACCGAACTGACTAACACCTTCCACATCACCTCATGACTCCGTTTTGCTACTAAACACCCTGGCTCGAGCTCTAGCGACTAGCGAGCGACGGCGATGGCGGCACGGCGGTCACGGAAGCAGCACGCCGGCGACTACAAAGCGGTAGAGGCTAAATTGAAAGGTCGGGAAGCATCAGTGGCTCACCGCGGTTGCAGTGAAGCTCTCGGTGGCGACGGGGAACGGCTGGAGTGGCCTGGCCACGGGAAGGCGAGGTTGGCGGGCAGTCGCCGGAGGCGAGCACGGGAACAGGCGGTGCGGTGGTTCAGATGCGAGAACGGTGAACTCCGGTGGTCCACGAGGTGCGCGAGGCCGAGGCGGAGCTAGTGGTGTGGTTGGCGTGGCCGGAGACGGCTTGGTGGCGGCAGCGGCGAGCGGCGGAGCTGCGGTGGCGATGGTGGCGAAAACGGAGAAGGTCACGGTGAACGTCGGTATTTATAGCAGGCGATCGCGGCTACAGAGCAGCACTGCTGCGTCGTTGCGCTGGCGATCCTGGCGCGCGCGAGAAGGCCGTGGAAGCGGCCACGGCGGCGATCGGCCGGCGCCCATACCGGCCGGTGGCCGACGGTCATCGGCTCGGCACTGTAGCATTCCCCCCCCAAACTCTGAAATTTAAACTGATTTTTCAAATTACTTTCAAATTTATATAGCAACTTGAAAAACTTCCAATGTATGAAATCTTCAGAATTTCAAGATCTACAAGTTTGGTATTTAACACTTTTTCAAATTCTCACTGGATTTTGAAATTTGGTTTTAAATTCAAAAGGGGACACAATTTGCAGATTTGGTAATTTAGAAATTACTTTTGATTTTATATTGAAACTTCAAAATCTCCAAACATCAAAGTTGTATATCTTGGCCAGACCAACAACTTTGCTGTTTAAAACTTTTTCAAATTCTGCCTCCATTTTGAGATCTTAGTTTGGGGACAAAAATGAATTAAATCTGAAATTTGTTTATTTTTAAAATTGCTCCATATTTTACACTAAAACTTTGAAAACTCAAAACACCAAAGTTGTAGCCCTTGAAAAGTTCTACAAACTTGGTTTTGAACTTTTTCCCAAATTTTGCTTAGATTTTGAATTATTTCAAAAGGGGTAAAACAGAGTTTTGAAATTTAGGGTTTTCGGAGGAATTTTAAATTGGAATTTGTTGCTACTTTGATTTGTTATTACTTAGTGATCAAAACCTCACCCAAGGGCATCATTTGGACCAACATGACATGGTTGACCAAATGCCACTCTTGGTTGACCAATTTGCTTTTGAAATTCTTTTACATGTCTCCCCAGATTTGAATTCGAATTCGAATCGGAAAACTCGTGCCAAGTTTTGGGACTCCAACTCAAACTCAAATTTGGAGATTCATTTTAGATGTTGTACTTGAGTTCATACCCTACACTTGACACTATTGTGCAACACGGTCACACACCTCAAATTACGTAGGGCATGGACTAAGTATTTGCGGTGGCATTTGAATTTAGGGTTTTCGGGTTCGGAGCACACCACGGAGAAACACATCCAACCTAGATAAGTAAACTTGTTTTAGTTGATGCATAACAAAGTTAACCTAACAGGGATGCTTTGCAATGCATTATGATGACATGGCAGATTAATTAGCACTATAACACCCGAGGTGTTACAACCCTTCCCCCTTAAAGAAATCTCGTCCCGAGATTTAAAGCCTTGAGTTAAGTAATGGAAAAGGAAACGTGTCAAGCAAACACGTCCAAGACTTGTCTACAAAACAGGTAGGGGTTTTTCTACATTACAAAGATTTTAAAAGGATAGGTTACAGTTTAGAGAAGAAATTGCAACCTAGATAGAAGCAAAGAACTCGGGGAAATTCTCCAACAGATAATCTTCCGATTCCCATGTGGCTTCTTCTTCTGAATGTTGATCCCATTGTATCTTGTACCATTTAATTGTTCTACTCCGGGTAACACGATCCTTTCGATCCAAAACTCGGACAGGATATTCAGAATATGTCAAATCAGGCTCAAGTTCAACCCCCTCCACATCAACAACTTGATCAGACACTTGCAGACACTTCTTCATTTATGATACATGAAATACATTGTGCACGGCTGACAGTTGTTCAGGCAGCTTTAATCTATATGCCACCTTCCCACATTTTTCAATGATTTGGTAGGGTCCAATATAACGGGGTGCAAGCTTGCCTTTGACTCCAAATCTACTAACTCCTTTCATGGGTGACACTTTCAGATAAACATAATCTCTCACTTTAAACATCAAGGGTCTACACCTTTTATCTGCATAACTCTTCTGTCGAGACTGAGCAACTTTTAAATTCTTCTGTATCTGCCTAACCTTTTCTTCCGTTTTCTTCACCAGATCAACTCCATAAAACCATCTTTCTCCTGGTTCTGACCAGTTCAACGGAGTTCTACACCTGCGGCCATACAATGCTTCAAACGGTGCCATTTTGATACTCTCTTGATAACTATTATTGTATGAGAATTCTGCTAACGGTAAACATTCATCCCATTGATCTTGATAGGTGAGAGCACAAGATCTTAACATATCTTCCAAAATTTGATTTACTCTTTCAGTCTGTCCCCTAGTTTGCGGATGATAGGCTGTGCTGTAAAGAAGTTTAGTACCTAATGACTTTTGAAACTGTCTCCAAAATTGCGAAACAAACTGAGTACCCCTGTCAGTAACAATTGTTTTGGGTATTCCATGTAAACTCATAATCCGAGCAACATATATTTCTGCATATCTAGATGCTCTATAGTCAACCTTCACAGGTACAAAGTGAGCTGACTTAGTCAAACGATCCACAATGACCCAAATTGAATCAAAGCCTCTTGAGGTCTTGGGTAACCCAGTAATGAAATCCATACTAATATCTTCCCACTTCCAAGATGGGATGGGCAAGGGTTGTAACATTCCTGCCGGCTTCAAATGTTCAACTTTCACTCTGTGACAAGTATCACATCTGGCAACATACTTAGCAATCTCAATTTTCATTTTTGTCCACCAGAATCTCTGTTTCAAATCTTGATACATCTTATTACTCCCTGGATGAAGAGAAAACCTTGTACTATGTGCTTCATCAAGAATAAGCTGACGTAACTCTGGAACCTTTGGGACCACTAGCCGGTTCTTAAACCATAACACATCTGCATCATCAATACTGAAATCTGTTTGTTGACCAGTTCTAACTTTTTCTTTGATGTAAGCTATTCCAGAATTCTTTCTCTGAGCAGACACAATCTGATCTTTGATTGTTGATTCCACTGTGACATTAGTCAACTGACCTTGTTGAACTATTTCAATATTCAACTTTTCCAATTCGTAACACAAACTGTAATCCATTGGCTTCACAGTCATACAATTGCAATGATTCTTTCTACTGAGTGCATCAGCAACAACATTTGCTTTTCCAGGGTGATAGTGTACTTCCAAATCATAATCCTTTATCAACTCAAGCCACCTTCTTTGCCTCATATTCAATTCTGACTGAGTAAAGATATACTTCAAGCTTTTGTGATCTGTATACATGTGGCAAGTATTACCCAACAAGTAATGACGCCAGATTTTCAATGCATGAACCACATCTGCTAGTTCAAGATCATGTGTCGGATAATGTTCTTCATGGCGCTTCAATTGTCTCGAGGCATAAGCAATTACTCTACCTTCTTGCATCAATACACAACCAAGGCCAACACCCGAGGCATCACAGTAAACATCAAATGGCTTTTCTATATCTGGCTGTGCCAAAACTGGAGCAGTTGTCAATGACTTCTTTAGAATTCTAAAAGCTTTCTCACATTCTGGATACCATATAAACTTAGTTTGATTCTTCAACAACTCTGTGATTGGCTTGGCTACTTTTGAAAAGTCAGGTATGAATCGACGGTAATAACCCGCCATTCCTAGAAAACTTCGGACTTCATGAACTGAGATTGGTGGCTTCCAATTCAAAATATCTTTCACCTTGCCAGGATCTACTGCTACTCCTTCGGCTGACAATACATGTCCTAAGAATTGCACTTCTCTTAACCAAAACTCACACTTACTGAACTTGGCATACAGTTGATGATCTCTCAGACGAGTCAGGACTACTCTGAGGTGCTCAACATGCTCTTCTTTACTTTTGGAGTATACCAGAATATCATCAATAAAAACAACCACAAACTTGTCAAGTTCCGGCATGAAAACTGAGTTCATCAGATACATGAAATGTGCCGGTGCATTGGTGAGACCAAAAGACATAACTAGGTACTCATATAGTCCATATCTAGTGGTGAATGCAGTCTTTGGGATATCTTCAGGTCGAATCTTAATTTGATGGTACCCCGATCGAAGATCGATCTTTGAAAATACCTTTGCCCCCGCAAGCTGATCAAAGAGTAGATCAATGCGCGGCAATGGATATTTATTCTTAATGGTTACTTCATTCAGTGGTCGATAGTCAACACACATCCTTAAAGTCTGATCTTTCTTCTTAACAAAAAGGGCCGGACATCCCCACGGTGATGAACTGGGTCTGATAAAACCTTTGTCACGTAACTCTTGCAATTGCTCCTTAAGTTCTGCCAATTCATTGGGTGGCATTCTGTAAGCTCTCCGGGATATTGGGGCAGTACCCGGTTTTAACTCGATCACAAACTCTACATCTCTGTCCGGTGGCAGACCTGGTAGATCATCTGGAAACACATCTAGAAATTCATAGACTACCGGTATATCACAAATCTCTTGTACTGAAGTTGCACATATCCTTTCAACTGTTCTCTTTGGGATAGGAAGTTGGATAAGAAGATGAGATTTATTATCTGGCAAGTTCAACCTTATAGTCCTGTGCAGTGCATCTATAAGGGCTCCTCTTTGGTACATCCAATTCATACCCAGGATTACATCTATATCCTGTTTCTATAATATTATCATTGAGGTAGGGAATATATGCCCACCTAGTTCTATAGGTACGTCACGTACCATCTCCTTAGTACACAGTCGTCCCCCGGACGACTGGATAAAGAAATCTTCTTGTGTTCCCACAATTGGAATGTCATGCTTAACAACAAAGGTGCGATTTATGAATGTATGCGATGCACCTGAATCAAATAACAGTACTGTTGGATGATTAGCAACAGGGAACATACCCATCATAACAGGTTCTCCCTCTGGGATTGCACTTGCTTGAGTGTAGAACACACGTCCGGTCTTCTTCTTCTCACCCTTACCCTTCTGAACATTCAGATTGTTATTCTTGCTCTGAGGTTGTTGCTGTTGTGGTACGGGAGCTCTGGGATAGTTGGGATTGTACTGCCTTGGATACGGGCAGTCCTTGGAAAAGTGACCTGGCTTTCCACAATTGTAGCAGGAAAAGTTATGGGTGGCTGGAGTCTGGTTTCGAATACCAGGGGCATTCGGCTGTTGTGTAAATTGCGAGGTTGCGGCAGGACGGAAAAACGTCTGCGGCCGAGCTTGGTATTGCGGTGGACGATAAGTTGGGCGGAAATGGTTCTGAGGGTGGTAAATAAACTTCTGGCGCTTCTTAATGCCGCCAGACGGGCTAGAAAACACTTGTTTCTTTTTCTTTGACTCTTTGTGCAGTCGGGACTTCTCTTCTGACGCAATAGCCACATTGACTATCTCATGGTACGTGGCATTATAACAGGTGACCAATGCTTCCTGGATTCTGGTACTCAAACCTTTCATGAAACAACTCTTTTTCTTCGCATCGGTGTTCACATATTCAGCTGCATACTGGGACAGATGATTGAATTTGCCCACATATTGTAAAACTGTCTGGTTTCCTTGCTTCAGCGAGAGAAACTCTTCTAATTTCATGGCCATGACACCATCAGGAATGTAGTGTGCTCTAAAAGCATCATGAAACTCTTGCCAAGTGACACGGTGGCCAACAGGCCGTGCAGCGACCAGATTCGCCCACCACGCCCCTACGGCACCTCTAAGCTGTTGTGCTGCAAACACGGGCTTCTGGTGCTCCGTGCACTGTAGAAGGTCAAACTTTTGTTCCATGGTGCGGAGCCAGTCATCCGCCTCTAGCGGCTCATCTGCCTTTGAAAACACTGGTGGACGGGTATCGGTGAAATCCACATAAGTGGTTTCTCCTCCATTGTTACGACCTCGACGACCCTGGTTTCCATTCTGATTCTGATTCTGATTCTGAGCCATCAAGGTAGTGGCATTAACCAGTGCGGCAATAGCTTCTGCCAAGGTGGGTGGAAACGGTGGGGGATTTGGAGTATTGTCCCCTCCCTGGGAAGTTCCAGTACCGTCCATCTGTTGTACACAAACCATGTTTATTTACATCGCTTTATTGAATTAAAAAGTAGTTAATACAGTACTAGTACACACACAAACTTATCTTACATTATTTCATTACAAACTTGCTCGCAAGCAAGAAACTACCCACTAAGGTTCTTAGAAAGCAGAAAAGACTACTATATTACACAACCATTCAGGTCGACCCTTCACTCCTCATCATCATCACTGATCACGATCACTCCATCCTCAACCTCTGGAGCACTTGCACCAGTGACATGACTTGCATCATCCCCACTTTCCATCATGTGTTCATCTTCTTCCGGATTTTCCTCATCATTGTCCTCTCCATCAGGAACAACCACGGCACCAACATCATCTTCCACTGCCTGGGGCTGATGATCGGGATTCATCAGATCATGTAGCCTATGGACCTCCTCATGCAGAATAGTGTTGTACTGCTCCAGGTGTGTCGCATATAGCTCCAACTCTCGAACACGAGCCCTAGCCTCTGTCTCCTTTTCCAGAGACTCGTTCTGGAACTGCTTCCAAAAACGCATGTTGCGCTTCAGTCGCTCTACCTCTGATGTAAGCCTTGCAACCTCTGATTCCGAATTCGGGTTCGGATTGCGGCTACTGCTTGCTCCATCACCTCTGGCGGCCAACTGATGACGCGGCACTCCTTGCGGACCCGTTTTCTTGCGAGGAGTCGTCTTCACACGTGCCATCCTAAAGCAAGATAGAATTAGGACGATGAGAACAGATAGGGGGATCTGAAGGTTAGCATGAATATGATTGAACCTTACTTAACCCAAACCACTTTAAAAGGGAAGGTAACTTAAGCAGGTTAATTAAACATGATGCATGCACCGTACTTACGATCTAACAGAAAAGATTAAGTAACACATGCAATATTTATAACATAGGGCACTATAGCATGATACTTCACTACGAAGCTTTTAAATATGAGCTAAGGAAACTATAGAATAGATTAAGATAAGCAAAAGCAATTTGGACCAAAATATCAATATTAAGTTTATTTGACTCAAATCATTTTGAAGTTTTGTAAAGTAATACTACAATAACTCAAGTGATTATGCTCTGGTACCAGCTGTCACAGAACCTCCTAATTATGATGGCCCACAAGTACCCGTCATTGTCATAATGACCTCTGATAGCCGTACTTATGTTCACCATAACTTAAAAGGCCTGCTTTCCTCCGAACAGGATCCAATCACAGGAGTATTGCAATATTACAACAGTTTATTCAAAATATTCAACAGAGTAAAGTAGCGGAAGTCTTACAATAACGTAGGGTTACAAACCAGTTTTTAAATCTCAAACCTTATGTAACATTATTACAAACCATTAGTAGAGAAGTATCGGTAGTAACTTTATTACATCACACAAACGAGATGCCTTGCCCAAAGGCCACACAATCTACTCGTCGTCGCTTTCTTCAACCACGACGGTCATGCAACAAGGCTCGAAGCAGACTTGTTCATGAACCGCACCTGCAACAAGGGGTTCAACAAACCCTGAGTACGAGAGTACTCAACAAGACTTACCCGACTAAGACAAAGACTCCAAGGGCATGCTAGCTTTAGGGAATCAAGGTACGGGTATTCAAGAATCAAATTTTCTTTTGCAGAAAAGCTTACTAACGTAAGTCCTTATCTTCAATATTTTACTTTTACCATTGATGGTTCATTAACCAAATCTAGGTGATCCTAATCTAGATCAAAGTAATTATCATCAAAACACTTCTCATTCTTTCTTTTCACATTTCAGTTCTTAACTACGATGTTGGTGCAAGGCCAAGACTCCTTTCTCGTGGAGCAACGATGATTCAAACCGCTTCATTTACCCAGTTGGGGATTCCTAACCACACGACATATGTAGAACCGAATCTAGCATATATCAACTCTTACCCGAATAACCCAAAACCAGAACGTGTCCATCGCCACCCGAGAGCACAGTACTCCTCAAACCCGGCCCAATTCTAGCCCCGAGGGTACACACTACTCTCGCCATCTCTCCACTCCCAGTGCGAGGTTAGACGTTCTCGTAATGGACTAGCCAAAGTAAGGCTTTACCCGACACGGGTACATGGCTAGTACTAATAAAAACTCCATGACGCGAGGGCCAACAACGTACGGTCCTTAACTGATAAGGCGGAAACAATACATTAGGACTCCTCTCCCGATGCACGTTAGCAGTGGCCAAACCACCCGCCCGATCTTACAAGTTCATTTGCATATTTCAATATTCATTAAGGATGCCGTCATGGCCGAGTAAACACTCATTTAAAAGCTTAACTTCTAAGCATAGCGAAGCATACTACGCATTTTTAGTAAACCAGGTATCAAGGTTAATATCGCAATAATCAAGGATGATAATGCAGCAATTAGGTTATCACTCAACTCCTAATTACTTAATGCAATAAATCATAATATAAATAATAAAACATTTGTAAAATTCAAGGTAGGGTTTAAATGCACCGGGGCTTGCCTTGCTCTGACGAGGCAAAAGACTCGGACTCACAGACTCCAACTTCTGGTCCGGAACCCACTGACGATAGCTCTTCTCCGGAAGCTTGCTCGACGATTCCGACTTCTTCGAAAGCGGAGACTACACGAATACATAACATGCTTTAACATGATGCTCGATGATAAACATGATGCTTAATGATAACATGCTACGAGTTATGACTTGAGTACAACTTCCCTTCACGATACAGTCGCAAACCGAAAACCTACTAACTAGTAGCGGCGATTTCTAGCGATACCAGCTTTTAACCTAACAAGTTACTAACGAGCTCAAACATGGAATTAAGGTGCCAAAGATCACCAAAGGGTAGTGACCTAAGGACATCACTCAATCAAAAGGGCACACAACACTTAAAGTTCTCAAATTAACATTTATTTACTATTTAAATAATTAGGGCATAATTAGAAGTTGATCAAACTTTATCTAAATAAGCTCAAACTTTTTCTATGAGTTAAAAATGATTTATAACAGTGTCATAATAAATTTCACAATTTTTGGATAAATAAATTAATTATTAAAATTCCTGGAAGTTGCATTTAATCTTTAATGGAACTAATTAATTCTACTGCATAAAGTATTCAAATTCATGATTTAACATTTTTCCTAGATAGTTTATACATTGAGAAGCTTATACAAAAATTTTCATCAATTTTGGACCTCTACACAATTTTTAATGAAATAAACAAATAATAGCACTATTTATTTATTTGAAAAAGAAAAACAAAAACGAAATCGGGCCGATTCTCTTTTTCTCCCGCGGTCCGGCCCAACCAGACGGCCCGCGTGCGCGCCCACGCGCTCGCGCTCGCGACCGGCCCAACCACGCGGCCCAGCAGCGGCCTGCCTCCGCCCGCGCGCGCCTGCTCTCCCTCTCTCTCTCGCTGACACCGCGTCCCCACCTGTCATCGCCTTCCTCCCGCTCGCCCGCTCTCTCCCGCGTGCCCGCGCTCTCTCCCACGGTGGCCGGCCGATGACCGGTGCCTCGGTCGACAAACCGAACTGACCAACACCTTCCACATCACCTCATGACTCCGTTTTGCTACTAAACACCCTGGCTCGAGCTCTAGCGACTAGCGAGCGACGGCGATGGCGGCACGGCGGTCACGGAAGCAGCACGCCGGCGACTACAAAGCGGTAGAGGCTAAATTGAAAGGTTGGGAAGCATCAGTGGCTCACCGCGGTTGCAGTGAAGCTCTCGGTGGCGACGGGGAACGGCTGGAGTGGCCTGGCCACGGGAAGGCGAGGTTGGCGGGCAGTCACCGGAGGCGAGCACGGGAACAAGCGGTGCGGTGGTTCGGATGCGAGAACGGTGAACTCCGGTGGTCCACGAGGTGCGCGAGGCCGAGGCGGAGCTAGTGGTGTGGTTGGCGTGGCCGGAGACGGCTTGGTGGCGGCAGCGGCGAGCGGCGGAGCTGCGGTGGCGATGGTGGCGAAAACGGAGAAGGTCACGGTGAACGTCGGTATTTATAGCAGGCGATCGCGGCTATAGAGCAGCACTGCTGCGTCGTTGCGCTGGCGATCCTGGCGCGCGTGAGAAGGCCGTGGAAGCGGCCACGGCGGCGATCGGCCGGTGCCCATACCGGCCGGTGGCCGACGGTCATCGGCTCGGCACTGTAGCATCCCCCCCCCAAACTCTGAAATTTAAACTGATTTTTCAAATTACTTTCAAATTTGTATAGCAACTTGAAAAACTTCCAATGTATAAAATCTTCAGAATTTCAAGCTCTACAAGTTTGGTATTTAACACTTTTTCAAATTCTCACTGGATTTTGAAATTTGGTTTTAAATTCAAAAGGGGACACAATTTGCATATTTGGTAATTTAGAAATTACTTTTGATTTTATATTGAAACTTCAAAATCTCCATACATCAAAGTTGTATATCTTGGCCAGACCAACAACTTTTCTGTTTAAAACTTTTTCAAATTCTGCCTCCATTTTGAGATCTTAGTTTGGGGACAAAAATGAATTAAATCTGAAATTTGTTTATTTTTAAAATTGCTCCACATTTTACACTAAAACTTTGAAAACTCAAAACACCAAAGTTGTAGCCCTTGAAAAGTTCTACAAACTTGGTTTTGAACTTTTTCCCAAATTTTGCTTAGATTTTGAATTATTTCAAAAGGGGTAAAACAGGGTTTTGAAATTTAGGGTTTTCGGAGGAATTTTAAATTGGAATTTGTTGCTACTTTGATTTGTTATTACTTAGTGATCAAAACCTCACCCAAGGGCATCATTTGGACCAACATGACATGGTTGACCAAATGCCACTCTTGGTTGACCAATTTGCTTTTGAAATTCTTTTACATGTCTCCCCAGATTTGAATTCGAATTCGAATCGAAAAACTCGTGCCAAGTTTTGGGACTCCAATTCAAACTCAAATTTGGAGATTCATTTTAGATGTTGTACTTGAGTTCATACCCTACACTTGACACTAGTGTGCAACACGGTCACACACCTCAAATTACGTAGGGCATGGACTAAGTATTTGCGGTGGCATTCGAATTTAGGGTTTTTGGGTTCGGAGCACACCACGGAGAAACACATCCAACCTAGATAAGTAAACTTGTTTTAGTTGATGCATAACAAAGTTAACCTAACAGGGATGCTTTGCAATGCATTATGATGACATGGCAGATTAATTTGCACTATAACACCCGAGGTGTTACACCGACGCGCCGATGCACCCTTCGGAAGACGAGCCGTTGTGGAAGCTTTGGGAGCAGTCGCGCGAAGAACGCTTCCCAAAAACCTTATTCGTCTTCTCCCGGTGCAGGATCGCAAAGACGAGGGTTCCGGAGACCTGCTCACCCGGTCGCTGGTGCACGCAAGCGATCGGACTGGAGTAGCTACAGCGGCGGCGCAATAGCGAGTAGAGGCAAAAACCCTAGGATTAACTGGATGCGTTTTGGCGTGGCTGGCAGGTTGCTTATATAGTCCTGTCCAACCAATCTCGTGTCGCGATCACGATCTAAATTGATTTAGGACTCTTAGTTTGTAACTGATTTGGACTCATGCAACTTGAAGGCCAAGAAACCAAAAAACGAAAACAGCAAAAGGAGATCGCGCTCCCGCAAGGCGAGGAGCCGGATTTCAGCGGACCATTCACGCAGGTGCCGCGCACCCGCGCCCTTCGCCCCACCCCGGCGAGGCGAGCGAGCGCGCGCGTGTGGACTTCTCTTACTTCTCTCACACTAGACTTGAGGAAGTGGGGAGGACTTCCATATTTAAGTATGACTACCTCCACTTCCACAAGTAAGGTGGTACTAAAGAGTTCCCACATCCCCTCTTGCTCACATGAATAAGCCTTTGAGATTTATTAGGAATTTCACAATTGGTTATTGGGCCAAGCCCATACAAATTCCAACACTACGTGCAATGCAGTGCAGTACATGCTAAAACGATTATGGTATCATCATCTGCTGTCTATTTTCCCTAAAAAAAGAGCCTAGTACGTGTGTAGGATGGGGTATGCCTTCTCCAGGGACGGAGCGGTGCCATTCTCGAACATATGGTACAAGGTGAACAAGCAGGAGGTGCCCTTGAACGTCGTCTGGCTCTCCGTGTCCGTGGCATTCGCCATGGCTCTCACGGTGCGTGCATCGCCTCATCATCGATCTCTCAGCTACAATGCTACATACATAGCTCATAACTTCATGTCCATATCTATCTATCTATCTATCTATCTATCTATCTATCTATCTATCTATCTATCTATCACCAGTCGCTGGGGAGCCAGGTGGCATTCCAAGCGATGCTGTCGGTGGCGACGGTCGGACCATACATCGCCTACGGACTGCCCATCGTCTTCCGCGTGACCACGGCCCGGAGATCCTTCGTCCCGGGACCGTTCAACCTCGGGAGATACGGCCTCCTCGTCGGCTGGGTCGCCGTCGCGTGGGTGGCTGCTGTCGCCGTGCTCTTCTCCCTGCCGGTGGCGTACCCTGTCGCCGAAGACACCTTCAACTACGCGCCGGTTGTCGTTGGCGGCGTGCTGCTCCTTAGTGTCGGCTCCTGGGTGCTCCATGCCCGGTTCTGGTTTCGAGGGTCCATCGCCAATGTTGACGCCTAGTGTTTTGGACGTGTGTGTTGTGGGGTGATGTAATGCACGATCCATGTACACGCTATATATATGGAGGTGCTTTAGGTTAACCAGCGCCATCCACCCATCCATTAGGCTATCTGCACTCATAATCCTCTATTTTCATCCTCTATACATTCTGGTCATCAAAATTCTCTCCTCTATACTCATTTCTTCCGCACCAATCCATCCTCTATATCATCCTCTATCCACTGTAGGGCCCACTTGTCACTTTATCTTAATATATCCATGTGAGATCTAGTTTTGAAGGATTTATTGAAATGAATTCAATGGTGTAATCAGAATTTAATTTGGATTTTTGGTTTGTGAGTTATAACATTTTTTTAGTTACTTGAAATAGTAGGGCCCGCCGCTGCATGCTCTCACCTCTCTCCTCTCTCTCCCGTGCATGCGCTCTGCGTCGCGCGTGGTGGGTCTGCGGCCGGTAGCGCACGTCCGCTACTACGCTAGAAATAGCGGACGGGAGCGCATAGCGCGCGGCATACCGGACCCCGCTGCAAGCCTTTGGTCCGGTATTTACATCCTGCAGGAGCAATTTAGAGTACCCAGTGCGGACAGTCTTATCTCCTTCGTGTCTTCACGCAAGCATTATTCAATCTAGTACTTGTGCGCCGCTGCATTGGTGCGTCGTTGTAACTTCGCACTATTTTGGATCTTAATGGAATGATACGCAAACCTTTACGTATTCGAGAAAAAAATCTATTACTAACTCTCAGATCCGTCGTATATAATTTGAGTTTGCTAATTCATCATGGAAGAGACGAAAAAAAATTATGAAATTGTTCAATGATTTCAAGTCTCAAAATGTCACAGAAGTGCAAATGAAGTAGCTCAGGATCTAGGCCACATTTTTATAGAGACTTGTCTTCATGAAGTCGAGTTGCGCGATACTGTCTGTCTCCATCCCCGTTTCCACGGAAGGGAATGCTTACGATGGAGCAACACAAGTAGAAATGTCAAACTTCAGCGAAAAAAAATGTAGAAATGTCAAACTGCTGCAAGACAAGTATCAGCGCCAGTACCATCACCGGCCACCGTCCAGCGAACAGGCTGAGGTGGCAAACTGTCACAATCATACAACATATTCGCTTCAGTCGTCATAATCGGGCGAACGATATAAGAGGGTGCGGAATTTCCACACTGTTGACCTGCAGCCCCGGCAGCGGCAGAGGAATCGTACGTGTTGCACAGAGAGGAGAGAGAGAGAGAGATGGGCTCCGTCGAGCTTCCCGTCGCCGACGACGCAGACCGAGCCCGGCTGCAGCAGCTGGGATAGCAAGAGCTCAAGCGCGGCCTCTCGTACGTGCCTCCATCGATTCTTTCCCAATTCCCAGGCGATTTCTAGTCTAGCTCAGCTCGCTCATGAGCGCTTCCCTTAGCTTCGTCGTGTCGTGTTCGTGTCTGTCTGTATCATTGCAGTGTCGTTTCCAACTTCGCCTTCTCCTTCTCTCTCATCTCCGTGCTGACGGGCGTGACGACGACCTACAACACCGGGCTCCGCTACGGCGGGCCGGCGTCCATGACGCTAGGCTGGCTCATCGTGGCGCTCTTCAACGGCTGCGTGGCACTGTCCATGGCGGAGATCTGCTCCGCCTACCCGACCTCCGACGGCCTCTACTACTGGAGCGCCAAGCTCTCCGGAGAGGACTGGGCGTCCCTTGCTTCATGGGTCACCGGATGGTACGCTCTGTTCGGATTTTTTTGTTTAATCTCAGTAGTCAGTAGTAGTTCTCGCTCTCAGCGATCATACTGACTGAACGTTCTTCAATTCATGTGCCCACCTCCTGTGCTCAACTGATAAACAAAGATCCATCAGAATCAGACAACGACAATCTTTATCGCTTCAATTCAGTTGTTTTTCGTAATATAAACCTGCCTAAATAAGTTTTAAAATTTTACAGGTTCAACATCGTTGCGCAGGTAGGCTCCAACTCCACAGGACCCATCACACCATGAGTATAATACATGCCTGCACCTGTAAAGTCTAAAACTATTCTGATTATTCATTTTCTTTAGTGGATTTTGTGAGGACAGGCATAAGATCAGATGGGCTATCACTTCCACCACAAAGTGACAGCATTCACTGACAGTAGCCTGAGCAAACAGCAATTGCAGTCTCTTTCAGATTGCTGACTGACTTTAGACTGGTCAGTTCAGTAGCCTGAAACTGCAGTTGCAGTGCACATATACTGTACTGACTGACAAATGACAATCATCTACTTACCTGCTTCAATTCCTGATTAAACAAAACAAAACCGTTGTTCCACAGTGGACTGGCACGGCGAGCGTGGACTTCTCGCTGGCGCAGCTGATCCAAGTGATGGTCCTGCTGGGCACCGGGGGAGCCAACGGCGGCGGCTACATGGCCTCCAAGTACGTCCTGCTCGCCATTTACGCCGCCATCGGTCGTGCACGGCCTCATCAACAGCCTCCCCATCCAGTGGGTGTCCTGGCTGGGCAAGCTCGGAGTCTTCTGGAACACGTCAGGCGTATTTGTTCTGGTGATCCTGATTCCAGCGGTCGCGAAAGAGAGAGCAGGCACGGAGTTCATCTTCACCCACTTCAACACCGACAACGGCGTGGGGATCCGCGACCGAGCTTACATCTTCGCCATGGGGTTGCTGATGAGCCAGTACTCTCTCCTAGGCTACGACACGTCTGCTCACATGGTATATATATGTTTTCTTCAGCGGCAGAGGTTTTCAGCTAAGAGACTAAAACAGTTGGAAGTCTCATCTTTGTGCAGACAGAAGAGACGAAGAACGCGGGCTGGAGTGGGCCGATGGGGATCGTTGCCTCCGTTGCTCTGGCGAGCGTGTTCGGGTGGGTTTACCTGGTGGCCCTGACCTCGGCGGTGACGGACGACATCCCGTACCTCCTCGACGCCGGCAACGACGCCGGTGGATACGCCGTCGCGCAGGCTCTGTACGACGCTTTCCGCAGGAGGTTCGGCAGCGGCGCCGGAGGGATCGTCTGCTTGGGGATCGTCGCCGTCGCCGTCTTCATCTGCGGCTCCACCAACGTGACCAGCGATTCGAGGTTCTCAAGTTACCATGTACGCAATACACATAACACATGCATAAGCTGTGTTCCAATCCATATTTAACTTTCCCCAAGTGCATGCAGGATGGCGTATGCCTTCTCCAGGGACGGGGCGATGCCGTTCTCGCGTGTCTGGCACCGGGTGAACAGGCACGCGGTGCCCTTCAACGCCGTCTGGTTCTCCGTCGCCGTCGCGTTCGTCATAGCTCTTCCGGTGCGTGCATCGATCGCGATCCAACTCTCTGAACTGCACTGCATGCAACTGGTTGCATTGCATCCTGTTTAGGTCCACAGTTAGATCTACTAACAGTGAGATCAATCGATGCTTAACTAAAACGAGAGAAAGAGCTTGTCCTTTATGCAAGATGAAAATGAAGGAGTTAGGGAGAAGTAACGACCATCAGTTTTAGGCGCCGAGGAGCTGGAGTCCGCCATGGCGAGGAAGAAGGCGCAGTGGCGGCGGAGGAGAGCTTCCCGTCACTTGTGTGGTCTCTGTGATCGGAGTAGAGTCTAGGGTTTTTTTGGTGGGAGTAGTGGCGGCCGGTGAACCCTGTGACCCGTGCCCCCGGCCTCCCACCTCTATTTATTTACCGCACGTGACAGGGGCCCTCCAACCATAGGTGGGTTGGGCTCCCCCGATCAAGGAGCGGATCAAGGTCCCTAATGGGCCGTTGGGTCCAATAGGAGGAGAGATCAAAACCCTAACATTCTCCCCCTTGATCTCTTCTAATGACTTATCTTAACCTTGTCTTATTCTTAATTTAAATTCTTAACTCCGTCTCATTATAAAGAAATGCGTAGAGCGCGTCTCATCGTCACAGAAACAATTTCTGTTGGACTTGACGGCTACTGTACATCTCTCTAATTTGAGACAAAGTTCTAACTAAAAGGGCCCTAAGTGTTCAGGAATCATAGGCTTTCCCTTAACCCCATGCCGGCTAGGTGTTTTCTAAACACGTTGGGTGGTAGGCCTTTTGTGAGCGGATCCGCTAACATATTATCCGTCTTAATATACTCAAGGCTTATAACATGATCCTGAACTTTCTCTTTCACAACATAGTACTTGATGTCAATGTGTTTGGCAGCACCACTTGACCTATTATTGTGAGCATATTCAACTGCGGGATTATTATCGCAGTATAACTTAAGTGTTCTCTCAATGCTATCTACCACTCTTAATCCGGGCAAAAACTTCTTAAGCCAACTCACCTGCCCCGAGGCCTCATAACATGCTACAAACTCAGCGTACATCGTCGATGACGTGACGAGAGTCTGTTTGGAGCTTTTCCACGATATGGCTCCACCTGCGAGGGTGAATATGTAGCCTGACGTGGATTTCCTTTCATCCCCCGCATAATCTGAATCTGAGAACCCCACTATCTCAAGGGAGTCCGTCTTATTATAACTTAGCATGAAGCCTTTAGTGCCCTGCAAGTAACGCAAGACTTTCTTAACTAACTTCCAGTGTTCTGCACCTGGATTTTTCTGATATCTGCCAAGTAACCCGGTAACAAACGCTATGTCAGGGCGAGTACAAATTTGAGCATATTGTAAGCTTCCGACGGCTGAAGCATAAGGTACTGATCTCATTTGCTCGAGCTCGATCTGATTCTTGGGACACTGGTGTTCTCCATACTTATCGCCCTTGACTATGGGTGTAGGTGATGGACTGCACTTGTGCATACTATATTTCTTAAGAATCTTTTCTATGTATGCCTTTTGTGACAGCCCTAATACCCCTCTATTTCTATCACGGTGAATTTCAATCCCCAGAACAAAAGAAGCTTCACCGAGGTCTTTCATGTCAAAATGCGAGGACAAGAACTTCTTAGTCTCCATTAGTAGATTGACATCATTGCTCGCTAGCAAAATATCGTCCACATATAGAACTAAGAAGATGAACTTAGAATTCTTAAACTTTACATAAACACAATTGTCCTCTACATTTGCCTTAAACCCAAACTTTCTTATTGTATTATCAAACTTCAAATACCACTGTCTTGAAGCTTGTTTTAGTCCATAAATGGACTTCCTTAGGCGGCACCCCATGTTCTCATTTCCTTCCATGACAAAACCTTTCGGTTGTGCCATGTAGACATCTTCCTCAAGATCCCCATTTAGGAATGCCGTCTTAACATCCATCTGATGTAATTCTAAATCAAAATGTGCTACTAGCGCCATTATTATTCTAAAAGAATCTTTACATGAGACCGGAGAAAAAGTCTCATTGTAATCAATTCCTTCTCTCTGAGTAAAGCCTTTTGCCACGAGTCGCGCCTTACGTCTTTCAACATTCCCTTGGGAGTCATACTTAGTTTTATAAACCCATTTACAACCAACCTTCTTAGCTCCCTTAGGAATTTCCATCAGTTCCCAAACTTTATTGGAATCCATGGACCTTATTTCATCTCTCATGGCTTCTAACCACTTCTCACAGTGTTCGCTTCTCATGGCTTGTTCATATGTAGTGGGATCATCCTCCATATGAAATTCTTCGGTTTCATAAACCTCATAATCATCTGAAATAGCTGATCTTCTAACTCTTTCTGATCTTCTAAGATTCTGATCATTTGGCGCTATTTGGGGTTGTTGTTGTTGTTCTTCCTGATGCTCGACGTGCTGTTCTAATGGATCCTGAAGGACAGGTTCCAGATTTTCATTAGATGTCGGCAACGGAGGACTAACAACCGGTGCTGGCACTGTAGTGTCTAGCACTGTTGGTGCAACAGCTATGGGTAGCACAAAGAATTGTTCCTGAAGCATTGGAGTAGGGGCATAAACCCTTTTCTCCTCTAAATTAATCTCTTGTGCTATCTTGCTCCCCCTTATCAAATCATCTTCTAAGAACTCAGCATGTCTGGTTTCCACAAACTTAGTATGCCTGTCAGGGCAGTAAAAGCGGTAACCTTTTGACCTATCTGGGTAGCCAATGAAATGGCAACTAACTGTCTTAGGATCTAATTTTCCTAAATTTGGGTTAAATATCTTAGCCTCAGCAGGACAGCCCCACACCCTTAAATACTTAAGTGAGGGTACTCTGCCGGTCCATAGCTTGTACGGTGTTTTAGGCACCGACTTACTTGGAACACGATTAAGAATGTGAATGGCGGTTTTCAACGCCTCCATCCACAAACTTACTGGTAGGGTGGAGTAGCTAATCATACTTCTTACCATATCCATTAAGGTACGGTTTCTTCTCTCAGCCACTCCATTCTGCTGAGGATCTCCTGGCATGGAATACTGGGCAACTATGCCATTTTTCTGAAGGAACTTTGCAAAAGGTCCTGGAACTTGGCCATACGGGGTATGTCGCCCATAATATTCCCCACCACGGTCTGATCTTACTATTTTAATCTTCTTATTATGCTGATTTTCTACTTCTGCCTTGAATATCTTAAACTTATCTAATGCCTCTGATCTTTCTTTTATTGGATAAATATAGCCAAAACGTGAATAGTCATCAGTGAAGGTTATGAATGAATCATAACCATCCACACTCTTAACAGGAAATGGACCACAAATATCTGTGTGAATTATTTCTAAATTTCCTGCACTTCGTTTGGCATCTTTCTTAACTTTCTTAACATACTTACCCTTAATACAATCTACACATTGATCTAATTCTGAGAGTTATAATGGCGGAAGAATTTCAGCCTTGACTAATCTATCAATTCTCCCCCTCGAAATGTGGCCTAATCTACAATGCCACAGTTTCGAAGAGTCAATCTGAATATTCTTACGCTTTCTATTTACATTCGTAGACGATGGAACTTTTTCATTCTCAACAGATATAGCATTAATATCCTCAGAAACTGATAACAAATAAAGTTTGTCTTGTCGGAAGGCAAGACCAACACACTTATCATTAAAAAGTATCTTACATCTGCCATTTCCAAAATGGCAAGCCAATCCATCATCATCTAACTTACTAACACTTATTAAGTTTCGATGCAAAGAAGGAACATAGAGTACATCAGAAAGCCTAAGTACAAAACCATCTAATAATGCTAAAGTCAGATCGCCAGTGGCTTCGACGTCGGCTTGTACTCCATTTGCCACCTTAATTGTTCTTTCGCCTCTTTGCAGGGTTCTCCTCGTATGGAATCCCTGTAAAGAGTTGGCAACATGAATTGTTGCACCTGAGTCAATCCACCAGGTAGATTTGGCATAACTAATATATAAGGATTCATCTACAAATGTAACTAAATCCTCACCATTCCTGTTGAGGTACTTCAAGAAACCAAGGCAATCCTTTTGCATGTGACCTGTTTTCTCACAGAACATGCACTGATCCGGTGCTAGCCAGGGCTTCTTGCGGAGTGGGTTTTGTGGCCTGTTCTGGTCCTGAGCCCCGTTGTTGTTCTGAGAATTCTGAGTCTGAGGGTTCTGAGGGGCTTTACCCTGAGAGTTTGGTGCCTGAGCGCTGGAGGAAGAGCTGCCATCCCACTTTGGTTTTCCTTTTGGTCTGGCATTCTTATGGTGAAACTTCTTATTGTTGTTATGCTTCACGAAAAGAGCAGAGTCTCCCCGTGATTCCTTAAGTCTTTCCTCCTCCTGAGTGGCTTGCCCAAGGAGCTTCTCAATGTTCCAGTCCTCAGGTGCCATGTTGTAGTGCACAACAAAGGCTTCAAACTCCTTTGGCAAAGAAGCTATGATCACATGAACGACAAATGGATCTGGAAGAACCATCTTCATTGATGCGAGCTTAGATGCCAAGGTGTTCATCCTCAGTATGTGCTCTCTAACACCACCACCAGTGTATTTCTTATTTATAAACTCTCTAATAAGCACACTGGCTTGAGTCTTAGTTGTACCATGAAACTGAGTTTTGACTTTTTCTAAATACTCAGTGATGGTGGTGCACTCAGGCAGTGATCCTCTGATGGGCTCAGAAATAGTTGCTTTAGCCAATGTCAGACATTTCTTATTGGAGTTGTCCCATTTTTTCTTTGCAAGATCATAGGACATCCTCACTGATGCATGCTCACGCTTGCGTGTAGCAAACGCTTCATCAGTCTCATTTTGTGCAATGACCGGTTCCTCAGGTTCCTGAGGGCACGGTTCATTGAGAGCTAAGTCATTGTCAGTCATGACAAGGGCTAATTCATACTGCTCACGCCATGTCTTATAGTTGGTCCCGTTAAGTTTCGGAACCATCTGCACCCAGTTGGTGAGTCCTGAAATTCATATTAAAAAAATGGTGAGTAAACTTAGTAAAAGGAAATAACTGAATTTGAAATTGCATGTATTAATACAACGTTGGTCAGTATTAATACATACAATCCTTTGTACATTAAATCTATATCACCGTTGGGCAAGATTTAGAAATAATGCACAATAACTGACGGATTAAGCAATTATAATATTGATATAATCGACGCTGGTCAGAAAATAACAATATTATAAAAATTTTCTAATTTCTTGAATTTGCCCCATAACTAAATCTCTCGTTGGTTCGAATATAATTAAGGAGCAAATTATACTTACTGAGCAGCGGAAAAACGTGGATAAACTAAATTAATTCTTAATTCCAGAAACATCTCTAATATTGTCACTAAAAAAAATATATATATATCAATTTTGATAAAGATTTGACTAATTTCAAACACATGAAAATACTTATGCTAAAAAACAAATTTCTGGAAAAGAAAATATAAAAGAAAAAAAAGAGCTTAGACTAAGTGGGCCGCGGCTTATGAAGAAGCCCAGCCGCTGATGCGGCCCGCGTTCGCGGCGCGCGCGCCCTGCCCCCGCACCCCAGGCCGCAACGTGGGCCTGGGCCGGGAAAGCAGGCATGGGCCACGCTCCCCCCGCCGGCCCGTCTGAGGCGCTTCCATCTGAGCCGTTCGCTGAGATCCGACGGCCGACCGCGCGAGTAGGGTGAATAAAACCCCGCCTGAGTGACTGCCCCGAAAACCCTAGCCCCATTCTTTCTCTCCTCCCGCCGTGAGCCGTAGCAGCCGAAGGTCTTCGTTTCGCCGGCGGAGAAACTGGCGCCGCCGTGAGCCCCCTCGCCGGCGGGCGTGCTCGCCCGCGGCGGAGCACGCCGCCGTCGAGCGGCTTCACGAGCGGTGCCTTACACCCGCGCGCGACTCAACTTAGCCGACGGCGACCGAAAGTTCGCCGGCCGGATGTCTTACCGCCGGCGGCGGTTACTTCTCCGGTGAGAAAGGTTATGCTTTTCCTTCCATTTCGATCCGGATTTCTCTTTCTTATCACTAAGCCGCACGGGTTTAGGGTTAGGGTTTCGCGTTCTTCTAATTTCTAATTAGCCCGGGACGATGCTCATGGCATGTCGCTCGGCGGCTAACCCTAGAATAGGGTTTCTTATCAAAATTTGTACTCGATCTAATCCACTGTTAGGTGGCTCCGGTACCATTGTTTAGGTCCACAGTTAGATCTACTAACAGTGAGATCAATCGATGCTTAACTAAAACGAGAGAAAGAGCTTGTCCTTTATGCAAGATGAAAATGAAGGAGTTAGGGAGAAGTAACGACCATCAGTTTTAGGCGCCGAGGAGCTGGAGTCCGCCATGGCGAGGAAGAAGGCGCAGTGGCGGCGGAGGAGAGCTTCCCGTCACTTGTGCGGTCTCTGTGATCGGAGTAGAGTCTAGGGTTTTTTGGTGGGAGTAGTGGCGGCCGGTGAACCCTGTGACCCGTGCCCCCGGCCTCCCACCTCTATTTATTTACCGCACGTAACAGGGGCCCTCCAACCATAGGTGGGTTGGGCTCCCCCGATCAAGGAGCGGATCAAGGTCCCTAATGGGCCGTTGGGTCTAATAGGAGGAGAGATCAAAACCCTAACACATCCATGGCAGCTGCCAGATGGTTGTGGCTTCACATTTCACACACGCACGCTACGCTTGCTAATCTCTCTTCCTTCTTGCAGTCGCTGGGGAGCCAGGTGGCGTTCCAGGCGATGGTCTCCGTGGCGACGACGGGGTTGTACATCGCCTACGCGCTGCCCATCCTCTTCCGCGTCACGACGGCGCGGGAATCCTTCGTCCCAGGGCCGTTCCACCTCGGGCGGCGGTGCAGCCTCGTCGTCGGCTGGGTCGCCGTCGCCTGGGTGGCCCTCCTCACCGTGCTCTTCTCCCTGCCCGTGGCGTACCCCGTCGCCGAGGTCAACTTCAACTACACGCCGGTCGCCGTCGGGGGCGTGCTGCTGCTCAGCGTCGGCGCGTGGGCTCTTCACGCCCGGTTCTGGTTCCATGGGCCCGTCACGAACGTTGCCGCCGGTTAGAGTGGCCTCCGTGACTCCATCGTTTGGGCTATCTCAGGATTATTAATCATTTGCACTTGTAATTTGACCTCCCCTCAAACAAAAAATTGTAATTTGACCAATCTCGCACAGCGGTAATAATGTACTACCATTATTCCCGTTTTCTCTCTTGGATCGTCGTGTCACGTGTGAATTGCATGCGTATTTATTTTCTCTTTTTCCAAATTCCTCTTCGAAACACTATCGTCTCAAAAAAAAAACACTAAACAAACTAGGAAAACGAATTGGACCACTTCGGCCTGTCCATGGTCTAGCTCGGGCCGCCGAGGCCCACCAATCTGGATTGGATTGGACCGACCCACGCAGGCCTCTCTACGTAGAGAAGACTCGGAGACGCGCGCCAGCCCATCCCACCACACCACACCACACCACTCGAGGGCGCGCGCGGCCCACCGCTCCGCCACTCGCCCGCCCCGCCGCCATGCGAGGGCTCCTCTCCTCTTCCTCCGCTCTTCTCCGACGAGCCGCCGGCGCCGCCGCCCAGCTCTCGCGCGCGGAGTGCGGTAGCGCCTCAGCATCCGCGCCCTCTCATCTCCGCCGCTCCCCCCTTCAGGTATGACCCCGCATCTCTACGCTCCCTCGATTGCGGGATTGTGGCTTGTCGCCATGTGCTAGGGATCTGTAACTTCCTTGTTGCAATGGATGATTTTCAATTGGACTGATAAGACCTCTTTGCTAGTTACTGTTGTCAAACTGCCCGTGTTGGGTTAGATTCATAGATTGGATGAAACGTTTAGCATTTGCAACGGTTTGAACATTAGCGTACAAGCAGCTAACCGTAAGTTCTGCTTTGCTGGCTCCTGCTCATGTGCACAAGCTACTAGCATAGAAGAGTGAGATTCGGAGACATATGCACTATGTGCTGTACAACAGCGCTAGTCCGATGCCAGCTTTTTTCCCACTAGTGGAGATGTGGCTTTTGGTTACAATTGATTTATGTGCTGCTTTGCTGTTTCGTACTCACTGGCTTCATAGCTATAAGTGGGGCGTGGAGTTCAGAATGCTTGCTTGCTCATATTTCAAGATATCTGCACAAATTGCTGATCGTCTTTCTTCCCTGTGATGTCATCTGCTAGAATGGGAAAAGAGAGACATTTTGTTCGTTTTGGTCCAAAGGTCGTTCGTTGTCAACCACAGGTATATCCATTTACCCGATAGTTGCTCAATTTTTTGCTACTGTTAGCGTTTGGATACAATAGAAAATGCTAACTTACCTGCACGAAGTAACTTGTTGAAGTAGTTTCCAAAGCTATACAGTTATTCTCTGGCATTCTGTATTCACGCTACCTTATGAGTTGCTATGTTACTCAGGAATCTGTACAAATTTCCAGCTGATATGCAGTTAGACTACGAGAGTGATCCCCCGCTTGACGATACAAAAGCTCTTGAGAAGGAGTCATCACTTAATGTTGCTGTCTCCCAACTTGCAAGTGATTTTGATAGAGATTCCAATTTATGTTTGGAGCGATTTTCCCGTACAAGGAATGCATCTGTGATCTCTACTGGTTCTCTTAAGCTTGATCTTGCTCTCGGCGTTGGAGGATTACCGAAGGTCATAATGTGTTCATACCATTTCTATTTGCTCACATAATATACTTTATTATTATTTTTTATACATGGAATACTCACTTGATTTTATCTCCTGTTGATAGACATAAGAAATAAAAGTTCATACTTTTACAAGTACCTCACTGTTCCTGTCAACACTAGCAAGTCCAAACTTAGCTAAGCCATGTGTTTTTTAAGAAAACTCATCTTTTGATGCCTATCTACTTGATGTGTCAATCTAATCTCCATCAAGATCTGAACTATTTTATTGAGTAGCAAATGTCCTTGTTTTGTGATTGGTAAACATTCAGTTTAGTTATAGTTACCCTCAATAGAAGTGCATTTCACCTTCACCATCTCTGCTTACCAAAATACACATAACGACACATTCATGCTCATGTCTTGCCTATTTGAGAGAATGTTTTGCCTAGAAATGCTGCCATCATAGGTGTCCATGTCTTCCAAGCTGTACTTCTCTGGACACTGGTCACTGTATATGTTGAATAGCAACATTTCCTTGAGAAATTTGATCCATGGCAATAGATTGGGCTTGATGTTTTATTACTGTGCTTTGGCCATGTTTGGCAGATTACTGATTAGAGTATCTCAAACAGGGTAGAATGGTGGAGATATATGGGAAAGAAGCATCTGGGAAGACAACACTCGCGCTTCATGTTGTTAAGGAAGCTCAAAAGAATGGAGGTCTACATTTCGTTTATGAAGGCCTTTTTTTCCCCTCCATCCCTCTTTTATCCTTGGATATATTTGTGTTGACCACCAAAAAGAAAATCCTTTTTTGTGGTTTGTTGCACCCCTGAAGTATTTCATTTCCATTTTGCCATTTTTTGGTATACTTGATTTTGATTGTAATATCAGTATTTTTGGTGATCTTTCATCATTACCATTAGTCCATTATATCCAATTGCCAGATTTTATCATACTCCTTTACAAGCATTAGTAAATATTGCTAGTGAGCATACCTCTGTTGTTACTACTTAGATTGATGAATATTGAATTTTTTTATAATCTCTGTTTGTGCATAAATTTGATATTCTATCTTTGCCCTATGATGTTACTAAATCCAGCATGAAATATGTCTTGATAGTGCATTTATTTGGTTGGGTGTCAATATATTTTTCTATTAATGTGATCAAATTTAGAGAAGTTTGACTTAGGTCAAAACTTAAACATCATACATTTGGGAATGGAGGTATGGCACTTTATTTTTATTACTGAATGGAATCATACCTGATTGACATTTTTACTGGCATATTTGCAGGTTATTGTGCTTATATTGATGCAGAAAATGCCTTTAACCCTTCATTTGCTGAAGCTATTGGTGTAGACAGTGAAAGGCTCTTGATAGCACAACCTGATTCTGCTGAAAATTCTTTAAGCATTGTAAACACTCTTGTTGGTGGTTCTGTTGCTGCTGTTGTTGTGGATAGTGTATGCTACTTCCCCATATCATTTTCAGTATATATCTCTCTGTTGTCTAAAGTTCTTGCTTTATTGCTTATTCTAAGGAGTTCTGATGCATTTAGCTCTGTCTGGGCATACATGTTCTGTCGTTTTTAAGACTTAAAGTCCTATTTTTGGATATCTGCTACTTTATTAGTTCTTGCCAACTTCACCAGTTTCTTTATGTGTGTGTACTTAGACCGTGCTACATTTGTTTACCTTGCTTTTATTGTACTTGTGACAGGTGGCAGCACTTATTCCCAAATGTGAAATTGAAGGTGAAATATATACAAATTCTGAAGACATCCAATCCCGTTTGATGACTCGGGCCCTTAGAAAAATTCAGTACACTTTATGTCGATCAGAAACACTTATTATTTTTGTGAATCAGGTATGCCATTATTTGTCATCTTGATAGCCTATGTAGGGTTTTTTTTTTCAATTCCTTGAAACCTCTGTTCTCTGATCTCACTTCCTGCTCCCGCCAAAGTTTCAGTTTTTGTCGACGAAGAATGTAACCTATCTTTAGCTACCTCTTGTTGCAAAAAAAAAAATCCCTATCTTAACTAGTCTCACGCCCATAAATAAATGTTACTCCCTCCGTTCCAAATTATAAGTCGCTTTGACTTTTTTGGTACATCCATTTTGCTATGCATCTAGATATAATAATATGTCTAGATACGTAGCAAAATAGATGAACCAAAAAAGTCAAAATGACTTATAATTTGGAACGGAGGGAGTATATGTTATCCTATGATTTGGGAACCTGAACTTTGGATGCTATGCTATATATGCACCACTGTCAAATGTACAATGGAAATAGACTAGAACAAACTGAAAAAACACTGGAGTTATGGCAGCATGTCTCCATATTAGATTGAATTCCTTCTACCAAATGCTAATGCCAATTTATACCATCAAATATATCTGGTTCAGAAATCCAAAATTACTTATGATTTTCATAGCACTTGAGCTACAGTATTCCTAACTTCAGCTCTATTGGTTGCTTATATTTGTAGATTAGAAGAAAGAGGACATCAAATGATTTTTCTGGGATCTACAAGGAGGTGCCTTGTGGTGGTAATGCATTAGGATTCTATGCTGCAGTCAGAATGAGGACTTCAAGAAGAGAACTGCGCTATAGTGAAGACGAGGTATGACACCTAGCTCCTCATGACAACATGTCAAACATATGCTGATAATAATGTACCCTGTTTATGCAGGCTACTGGCATAGGTATATCAGTGCAGATCATCAAGAACAAATTGGCTCCGGCGAGCCTGAAGGAAGCCGGCATCGACATCAGATTCGGGAAGGGGATCTGCCATGAATCCGAGATCCTGGAGATGGCTTCTTCGGTCGGAGTTATCCTAAAAGATGGGTGTGGGTATTGGATCAACAATGAGTTCCTGGCGGGCAAGGTGGAAGCTGAGAAGTTCCTACATGAGAACGCTGCAGTGGCAGATGAGATCTGCAATACCGTGAGGAATGAGTTCCGGCAAAGGTGACATACGAAGGCCACTGGAAGTTGGCTGACTGGGTTGACTAGGTACAGTTATTGTATGACATCTCATCTCACAAGAAAATTGGGGCACACTGCACCTCCAAGCAACCATTTTAAGCAGCTGCCGGTTTATGAATACCCTTACTCTATTATATGAAGTGAAGTTAAGCGATGGCGACCAATTAGAGATGCTAATGCATTGTAGCATTGTTAGTCGGTCTGTCTTTATCCCTTCATGAGGGCCAAATGTTGTACTATCATGTATTCATAGAAGATTTCTATAGGATATTGCTGTGCCTGCCGTGTAACTCTGACTTGCAACAGTTAATTGACTTTACCAGGACCATTCCCTCCAGCCTCCAAATCGTCATGTTCTATGTTGCTAGTTAAATGTGAACCAATCTGTCGCGAACTTGACCATGTTGCCAGGAATTCAGGGCTGAGTTCCTGACTTCCTGTTATCACACGGCTTGAGAGCCTGGAATTCCAAACTCTGAGCGGATACACGTGTTGTGTCCACAAGAAGTGAACTGACGTGCAAGACTCGCCGCATGCATCGAAGTATCGAACTGCTTCACGCGTGCCACCTGCGACGAAGTCCTTCCTGGTCGGCGTTGGAAAACATGTGCAGGGTCTCGCAGAGGCCTTCGAAGTCTGCGCCTTCTCTCGCGCGTCCCTGTCCGCTCTCGCCGAGGCTGCAAGATCTGCAGACCGATAGCTGCTTCAGTGCTTCGGTGGCCACGGCTGCACCCCAGTCTCGTCTGCTCCAAGCGTACGCAAGACGGCGAGACTTTCCATCAGCTGACCTTGTCCCGGTCTTGCGGCTAATTCTACAGTACGTAGTTTCCAAGCTCCATCAGGCAGTCAAGTCAGGCATGGACATCGGGCGGGTATAAATCTCTGCAGGATCACGTCGTGATGAGCATCGCAGACGCCGGCGCTGAAGAAGATGGCTGCAGCTCGAGGCGTCGCTCCCGTGCTTGCGGCAGCAATGGTCGTTGCCGCATTCGCCGCCGCCGCTACAAGTATATCCATCTTCATGAGCTCCGATGATCGAAGAACCATGCATCTAGCGTAAGAAGAAGCTGATTCACTGATGAACCTATGCGTGCAGGTGTGCGAGCCATCGGCGTGTGCTACGGCGTGATAGGCAGCGGCCTCCCTTCCAAGAGCGACGTGGTGCAGCTCTACAAGTCCAACGGCATCTCCAGCATGCGCTTCTATTTCGCCGACCAGGACCTCCTCACCGCGCTGCGCGGCTCGGGCATCGCCCTCGCCCTCGACGTCGGCAACGACAAGGTCGGCGAGCTCGCCTCCGACCCCGCCGCCGCGTCGTCCTGGGTCCGGGACAACGTGCAGGCCTACTACCCGGACGTGGACATCAGGTACGTCGTGGTCGGGAACGAGGTCCCCGGCGCGGCGTCGGTGCTCCAGGCCATGCAGAACGTGCACGCCGCGCTCGCGTCGGCCGGCCTCGCCAGCAGCGTTCGGGTGTCCACGGCGGTGAAGATGGACGCGATCGAGAACTCCTCGCCGCCGTCCAGCGGTGTGTTCAAGAATTCCTCCGCGATGTCGCCCATCGTGCAGTTCCTCGCCGGCAACGGCGCGCCGCTGCTCGCCAACGTGTACCCCTACTTCGCGTACGAGTACAGCGATGGCATCGACCTGAACTACGCGTTGTTCCAGCCGAGTTCGACGACGGTGACGGACCCCGCCAACGGGCTGGTGTACACGAACCTCTTCGACGCGATGGTGGACGCTGTCCGCGCCGCGCTGGACAAGGCCGGTGGAGGCGGCGTCGACGTCGTGGTGTCGGAGAGCGGGTGGCCGTCCGCCGACGGGAAGGGCGCCACCGTGGACAACGCGCGGACGTACAACCAGAACCTCATCAACCATGCCGGCAAGGGCACGCCGAGGAAGCCGGGGCCCATGGAGGTGTACGTGTTCGCCATGTTCAACGAGGACCAGAAGGACGGGGACCCCACGGAGAGGAAGTTTGGGCTATTCAATCCTGACAAAACACCAGTTTACCCTATTAATTTCGCAGGAAATTAAATTAAGCACGCAGGAGTACTGCGTACATACAAGGTGGCTTTTTATATATGTACTGCATATAAATAATTCTTGTCTGTCCTCCTTTTTGCAACCATATAAAATAACGATATGAAAGAAAGTGAATAATATACACACACGAAGGACGTCATCAAATTTTTTTTCCTTGTGAGAACAACTAGATCTGATTACATAAAAAAAAACCAACTAGATCTGATGCATGGTTGTTGCTAAACCGTTTTTATGCTGATGATATGATGGACGAGTCAATGTTCTTGTTTTCTTTTTGCGAAAATAATAAGAACGTATGGATGCAGACTCACTGTCTTACTGTGAAGGTGTCATGGTCGGGCGTACGTATACACGTAGACGCCGAGCCCGTGATATTTGGCGCGACGTGGAACGCGCCGAACGCGCACAGCGCGCACGCGAGGAGCAGCGGGGCGCGGTCACCGGTCATCGTGGCTAGAAGGCAGGAGATCCGTGCTTACTATTCTAGGCGTAGACCGGTCATCGTGGCTAGGAGGCAGGAGATCGGTGCTACTATTCTAGGCGTAGCTTTCTGTTTTGATTTGCATTGGCTGTCCTTGATTTAGGAGCGTGTGCTCCGGTTGGTTAAGCCCGAGAGGCTATAAACATTCTGTAATCGGCACTGTTATAGTCAAGCAGATTATTATTCCCTAATCCTCTCCATCCCTTAACAAGCCTACGGTAGAGGGGTATAACCTCACCGGAGAAGACGGCCGACGGCTACGAGCTCCGTAGCCGCGGTCCAGCCAGTCAGGGGTTCGATGCCCTTGACAACCTGGTATCACGGTCACGACGATCCTCTCCCACCCGCTCCAACCATTCTTCCATAGCCACCGTCCACCACCTTAGCCCGCCACCATCACTGCAGTCCCCTTCCACCGCTTCCGCGCCACAGCCAACAGCCATGAGTGAACCCACCCTCGCCGATGTGGTGGCCATGTTGAAATCCCTCACCACGGAGATGACAACCATGAAGGCCGACATGGCGGCTATGAAGGAGAAGTCGGCCTCGTCGTCGGACAGCGGCACCGGCGGCCGTCCGGAGGGGTCGTGTGATCTTGATCGCCCCCCGAAATTCCAAAAATTGGATTTTCCCCGCTACGACGGCAAGACAGACCCGACGCTCTTCATCAACAAGTGCGAATCCTATTTTCCCCAACAGCGCACCATGGCGGAGGAGCGCGTCTGGATGGCCTCATACAATTTGGAGGATGTCGCGCAACTCTGGTACATCCAACTCTAGGAGGACGAGGGCACGCCACCGTGGGGGCGATTCAAGGAGCTCCTGCAACTGCGGTTTGGTCCTCCCCTCCGATCGGCTCCACTATTCGAGCTCTCCGAGTGCCGGCGTACCAGGACAGTGGAGGAGTACTCAAATCGTTTTCAAGCCCTCCTGCCTCGCGCGGGTCGTCTTGATGAGGATCAGCACGTCTAGCTCTTCACCGGCGGACTTCTGCCGCCTCTCAGCCACGCCGTCCGCATCCACAACCCGGCGACGCTCGCGGCCGCCATGAGCCTGGCGCGCCAAGTGGAGTTGATGGAGCTCGACCGCCCGGTGCAGCCTCCTCCTCGGGCACCCCCGCGCGGCATCCTTTCCGCTCCACCGCCCCGGCCAGCGCTGCCGGCGCCCCAGCAACCGCTGGCGCTCCCGGCCCCTCCGGTGGCCGCCCAGTAGGGTCGCGGCGAGGGTAACCAGCGTCGCCTCACCCCGGATGAGATGACAGAACGGCGCCGTCTAGGTTTGTGTTTCAATTGCAATGAAAAGTACACCTGTGGCCACAACAGGTTCTGCCGGCGCATCTTCTTCCTCGAGGGCGTGGAGATTGACGACACCGCGGACAACGGCGCCGCTACAGCGGACGCGGCTGGGGAGACGGAGGCACCTATCTTCTCCCTCCACGCGGTCGCTGGCGTGGCCATCAGCAAGACCATGCAGATCCGCGTCTCGGTGGGTGCGACGTCCCTCATCGCCCTCCTGGACACCGGATCGACCCACAGCTTCATCGCGGAGGACGCGGCGCGCCAGACCGGGCTGCCCATCCAGTCCCGCCCGCGCCTGACGGCCACCGTCGCCAACGGCGAGAAAGTACCATGCCCGGGCGTTCTTCGTCAAGCCCCGCTCACCGTCGATGACCTTGGCTTTGCCGTCGATTTGTTTGTCATGCCCCTTGCAGGTTACGACCTCATCCTGGGAACCAACTGGATGGCCACTCTGGGCCAGCTGGTCTGGGACCTTGTCGCGGGCACCATCTCGTTCCAGCACGCGGAGCGCACCGTATGCTGGGCGGGCGTTCTAGCACCAGGCGCGCATGGGCCTGCGCCACCTCTGCCAGCGACTCCCTGCTCGAGGAACTCTTGGCGGGGTTTGGCAACGTCTTCACCGAGCCGACCGGCCTGCCCCCGCCCCGAGGCCACGACCACAGCATCACGCTCAAGCCGGGCGCGCAGCCGGTGGCTGTCCGGCCGTATCGGTACCCGGCGGCCCACAAAGATGAGCTCGAACGCCAATGCGCCGCCATGATGGCGCAAGGCATCGTCCGCCGCAGCGGCTCGGCCTTCTCATCACCGGTGCTCCTGGTCAAGAAGCCGGGCGGCACGGGGCGGTTCTGCGTCGACTACAGGGCACTGAACGTGCTCACGGTCAAGGACGCGTTTCCGATCCCGGTCGCCGACGAGCTCCTCGACGAACTACACGGCGCGCGTTTCTTCACCAAACTCGACTTGCGCTCCGGGTACCACCAAGTGCGCATGCGCCGGGAGGACATCCACAAGACGGCGTTCCGAACCCATGACAGACTCTATGAGTTCCTCGTCATGCCGTTCGGGCTGTGCAACGCTCCGGCGACATTCTAAGCCCTCATGAATGAAGTACTCCGGCCGTTCCTTCGTCGCTTCGTTCTCGTTTTCTTTGACGATATTTTGATCTACAGCACGTCATGGGCGGACCACCTCCGTCACATCCGCGCCGTCCTCGCTGCGCTCCGCGCCCACCGGCTCTTCGTCAAACGCTCCAAGTGTGCGTTCAGCGTCTCCTCCGTCGCATACCTCGGCCACGTCATCTCGAAGGCCGGCGTCGCCATGGATCCGGCCAAGGTGCAGGCCATCCATGACTGGCCGGTACCCCGCTCGGTGCGCGCGGTCCGCGGCTTCCTCGGCTTGGCGGGCTACTACCGCAAATTCGTCCACAACTACAGCGCGGTGGCGGTGCCTTTGACAGCCCTCCTCAAAAAGGATGGGTTCACATGGGGGGAGGAGGCTGCCGCGGCATTCGATGCCCTCAAGGCGGCAGTCACCACGCCGCCCATCTTAGCCATGCCGGACTTCGCCAAGACCTTCATCGTCGAATGTGGCGCGTCGTCCCATGGTTTCGGGGCGGTGCTCATCCAGGAGGGGCATCCCATCGCGTTCTTCAGCCGACCTGTGGCGCCTCGCCACCGCGCACTCGCAGCCTATGAGCGAGAGCTCATAGGGTTGGTCCACGCCGTCCGCCACTGGAGGCCGTACCTCTGGGACCGCCGGTTCCTCGTCAAGACGGACCATTACAGCTTGAAGTACCTGCTCGATCAGCGTCTAGCCACCATCCCCCAGCATCATTGGGTGGGGAAGCTGCTGGGCTTCGATTTCGCCGTCGAGTACAAACCGGGAAACGCGAACGCCGTGGCGGACGTGCTGTCACGCCGGGACACTGAGGAGGCGGCTCTGATGGCCGTGTCGGCACCTCGCTTTGACTTCCTGGCGCGTCTTCAGCAAGCCCAAGGTTCAGACCCGGCGCTGGTCGCACTCCGCGCCGACATCGACTCCGGCGCCCGCGGCGCGCCATGGACCGTCGTGGACGGAATGGTCCAGTTCGTAGGGAGGCTCTACATCCCTCCCGCCTCCCCGCTGGTCCAAGAGATCACGGTGGCGCTCCATGAGGAGGGTCACGAGGGTGTCCAGAGGACTCTACAACGACTTCGTCGCGATTTTCACTTCCCGAATATGAAGTTGCTGGTGCAAGACATGGTGCGCGCATGTGCCGTGTGCCAACGGTACAAGTCGGAACACCTCCACCCGGCGGGCTTGCTGCTGCCGCTACCGGTACCACAGGGCGTTTGGACGGACATCGCTAATCACTGAGAATGATAAGTAGCTGTAACTGTAAATATGAGCGCCCGTCTTCACTCTTCTATCTCTTGGCTGTTGATCAACCGCAGGGGATTAATAAAGCCCCGTTTGGTTATGGAAGCCAAACCAAAATTTTGCAGTTGCATGTGTTGTATTGTATTGTATCGTTATTCTTTAACAATCATAAGCTGTGACTCCTGTGAGCATCCTAGCTATGAGATCCTGATTGATTTTATCACCTTGATGTGATTGTCTGAGATTTATAAAGATTTTTTTTATAAAAAATTGCAAATTCATCGATATAAATGTTGACACAGTGATTTTACGTGGAAAAACCTCCTCAAGATGAGAAGTAAAAAAAACCACGGGACCAATGTGGTCCATTGCTTAACTTCTTACTGTAAATAGTAATGGGTACAAGTCTCCTCCAAAATCTCTGGAGACTATAACCAACAGTTGGACACCAATAATGGACTTCTGTGGCATAAAGCATCAGTAATCACTGTCGATCTAACAGAGGCAACCATTTCGGATTTCTGCACATAACCAGCAAACTTACATATCCAAATAACCTGGAACTTGGCAGAAAGGGTTCCAAAGAATCTCACGGCTGAATCAGAAAACCTCTCCGCTGCCCATCCACTGTTAACTGATTAAGAAGTAAAAATCCCACTGCTGAATCACAAAACCTCTCAACTGCCCGTCCATTGTTCACTGATCCCACTGCTGAATCAGAAAACCTCTTAACTGTCGATCCACTGTTCACTGAGCAAGAAGCAAAAAAATGAAGAAATTAATAAAGTTCTTGCGGTTGTATAGGGCTGCTACTCTCCAGGCACAAAGATTGAAGAAATGATGTAGAGTAGTATTTTTGTACATAGTGATCGCTTGCATTTATCATGTAATCTGAATACATGTGCATTGAAAGAAGACAGTGCTGACTTCACTATAGCTTATACGCATCCTAGTGCTGCCAAAGCTTAGTAACGGGGAGGCAATCAGGTAACTGATATCATGTTATTAGGATCTGAAATACAACATGCTTGTTAAAAATTCTTAGCTCATTATTTATTAGGAAAAAGAGTGTATACGGTAGACAAGTAGTTGCGCCAACGTTTTTAATCCTAGAAATAGGCACCACATTTCTAAGAGCTTTTGAGTGTAAGGAAAGTAATTTGGGCAGGAGTTTATATATCCACAACTAAAATGTCTAATGAAAAGTATAGCAAAACAATAGTGGAAATAATACATCATCCAGAGGTCAGAAGTGAAAAGAAACCAAGTAACCAAAACCATATAAACAGGGCAGTTCGTTCAATAAATTAAAAACCAAAACAATAACTGGCGGATCTGCACCTTGTCGATTGAATTGCTAAAGAGGCATGCACAAGACCTACCAGTTTAATTTATTCCACGATGGAACCTGTAGGTCGATGCCGTCATTCTTGGAATCTGAGAAGCATGGATGTACAAGATAATTGTGAAGTCCGTAAGAAAGCACATATCCAAGAAGAACCCTGCACACGGTTGGTTAACCAAAGAGAGAGTTAATTCGCTTCATACAATGGGGCAACTTTTTTTTTCAAACAAACTAGGCCAAAGAGCAACCAGGATGAAGGGGCAATTGGTGTGTGGACTATGACAATTGGTATTGTTCCTTTCAGCTTACGGCACTGCCTTCTCAGCTCCTCGTTTGACCCACTGACATCTAATAGTCGCAGGGAATTTGGAAGGCCGTCCTACGATTGGATGCCTGAACAATTAATGATCTCTAAATTTTGCAGTGAACTTGGGAGGGTGCCCTTGGGAAGCGACTGGATACCTGAACAATTGGTGATCTTCAAATTCTGCAGTGAACTTGGGAGGGTGCCCTTGGCAATCGATCGGATGGCTGAACAGCACTTGATCCTTAATTCTGTAAGTGAACTTGGAAGCCCGTCCTTGGGTATAGACTGGACGGATTCTAAGTATTCGATCGCAAATGTCTTAAGGTTGGGGAGCCCACTTAACCCTGCGGGCACGAATTGCAGCTTAGGGCAGGAAATAATTTGAAGCTCCTGGAGCGAGGTGAGGATTTGGAGGGCTGATTCTTGCGCCTTTGTGAAGTGCTCAGTTTCGTCATTCATATAAATGGCTAGCTTGGTGAGGAAGGGAGAGAGGCGGGCACAAATGGGCTGACCAAGGACTCCTGCTATATCATCTGTTTCGAGCTTGCACGATCTGGAGTGATGGGGAAGGTCTTGTTGGTTCAGCCGTGAGGGCTGTACAAGTGAAAAATTTGGGTGATGTCAAGACCTTTAGTTCTGTGAGGCAACCTTGAGGGAAGAGTTCCCAGAAGCCCTCGCCTGTTAGATCGGCACAATCAGAGATATCTAGGCCTTGCAGGGAGGCCGGGAAAGGGCAATAAGCAGAGGATGCACTAGAGGTGAACAACTCGGGGCAACCAGATGTAACCAATGATGTCAGATTAGTACAACCAGAGATCCTCAGGCTTTGCAGGGAGGCCGGAAAAGGGGAATGGGCAGAGGAGGCACTAGAACTTGGGGCAACAAGATATCTCTAATGATGTCAATGATGTGAGAGAGCGCAGGCCTTGGAGCCCTCCTTCTCTGGCTTCTGTGCTATCGTCGAGCGTGCCTGGACAGGGCCTCAGATTTTGGCAATCCTCAATCATCAACGTTAGCATCTCACGAGGCACAAGCAGCCGTCCTTCTTCTCCTTCATCTACTACCTCTATTTCCTCTTCTCTTGTTTGTTGCCCCCTGTTGTCCGACATGTGCGTCCTCTGTTTTGCGAGTCGTCTGCTTCTCTGCCACGCCCAACTCTGTTATCATGTTACACCCATATAATGACAAACTTCTGAGCTTAGGGAAATAAAACATCAGCTGTGTCAGTTCCTTCCCACTAGCATCGCAACGACCTATGTCAAGGGATTCAACTGGAATCTGGCACTGAGCGTTGCTATCACATTCAACCGGCCACAGGACATTAGTACAGGCTGTTATGTGTAGGGTCTTCAGAGATGCTAACATTTGCATGTGCTGTAGAGGCATAGGTGGGGACACATAGATAAATAACTCTTCTATTTGACGCAGGTTATGAAAAGACAGCACATTCCAGAGTTCACTATCAAGATCAGCATTCCCCATATTTATGCGGAGGTGTGGATCTTTATAGTAATGTAAGTCCTTGATAATAGTACCCACTCGAGTGATGTTAGCTATGCGCAGATCAATACTCCAAGGAATAGGTGGCAGTGACAACAATTTTGGGCAATCTGAAATATCTATTTCCTGTAGCATGGGAAACATTTTCTTCCCTTGACGGCAACTGCAATGTGAAAATGGTAACTCCAGAAGCTCAGAGCACTCTCTAACAGTCAGTACCTCTAGACAGGAGAACAATTGAGAGTTGTCATTTCCATGCCACCTTTTTAGTCTTGGTAAACTATGAAGTCCTATGCTTTTTAGATTCAGAAACGTTGGCTCTGTGATATAGCTTATGTATTCTTCATCATGCTCGTTAGTCGTGCACAACTCCCCTAGAGGCGGAAATTTTTTCCAGTCTACATCAACTAGATCAAGAAACTCCAAGTTACTAACAGAGAGGTCTTCACCCAGTGGCGGACCCAGGATTTCAATGTTGGGTATGCCCAAGCCTCAAGCTAAAGAAAATATATTACAAACTGAGTAAAGATCAAAGGAGAGCCTGAGTTGTTGCTTCTGATTTGTTTAAGAAAAATATCGAATCAAGGTCTGTTTTCGCTTCCAGACGCCTCGAGTGGTGTGCATCTGTGATGGCAACAAGCGTGCCCTCCTAGCCGCTGGTGTCTAGCGGGGTGTGAGGCGATCCACGGTTGAACTACGCCTATCTGTGTTGCCGAGTGCTCGAGCCGTAATAGTGGTAGATTAGCTGCAACATTGTGCGTTTTAGAGCGACACCGCACTCGGGTTTTAAGGTAACTAGGCGGGGTGGCCAACGTCTTCGCTAGGCAGGCGCTACGATTCCATCTCGCGGGAGCATCCATTGGGCTCGTGGCTCTTGCGCACTGCCTTGTCAATTGCTAGACTGAGGGAGGAGGATGAACTAGAATCAGTCTTAAAGCCTGAAGGGCTGTCAGAGGGGTGGCTAGGTGAGCAAATAGATAGGTAATATGCTGCAACGTGGTTTCGTAGGCTGTTTTTGGATGAATAAGATGAAGAGAACTATAATAATAATGCCTAACTATATCTAACATATGTGCATATCTATATCTACTAATTTTTTGTGTCAAACATGTTGGGTATGCCCGGGAATACCCGGGCACAACACCAGGTCCGCCCATGTCTTCACCTAGCCAGCTTGGGCAAGAAGTACCTCTATGTCCTGTAATGGATACCTCTTGAAGATAATTGTGTGGTTTAAGACTTTTGAGTATATCTTCTTCTTGTTTTGCGTCCTTAATAGACTGCTTAGTTTCCCAATGTAACCTTAACCCATGTAATTGGTTCATGTGTACTAATTTTGCTTCATCCGCTTCCTTTACATCTACTACTCTTTCAAGATTATAACTTCCCAAGGAGTGCAGCTCTCGCAGTTGCCCTAGTTGCTTCAATTCAAAACCATTTGTTTCTCTGTTGACTTCAAAACAAATTAACTTTTGTAAAGATTTTAGTTTTCTGACTTCAAAAATTGAAGAGTAAAAACTATCATCCGGGGCAACAAAATGACGATGTTTCACAAGGTTTCTCATCTCTCTTCTGAGAGAACCAGAGTCACAATCGCAGTTTTCCATATCTAGGACCATCATGTGATAACACTTTGGGATACTGATGGGTAGACTTATTTCACTGGAAAAGTCTGGATAATCCTTAAGTAGCGAAGATGTATAAGTTTAGAAAAGTTGTACAACAGATCCTCGACGTCATAAGAGAAAATGGCGATTTTGCCATTATGAAACGTGGGTTTCACAATTTTACCATCCCGCAAATGGGATTCGCTCATTTGCCATTATGAAACATGGTTCTCCCGCTAGAATGCCATTTGGGTAATTTTGTGCCAAAATTCAGCTTTTCCTTCTTGTTTTGCCCCTGGCTGAAGGCACGTTATCCCATCGTTCATTTTCCATTCACGGCCGATTAACGGAGTGAACAGGCGAGAGAGACGAGACGGAGAGCTCAGCCCGCGCAAGTCCAGACGGAAGCAGCGGCCGCCGCGGCCCCGGCGTGTTCGCGCCAGCCCGCTGCCTCCGCCGCACCCCGACGGGTCTGTGCCAACCCACCGCCACCGCCACGAGCATGTGAGGCTGCCTCACGCAGGTGCCACAGCCTTTTGCCACCCTTCACTTTCCCTTGTCCGCGACTCCGCAGATGCAGACGCAGAGGGGAAGGAAAGCGACACGAGGAAAAGTGACCGACAGGCGAAAGGGAATTCTATAGGCTGCCGACATGGAACCCTGCTTCTGCACTCTGCATATATAGCAGTGGCCAGCAGACCGGCTGATTTCAGATGTGCACAAGTACCCGATCGAGATCGCTGCAACCAGAACGGCAGAACGCGTACTCCTACAGACTACAGTACAGTACAGGCAATTGTTTTCCACTTTTCCTGGTTGGCTTGCAGCTGGCGTAGTATCCATCCAGTGTACTGCTTGTACTGCTAAATGACTTGGCGGGGCTGATACAGACAAGATGCTAACTGAAACAACTTCCATGGAATCCAAAAGGCGCACAAGAGCACAAGAGGGAAGCACAAGAGCACAAACAAAATCAAGAAGAACGTAACGCTGCCAAGAACACATGGACGGACAGATCAATGCGCAAGCTACCGATGCGCTAGTATGTGTCAGAAGCCATGGTGGAGTCACCAGATCTCCTCCTCGGCACGCCTCGAGGCGCCGGAGAGCGCGGCGAGCAGGTTGAGGTGGTGGTGGTGCTGTGCCTGCGCCATGGGAACGTACGCCACCACCTGGGCCTCCAGCGGTGGCCTCCGTCGTCCGTGGTGTGGCAGCCGGCAGCGCCGCCCAAAACGCAGGCGCGGTGCCCTGGCGGTGGCGTCTCTGACTCGTCTATCTCCCGTCTGTGTTCTCCGTGAAGAGACCGTGATTAAAAAAGGAAGGTTCACATTCAGCCAGGGGCAAAACGGGAAGGAAAAGTCGAACTTTGGCACAAAACTACCCAAATGGCATTCTAGCCGGTGAACCACGTTTGATAATGGCAAAAGAGCGAATCCTATTTGCGGATGGTAAAATTGCGAAACCCACGTTTCATAATGGCAAAACCGCCATTTTCTCACGTCAGAAGGTGCCCCAGATAAAAGAATAACACGAAGAGACTTTCCTTTCCTAAACAATTCACTGAAAGTTTTGGAAAAGCTTCCATGGTATTTCTCCAAATAGCATTAAAGTACGTAAGTTTTCAACTTTCAGTTTCTTACCCAGTATGCTGAGGTCTGTCTTAAAGTTTTCAAAGGTCATTCTATCTTGACATGTGTGTTATCTATAGAGATAGACAAATGGCGTATCATGTGGGAACCTGTATAGACCTCACATCGGAACCATGGATACTTAGACACTCATTTGCTGAAACACTTACAGCTAACTCATGCAATAGGTCATGGAGAACATACCATGGATCAGCGTGCTTATTTTCACTCTTTTGGAAGAATCCATGATCAATCAAGGCATCCAAATAATCTGATCCAACATCTTCCATTCTATTGTTTGATCACAGTTATCTAGTAGCCCTAAACCTATCCAGAAGTGAATTAACTCTTCTCTACCAAATTCATAATCTTCAGGAAATAAAGCACAATAGGAAAAGCATTGCTGCAGATCAAAAGACATAATTGTAGCTAAGCTTTAATGCTGGCATGATGTCATCATCACCACTATGAAGTTCTCATTCTTTACTTTCCAAAACTCTTCTCCAATGTTCAACAGTGAGTTTATTTCTCAGTAATCTACCGACAGTTTTCACCACAAGAGGGAAACATTTCAGCTTCTTAACTATTTCATCTCCAAGATTCTTGTGGTGACTATAACCACATTCCCTGTTGTTCCTACTTTCTTAAATGAAGAAAGTAGCTTTCTCCACTCATCCTCATGACATGTCCACATATCATCCAAGACAAGCAAGAACTTTTTATACTGCAATCTAATTTGGATTAACTTCTTCATCACTTGCATTGCCCTTTTCGTTATCACTTTTTGGTATCTTCTTAACAATCTCTTGTGCCAACCTATTTGCATTGAAATTTCGTGAGACACTGAGTTCTTGATATATATGTTGTGTGAATGTTGTCTTCCCCATGCCCCCCGGACCAACTATTGAAACCACAGTAAGGTCATTGGCACAATATTTACCATGTGTGATGTCATCTACAAGATTATTTTTTAGGCTGTCCCTTCCGTATAACTTGAATTCTATAATTTCAGGGGTTGTTTTGGGTTTGTCGTCAGCTACGCTGTGTGCCATGGTATGGTGAGAGCCAAATATCTCTAGCTCAAGGATGGTGGCGACCTTAGCACACAAGGGCTTTAGCTCTACAATGTTCTTCATCCTTTGGGATATTTCCACCCTATCAAACTTCGATTTTGGTGCAGGCACAACGCGTTCTGTCCGCTGTGCCTTGGAACACTGATTCGTTGGGAAAGAGGGGCATGGGAAGCGTTTACCGACAGCTTGGGCGGTATTGCGAGCGCTTGAAACGACCTTAGCCATGCATCCCTTAACAGCCTCCTGCTGGTCACCATCATCTTCGTCATATGTTCTTCCCCCACAGCATGCAGCAGCCACCGGAGAGGCATTCTGGTCATGAGTTATTCTTTTTGTCAGCATCCATGGAGCTCATAGTACAATTATTAGTTAGCACGATGTGGACACTTTATTAGCTTGTGACAACATCCATGCATCCCCTCCCGGCCTCCTGCTGGTCATCATGGTCATGAGTTCTTCTCCCACAGCATGAGCAACCACTCCCCAAGAGGCATTCTAGTTTATCATAATGAGTTGTTCTTTTGTTAGCATCGATGCGGCTCACAGAACAATTAATTAGCATGCACCAGAAAGGCAGGAACAGCTTACTTGTGACGGCTCTCGCGGTGTGCCTAGCGTTGAGGACGAGATCACCAACGAGGCCCCGGTCTTTGGCGTCGGTGGTTTCATACGTTCCATCCAGTTCATCCTGGATGCGGAAGTACTCCAGCTCGTCCAGCACGTCATCGGCATCGTACGCTATGTTCCGGAGCTCCAGCAGAAGATGCTCCAGCGCGCGGTTGCGCAACTTCCGGCCGCGGACATTGTTCAGCATCCCCTGCGCGTACAGCAGCTCCATCTTGAGCTCCTGGACATTAGGGCCGAGCTCGGAGCTAGTCGTCCACGATTCCAGCAGGCCGCCCGTCACGGGGCTCAGCGCCCTGCCTAATACCGAGCGCGCAGCACTGATGGCGGCAATCTCCATGGACATGCTCACTTATTCAGAAAAGGGTTGGATGAACTACGGGCGACGGCTGCAAAAGATAGACCATAATGCCAATGCAATTAGTTAGTCACTAGGGCAACAAATGAAACATGACCTGGCTTTCCGCCAAGCTTCCAACACAGTCCCACAAGTCTTAGCCATCATCAAGCACGTCGTGGATCAATGGATCAACGCCGGCGCGTGCAAACTTGGGTGTCTAGTGCGTGTGTAATAGCCCTAAGATCTTTTGCTAGGGAGGTGAACGTTAATTGTAAAACTTTGTACTCCCTAGCGGCATTGTAAAAATACTTCTCAATGTTAATACAAAGATGTACAAATTAAACCTTTTGCTTATTCGAGAAAAAAAAAGAAACACGATCTGACTTGTTGGTGCAAGGGAATTAGGAACAGATCGAAAGTCTTAGTGCATACATACACTGAGCAGAACAGACGCCTGTGGACGCCGAGATGAAGGTGCATACATACACTGAGCAATGCAGGACACGATCAGAGAGGGGGTTGCGCTTGCGATCATATAGAGGATGATGGGGGAGGTGAAGATGGGACGGGGGACATGGCAATTTCCAACGATACTCACGCAGAGATACCCGAGGACAAAGTTGTTATTATTTTGATATTTGTTTATGTGCGAGTTAAAATCGATGCAATAGATTAAGAGGGCGTTTAGTTCCTCCCAAAAAATTTTCACCCCATCACATCGAATGTTTGGACACATGCATAAAGTATTAAACGTAGACGAAAAATAACTAATTACACATATTGCGATAAATTTGCGAGACGAATTTTTTGAGCCTAATTAATCCATGATTTAATAATGTTGTGCTACAGTAAACATGTGCTAATGACGGATTAATTAGGCCTAATAAATTCGTCTCGTGGTTTCCACCCGAGTTATGTAATCAGTTTTTTTATTAGTATCCGAAAACCCCTTCCGACATCCCTTGAAACATCCGATGTGACACCCAAAAATTTTCGCCTCAGAAACTAAACACCCCTAAAGGAAAGGTGGTGCAGTGATCGATACCGAGTCAACAAGTCATATATCACTATTACATAAACAATTTTCAGCAATGGAGCTTTTTTTTGTCAGAGATGGCTCAATCTAAAGCTCCCCTCTAAAAATGGTTTCCGAAACAAATCGTCTCTAGAAATCATTTGTAAAGGCAGCGAGTATATTATATTCAGCTGCCTCTACATATATTGATCAAATAAAATACCCTTATCTTTAGAGACAACTCTAGATCCAGCCATCTCTAAAAATTGATTTCAAGGGACGGATGGATCTGAAGCCATCTCTAAAGTTGGTGTAGCACAGTAAAATTTGTAACTTTGCAAATGAAGTCATACGAAGACAAACTTTATATAAAAGTTGTAGACAATCATTTGGATCAAGCAAATTCTGTTTGAAGTTCTCACATTTTGAAACTCATTTTTTTAAAAAAAATCTAAATAACCTCGGATGGAGAAATGACCAAAACAAAGTTATAGATCTCAAAAAGATATAAACATTGTAATTGAAAACTTTTTCATTTGAAATAGTATATAGTCTGAAAACTTAGTTTGAAGTCCTCACATATTGAAATTCAAAATTTTCAAACGACGTTGGATGGAGAAACGACAAAAACCAAAGTTGTAGATCTCAAAGAGTTTTAACAACTTTGTCATTGACAACCTTTTCATTTGAAATCATTTATCCAAGTAAAATTATGTTGATTTTCTTAAATTTGAAATTCAAAATTTTTAAACGACCTCAGATGGAGAAACGAACAAAACAAAAGTTATAGCACTCGACGATATCAACAACTTTATAGTTGAAAACTTTTTTGTTTGAATTCATTTAGGGTTCCAAATACTACTTCAAAATCAGGTAAAGTGAATACGACGATGATGAATACGTTGTATAGACACAAGTCACTTTTGGGGTGTAGTGGTTAGGAGAGGAACGCGCGAGGTCGTAGGTCACGGATTCTACCCCCTGACCGCACACGCGTGAAAAATCTCGTGACTTATGACTTGCGACGATGCTCATTTCATACATCACAAGGTTAAGAATGTTGTGAGTGATATTCACTTGTTTATGATCCCGTTGAAAATGTGGGTTGTCGAGTTCTCCTTAGGGATGTGCTCGACGGACTACCGGATTTGACTTGATCTCTCGTGTGCTTAGTGTTAAATGGCTGACAAGTACACTTGGATTAGATTAAATTGAATGGTTCTGCCACAATATGTGGCTGCCTGCTACGTCTCTTCATGCATAGATGTTGTTTGAGGTGGAACATGGCCAGTGACAGAGTAAAACTAAGTTTATATTGAACTAAGATTGCGGGACTAAGTTTGCGGAGAAACTAAGATCCTATTTAATTATATGTTAATATTTGGGACCCTCGGATTATAAACAGTGCATATAAAAGACTTGTCAATGCCTGAGGAAGTGTTTGGTTTATGTTATGGGAGGCTATACCTTGTTAAGCAGATCACTATCTGGTCTAGGCAGCTTTGGCCAGAAGCCAACCGAAAAGATGACCTTAAGGGTGTCCCTAATGGTTTCCAAATAGCTAGCCTAGAAGAATTTTAGTGGCTATCAACGAGAGAGATCAAATAGCTATGTGGCCGAACCTCCTAAATTATATGGCCCACATGCACCTGTCATTGTCTCAATGACCTCTGACTGCTGTGCACGAGAACCAGATAACATAAGAAGTCTGTTGGGTGTCCTCGGGAAACCTGAATCATTCACATTTTACAACTCACACAGGATCAATAAAGGAGTAACTACAACATTACAATATTTGCTACAAATCTTTACATCAGAGCGTGGAAGAATTTAAAACAATATTTTACATATCAAAAACAAGTTACTTTTACAACTTAACGTTAATTGCGGAAGTCGAGTAGAACTACAGAAGACAACTTAGGTAGAGCACCTAAGTCAGGAGAGGACAACCTGTTGATACCGTTTTTTGGCACGTGTCAAGATGGTCAGAGTGGGCTAAATCAGCAGAAGAAAAGTTACTGTGTACGTTGATAGCCGATGAAAATCAGCTTGTAAAGAAGGCTGCCGATGGATGGTGGTGGTGTATGCAGAAGTTAATTTAGATTGAGGCATTGCCGATAAGGTTAAGAATGTTATTGCCGATGCCGATGAAGGGAGGCTTGAAGACTGCTGCTGATGAAACAGGAAGTATGCCGATGAAAGGAGGTTTGAAGACTGCTGCCGATGAAACAGAGAGTGTGCCGATGGAAAGGAGGTCTATGAGAATTCCATCGTAATTGAGGCGGACACGGGAATAGATAGGAATTAATTTCCTTTTCTATATTTGTTAGAGTCTGATTTGTATAAGAGTCATGTGTTTTCTTAGATTTGGACTTGGTGTCCCAGTCGTATTTGGTTATGTTTCTGTAGATCAGGGTATAAATATAAATTGAAGGGCAATGTAATGAGAATCAATCAATCAATATCAAAAACCAGCTTTTACTCTTATTTGCATCTACTTACTTTTCAGTGACTTCGTCAATTTGCATATTTTTTTTACGAGTTCTCATCGATTCGGCGAGCTGCATCGCTTCAGTGCGACCTTCGACGATCCTCGAGTTCCGTGTGAGTACCTCTTGGCCGTGACTTTCGGGCGTATCGCTGTTGTCAGGACCAAAGTGCTCGAATCTTCATCCTTGTCGATTAACAGGTCAAATCGACTGGCACGCTTTGGATATCGATTTCGGGTATTAGCCCTTTGTGTTTGCATATCCACTTTTGCATCAACACATCTTTTGGCACGCCCGGTGGGACAGATCTGATCAATATGTTCAATCCTGAGATCGATGCGGGGAACATCATCGTGGTATCAAAAGAAGATCTTAAGGAAGAGCAGAAGCAGTCTATGGAAAAGGCTATAGAAGAATACAGACAGCTTTGCTTGAAGTCATTCAGCTTGAACAAGAGTGGACAAGTCATCCAGAAGCAAGATTTGCCGTTGCCTCGGCAAGTTACCTTTGACTCTAATTCGGGTAAACTTCAAGAGATGGTTAATTCTGCAGTGAATCATACTTTAATTAATCACTCTAATGTGCTGTCCAATACTGTTCATAATGCTGTGATTTGAACTTTCAAAGAAGGGCAAGCGTCACCGCATTACGTTGGGCCTGCCTATCATCAACCAGAGCCAGCATCTGTTAATACTCCATCGGCTCCCTCGGCTACTGTGGGTACAGAAGTTTCTTCCCCTCCAGTATCAGCAGGCTTACCTAATGTGCAATCTACACCGATGCGATCAGATTCGGTATTACCAGGACGAGTTTAGCTTAATACAGATCTATCGGCATCGGCTTTATCAGGTCATGTGCCACAGAATAACCAGATTCCTGCTAATTGGTGGGGATACGGTATGCCTCCAGAGTCATCTGCTTTTAACCCTGGGTTACCTCAAGTGTTTGATACGGCAGGAAAAGCTCCTATGCCATCGGCTGGTTCGCCGATAGCTCAAGTGCCCCAATATACTACAGTAACTACTGTGCAACCAACTCCAGGAAGTTTCCAGATGCCTTTGGGTCAAACATCTAATTCAAGTCCATCGGCAAGCTTACTACCGATACAGCAGAAGGCTCCTGCTATGAGTCAACCTAGAGTCCAGTTCATGCCTCAAGCTGGTTATAATTATCCAGCAATATCAGCAAATTACCAGCCATCGACAAATTTTGTACCGATGAATGCTAATAATAGTTGGTCAGGGCAGTTTCCTACTCAACATACACTTCAGCAAAATCAGCAGGTTGCAGGGATTCATCAAGGTCATATGCAAGCTGGTTTTCAGAATCAAGCATCGGCAGCTCAGTCGATGAATCATTTTCAGCAGGTTAATGGACCACAAGTAATGGCAAATATGCCGATTACTGGAGATCGTGGGCCACAAAGATACGCAGAGGGATATCAGCAAGTATCTCCTATAGAAATTCAGCCATATCGTCAACAAGAGGCTGGTGCTTTTTGGGCCGATAAGATAGCAGAAATTATGAAGGATCAGTTTGAGATAAAACCCAAGGTCAATACGTACTCTTATCGGACTCCATATCCTCTGGCATATGATTTAATTCCTCTCCCAAATCGGTACAAGGTACCAGATTTCACTAAGTTTTCTGGGCAAGACGACACATCAACCATGGAACATGTTAATCGTTTCATTATTCAATGTGGAGAGGCAGCTAGCAGAGATGAATTAAGAGTCCGCTTGTTTTCATCATCCTTGTCTGGATTAGCATTCACATGGTTTATTTCATTACCGCCAAATTCTATTATTACTTGGGCTGATCTAGAAAAGCAATTTCATAAATATTTCTTTGCTGGAGTTCATGAAAAGAAGCTTACCGATTTGGTAAAATTGAGACATCGTAATGATGAATCAGTGGAAGGCTTTGTGCAAAGGCTACGATATGTGAAGAATAAGTGCTATAGCCTGGTACTGGATGATCGGCAACTTGCCGATTTGGCTTTTCAAGGATTGTTGCTACACCTTAAAGACAGATATGCTTCTCAAGAGTTTGAAAGCCTGAGTCATCTCGTGCAAAGGATCTCTGATCAGGATACTAGGGTTTTTGAACCTAAAAAGAATTGGAGCAAGAAGGTTTCGTTTGTCGGAGAGGTAGAAGATTCTGATTCAGATGAAGAACCAATTATCGGTTTAGCTGAGTGGGTTAAAAATAAAAAGTCGATATCTTGTCCCTTTGGTCAAAAAGAGCTAGAGAAGTTTACTTTTGATATCACCAAGGCTGACAAGATATTTGATCTTCTGCTTCAAGAAGGCCAGATTAAGCTGTCACCTAATCATGTGATCCCATCGGCAGAAGAGTTGAAGAAAATGTTGTATTGCAAATGGCACAATGCAACTTCACACAGTACAAATGAGTGCAAAGTGTTTAGGCAACAGTTACAATTAGCTATTGAATCTGAGAGAATTAAATTTGGTAATTCCAAGATCCAGAAGCCGATGAAAATTGATCAACATCCTTTTCCAGCAAATATATTAGATGCTGAAGGAAAGACCAAGGTGTTGACATCAGAAGCTGCTGAGAAAAACGCATCAGTGGATCCCCAACATTGGATAACTATCGATGATGCAAAAAGCAAGGGGCTACTGGGAGAAAGTAGCAGTTCCAGAAAACCTCCTCGATCTGGCATTGTGATTACCCATCGAAGACAGCAGGAGGGCTGGCGTCAGCGAAGGGACCGATATCGACAGCAGCAAGAAGAGAGACGCCGAGAAGAGTGGAATCGGCATAAGGATCATTGGAGGTGTCTGTTTTTTATTCATTGTTGGGAAGAAGGTATTAAATTACCTACTGTTGAAAATTGCCCAGAGTGCAATGGTTATTATGGAGTTAATCGGTCAGAAAAGAGGTTTCAACCTGGTAATTAGGGTTTGTCTATCAATGAGCCGATCAAAGGTAAAGCATCAGTACATGATCGGCTGGGGGCAGGCTTAGTGTACATGAGAGGCTTGGTAAACGCGCTGCATATTTTTTAAGGAATCAAGAGGAGCTTGAAGAGATGGCAAATGCAAGAGTTCCCGATGAAGAAATATTTTACCGGGATCCTAATATACGTCGCGTAGAGTCAACTAGGACCTATTATCAGCCAGTTTGGAAAACTAAGCTCCCTCAATGGTGCCCAGAAGGTTTGATAAAGACACAGAAAAGGAGGATGCAGCGGGAACATCAAGAGGACTTATACCGAGAGGAAAATTTCTCCAATGAGAGATCTGGCAATCAGCAGTGGCAAGTGAAGCACAAAAATAAGGGCCCATCGGCAGATGTCAATATGATATTTATGTTGCCGATGGAATTTTTGGCACTATCTGATAATGAGGAAGAAGTTGTTTTCTCTGACCAAGTAGCTCAGTTGACGCTAGATCCAATGATGGCTGTTTTTGAGAAACCTACCGATGATGAGAGACAACATCTCAAGGCTTTGTTTGTGAAAGGCAGAATTGATGGGCAGCCTGTATCCAAGATACTTATTGATGGAGGAGCTGCAATTAATATTATGTCTTATGTTATGTATCGGAAACTTGGTAAGGGAGATCAAGACTTAACCAAAACCGATATGATGCTAAAGGATTTTGAAGGCAATGTGTCACCAGCTAAAGGGGCAGTGTGTGTTGAGTTGACCATCGGCAGCAAAACCTTACCGACGACATTCTTTGTTATTAATGGCAAGGGTGCATATAATCTGCTTCTAGGAAGGGACTGGATTCATGCTAATTGTTGTGTTCCTTCTATAATGCATCAGTGCCTCATACAATGGATTGGGGATAAAATTGAAGTTGTTCCTGGTGATTCTTCTTACATCATCGCATCGGCAGAATCAGATACTTATGAACGAACCAAATGCATATCAGGAGAAGTTTGGGAAAAAGAGTTCCTCAAGGTTGCCGATTATGAAATTCCACCGATCCAAGCAGTCGGTTCTGAAGAAGAATTTTAATGGATATGTTTGCTGATGATGGAAAATTAGGTCAAGGGTTTACATCAGCTGATGATTTAGTAGAAGTAGATATTGGTGATGGTGATAGGCCAAGACCTACTTTTATTAGTGCTAAGTTAGATTCCAAGTGTAAACAACAATTAGTCAATTTATTAAAAGAGTATAAAGATTGTTTTGCTTGGGATTATACTGAAATGCCTGGATTAGACCGATCGATAGTTGAACATCGGTTACCTATTAAGTCCGGATTTCAGCCACATCAGCAGCCAGCGCGCCGATGCAATCCTAATATACTTCCTGATATTAAGGCCGAAATAACTAAATTAATTGAGGCAAAATTTATTCGGCAATGTCGATATGCGGAGTGGATTTCTAATGTGGTTCCTGTTTATAAGAAAAATAGGAAACTTCGTGTTTGTATTGATTTCAGGAATCTCAATAAAGCCACACCGATGGATGGTTATCCAATGCCGATTGCTGATTTGTTGATTGATACTGCAGCCGGATATCAAATTATCAGCTTCATAGATGGTAATGCAGGTTACAATCAAATATTCATGGCTGAAGAAGATATTCCCAAGACTGCTTTTAGATGTCCAGGTCGTGTGGGATTATTTGAATGGATAGTTATGACGTTTGGTTTGAAAAATGCCGGTGCTACTTATCAAAGAGCTATGAACTTTATTTTTCATGAATACATCGGCACATTAGTAGAGATCTACATCGATGACATAGTGATTACATGAATACATCGGCACATTAGTAGAGATCTACATCGATGACATAGTGATTAAGTTTGGAGATATCATAAAGCATCTAACCGATCTACGAAAGATACTGGAGTGCACAAGGAAGCATGGACTAAAGATGAATCCTAATAAATGTGCATTTGGTGTATCGGCAGGACAATTCTTGGGTTTTATGGTGCATCAGCGGGGCATTGAAATTATTAGGAAGTCTATTGAGGCAATCAACAAGGTGGTTGCTCCTGCTAATAAAACTGAATTGCAGTCTTTGATCGGTAAGATTAATTTCATTAGAAGATTCATATCTAATCTGTCGGGTAAGATCAATACTTTCAGTCCATTACTTAAATTGAAAGCCGATCATGAATTTAGATGGGGAGATGAGCAGTAGTTAGCTCTAGATGAAATTAAGAGATACTTAACAAATCCTCCAGTGCTAGTTCCATCTCAACACGGGAAACCTTTCAGATTGTATTTGTTAACTGATGATACTGTTATCGGTTCAGCTCTTATTCAAGAATTTGAGGGGAAAGAACGTGTTATTTATTATTTGAGCAGAAGATTAGTGGATGTTGAGACCAGGTATTCGGCTATCGAGAAATTATGTCTGTGTCTATACTTTTTTTGTATCAAATTGAGGCATTATTTGCTATCGGCTGAGTGTACTGTCATATGCAAAGACGACGTGGTCAAATATATGCTGTCGATGCCGATTTTAAGTGGTAGAATCGGCAAGTGGATTTTAGCATTATCAGAATTTGACCTACATTATGAATTGGCTAAGGCAGTTAAGGGGCAGGTCATGGCTGATTTTGTTACTCAACATTGCAATATAGTGAATTTTCTGGAGGTTGCTCCTTGGACACTTTTCTTCGATGGGTCTACATGTGGTGAAGGAGCAGGTATCGACATTGTGTTAATTTCCCCTCAGGGAAAAAAGTATGAGTTTTCATTGCCGATTGTTGCTACATCGACAAACAATCAGGCTGAATACCAAACTTTGATAAAAGGGTTAGAATTGCTTAAGGAGATACGTGTCGATGCTGTTGAAATCTTTGGTGATTCTATGCTAGTTATAAATCAGTTGGCTGAGATTTATGAATGCCGAAGTGAAATTTTAATTTCATATTATGAGAGATGTCTGCAATTGTTGAAAGGGTTTAGGAATTTTCGTCTGGAACATGTTTCTCGATTGCATAATAAAGAGGCTAATCGATTAGCTCAGCATGCCTCATGGTATTAGCCTATTCAAGAAGTATTAACGTCGGCAGTCGATACCGATGACTGGAGAAAGGAAATTGTCGATTATTTAAAGGATCCATCTAAAAAGGTTGAAAGACGTATAAGATTCCAAGCTACCAAGTATGTGCTCCTTGATGATGAATTATATTATCGAACTATAGATGGAGTTTTACTCAGATGTGTTAGTAGTGATGAGTCAAAAAGCTTGATGGGCGAAATTCATGAAGGAGTATGTGGAGCGCATCAATCGGCTTTCAAGATGAAGTGGATGATCAGAAGAAATGGATATTATTGGTCGACTATTCTCGAAGATTGTTTTAAATATTTTAAAGGATGTCAGGAGTGTCAAAAATTTGGTAATATTCAAAGGGCGCCCGCATCGGCTATGAACCCTATAATTAAGCCTTGGCCGTTCCGGGGTTGGGCTATTGATCTCATCGGTCAGATTTATCCGCCATCGAGCAAGGGGCATAAATTTATTCTGGTTGCTTCCGATTATTTCACAAAATGGGTTGAAGCAATTCCTTTGAAAAAGGTGACATCGGCTAATATGATTGATTTTGTGAAAGAACATATTGTTTACCGATTTAGTATTCCTCAAACCATCACTACCGATCAGGGTACCATGTTTACATCGGGAGAATTTGATGAGTTTGCTGTAAGTATGGGGATTAAAGTTTTAAATTCTTCTTCATATTATGCTCAAGCTAATGGTTAGGCTGAGGCTTCTAACAAAGGAATTATCAAGCTCATTAAGCGCAAAATTAAAGAAAATCCTAAGAAGTGACATATGGTATTAAATGAAGCCTTGTGGTCATATCGGATGTCGTGTCATGGTGCAACCAAGGTAACGCCTTATCAGTTGGTATATGGACACGACGCAGTGTTGCCATGGGAGATTAAAACTGGCTCTAGGTGAATACATTCTCAAGATCAACTGACAGCCGATGACTATGATACTCTTATGAAAGATGAGTTGGAAGATGTGGCAGGTCATCGGTTAAAGGCTTTGTTAGCATCGAAGAGAATAAGAAAAGAGTAGCCAGATGGTATGACAAGAAGGTGAAGATAAAGGAGTTTATCGATGGGGATTTGGTCTGAAAGTTGATTTTACCGATTGGGACTAAGAGTTTAAAGTTTGGAAAATGGTCGCCTAATTGGGAGGGTCCATATCGGATAAATCAATCTGTTCCTGGAAATGCATATATTCTCGAAACCCTCGAAGGGGTTGTGTTTCCCAGAGCATTAAATGGAAAATATTTAAAGAAATATTACCCTAGTATCTGGATAGATGCATAAAAGTATAATTGCCGATAACATTCCTATCGGCTAGAGTTAAATAAAGTATCGATGTATCATAGATTGCCGATGCACTAAATAAAAATTACAGGTTTAACAAAGATTGGATAGCCGATATTGCACGCAGGCGAATCTCATCGGCTTCGTTCAATTTTTTAACATCTTCATCGGCAACCCCCTCCACAGGCTCGAGTTTTTTCTTCAAGGCTAAGGCCTTGCGAGCTTGGACATCCCTTTCTTGCTGAAGGGCCTTGATGACGTCAGGGAGCTAATTTTCTTCTTGCCTGGTGTGAGCTAGGGCTGTTTCAACTTCTTCTAATTCAGCTAGAAGAGCCGTCCTCTTTGCCGATAGATCTAGAATTTTCTGCTTAAGATCGGCACCCGAGGTTTGCAAGTTGCTTATGCTCTTGTGCTTCTCATCGGCAGTCTGTTTTAGCTGCAGCATCTCTTCCTTGAGCTGGGCTTGAGCTGCTCTATCGGCGATACGGTGAGCAGCCCGTTGATATTGTAGTTGTCGGCTCTCTAGATGGACTGCTGGGAAGAGAGTTTCTTCGACATCGACAGAAACTTGGCCACAGATTGTCTTGAGATGGCCTTTGCAGGATCTAAATCGTTCACCAACTAAGCAGTATCTTGGTGTAACAGATCCAGAAGGGCTTCTAGCTTGGCATAAATTTCTGCCGATATCGTCCCCAGTGCCAGAGAAGAACTTGCTTCTTCTCCATCATCATCGGAAATTTCGATAGCGAAAGAAAATAAGCTATTGGGAGAATCTTGTTCCTGGGGAGAGGAAAGGAAGTCAGAGATCCTACCTAAGGATAGATATGAATATTATAAATCGACTGGGTCAATCGGTTTACCTGCTTCAAGGCAATTTCCTGGGCTTGGCTGGAAGGAGCAGCTTAAAGGGGGCCATGTGGAGGATCGGCAGAGCTTGCCGATGGGATGTCTTCTACGACTTCATCAATGGTTGGCCCTTGGGGTATGATGGCCGATGGTACATTTTGTGCAGAAGGGTCAACTTGTTCAGCTATATCGATTGGCTGGCTTGCAAATGTTGGGGCAGATGCGGGGACTGGCATGGACTTCTGTCATTTTTGCTGAGCCTCGGCATCAGTTAAAGCTTTACGCTTTACTTGGGTCTCAGCGACAGTTGGCTAGGGGGCATCGGTACTTGTTGATTGTGAAGCTTGAGCGCCTGGTATGCTTGCCGATGTGCCCATTTGTTACTGCAAAACAAGTGTAAGATTGGATGTTTAACAGATAAAATGTAAAGTTAAAAGGATACCTCTGAAGGCTGGCTGGAGGTAGTGGTGCTTGGTATTAGAGGAGTTGTCGATGATGATCCAGCAGCGGCTCTTACACGCTGATGGTTGCATGTTAATATAGTTTGTATCGGCATGAGTAAAAATAAACGAGGTTATTACCTTGAAAGCCTTGATTAGGCTTGTAGCGGCAGCCAATGGAGTAGCCCTAGCTGTTGCCAGCTTTGATCTGGAGGTGATGGTCTTAGCACGGGTCCTCTAGAAAGTCAAAGCAGCTAGGGTGGGGGCGTTGTAGCCGATCGGTGATATTAGGGAAATAGGTTGGAGGTTGAAAGGTTTCCCACTCTTGCTTATAGATGGTACTGGGTCATCAGCCTGTCACAAGAAAGGTTAGCTGTCGATATATGAAAGAGGAAGAACAGAAGGGAGTTAAAAGAAACTTACTGCATCATCGGGAATGGCGTATTCAGGATCGATCATGTGTCAATATGTATGGGCGGATGTTGCGAATAATTGTTCCTTCCATTCTCGCCACCATTGCTTATATGACTCGGTGATAAAAGATGCTGGTGACCAGATGGAAAGACCAACGTCTGAGATATCGGCATTGGGGGCAAGTCTCACTACCCTGCTCCATTCTGTTCCGCTGGTGATTGTTTCTCTAGGCTTGATCACATCGGCAAAGCAGAGTTTGATTGGTAATTGCCCAAAAGCCAGCTGACGGGATACTGCCGATGGATTATAGAACTCATAGGTGGTATTGAAATTTTTCCATCTACCAAATGTGTTCACTGGGTTGCCCTAGGAGTGATGATGGCCATCATAAGCTCATTGTCTTGGTTCAGCTCGTCATCGGCAAAGTTGAAGAAAAGGGGGAACTTGTTCTCTTCATCGATATAGGGTACCCAAGCCCTATGATCGCGAGGGAGACCATTATAGAAGTTCTGGAAGAATCTGCCGATTTGGTCTTCATTGACCTCTGTTCCAGGGAAGACAATTATGGCTTCACCGAAGTTGAGAGGGGGGCGTGTTGCTGATTCCTCATCCCCAAGAACGTAATCTTCGGTGATTTCTCGTGGGAATTCTTGGGTGAAGAAATCCCACTGCAGACGTTTATGCATATGGGCATTTAGCCACATATTGATAAACCACCATGGGCCTCCCAAATTGCCGATTGGTTCACCAAGCAAAAGCTTCTGGGACACTTGGTGGAGGAGGTGATAGGTGGAGCTCAGAAGGTATCGACCAAGCGGGAACCTTACACCATTGGCCAAGAGTTCAGCCGCAGGAAGGAAGGCGTTGGTTGGTCCTACCGATCGACCGCAGAAGATAAATTTTTCCAACCACATATTCAAGAATATGGCGTGTTCCCTCTGGTTAACGGTCCTAGTCCTTTGGTATTCCTGGATGTATCCTGTCCAGCCGCCGATGTTGCGTGTATTCACTCTATGTTCGGCTCTCCTGCCATAGATGGAAGCCTCATTGACAGTCGAGATGTCCAAGCCAGTAAGCATGAATACATCGGCAAGAGTAGGGGCGGCTGGACCATGACCAAACATGAAGGTGTTTGTCGTATCTGACCAGAAATAAGCAGCAGCAATCATCATGGATTCATTTTTCTGCATATCGGCAATAGATAGCCTAATGCATTGATCTATTTTCCGTTCTGCCCAGTACACCTGCATCGACCTGTTAACCCTCAAATACCAATCTTTCCACCCTTTGGTGGGTTTGGGCCAGGATCGGAACATGTCTTTCCATAGATTCAAAGAAAAATTCTGGGCTTTGAAAGGAATTCTGTTAGCTTCTGCATTGATTAAATTAGTTGGATCTGGATCGCCCATTGGACCTAGGCATTGGAAGTGTGGTTGATCGGTTGAGATAACCAGTTTGTTGCGTAATTCCTAAGTTCGGAGGATCAAAAGAATGGAAAAAGAGAAAAAATTACCAACTGTATGAACTCGCAAAGACCAAAGGAATCAAGGTAAAAGTAATGGAAGAAGAACGAACCACAGGAACATCGAAGTTGATCGCCATTGCTCTGAAAAGGATGAGGGCACAGGCTGGGGAACTTGAGGTTGACGCTAGAAGGAGCTCTTGTTGGTTGAGGTCGCGCGGTTGTTCGTCGGGGTCGCCGCCGGAAAGAGAGAATGCCAAAGGTTGGAGTCTGAGGGTAGAAGACGAGCGTTCTGGAGAAATCTATTTATAGGCTGCTTGGAGTAGGGGTATTCTGGACTTATCTCTATGCCACGCGCGTGTAGGTCGAGGTGGTTCAGATGGATATGGTAACTGTTCGCACGACAATCAAGGGATTGTACAGGAGATTTGATGGCAAGTGATCATGACTTGGAAGAGATCTCAGTGCAGAATCTTTTGGTTCTAAAAATGGTGGCGTTATTATGATAAGATCTTGCCGATGGTTTGTTATTTCGGTATCTTAACCGTAATTAGGGCAAGAGTAGTTGGAAATTGTGCGATATTTGCTGAGATGCGTGAATCGGAACTAGATTGGATTAGATTCAGTAACAGATTATGTTATGCTTGGAGAATGAGTTGAGAAAAATAGGTAAAGGCAAGCATTATCTGGAGTAAATTTCGGAGCATCAATGTTTTATACTCCAAAATTGGGGGGCATGTGTTGACACCGTTTTTTGGCACGTGTCAAGATGGTCAGAGTAGGCTAAATCAGCAGAAGAAAAGTTACTGTGTACGTTGATAGCCGATGAAAATCAGCTTGTAAAGAAGGCTACCGATGGATGGTGGTGGTGTATGAAGAAGTTAATTTAGATTGAGGCGTTGCCGATAAGGTTAAGAATGTTATTGCCGATGCCGATGAAGGGAGGCTTGAAGACTGCTGCTGATGAAACAGGAAGTATGCCGATGAAAGGAGGTTTGAAGACTGCTGCCGATGAAACAGGGAGTGTGCCGATGGAAAGGAGGTCGATGGGAATTCCATCGTAATTGAGGCAGATAAGGAAATAGATAGGAATTAATTTTCTTTTCTATATTTGTTAGAGTCTGATTTGTATAAGAGTCATGTGTTTCCTTAGATTTGGACTTGGTGTCCTAGTCGTATTTGGTTATGTTTCTGTAGATCAGGGTATAAATATAGATTGAAGGGCAATGTAATGAGAATCAATCAATCAATATCAAAAACCAGCTTTTACTCATATTTGCATCTACTTACTTTTCGGCGACTTCGTCAATTTGCATATTTTTCTTTTTTTACGAGTTCTCATCGATTCGGCGAGCTGCATCGCTTTAGTGCGACCTTCGACGATCCTCGAGTTCCATGTGAGTACCTCTTGGCCGTGACTTCCGGGCGTATCGCTGTTGTCAGGACCAAAGTGCTCGAATCTTTATCCTTGTCGATTAACAGGTCAAATCGACTGGCACGCTTTGGATATCGATTTCGGGTATTAGCCCTTTGTGTTTGCAGATCCACTTTTACATCAACACAACCAGATCACGTCAAGCCCATAGACATGACCTGATTAGCAGCACCAATCAATACCTGCAATAGGGATTAACAAACCCAGAGTACAAAAGTACTTAACCAGACTTAACCGGCGAAAAGAGAGGAGAAGACTTAGGAATGCGGACTCAGGGAATTCAAGGTAAGGCTTTAGCAAGAATCAAAGTCTTTTGCAGAAAAGCTCACTAATAATGAATCCTTACTTTCAATCTTTTAAACTCATCATTAATTATGACTATCAACAGGGTGAACCTATACTATAGCAATCACTTCTTAACATTCATCTCAAGATTCTAATTCTAAAGTTTCATCCCTTAACTACGATGTAGTTGCGGAGGTCAAGTCTCCTTGTCCGAGAAGCAGCGGCGATTCGAATCGATTATACCCAGCTGGGGATCCCTAACCACATGACATATGTAGGACTCAAATCTACATATATCAACGTTCACCCGGATCCTCCAAAACGTGAGCGGGTCCAGCGCCACCCGAGAGTACAGTACACCTCCAATCCAGCCCTTGGCCACGAGGGTACACGCTACTCTCGTCATCTCTCCACTCCCAGTACGCGGTCGGTCGTTCACATGATAGAATTACCAAGGTCTTAGGCTTACCGGGGCATACGGTCAGTTGTAAAGTCTCGACCAAATGGGACTACAACGAACGGTCCTTAACCGACACAGTCGAAGACACTACATTGGGACTCCTTTCCCAATGCAAGTCCACCGATCGGTCTCAAATTATCATCTTTATTCATTAAGTTGTTCCACAACAACCCTTCAAACTTTGTTAAACATTTTTAAAGTTTTCGCATTTAAGTAGGGCTAAGCATACTAAGCATTTTTAAATAAAACAGTATCAAGGACGATATTGAAGTATCAGGGATGGTAATGCATCAATTAGTTTATATCACCTAATGCAACAAAGCATAAGCATAAGTAACGTAACTTTGTAAAACACAAGGAGGGTTGAATGCATCCGAGGCTTGCCTTGGTTGACGGAAATTTCAGGTTCGGGGTCAATTCCATAGATATCGAACCCAACCTCCACTGGTGGATGTCCTTCCTCGGGAACTGGATCAACGACAACCTCCTCGCTCTCGGTCACTGCACGTAGTGACGATGCATGCTTAATGAAATGCTAAACATGATGCGAAACGATGGTATGACAAGATTAAAAACTTGAGTATAACTTTCCTTCGCGGTACAGTTGCAAGCCAACAAAAACAACTAACTAAGTTCATTCGGGTTACGACAAGTTTTATTTCACATGAAATGTCATTAGGGTTCACTAATTACATGTTAAACATGAGCTCAAACAATAAAATAACATGCCAAGGATCATCATGTGTTAATGACCCAAGGTCAACAATCAATTCCAAAGTCAAACAAAAACCCTAAATCATTAAACATTAACCACTTAATTAATTAATTAATTAATTAAGCATAAATTAAGAATAAAATCAACCTTGCCTAAATTTGCCCAAAATTTTTACTTAAGTTGGTTACATCATTACTAAGTGTCAAAACAAGTCTTAAAATTTTTGGACATTTATTTAAGCCTAAAAAATAATAGAAGTTACATTTATTAATTAAAACATGTAATTTTAAATCATTCAAGAACTAATTATTTTCCACATTTAATATTTTTCATACATAAAGCAGGGAAAGGAAAGCTTGCACAAAATGTTTCATGATTTTATCAGTTCTATTTATTTTTCTATTGATTTAGCAAGATACTGCACTATTCATATTTTAAAGAAAAAAAGAAAATTCATTTTCTTCTCCTCCGGCCCAACTCCTTCTACAACGAACTGGGCCGGCCCAACACATAACCCTCCCGGCCCAAGGCAAAGTTGGCCCAGGCCGAGCTCACCGTGGCGGACGCCGGTTAGACGGCGGCGCTACACACCTCCGGTGAGGTCCCCGGCGACAGGGATGCCCCCGGCGTGCTCCTCACTCCTTCCCGCACCCCTTCCTTGACCTAGGAAAGCGTCTCCGGCATCCCGGGAAGCTCAGCCGCGAGCATGGCGGACCGGCGGCGCTCCACGCGGCGGCGCGATGGCGGAAACTCCACACCAGCACGGTAGAGGTAAAGATAGCGTTCGCCAAGGCACCAGGGGCTCACCGCGGACCAACTGGGTCACCATATGGAGACAAGGGTGCGGCGGAGATGTTTTGCCGACGATGGGGGCGGCTGCGGCGGCGCTTGACGAGCGGTTGCGGCGGAAAGTGGTGGCGCGGGCAGCTTTGGCGGTGCAAGGCGCTGCGATCAAGCTCAGAGCGTGCGCAAGGGTAAAGGCAGAGCTGAGGCCACGAGGAATTGGAGAAAGGTGCTAAGACGATGATGAATTTTGCGATGAGGTGTAGCTCGTCGGCGGCGAGCAGAGAAGGCAAAAGGAGCGAGATGGCCGGTGAAAACACGTTATAACGGCGTGGTCGCGGTGTCCAGCTGCGCCAGCTCCTGCTCGCGGTCGACACGCGAGCAACTGCGTGTTGCCGTGGGAGAAGGCGGCGTTAAAGCGGCGGCGGTCGGTGATGAAGCTGACGAGCAGGGAGGTCACCGACGTCCATCGTTCAAGCCTGACAGCTCCACTTCTCATACCCTTTTCTCCAAGCTTTCAACAGAAACCCAAGAAACTCCATGAACAAAACTTGTTCACCATCATGCCCTCTGCAACTTTGATAACAGGATCGAGCTCTAAAACCAACCCGAAAGCAAGATTTTGAAAGGGAAAAGGAAGCAATAGTAAACTGTTTTCACTGAAACAAAACCTGCAGTATCAGAGAAGACTGAAACTCTCCTCTTCCACCTCCTTTTTCTCTCAAAATCTCAACTATACTTGATGAGCTTCCTTAATAAAAGTTGTTCCATAAACAATGATCTACAACTTTGGTTAATGGACCATCACCAAAGGATAATTGGTTTTGAACAATTTTATTTCCAAACAGAGGCACTTTTAAACTGTTAGAACAGAGAACAGCTAGGGTTTATAAACTAGAGCTGATTAGCTACGTTGTGGAATTAATTGGTGATTAATTAGCTAACAAAATCAACAACCAATACCACCACGAATTGGTACAAACTTTATACCAAGCAATGATGCAAAGGTTGAAGCCACTTTGTTTGAGAAATTCATTTTAATAAATACTCCAAAAGTGAATCAAAACTGAATTTCCGAGACTTAGAAAAGAAAGACTAAGTATTGGATTTCAACTTTGAATTCAATTTTAGAAGCTCAAATTTTAATGGTTTGAACTTGAAATCATCCCCAACACTTATCATTAGTGTAAAATAAAACATTTACACATCAAAGTTTATTTGGGCATAATTCCAAGTTTTTAGGTAAATTCCAAAATGGCAAGGTCATGAAGTACCTTAAATGGATTTTTGGTTCTTGCTCAAACACCACGCATGCAATGCATTGGTAAGCACTTAAACTTGATTTTAGTGGATGCAACACATAGTTAGCTACCAAAGATGCTCATGATACTTGATGATTATGCATGATGATGCTCATGACTAATTTTTAGCTGCTTTTAACATCTAGGATGTCACAAGCTAGTGACACTTAAATAGCCACGATCTCCAGACAACTCTCTCACAACTTACATAACTCTCTACTATAGTATCTTTTTTTATTATTTCTAAACCCCATCTAACTACCTGTCTAAAAGTTGGCATTAAGGACGCCCTGCGACATTTGTTTGGACCGCACGAGGTGGCAAGATCTCTATCTCTGTCTCTGTCTTTGTCTCTGTCTACAACTAAAATATTTGTAGAGCAATCGTCCGCCGGCTTGGCTTAGCTCGCTCCGCGTTCGCCCCGTTCGGCTTCGTCTGGCCTCCCCCGCACGAGCGCTCCGCCTCGCGTCATCGGTCTGCCCCCCTGCGACCCCCACCTACTTTCACCTCGCTTCTCCCGTGCGATAGCTAGCCCGACAGAAAAGGAAACCGCCATCCACGTCGCTCCCCCGCGATTCGCGCAGCCGACGCGCCGCCCGTCCCCATGCCCAAGAAGCCTGCCTAGCCCCGCCCCTCGCCCTCCTCCGTATTGCCCTGGGGGAGGAAGACATGGCGGCCAACGACACTGCGGGCGGGGAGATTGACCCTAGGGCTCCGCCGCCATTCGGGATGGTGGAGATTCACGCGGCCAATCCCAGCTCGGTCAAGGACCCATGGCGCCCGGTAGGTTTACTGTCCCTCTGTCTTCTATTGGAGCTTTAGAAGTTATAGTTATGGTGCTTCCCGCTGAGTTGTGCCTGATGGTTCCCCCGCCACGATGGTGAAGGCAGACGAGGCTGCGGCACCGGCCAAGGTGAGTTTTGTCCTTCCTCTGTGGCTGCCTGCCTTTGCCAGAGCCTTGTGCCGTCCTCGCCTTCGCGGACGCCCCCGTCGTCCTCACCGGCGAATTCAAAGGTAGCGCTATCCCTGGACACCCACGTCAAGGTCGACCAATTAGGCCTGCTGTTTGGTCGATGCCAAAGGTTTGCTCTCTATCCTAATTTCCCATCTCTTATTCTGCCTCTTCTTCATGTGTTCAGATTGCTTAGTCTACAGGCTGCGTACAACGTGTTTGTACACATGCCTATGGCCCTGTTTGGTAGTTGTATGATTTTATTCACCTGTAATTAGCTTCGAGTTGTAATATTTTTTTGTGTGCTTGTTTGTAAAAGGACAACTGTAATTTCTTTCATCTGTAAATTTGTTTAGGTCATCGGCAACCATGCTTCTTCCACAAGCACCGGCAGCCATCATGTTGTGCAGATCGCTTCACAAGCTGAACCACAAGTCATCAAATGGCCAGGCAAATCTGATCCCTCTCCCGTCCGTGCATCGGCCAGTGCAAAGACAAGGTTTTTTTCTTTGTGCCATGGAAGAAAAAAATCTTGTCAAATTGTCTGAATTGAGTCCTCAAATCCTCTGCCCTCTATTCAAGGTCGTTCAGGTAAGGTGTGGTTCTATACTCCCATGTTCGCTTGGCCTTTTTTCACTCAGTGATAGATAGTGCTGGGAGCTGATGCGGAGCTCTTAATATGTTCTTTCAAAGGTGGAGCTAGCCAGCTGCCACCATGACCCATCAGCCCCAATAGAGAAGCCCGTTCAAGCATGTCATCCAATGTGATTCACAGACGCAACAACAGATTGACTCATTTGTGCTCTCGGCAGGAAGGCAATTGGGGAGTAGCACGGTGTGCAAGATTGGGCAGCGAATCTTAGTCGTCGCAGCGGCCTCTTAACTATTTTGGCTAATAAGGATTGATGCAGCATGCTTTTAGGCATGATCTGCACAAGGCAATGCTTCTTGGGATAGGAAAATTGTTCTGTCAACGTGAGGATCATCTCAGGTAAAGCTTTTTCTTGAATTCTATTTGGTTAATTTCCCAATAGAGGTTGTGTTTGCAAACACTAAAGAAATTTCAGTGCACTGGAAATAAGGAAGTAGTGTGTTTTCCATGTATATTTTAATCATTGACCATCTCACAAAAGCTAGCCTTGACTGTTGTCCTTGCAAACTGTAATTTTGTTGTCCTCTATTTATCTCACCTATTTGTCAATCAAGTGTCTATGCTTTATGAATCATAATGATAACATCAGTTTATTGGTTCAGTTGGGTGCTGCTGGTGCAAGCATATTTAGGTTAATTTGTCTGCAATTTTAAACCCTAAAATTACCAACTTAAATTATTCTTCCTTCGCATTCTTCTTTATGCCCTTGAGTTCAGCTATAACGCAATGTTGATACTAGGTGTAGCGAGGAATAATATGCAAACTGTAGTGACTGACTATGCAAATATGTAAACTAAAATGTCTATTTCTTGTACTATGTTGGATGTACTTTTACACCCTTTGAACTTGGTCATGTGCTTAACTTATTGACTTATTATGTCAACAGGACATCACTTCACAGGATCTATTATTGAACACGACAACAATCTTTCATAAGTCTTATGAGGGTAATTCTTTAGCAAAGGTAAGATGCCTCCCCCCTTCTTCTGAACTTTGCAGTGGTTCATCAGGTTTATTGGATGTTTGATAACTTGATCAATGTTTGGTCGGTTGATAAGTAACATGGCACATCCAAGTATTGCTTGTATCAGTTAACCATCTGAGTTAATTTCATATCAACAGGGGAATTTGGAAAAAAAACCAAAATACTTGTTTGGCCGATAAGTTGATTATAGATTAAGTAGTAGCTTGCTGATAGGGAATTCACAGGAAAAAAACAAACCCTATTATCTGTTGTGTTTTTGTCTGCATTGGTTGTGGGCACTGCATTAGTGTCTTTCCTTTCCAAAAGAGACGAGAATAGAGATAATGGTCCAATATAGTTTCTTTGTGATTTAAGGCTGTGCAAAAAAGCCCAGACTTCATGTCTAGGAAATTGCAGTTCACCATGTCTATTGATGACACATGAATTTGACGAATCAACATTTTTGTTTATATACCATGGTAGTGGTGCTAAATTCCTGTGTGTTATGCAGTTCACAAGGAGTCCACGTGGTAATTCTTCTGATGCTCTCATAGTTCACCAAATTCGCCATTAATCTAGCTGCATCTCGAACCGGAGCCAAAACTCAGCTCACATTTCTGTGTTCATCATATCACTCTCTGGTGGGGGATAGTAGTCCTCCTGTAACTGCATGTCCCTCAATAAGAAGGTAAGGAAATGCTCATGTGTGGTGCCCATAACAAATATCACAATATGGCACGCTAGCTATAGAGTATGAGCTATGCCATAATTTTCCTGCTTTCTTAGTTGTATGTATATTCCCTGGATTCATCTCTGAAGTTCTCCTGATAAATATTTCAAGTTTTTGTCATGGTGTCCATTGCAGTGAGGAGCAATTTCAAGTTTGGAAGCTTGGATGGGGTGGCTGTGTTTAATTGCAATATGGCTCGGTTGTGCCATTGGATAATAAATAAATAAATAAATAGGAAGCTATTTTGGTGAGCATAGTCTTTTTTATGATTTCATTAAATTCTGATAGTTGTGCAGCGGTGTGTTGCCATGATATATATTAGAACAGTAGCTTAATTAGATGATTTCATATGTATCTCAATATGTGTCCATTGAAAATTATGTGTGGTTAACCTCATGACCAGGCTAGATGAAATTTCAACCTATTTTTCTTATACTGACCAAAATATCACATATTCATATATGTGAGATCGAGCCTGGCAGTAAAGTTTATTTTTTCTGGTGTTCAATGTCAATATCCACAAAGTTAGAGTGTCAGACTGTCTCTAAATAAATTTTACATAATTGCTAAATTTACTGATCTATTGTGGTCACCTACCGGGAATATGGCGTGGCCCTATAGGGTGAGGCTAAGATTCATGGATTTCCTTGGCTGGTTTGGCCAAGGTTTATTCTTACTGCAAAATCCATGGGACTGTCTTTCCCCACCTTGTGAGAAGTCTATGGTACCTCACCGTAATCCCTTGGGGGTTTTGTACTCTAAATTCCTTCTTAATGAAATACGAGCAAATGCGCGTTCTTGAAAAAAAGTATCTTAAGTATCATACTTAAACAAAAGTTACTATGTGGACTTAATAAACAAGTTTGTCATTCTAAAAAAACAAGTTTGTCTTTGGCCGAACTCTTTATTAATCATTTGTTTATTTCCGTATAACTTGGATGGCTTGCTGGTGCCAGGTATTTAGCTAAAATACTTAAGAGAGGTCAAATTTGGCATTGGATCATATGCATGGGATGTCTGCTTCATATGCGAGAAAAGCGTCGGCCCTACAATTTTTGTTTAAGGCTTAAATGGTCTAATAGCAACAATCCTCCAATAATATGGCAATGCATATGGCAATGCTGATTCAAAGCCATGGGACTGTCTTTCCCCACCTTGCTGAGGTAAGTTCCTTTTTTACAGTTTTGTAATCGTAATACATTCAAAACTTATTTTTTTATGCTAGGCTACATGGCGATATAGGCACAAACAACTTTAAGTTCTTTGTAGAGGCACTGTAGGCCTGGCTAGTCCTAATACAATGGACTAAAGAAGGGTCATGGTACCTCGATTATCTTCTCCTGTCATTGTTACAGCCGCAGACACATTATCGGTGATCTCTTTCCCCTGCTATTGCTTCTGTGTGCTGTCATATGCTCTGCTCAAAATGTTCTTGAAGGTATTTGTTAGATTCCATGCTTTGCAATTGTATGCTATGATTTAAGTCTCCTAATATATACTGGTTGCAGAATGAACAAAATATTTTTCTTGCAGTCTTATTAGAGGGTGGAGGTATGCATAGTGCATGACAATTTAGGGTACCTGAGGCATTACACTATGTTGCTAGTTGTCTTTCAGATCGTTGATGTCACATTTTCATCCATCACAGCTTGATTCTCTTTGGAGCGTCAGTGCGTGAGTGAAAATGGAATTAGCAAGTTATTTAAACTACCAATGTATACCAAATAATTATTTGTCATACTTTTTCTTAATTGTTTTTGCTGGACTGCAGATTTCAGGGTCAACCGGGCAAGTGATATATGGGCAATGGCTGATTGGCAGTAGCTCAACCAACAAACATGTAATTGTATCATCAACTTGCTTTTGTCAATTTGAGCAACACACCTTACTAAGCGATTCATTTTTGCTGGACGTGACTCTTTACTTTTTGGTAGATTGATTTTTTATAATCTATAATTATTGGACCACCGACTGACTCAGATCATGTTTTTTGATATTATCAAGATTGTTTTGTCGTTATCATTGGCATGGAGATTTCTTCCTATAAAACATTATCTTAGCCGCATCACGGAAATGTCTATATAGTAGAGTTTGTGAGCCTGCGACGCCACGCTCTCCGTGACTGTGTTAATTTCATGAACTTTATTTTTTGAATTAAATGTCACTTTAATATCGGTATTTAATTTTACAGTATTACTATCTTATCGTACGACCCGTGTGTTTTTATTAGAATAATTTTGCTGTCCCATAGCAACGCACTGTCACGAACCACGGAGTGCTTTACGATTTGTCTATACGTGCATGGATGCACTTTGCACGGCCGGACTGCCATCTCTTGGACGGCGCATGCATGTGGAGCGGCTCGGTGTGGTGTTTGTTTGGACTGCACGAGCGAGCTGGCAAGGTTTCTTTTTTGAAGGAGGTGGCGAGATTTAATTGATAAAGCGACAGAGTGCTCTACGATTTGTTTATATAGGTGCATGGATGCACGCGTTCGCGGCCGGACTGCCCGCTCTCGGACGGCGAGATATATTAATTGATAAAGTCACGTTTGTTTGGGATTTCTCTGAAGGAATAATTGCAAATATAACACTTGTCGGCCTCGGGATAGCCGATAGGACCCCTATCGGCAACTAGCAGGCCGACAGGACCCTATCGGCGTGCCAGCAGCCGACTGGGCTCCGACCAGGCCAGACTGGCCATTGTCCGTCTGCGGGTGTGACTTGCTAGCGTTCTGCTTCCAAGCGCGCGTGGAGTCTGCTACCGCCACGGCCGCATCCCTCGTCCGTCTTCTCAAGCTGCTCTCCTTCCGTCTTCATCCGCATCTCTCTGCTCCGTTTGCAGCTTGTCCAAGTGAAGTCCAACCCCCGAGTGGCTGAGACCAAGAAACAGGGAAGGCACTTTTCGAGCCGTTGACGGTGCTTGAAGAAGCGTGCCCACAAATGGTCATGTGGTTCCCATTCTATATGTATGTCTTCGCCACCGAGGAGGAGGAATTTTGGCACTGGCAAATTGGACCCAGATTCCTTCTCCTCTCGGATTGAGCGCGGACGTGTGCGATTTTGTCTGCGGTCTTGGTTCGTCTACATCTCTGTTCATCTTGGTGCCTCTCCCATCCACCATGGGCATAGGCTCTGAGTTCCCTTTCTTTCTTTCATCTTCCTTCGGACCATATTGTTTTGCTATTTAATTTGTTTATTATTACCAATATGAAAGATAAGCAGTTTACATACCATACCGAAGAAAGCCTAACAGGAGTAAAAAGGTTACTCGTACCTAACAGGAAAAAAAAGTTTATCGGCACAAATGCGCATCTCGGTCGGCGTGTTCTACGGCGTGATAGGCAACGGCCGAGCTCGCCGCCGACCCGGACGTGGACATCAGGTACGTCGTGGTAGGGAAACGAGGTCCCCGGCGCGGCGTCGGTGCTCCAGGCCATGCAGAACGTGCACGCCGCGCTCGCGTCCGCCGGCCTCGCCTGCAGCGTCCGGGTGTCCACGGCGGTGAAGATGGACGCGATCGAGAATTCCTCGCCGCCCTCCAGCGGCGTGTTCAAGGACCCCGCCGCGATGTCGCCCATCGTGCAGTTCCTGGCCGGCAACGGCGCGCCGCTGCTCGCCAATGTTTACCCTTACTTCGCGTACGAGTACAGCGGCGGCATCGACCTGGACGACGCCCTGTTCCAGCCGAGCTCCACGACGGTGACGGACCCTGCCGACGGGCTGGTGTACAGTAACCTCTTCGACGCGATGGTGGATGCCGTCCGCGCCGCGCTGGAGAAGGCCGGCGGCGTCGACGTCGTGGTGTCGGAGAGCGGGTGGCCGTCCGCCGACCGGAAGGGCGCCACCGTGGACAACGCGCGGACGTACAACCAGAACCTGATCAACCATGCCGGCAAGGGCACGCCCAGGAAGCCGGGAGCCATGGAGGTGTACGTGTTCGCCATGTTCAACGAGGACCAGAAGGACGGGGACCCCACGGAGAAGAAGTTTGGTCTCTTTAATCCGGACAAGACAACAGTTTACCCTATCAATTTCGCAGGAATTTGAGTAGAGCACGTACACATACAAGGCGGATTTATAAATGTATATGTAGTACTACATATAAATAATTTTGTGTCCTCTTTTTTGCAACCATATAAAATAACGAGATAAAAGGAAGTGAATCCTATACACACGAAGGACATCATCATTTTTTTTTGGTGAGAACTAGATCTGATGGTTGTTGCTAAACCGTTTTTATGCTGATGATGTGATGGACGAGTCATCAATGTTCTTATGTTCTTGCGAAAATAAGAACGTATGGATGCAAAGACTCACTACAGACTACTGTTACTGTCAACGGGTATATTTCCAATCATCACTAATCACTACTGTTACAGCTATACTTATTCTTTTACTCGTTGACAGTAAAAGAATAAGTATAGCTGTAAACATGGGCGCCCCTCTTTACTCTTTTATCTCCTGGCTGTTGATCAACCGCAGGGGATTAAAACCCTGTTTGGTTATGGAAGGCAAACCAAAATTTTGCCGTTGCATATGTCGTATCGTTATTCTTTAATAATCATAAGCTGTGAGCATCCTAGCTATGAGATCTTGATTGATTTTATCACCTTGATGTGATTGATTGTCTGAGATTTATAAAGATTGTGTTTTTTATCATTTTTTTTTTGCAAATTCAGCAATATAAATGTTGACACGATGATTTTACGTGGAAAAACCTCCTCAAGATGAGGAGTAAAAAACCACGGGAACCAATATGGTCCATTGCTTAACTTCTTACTGTAAATAGTAATGGGTACAAGTCTCCTCAAAATCTCTGGAGATTATAACCAACAGTCGGACACCAATAATGGACATATGTGGCTTAAAGCATCAGTAATCACTAATCAGCCTTTGTCAAGATCTAATACAGACTTAACCACTTCAGGAAAAGGAATCTGCAATTCTGCTATGCCCCTTTCTGATTTCTGCTCATAACCGGCAAACTTACATATCCAAATAACCTGGAACCTTGCAGAACGGGTTCCAAAGAATCACACTGCTGAATCATAAAACCTCTCCACTGCCCATCCACTGTCAACTGAGCAAGAAGTAAAAATCCCACTGCGGAATCAGAAAACCTCTCAACTGCTCATCCATTGTTCACTGAGCAAGAAGTAAAAATCCCACTGCTGAATCAGAACCTCTCAACTGCCCATCCACTGTTCACTGAGAAATAAGCCAAAAAAAAAAAGGTGCTGAGAGAACAGGATGTTTGGAGACATTCTTTCTTCTCTAATTCCTCATGTTCTTGTGTGCGTGAGCACTGCCACTCTGTCGTCAAACCTGTTGTTGAAGCAAGAGCTGGACTATATTCCCTCTTTTATTTCCTGCAAGGGGTTATTTTAGCCTACCATCACAATGGGAATTGATTCAACTCAACAATTTTCTCCATGTCGTACATTAGTATTTTTAAACAGAATAGGACCTGGATATTCTTGCGTCAGTGAAATGAACAAAGTTCTTGCAGTTGTATAGGCCTGCTACTCTCCTGGCACAAAGATTGAAGAAATTAAGTAATATTTTTGTACATAATGATCACTTGCATTTATCATGTCATCTGAATACATGTGCATTGAAAGAAGACAGTGCCAACTTCACTATAGCTTATACGCATCCTAGTGCTGCCAAGCTTACTGAAGGGTAGTAGAGGCAATCAGGTAACTGAATATATCCCGTTATGAGGATCTGAAATACAACACGCTTGTTAAAAATTCTTACGCTACTTTGGAGGATACGACTACCAAAGAAGGACTCTGCAACAGCAGAATCTTGGACCGGTGTTTTTAGAAATGATATGTAATAAGTGTTTACAGTGGAAACCATGTTAAAATGATGTAATCTTGGAACGTTGTAGCCATTTGGATCTGAGCAAGTTAATACATATTCAGATGGGGATCCTCTGCCCCCGGTGACCTTCCAAAAAAAAATCTTACGCTCATTATTTATTAGGAAAAAGAGCATATGCGGTAGACAAGTCATTGCCGCAACGTTTTTAATCCTAGAAATAGGCAGCAAATTTCTAAGAGGTTTTGAGTGTAAGGAAAGTGATTTGGGCAGGAGAGTATATATCCACAACCAAAATGTCGAACGTAAAGTATAAAGTATAGTTGAACAAAACAAGAGTGCAAATACAACATCATTCAGAGGTCAGAAAATGAAAAGAAACCAAGTAACCGACCATAGAACGGGCCAGTTTGTTCAAAACACAATGTAACCAAAACAATAACTGGTGGAGCATAGTGACCTACCAGTTTTATTTATTCCACGATGGAAGGTACTGGTCGATGTTGTCATTCTTGGAATCTGAGGGGAAAGCACATATCCAAGAAGAACCCTGCACACAGTTGGTTAAAGAGAATTAATTCGCTTCAGGTAGTTAGGAAATACAAAGTGGCAACTTTTTTTTTTTCAAACAAACTAGAACGGAGAGCAACCAGGACAAAACGGGAATTGGTGTGTAAAAATTAGAGAGGAAAGTGTTTTGTTACCTTGGTCAAGTCTATGTTCTGTCTATGACAATTGGTATTGTTCCTTTCAGCTTGTGGCACTGCTTACTTAGCTCCTCATTCGAGCAACTGACATCTAATAGTTGCAGGGAATCTGGAAGGCCGTCCAACGATTGGATGCCTGGACAAAGTATGATCTCCAAATTCTGCAGTGAACTTGGAAGGATACCCTTGGGAAGCGATTGGATGCCTGGACAATTTCTGACCTCCAAATTCTGCAGTGAACTTGGGAGGCTGCCCTTGGGAAGTGATTGGATGCCTGGGCAACCAATGATCTTCAAACTTTGCAGTGAACTTGGGAGGCTGCCCTTGGGAAGCAATCGAAGGGCTGGAGAGCTCTCGATCCTTAATTCTGTAAGTGAACTTGGAAAGCCATCCTTGGGTATAGATTGGATGGAATTTAAGTCAGAGATCTCAAATGCCTTGAGGCTGGGGAGCCCACTTAACCCTGCAGGCACGGATTGCAGCTTAGGGCAGGAACTAATTTGAAGCTCCTGGATCGAGGTGAGGATTTGGAGGGCCTCTTCCTGCTCCTTCGTGAAGTGCTCCATGTTGTTGTTTACAGAAAAGACTAACTTGGTGAGGAAGGAAGAGAGGCGGGCACAAATGGGCTGAGCAAGGACTCCTGTTATATCATCCGTTCTGAGCTCACAGGATCTGGAGTAATGGTTCAGCTGTGAGGGCTCAGTGTTGGCACAAGTAAAAAAATTGGGGGATTTATAGACATATAATTCTGTGAGGCAACCTTGGGGGAAGTGTTCCCAGAAGCCCTCGCCTATTAGATCAGTACAATCACGGATAGACAGGCTTTCCAGGGAGGCCGGGAAAGGGGAATAAGCAGAGGATGCACCGGAGGTGATGAAGAACTTGGGGCAACCCCATATAGCCAATGAAGTGAGAGAGCCCAGTCCTTGGAGCCCTTCTCTAGCTTCTGTGCTGTCCTCAAGAGTGCCTGGGCAGAGCCTCAGATCTCGGCAATTAACAATAGTCAATGTCAGCATCTCACGAGGCACAAGCAGCAGTCCTTCTCCTTCATCTATTGCTTCTATTTCATCTCCTCTTGTCTGTTGCCTCCGTTGTCCTTCGTGTGCTTTCTCTGTTTTGGAAGCAGAAGCAGCTGACAGCGGTGCTTGTCTTCCTGTCGTCTGCTTCTCTGCCACACCTAACTCTGTTATCATTTTACACAACCATAGTTTTAGACTTCTGAGTTTAGGGAAATAACACATCAGCTGTGTCAGTTCCTTCCCACTAGCATTGCAATCAATTATATCAAGGGATTCAACTGGAATCTGGCACTGAGCACTACTATCACCTTGAACTGGCCACAGGACATGAGTACAATCCGTTAGCATTAGTATCCTCAGAGACGCTAGCATTTGCATGTGCTCTAGAGGCATAGGTGGGCACTCAGAGACACTTAACTGCTCTATTTGGCGCAGGTTATGAAAAGACAACTTATTCCAGAGTTCACTATCAAGATCAGCATTCCCCATACCTATGTAGAGGCGTGCATCTTTATGATAACGTAACTCCTTGATAATAGTACCCACTCGAGAGATGTTGGCTATGCTCAGATCAATAGTCCAAGGAATAGGTGGCAGTGACAACAATTTTGGGCAATCTGAAATATCGATTTTCTGCAGCTTGGGAAACCTTTGTTCTGCTTGACTGCAAGTACAATGTGAAATTGGTAACTCTAGAAGTTCAGAGCACCTGCTAACCATTAGTTCCTCTAGACAGGAGAATAATTGAGAGTTGTCATTTCCATGCCACCTTTTTAGTCTTGGTAAACTATGAAGTTCTATCCTTTTCAGATTCAGAAACCTTTGGCCTGTGATATAGCTTATGCATTCTTCACCATGCTCAGTAGTCATGCTCAGCTTCCTTCACATCTTCTACTCTTTCAAGATTATAAATTCCCAGCGACCCATGAAGCTGTTGCAATTGCCCTAATTGTTTCAATTCAAAACCATTTGTTTCTCTTTTGACTTCGAAACCACTTAAGTCTTGCAAAGATTTTAGTTTTCCAACCTCAAAAATTGAAGAGTAAAAGCTATCATATGGGACAACAAAATGACGAAGATTCACAAGGTTTCTCATCTCTCTTCCGAGAGAACCACAGTCAAAATTGTATTCTTTTATATTGTCTAGGACCAGGACCATCAAGTGATAACATTTTGGGATACTGCTGGGTAGACTTATTCTATTGGTATGGCAAAGATAATTATCCATTATGATCCTTAAGTAGCGAAGATGGATAAGTAGTGAAAAGTTGCACAACAGATTTTTGACATCATAAGATGCCCCAGATAAAAGAATAACACGAGGGGACTTTGCTTTCCTAAACAAATCACTGAAAGTTTTGGAAAAGCTTCCATGGTATTGTCCAAATAGCATTAAAGTACGTAAGTTTTCAACTTTCATTTGTTGACCCAGTATGGTGAGGTCTGTCTTAAAGTTTTCAAAGGTCATTCTATCCTTGACATATGTGTTGTCTATTGAGAGAGACAAATGGCGGATCGACACTCATTTGCCGAAACACTTACAGCTAACTCATGCAATAGGTCATGGATAACATAATTAGGAGGGGCATCCTCATTTTCACTCTTTTGGAAGAATCCATGATCAATCAAGGCATCCAAATAATCTGACCCAACATCTTCGATTCTATTGTTCCGATCACAGTTGTCTAGTAACCCTAAACCTAACCAGAAGTGAATTAACTCTTCTCTACCAAATTCATAGTCTTCAGGAAACAAAGCACAATGGGAAAAGCATTGCTGCAGATTAAAAGAAAGACAGTTATAGCTAAGCTTTAATGCCGGCATGATGTCATCATCACCATTACGAACTTCCCATTCTTTACTTTCCAAAACTCTTCTCCAATGGTCCACAGTGAGTTTATTTCTCAGTAGTCTACCGACAGTTTTTACTGCAAGAGGAAAACCCTTCAACTTCTTAACTATTTCGACCCCAAGATTATGCAAATAAGCATGGTTTTTCCATGATTGTTGGTCACTGAAAACACATGCTTGGAAGAATGACATGCAATCTTTTTCTTCTAGGCGTTCCAGTCTTATAATACAATCTTCTGTTGCAACCATTTTTGCTACCCTCAGGATTCTTGTGGTTACTATAACCACATTCCCTGTTGTTCCTACTTTCTTAAATGGAGCAAGTAGCTTTTTCCACTCATCCTCATGATATGTCCACGTATCATCCAAGACAAGCAAGAACTTTTTGGACTGCAATCTAATTTGGATTAACTCTTCATCACTTGCATTATTCTTTTTCGTTATCGCTTTTCGGTATCTTCTTAACAATCTCTTGTGCCAACCTATTTGCATTGAAATTTTGTGACACACATATCCATACCAAGACCTGGAAGTGGTTGCTCACTTCTTGATATATATGTTGTGTGAATTTTGTCTTCCCAATACCCCCTGGACCAACTATTGAAACCACAGTAAGGTCATTGGCACAATATTTACCATGTGTGGTGTCATCTACAAGTTTCTTTTTTAGGTTGTCCCTTCCGTATAACTTGAATTCTATAATTTCAGGGGTTGTTTTGGGTCTGTCAGGGGCTATGCTGTGTGTCATGCTATGGTTAAAGCCAAATATCTCTAGCTCAAGGATGGTAGCGACCTTAGCACACAGGGGCTTTAGCTGCTCTACAATGTCCTTCATCCTTCTGGATATTTCCGTCCTATCAAACTTCAATTTCGGTGCAGGCACACGTTCTCTCTGTTGTGCCTTGGAACACCAATTCCTTGGGAAAGAGGGGCAAGGAATACAATTACCGACAGCTTGGGTGGTCTTGCAAGCACTCGAAATGACCTTAGCCATGCAGCCCCGGCCAGCCTCCTGGTCATCGTCATGAGTTCTTCCCCCACAGCATGAGCAACCACCGCAGGAGAGGCATTCTGGTCATCGTTATGCATGAGTTGTTCTTTTGTCAACATCCATGCAGCTCATAGAACAATTAGTTAGCACGATATGGACACTTTAATAGCTTACTTGTGACGGATCTCGCGGTGTGCCTAGCGTTGAGGAGGAGGCCACCAATGCGGCCCTGGTCTTTGGCGTCGATGGTCTCGTATGTTCCATCCAGTTTGTCCTGGATGCGGAAGTACTCCAGCTCGTCCAGCACGTCGTCGGCGCTGTACGCTACGCTCCGGAGCTCCAGCATAAGCTGCTCCAGCGCGGGGTTATTACGCAGGTCCCGGTCACGGGCGCTGTTCAGCATCCCCTGCGCATACAGCAGCTCCATCTTGAGCTCCCGGACATTAGGACCGAGCTCAGAACTGGCCGTCCAAGATTCCAGCAGGCCGTCCGTCACAGGGCTCAGTGCCCTGCCGACCACCCAGCGTGCAGCACCGATGGCGGTCTCCATGGATGATCACTTAGCTTATTCAGACAAGTGTTGGACGTTGGCACGTTGCTGCGACTGCAAGAGATCAACCGTAATGCGTGCAATGGAATTAGTTAGTTACTAGTAGTACAAATGAGACACACGGCGTGTTAGACAATGGTAATGGAATTAAGAACAGATCGAAAGGTTTAGTACATACACAGAGGGACACCGCTGCCTTGGTCGGTGACCGTAGCAGTCGAGGCGGTGAAAGTGCGTTGGAACCTTGGGAAGCAATGCAGGCAGGAGAGTGGGCTGCGCACCTGCGCTTGCGATCAGGTGGAGGATGGTGGCAGTGGGATGGAGGAGATGGGGATCTCCATCGCTCCTCACAAAGACACCTTGGGACAGTACTGCTGAAAGAACAGAAGGAACGAACTGGGTGGGAGGCTGGGAGCTGGATTGCAACGAGAGAACAATGGAGCAAATGGCTGATGTGTGGCTGCATTGCAGGAGCTAGTACAGGTACTTATATACATACAGAGGTGTGATCGGCCAGCTGCACTGGTGTGGCATGTTGTATCACTAGGTTGGTTAGATATACTTTTCCACAAGCTCTACTAGTCACCCAACCAGTTAGGTGCCTCCGTGTGCCGTCTGATCACAGTCGGTGGTGGCCACTGCATGCACCGCATCAATACATTGATGCGGGACGGGACGACCGACGACCAATAACAACATGGTGGTGGTGGTGGTGCTGCGCCTGCGAGCGAGTGTGAACGGCAAGGACGGGCGATGGGCGGCATGAGGGGGCCCGTGAAATTAAAGGTGTGGGAGAAGCTGGCAGTGAGCGAGACACAAGCTGACGATCGGACACGAGCTGTCCTGTTACGAACATACAGGGACAAGGTGCAGGTGCGCGATCCCCATCTAGAGTGACTAGCTAGTAGAGTATGACTTTGTGGAAAAGTATATCTAACCAACCTAGTAATACAATAATGGCGACAGGCAAGAATGACTCAGACTGACCCTGCGCTTGGATTGTGCTCTCAGAGATGTTTTGAGGATGCACTTGCTGCAAAATCTTACTTGGAAGAAGTGGCGCCGCTTGGCAAGCTATGCTCCGCGGCTGCTGGAACTGCAGTACGATGGTTGAAACTCTCGTTAGCCCTTCTCTTGGCTTTGTTGCTGTCAAACGGGCAGACGACCTTTGCTGGCACCCATATCTCAACAATGTTATCAACATTTCCCACTTCCATTGACTGTGGTGAGGGCTTCATCATGATCCGTCGCTAGGGTTGGGAGTTGGGAGTTGGGACGGCCGAACGGGTGCGATGCCGATGCGGAATTGCAGAACGTAGACTCGCAGAGAGATGCGTGGGAAGGGAGCGGCGGCCAGGAAAACGATGCGACCTTGATGGGCTGCTCGCTCGCTGCTTTCTGTTGGGCTGGGCCAGTCGGCCAGATGGCCAGAGCAGCAAATTGCAATATGTAGCAAATAAACCAGCATATACATGTATATATGTTGATGCAAAAGTGGATCTGCAAACACAAAGGGCTAATACCCGAAATCGATATCCAAAGCGTGCCAGTCGATTTGACCTGTTAATCGACAAGGATGAAGATACGAGCACTTTGGTCCTGACAACAGCGATACGCCCGGAAGTCACGGCCAAGAGGTACTCACGCGGAACTCGAGGATCGTCGAAGGTCGCACTGAAGCGATGCAGCTCGCCGAATCGATGAGAACTCGTGAAAAAGGAAAAATATGCAAATTGACGAAGTCGCCGAAAAGTAAATAGATGTAAATAAGAGTAAAAGCTGGTTTTTGATATTGATTGATTCTCATTACATTGGCCTTCAATCTATATTTATACCCTGATCTATAGAAACGTAACCAAATACGACTAGGACACTAAATCCAAATATAAGGAAACACATGACTCTTATACAAATCAGACTCTAACAAACATAGAAAAGGAAATTAATTCCTATCTATTCCCTTGTCCGTCTAAATTACGATGGAATTCCCATCGACCTCCTTTCCATCGGCACACTCCCTGTTTCATCGGCAGCAGCCTTCAAGCCTTCTTTCATCGGCACACTTCCTGTTTCATCAGTAGCAGTCTTCAAGCCTCCCTTCATCGGCATCGGCAATAACATCCTTAACCTTATCGGCAACGCCTCGATCCAAATTAACTTCTCCATACACCACCACCATTCATCGGCAGCCTTCTTTACAAGTTGTCTTTCATCGGCTATCAACATACACAATAACTTTTCTCCTGCTGATTAGCCCACTCTGACCATCTTGACACGTGTCAAAAAACGGAGTCAACACATGCCCCCCAATTTTGGAGTATAAAACATTGATGCTCCGAAATTTACTCCAGATAATGCTTGCCTTTACCTATTTTTCTCAACCCATTCTCCAAGCATGACATAATCTGTTACTGAATCTAACCAAATCTAGTTCTGATTCACGCATCTCAGCAAATATCGCACAATCTCCAACTACTCTTGCCCTAATTACGGTTAAGATACCGAAATAACAAACCATCGGCATGATCTTAACATAATTAACGCCACCATTTTTAGAACCAAAAGATTCTGTACTGAGATCTCTTCCAAGTCATGATCACTTGCCATCAAATCTCCTATACAATCCCTTGATTGTCGTGTGAACAGTTACCATATCCATCTGAACCACCTCGACCTACACGCGCGCGGCATAGAGATAAGTCCAGAATACCCCTACTCCAAGCAGCCTATAAATAGATTTCTCCGGAACGCTCGTCTTCTACCCTTAGACTCCAACCTTTGACATTCTCTCTCTCCGGCGGCGACCCCGACGAACAACCGCGCGACCTCAACCAACAAGAGCTCCTTCTAGCATCACCCTCAAGTTCCCAGCCTGTGCCTTCATCTTCCTCAGAACAATGGCGATCAACTTCGACGTCCCTGCGGTTCGTTCTACTTCCGTTACTTTTACCTTGATTCTTTTGGTCTTTGCGAGTTCATACAGTTGGTAATTTTTTCCTCTTTTTTCATTCTTTCGATCCTCCGAACTTAGGAACTACGTAACAAACTGGTTATTCTAACTGACCAACCACACTTCCAATGCCTAGGTCCAATGGGCGACCCAGATCCAACCGATTTGATCAACGCAGAAGCTAACAGAATTCTCTTCAAAGCCCAGAATTTTTCTTTGAATCTATGGAAGGACACATTCCGATCCTAGTCCAAACCCACCAAAGGGTGGAAAGATTGGTATTTGAGGGTTAACAGGTCGATGCAGATGTATTGGGCAGAGCGGAAAATAGACCAATGCATTAGGCTGTCTATTGCCGATATGCAGAAAAATGAATCTATGATGATTGCTGCTGCTTATTTCTGGTCAGATACAACAAACACTTTCATGTTTGGTCATGGTCCAGCCGCCCCTACTCTTGCCGATGTATACATGCTCACTGGCTTGGACATCTCGACTGTCGATGAGGCTTCCATCTATGGCAGGAGAGCTGAACATAGAGTGAACACACGCAACATCGACGGCTGGACAGGATACATCCAGGAATACCAAAGAACTGGCACTGTTAACCAGAGGGAACACGCCATATATTCTGAATATGTGGTTGGAGAAATTTATCTTCTGCGGCCGATCGGTAGGACCAACCAACGCCTTTCTTCCTGCGGCCGAACTCTTGGCTAACGGTGTAAGGTTCCCGCTTGGTCGATACCTTCTGAGCTCCACCTATCACCTCCTCCACCAAGTATCCCAGAAGCTTTTGCTTGGTGAACTCATCGGCAACTTGGGAGGCCCATGGTGGTTCATCAATATGTGGCTAAATGCCCATATGCACAAACGTCTGCAGTGGGATTTATTCGCCCAAGAATTCCCATGAGAAATCACCGAATATTACGTTCTCGGGGATGAGGAATCGGCAACACGCCCCCCTCTCAACTTCGGTGAAGCCATAATTGTCCTCCCTAGAACAGAGGCCAATGAAGATCAAATCGGCAGATTCTTCCAGAACTTCTATAACGGTCTCCCTCGCGATCATAGGGCTTGGGTACCCTATATCGATGAAGAGAACAAGTTTCCCCTTCTCTTCAACTCTGCCGATGACGAGCTGAACCAAGACAATGAGCTTATGATGGCCATCATCACTCCCAGGGCAATCCCGGTGAACACATTTGGTAGTGGAAAGAATTCCAATACCACCTATGAGTTCTACAATCCATCGGCAGTATCCCGTCAACTAGCTTTTGGGCAACTGCCAATCAAGCTGTGCTTTGCCGATGTGATCAAGCCCAGAGAAACAATCTCCAGCGGAACAGAATGGAGCAGGGTAGTGAGACTTGCCCCCGATACCGATATTTCAAACGTTGATCTCTCCATCTGGTCACCAGCATCTTTCATCACCGAATCATACAAGCAATGGTGGCACATGATCGACACATGATCGATCCTGACTACACCATTTCCGATGATGTAGTAAGTTTCTTTTAACTCCCTTCTATTTTTCCTTCTTCATATATCGGCAGCTAATCTTTCTTGTGACAGGCCGATGACCCAGTACCATCCATAAGCAAGAGTGGGAAACCTTTCAACCTCCAACCTATCTCCCCAATTTCAGCGATCGGCTACAACGCCCCCACCTTAGCTGCTTTGACTTTCTAGAGGACCCGTGCCAAGACCATCACCTCTAGATCAAACCTAGCAACAGCTAGGGCTACCCCATTGGCTGCCGCTACAAGCCTAATCAAGGCTTTCAAGGTAATAACCTCGTTTATTTTTACTCATGCCGATATAAACTATATTAACATGTAACCATCAGGGTGTAAGAGCCGCTGCTGGATCATCATCGACAACTCCTCCGACACCAAGCACCACTACCTCCAGTCAGCCTTCAGAGGTATTCTTTTAACTTTACATTTTATCTGTTAAACATCCAATCTTACACTTGTTTTGCAGCAACAAATGGGCACATCGGCAAGCATACCAGGCGCTCAAGCTCCACAATCAACAAGTGCCGATGCCCCCCAGCCAACTGTCACTGAGACCCAAGTAAAGCGTAAAGCTTTAACTGATGCCGAGGTTCAGCAAAAATGACAGAAATTTATGCCAATCCCCGCATATGCTCCAACATCCGCAGGCCAGCCAACTGATGTAGTTGAACAAGTTAACCCTTCTGCACAAAATGTGCCATCAGCTATCATACCCCAAGGGCCAACTATTCATGAAGTCGTAGAAGACATCCCATCGGCAAGCTCTACCGATCCTTCACATGGCCCCCTTCAAGCTGCTCCCTCCAGCCAGGCTCAGGAAATTGCCTTGAAGCAGGTAAACCGATTGACTTAGTCGATTTATAATATCCATATCTATCCTTAGGTAGGATCTCTGACTTCCTTTCCTCTTCGCAGGAACAAGATTCTCCCAATAGCTTGTTTTCTTTCGCTATCGACATTTCCGATGATGATGGAGAAGAAGCAAGTTCTTCCCTGGCACTGGGGACGATATCGGCTGAAATTTATGCCAAGCTAGAAGCCCTTCTGGATCTGTTACAACAAGATATTGCTCAGCTGGTGAACGATTTAGATCCTGCAAAGACCATCTTCAAGACAATCCGTGGCCAAGTTCCTGCCGATGTCGAAGAAACTCTCTTCCCAGCAGTCCATCTAGAAAGTCGACAACTACAATATCAACGGGCTGCTCACCGTATCACCGATAGAGCAGCTCAAGCCTAGCTCAAGGAAGAGATGCTGCAGCTAAAGCAAACTGCCGACAAGAAGCACAAGAGCATCAGCAACTTGCAGACTTCGGGTGCCGATTTTAAACAGAAGATTCTGGATTTATCGGCAAAGAGGGCAGCTCTTCTAGCCAAATTAGAAGAAGTTGAAACAGCCCTAGCTCACGCCAGGCAAGAAGAAAACCAGCTCCCTGACATCATCAAGGCTCTTCAGCAAGAAAGGGACGTCCAAGCTCGCAAGGCCTTATCCTTGAAGAAGAAACTTAAGCCTGTAGAGGGGGTTGCCGATGAAGATGCTAAAGAATTGAAGGAAGCCGATGAGATTCGCCTGCGTGCAATATCGGCTATCCAATCTTTGTTAAATCTATAATTCTTATTTAGTGCATCGGCAATCTACAATACATCGATACTTTGTTTAACTCTAGCCGATAGGATTGTTATCGGCAATTATACTTTTATGCATCTATCCAGATACTAGGGTAATATTTCTTTAAATATTTTCCATTTAATACTCTGGGAAACACAACCCCTTCGAGGGTTTCGAGAATATATGCATTACCAGGAACAGATTGATTTATCCGATATGGACCCTCCCAATTAGGCGACCATTTTCCAAACTTTGAACTTTTAGCCCCAATCGGTAAAATCAACTTCCAGACCAAATCCCCATCGACAAACTCCTTTATCTTCACCTTCTTGTCATACCATCTGGCTACTCTTTTCTTATTCTCTTCGATGCTAACTAAAGCCTTTAACCGATGACCTACTACATCTTCCAACTCATCTTTCATAAGGGTATCATAGTCATCGGCTGTCAATTGATCTTGAGAATGTATTCGCCTAGAGCCAGTTTTAATCTCCCAAGGCAACACTGCGTCGTGTCCATATACCAACTGATAAGGTGTTACCTTGGTTGCACCATGACACGACATCCGATATGACCACAAGGCTTCATTTAATACCGTATGCCACCTCTTAGGATTTTCTTTAATTTTGCGCTTAATGAGCTTGATAATTCCTTTGTTAGAAGCCTCAGCCTGACCATTAGCTTGGGCATAATATGGAGAAGAATTTAAAACTTTAATCCCCATACTTACAGCAAACTCATCAAATTCTCCCGATGTAAACATGGTACCCTGATCGGTAGTGATGGTTTGAGAAATACCAAATCGGTAAACGATATGCTCTTTCACAAAATCAATCATATTAGCCGATGTCACCTTCTTCAAAGGAATTGCTTCAACCCATTTTGTGAAATAATCGGTAGCAACCAGAATAAATTTATGCCCCTTACTCGATGGCGGATAAATCTGACCGATGAGATCAATAGCCCAACCCTGGAACGGCCAAGGCTTAATTATAGGGTTCATAGCCGATGCGGGTGCTCTTTGAATATTACCAAATTTTTTACACTCCTGACATCCTTTAAAATATTTAAAACAATCTTCGAGAATAGTCAGCCAATAATATCCATTTCTTCTGATCATCCATTTCATCTTGAAAGCCGATTGATGAGCTCCACATACTCCTTCATGAATCTCACCCATCAAGCTTTTTGATTCATCATTGCTAACACATCTGAGTAAAACTCCATCTATGGTACGATAATATAATTCATCATCAAGGAGTACATACTTGGTAGCCTGGAATCTTGTACGTCTTTCAACCTTTTTAGATGGATCCTTTAAATAATCAACAATTTCCTTTCTCCAGTCATCGGTATCGACTGCCGATGTTAATACCTCTTGAGGCTGATACCCTGAGGCATGCTGAGCTAATCGATTAGCCTCTTCATTATGCAATCGAGAAACATGTTCCAGATGAAAATTCTTAAACCCTTTCAACAATTGTAGACATCTCTCATAATATAAAATTAAAACTTCACTTCGGCATTCATAAATCCCAGCCAACTGATTTATAATTAGCATAGAATCACCAAAGATTTCAACAGCATCGGCACGTATCTCCTTAAGCAATTCCAACCCTTTTATCAAACCTTGGTATTCAGCCTGATTGTTTGTCGATGTAGCAACAATCGACAATGAAAACTCATACTTCTTCCCCTGAGGGGAAATTAACACAATGCCGATACCTGCTCCTTCACCACATGTAGACCCATCGAAGAAAAGTGTCCAAGGAGCAATCTCCAGAGAGTCCACTGTATTACAATGCTGAGTGACAAAATCAGCCATAACCTGCCCCTTAACTGTCTTAGCCGATTCATAACGTAGGTCAAATTCTGATAACGCTAAAATCCACTTGCCGATTCTAACACTTAATATCGGCATCGACAGCATATATTTGACCACGTCGTCTTTGCATATGACAGTACACTCAGCCGATAGCAAGTAATGCCTTAACTTAATACAAGAAAAGTATAGACATAGACATAATTTCTCAATAGCCGAATATCTGGTTTCAGCATCCACTAACCGTCTGCTCAAATAATAAATAACACGTTCTTTCCCCTCAAATTCTTGAATAAGAGCTGAATCGATAACAGTATCATCAGTTGATAAATACAATCTGAAAGGTTTCCCGTGTTGAGGTGGAACTAGCACTGGAGGATTTGTTAAGTATCTCTTAATTTCATCTAGAGCTAACTGCTGCTCATCTCCCCATCTAAATTCATGATCGGCTTTCAATTTCAGTAATGGACTGAAAGCCTTGATCTTACCCGACAGATTAGATATGAATCTCCTGATGAAATTAATCTTACCAATCAAATATTGTAATTCAGTTTTATTGGCAGGAGCAACTACCTTGTTGATTGCCTCAATAGATTTCCTACTAATTTCAATGCCCCGCTGATGCACCATAAAACCTAAGAATTGTCCTGCCGATACACCAAATGCACATTTATTAGGATTCATCTTTAGTCCATGCTTCCTTGTGCACTCCAGTATCCTTTGTAGATCGGTTAAATGCTTTGTGATATCTCCAGACTTAATCACTATGTCATCGATGTAGATCTCTACTAGTGTGCCGATGTATTCATGAAAAATAAAGTTCATAGCTCTTTGATAAGTAGCACCGGCATTTTTCAAACCAAACGTCATAACTATCCATTCAAATAATCCCACATGACCTGGACATCTAAAAGCAGTCTTGGGAATATCTTCTTCAGCCATGAATATTTGATTGTAACCTGCATTACCATCCATGAAGCTGATAATTTGATGTCCTGCTGCAGCATCAATCAACAAATCAGCAATCGGTATTGGATAACCATCCATCGGTGTGGCTTTATTGAGATTCCTGAAATCAATACAAACACGAAGTTTTCCATTTTTCTTATAAACAGGAACCACATTAGAAATCCACTCCGCATATCGACACTGCCGAATAAACTTTGCCTCAATTAATTTAGTTATTTCGGTCTTAATATCAGGAAGTATATTAGGATTGCATCGGCGCGCTGGCTGCTGATGTGGCCGAAATCCAGACTTAATAGGCAACCGATGTTCAACTATCGATCGGTCTAATCCAGGCATTTCAGTATAATCCCAAGCAAACCAATCTTTATACACTTTTAATAAATTGCCTAATTATTGTTTACACTTGGAATCTAACTTAGCACTAATAAAAGTAGGCCTTGGCCTATCACCATCACCAATATCTACTTCTACTAAATCATCAGCCAATGTAAACCCTTGACCTAATTTTCCATCATCGGCAAACCTATCCATTAAAATTCTTCTTCAGAACCGACTTTAGATCGGTGGAATTTCATAATCGGCAACCTTGAGGAACTCTTTTTCCCAACCTTCTCCTGATATGCACTTGGTTCGTTCATAAGTATCTGAATCTGCCGATACGATGATGTAAGAGGAATCACCAGGAACAACTTTAATTTTATCCACAATCCATTATACGAGGCACTGATGCATTATAGAAGGAACACAACAATTAGCATGAATCCAATCCCTCCCTAGAAGCAGATTATATGCACCCTTGCCATTAATAACAAAGAATGTCATCGGTAAGGTTTTGCTGCCAATGGTCAACTCAACGCACACTGCCCCTTTAGCTGGTGACACATTGCCTTCAAAATCCTTTAGCATCATATCGGTTTTGGTTAGGTCTTGATCTCCCTTACCCAGTTTCCGATACATAACATAAGGCATAATATTAATCGCAGCTCCTCCATCAATAAGTATCTTAGATACAGGCTGCCCATCAACTCTGCCTTTCACAAACAAAGCCTTGAGATATTGTCTCTCATCATAGGTAGGTTTCTCAAAAACAGCCATCATTGGATCTAACGTTAATTGAGCTATTTGGTCAGAGAAAACAACTTCTTTCTCATTATCAGAGAGTGCCAAAAATTTCATCGGCAACATAAATATCATATTGACATCTACCGATGGACCTTTATTTTTGTGCTTCACTTGCCACTGCTGATTGCCAGATCTCTTATTGGAGGAATTTTCCTCTCGGTATAAGTTCTCTTGACGCTCTCGCTGCATCCTCTTTTTCTGTGTCTTTGTCAAACCTTCTGGGCACCATTGAGGGAGTTTAGTTTTCCAAACTGGCTGATAATAGGTCCTAGTTGACTCTACACGACGTATATTAGGATCCCTGTAAAATATTTCTTCATCGGGAACTCTTGCGTTTGCCATCTCTTCAAGCTCCTCTTGATTCCTTGGAAAATATGCAGCGCGTTTACCAAGCCTCTCACGTACACTAAGCCTGCCCCCCAGCCGATCATATACTGAAGCTTTACCTCTGATCGGCTCATTAATAGATAAAACGTGATTGCCAGTTTGAAACCTCCTTTCTGACCGATTAACTCTATAATAACCATTGCACTCTGGGCAATTTTCAACAGTAGGTAATTTAATACCTTCTTCCCAACAATGAATAAAAAACGGACACTTCCAATGATCCTTATGCCGATTCCACTCTTCTCGGCGTCTCTCTTCTTGCTGCTGTCGATATCGGTCCCTTCGCTGACGCCAGCCCTCCTGCTGTTTTCGATGGGTAATCACAATGCCAGATCGAGGAGGTTTTCCGGAATTGCTACTTTCTCCCAGTAGCCTCTTGTTTTTTACATCATCGGTAGTTATCCGATGTTGGGGATCTACTGATGCGTTTTTCTCAGCAGCTTCTGATGTCAACACCTTAGTCTTTCCTTCAGCATCCAACATATTTGCTGAAAAAGGATGTTGATCAATTTTCATCGGCTTCTGGATCTTAGAATTACCGAATTTAATTCTCCCAGATTCAATAGCTAATTGTAACTGTTGCCTAAACACTTTGCACTCATTTGTACTGTGTGAAGTTGCATTGTGCCATTTGCAATATAGTATTTTCTTCAACACTTCTGTCGATGGGATCACATGATTAGGTGACAGCTTAATCTGGCCCTCTTGAAGCAGAAGATCAAATATCTTGTCGGCCTTGGTGATATCAAAAGTAAACTTTTCTGGCTCTTTTTGACCAAAGGGACAAGATATCGGCTTTTTATTTTTAACCCACTCAGCTAAACCGATAACTGGCTCTTCATCTGAATCAGAATCTTCTACCTCTCCGACAAATGAAACCTTCTTGCTCCAATTCTTTTGGGTTCAAAAACCCTAGTATCTTGATCAGAAATCCTTTGCACGAGATAACTCAGGCTTTCGAACTCTTGAGAAGCATATCTGTCCTTAAGGTGCGGCAATAATCCTTGGAAAGCCAAATCGGCAAGTTGCCAATCGTCCAGTACCAGGCTATAACACTTATTTTTCACATCTCGTAGCCTTTGCATAAAGCCTTCCACCGATTCATCATTACGCTGTCTCAATTTTACCAAATCGGTAAGCTTCTTCTCATGAACTCCAGCAAAGAAATATTTATGAAATTGCTTTTCTAGATCAGCCCAAGTAATAATAGAATTTGGCGGTAATGAAATAAACCATGTGAATGCTGATCCAGACAAAGATGATGAAAACAAAAGAACTCTTAATTCGTCTCTGCTAGCTGCCTCTCCACATTGAATAATGAAACGGTTAACATGTTCCATGGTTGATGTATCATCTTGCCTAGAGAACTTAGTGAAATCTGGTACCTTGTACCGATTTGGGAGAGGAATTAAATCATATGCCGGAGGGTATGGAGTCCGATAAGAATAAGTATTGACCTTGGGTTTTATCCCAAACTGATCCTTCATAATCTCTGCTATCTTATCGGCCCAAAAAGCATCAGCCTCTTGTTGACGATATGGCTGAATTTCTACAGGAGGTACTTGCTGATATCCCTCTGCGTATCTTTGTTGCCCACGATCTCCAGCAATTGGCATATTTGCCATTACTTGTGGTCCATTAACCTGCTGGAAAGGATTCATCGGCTGAGCTACCAATGCTTGATTCTGAAAACCAGCTTGCATATGACCTTGATGAATCCCTGCAACCTGCTGATTTTGCTGAACTGTATGTTGAGTAGGAAACTGCCCTGACCAGCTATTATTAGCATTCATCGGTACAAAATTTGCTGATGGCTGGTAATTTGCTGGCATTGCTGGATAATTGTAACCAGCTTGAGGCATGAACTGGACTCCAGGTTGACTTATAGCAGGAACCTTCTACTGCATTGGTAGCAAACTTGCCGATGGACTTGAATTAGATGTTTGACCCAAAGGCATCTGGAAACTTTCTAGAGTTGGTTGCACAATAGTTGCTGTAGTATATTGAGGCACTTGAGTTATCGGCGAACCAGCCGATGGCATAGGAGCTTTTCCTGCTGTATCAAACACTTGAGGTAACCCAGGGTTAAAAGCAGATAACTTTGGAGGCATACCGTATCCCCACCAATTAGCAGGAAGCTGGTTATTCTGTGACACAGGACCGGATAAAGCTGATGCCGATAGATCTGTATTAAGCTGAACTCATCCTGCTGGTAATACCGAGTCTGATCGCATCGGTGTAGATTGCACGTTAGGTAAACCTGCTGATACTAGGGGGAAAGAAACTTTTGTACCCACAACGGCTGGGGGAGCCGATGGAGTATTAACAGATGCTGGCTCTGGTTGATGATAGGCAGGCCCAACGTAATGCGGTGACGCTTGCCCTTCTTTGAAAGTTCGAACCACAGCATTATAAACAGTATTGGACAGCACATTGGAGTGATTAATTAAAGCATGATTCACTGGAGAATTAACCATCTCTTGAAGTTTACCCGGATTAGAATCAAAGGTAACTTGCCGAGGCAACGGCAAATCTTGCTTCTGGATAACTTGTCTACTCTTGTTCAAGCTGAATGACTTCAAGCAAAGCTGTCTGTATTCTTCTATAGCCTTTTCCATAGCTTGCTTCTGTTCTTCCTTAAGATCTTCTGATACCGCGATGATGTTTCCCGCATCGATCTCAGGATTGAACATATTGATCAGATCTGTCCCACCGGGCGTGCCAAAAGATGTGTTGATGCAAAAGTGGATCTGTAAACACAAAGGGCTAATACCCGAAATCGATATCCAAAGCGTGCCAGTCGATTTGACCTGTTAATCGACAAGGATGAAGATACGAGCACTTTGGTCCTGACAACAGCGATACGCCCGGAAGTCACGGCCAAGAGGTACTCACGCGGAACTCGAGGATCGTCGAAGGTCACACTGAAGCGATGCAGCTCGCCGAATCGATGAGAACTCGTGAAAAAGGAAAAATATGTAAATTGACGAAGTCGCCGAAAAGTAAATAGATGTAAATAAGAGTAAAAGCTGGTTTTTGATATTGATTGATTGATTCTCATTACATTGCCCTTCAATCTATATTTATACCCCGATCTATAGAAACATAACCAAATACGACTAGGACACTAAATCCAAATCTAAGAAAACACATGACTCTTATACAAATCAGACTCTAATAAACATAGAAAAAGAAATTAATTCCTATCTATTCCCTTGTCCGCCTAAATTATGATGGAATTTCCATCGACCTCCTTTCCATCGGCACACTCCCTGTTTCATCGGCAGCAACCTTCAAGCCTTCTTTCATCGGCACACTTCCTGTTTCATCAGCAGCAGTCTTCAAGCCTCCCTTCATCGGCATCGGCAATAATATTCTTAACCTTATCGGCAACGCCTCGATCCAAATTAACTTCTCCATACACTGCCACCATTCATCGGCAGCCTTCTTTACAAGCTGTCTTTCATCGGCTATCAACATACACAATAACTTTTCTCCTGCTGATTAGCCCACTCTGACCATCTTGACACGTGCCAAAAAATGGTGTCAACAATATATATATATTTGTGTTTGTATGCAAAATCTTGGGTATTCCATGGCATACAGGTGAATACCCCTGCCGCCGCCCATGCTGCTCACCCCGATGCAGTATGTCTTCTTGACAAATCCCTCTATGGCCTCAAACAGGCGCCCCGTGCCTGGTACACTCGGTTCGCCGAGTATGTCATCAGGCTCGGATTCCGGGCAACAAGGTCCGACTCATCCCTATTTGTTCTGCAACGTGGTGCTGACATTGCCTATCTCCTCCTCTATGTCGACGATATTGTTCTCACTGGATCCAGCTCCACTCTCCTTCGCCACATCGTCGACAAACTCCATGCTGAATTTGCAGTACGTGACATGGGTGCACTCAGCTTCTTTCTCGGCATTGATGTCAAGCGCAACAAGACCGGCTTCTACCTCACGCAAGACAAGTATGCCGAGGATATTCTCGACCGGGCTGGTATGACAAGCTGCAAGCCTGTTGCCACACCGGTCGATGCCAAGGGCAAGCTTCCTGCTGACAGGCCTCCAGTTGAGGACGCCCACTCCTACCGCAGTCTTGCAGGTGCTCTTCAATACTTGACGATGACACGGCCTGACATTGCATTCGCTGTGCAACAAGTGTGCTTACATATGCATGATCCACGAACACCACACCTGGCGCTGCTCAAGCGTATTCTCCGGTACGTCCGTGGCACCACATCGCACGGGCTTCATCTTCGGGCATCATCAGATTTCAGCGTCACCGCGTACTCCGACGCGGACTGGGGCGGCTGCCCCGACACCAGACGTTCTACATCGGGCTTCTGTGTATATCTCGGCAGCTCCCTCGTGTCATGGTCATCGAAGTGCCAACCGACGGTATCCAGATCCAGTGCCGAGGTCGAATACCGTGCGGTGGCGAATGCAGCTGCTGAATGCATTTGGCTTCGTCAGCTACTTGGTGAACTCCGGTGTGACCTCAAGAAAGCCACGGTGGTCTTCTGCGACAACGTTTCTGCAGTATACATGTCGTCCAATCCAGTTCACCACAAGCGAACAAAGCACATTGAACTTGACATACACTTTGTTCGCGAACTGAGTGCAGTTGGGCCAACTCAGGGTTCTGCATGTGCCAATAGGAGAACAATTCGCGGACGTCATGACGAAGGGATTGCCGACGAAGTCCTTTGAACATTTTCGATCCAGTCTTTGTGTAACGCCGCTGCATGAATCAACTACGGGGGGTGATCATTCGTGCATCGACGTTCACCCATCAGACTGCGGGGGGGGGGGGGGGTGTTGAGGGACAGCGCCTAGACCCGCACGACAACCACCGTCGCTGACCAACGCCAGTGCGCGGTGACCACGCGCACGGCGCGCGCGCCCAGAGCGCCCACGATGTACACTAGCCACAGGCAGTTGCCAATTGAGCAACACTTGTTGTAACTCGTATATATATCTCAGAGATGAATGAAATCGTGGTTGGCTCCTCTATATTCTTTCTACAGTGAAACAGGGTCAGATGAATCACAGGTAATCTCCTCAGCATTGGTGAACTGCAGATGACATTCTGTTAGTCGAATTGTGGGGGGCACCACATCTGACAGTGTGTTGGACCCAACGTCATTGAGCACCTGTGGACTGTGGTGAAACGACCCCTCCAAACTTTCACAAGGGCGGGCTAGAATGCCTTTGGGCCTTCACGAGCAGGAATACGCCCGCAGCATGGTGAACGCTGAGAGTAGAGGCGGAGGAAATGCGTTGCCCAGATGTGGTCGATGGTCGCGGTTGTGCTGGCGATAGGGCAGCGTAGAGGTGGAGGAAGCCATGGAAGACGCCAAGGAGGACGTCGCTGGCTTGCTGAAGCTCGCAGCAGAACCCCTGGTGATCTCACGCTTGGGTGCCGATGGGTGTGGGAGTCGATGGAGAGAACAAAGACATAGGTGGTTTCAGCGGGGCTGCGCCAACGAGCGTTGTTCTCCTCCAGCTTCGGCCCCGTTCGGCTGGAATTATAAGTCGACTGAAAAACACTGTTGACTAATTTTTTGTGAGAGAAAAATACTGTTCCGGCTGAAAAAATAAGCTGAATAAGACGGATTATAAGCCAGATGAACAGGGCCTTCGCTAGGGTCTCCGCCAACATCTTCTCCGTTGTCATGTTCACTCAGATATTCCGGCGCGGTGGTGGTTGCTCCTGGATCGCAACAGCTCCGAATACGAACGCAGATGCTGGTACAGCTACAGCCGAATTGATACACAGAGTAATAAATTGATTTTCTAGAATACACTCGAAGGTTCTGGATACATGGATGGATGGGAGGAGGAAGGGGAGGGGAAGGGGATAGGGAATCTAGGCGGAGGAGACCGGAGCTAGCCGCGCCCGAGAGCTCGGCAGTCGGCAGGCACCGTGCCGTGCCAGAGCTCGCCATTTCGGTGGATCCGCCACGCATCCCTGTAACCCAGCTGGACCTGTTGGCTCCTCCTGCATCTTCCAGGTGGGCCGTCACGCACTCTTGGGCTGGCCTTCCTTGTCCGTGGACGTGGCCAGGAGGCGCGCGCCTGCTTTTCAACTCTTGCAACATTTTAAATTTTGCCAAGTTTAGAAAAAAAAAATATAGTAGTCTTTTTCTAATCACAATAACATTCACGTACATGCACGCACACTCATTCCTATGAACACGTGCACAAACTTTACTATATGAGCACCCCGAATGACTGAGCCGATAGATCTCGCTATAGATAAAGTCATTATAGATGTCTCGCTACCAATAGACACATCGTCTATTAATGAAAGAATAGCGTCGTTAAACTTTACAATAAATCTAGAAAATAAGATCACCCATGTCAAGCTTAATGCTTGAAACCAGATGAACAAATTCCACCACAAGGCATGCTTAGTTGGCAAAAATATAGTTTGAAATTTCGTATAAAAAACTCCTATTTCTTAAAAACAATAGTCTTTTTGGAAGAACGGTAAGAGAATTGTCGTTATATTAGACGAGAAAATACATACGTGCCTTTGGCTAGATGATCACGAGTGTCTGAAAGAGTGAGGCCTTGTTTGGATGTAGTCGGATTCACACCAATCCACATGTGTCAGAGTGGATTGGAGGACTTGAACTAAATTTCACCTCAATCCACTCCAATATATGTGGATTGAGGTGAATTTGATACCATCCGTACAAGGCCTGAAGTGGGGCTTTTGAGTTTGGTTAGCACTAGTGTGTTTATATCTAACCGAAGGCTTTTAGATGCATGAGTAGTGTTGGAAAAACATGATTCTTAGCTTTGAAATTTGAACATGCAGGTGATTGATGTATCTCATATTCTTATCCACCTCTCCTTTCTCCTATTACTTTTCTCAGTCAAAGTTATGTTTTAGATATCGTGTCAATGTCCAAAACAACAAGAATTAAATAACTGGAGGGAGCAAAATGGCTAACATATAATAGCCTTCCTCTAGATTGGTAACACACTAAGCCCGCTTATACAATTCACCAAATCAAATACTCCCTCAGTTCCAAATTATAAGTCGTTTTGATTTTTTTGGTTCATCCATTTTGCTATGTATCTAGACATATTATTATATCTAGATGCATAGCAAAATGGATGTACCAAAAAAATCAAAGCGACTTATAATTTGAAATGGATATAGTATTTTGAATAGTAGCCTACAGATTGGCATGTTTTGAGGTGGCACATAGCTTTCTCTTTGAAAACCCAACAAGCTGTCAATTTTCAGCGTCTAGTTTTCACCATTGTAGTTGGCACTACCTACAGGTGAAGTTTCAAGGTGGCAGATATATCACTCAAACCTCACAATTTCCAGCTTTAAGATCCTATTTCTCTTCTGCAATATGGCAAGTTTTAATGTGGCACGTGGCACAACATATAGCCAGCCCAAGAGCCCCTTTTGAAATGGAAAGTTTTTCGAATTGGCACATATCAAAACTGCAAAATTTCCAGCCTTAGGACGGCTAATTTCTCCTTTTGGAATGGCAAATCTTTTGAGGTGGCACATACCAGGTATTTTGCCAGTGTTTATACATTCAAAACGAGAGAACAAAAGGGTGTCAAAAGACTGTGGAATAAGTAAATTCGAAAAAAAAAGTTCATGATCTTTTGTAAAAAAACAACCATGCATGCTCTGGTTCATTCACCACATTAAATGAAATCAGGAATCCACACACCGCCACGGCGCCACCAACCCCAGGTGGGTTGAACGAGTACACTATAAATTGAGGTGTCCGGGTGTGTTCATAGTACATCGCATACAAACACTAGCTAACCAGGTGCAAAGTTCTTCTACCATTGTCCTTTAGGAGTTTGAGTCTTGGGCTGCAAGATGGCGATTATGCAAGGGTTTGGTCCTCTGGTTGTTGGGGCAATTGTTGTTGGAGTTTTTGCCTCCCTTCTTCTTTCAGGTATGTTGGATTGCATGCCTCTTTAACCCCAAGTAGTCTTTTAAAGCGAAGTAGTCATATATAAATACTTTCATCTGTTTAAAATTTTGGAGGTTCGAAAAGGCAGAGCTTTCATGTTTCATGATTGATGGTGACTGAAAAACTATAGCACTATGCAGTGCTGTACGTGTTTGTATTGAATTTGAAAATCATGCATTTTGAGTTTTTTTTTCCACAAGTAGTTGTGAACTAAACCGGATACACAACTAGATGCATGATACCGTATCCTTTTTTTTATTAAGTGCTGGCTGTAAGTATCGTGTGACATCGTAGACTCTTTATCACACAAATGAATTTTTTTTATATAGAATTGGAATATAAATGCAGCGAAATCTCCGATCTATATATCTGTTTGAAACGATTATATATATATATATATATATATATATATATATATATATATATATATATATATATATATATATATATATATATATATATATAATGAGCCGTTACACGGTTGCAATGCATGCAGGTGTGCATTCCTATGGCGTGTGCTACGGCACGGTAGCCGACGACCTCCCGCCGCCGAGCGAAGTGGTGCAGCTCTACAAATCCAACGGCATCAGCAACATGCGCGTCTACTTCCCCGACAGCAAGGTCATGGAAGCCCTGCGCGGCTCGGGCATCGGCCTCGTCCTCGGCGTCGCCAACGAGGACATCGCCAACCTGGCCACGTGCGGGCCGTGCGCGGCGTCGTGGGTCCAGACCAACGTCCGGCCCTACCACCCGGACGTGAACGTCCTGTACATCGCCGTCGGCAACGAGGTCGACGCCGCCGCCGCCGCCCAGAGCATCCTCCCGGCCATGCGGAACCTGCAGGCCGCGCTGGCCGCGGCGGCGCTCGACGGCGACATCAAGGTGTCCACGTGCGTGCGGATGGACGTGGTCACCAACACCTTCCCGCCCTCCAGCGGCGTGTTCGCGCAGCCCTACATGGCGGACGTCGCGCGGTTCCTGGCGGCCGCCGGCGCGCCGCTGCTCGCCAACGCGTACCCGTACTTCGCGTACCGGGGCAGCAACCCGGGCGACGTGAGCCTCAGCTACGCGCTCTTCCAGCCGGGCACCACGGTGAGGGACGGCGGCAGCGGGCTGGTGTACACGAACCTGTTCGACGCCATGTTGGACTCCGTGCACGCCGCGCTCGAGAAGGCCGGCGCGCCCACCGTCAGGGTCGTCGTGTCCGAGAGCGGCTGGCCGTCCGCCGGCGGCGCGGCGGGCACCGTGCAGAACGCGCAGACGTACGTCCAGAACCTGATCGACCACGCCGGGCAGGGCACGCCCAAGAGGCCTGGGCCGTTGGAGACGTACGTGTTCGCCATGTTCAACGAGGACCAGAAGCCCGGGGAGCTGACGGAGAGGAACTTTGGGCTCTTCTATCCTAGCAAGGCTCCGGTTTATCCCATCGTTTTCCGGCGGTGAAAACAAGACTTCTGCTTTAATCAATTTGTTTCAAATTCAAAATAAAGTTTGTTATGCTATACGATGCTAACTAATTTTTTCGAGGACAACGCATACATTTATTTATATTTCAAGAACAAGCATTGTAAAGTTGCAAGAACGTGAGGATTTTCATTTATATATTATACTATTCTTTGTGATGTCTCATGTACATTTCTATACGTGTGTGTTCCACTCTTTTTCTCTGGACCTCGTGTCTGAACGACACACTGTAGCTTTAAGCTAAACTGTTTTTCCTTCTCGGTTCAGGACCAAGAAACTTGAGATCTAACTATTATTACAGTACATTTCTATATAGTTTGCATCATCGTCTCCACGGCCGCACGGAAATTTCAGTGGCGGCATTGATGGGCCCACGTGATGTAGCAGGCCGGTCCGTCCGGCGTCCGCATACGTGGTCGCGCGGTGGATGCTCGTACGCGTTAGAATTTGCGATGTTTGTACGCGTTCTGGTTCGAACCGAACGGGGGCTAATAGCAGCCCAATATTCGTGAACGGGCCATGGATTTGAAGGAAGCTCCAGCAGGCCCACATACATAGGAGGTTGTGACTAAATTCAGCCCATGAATGAAATTAGAAAATGGCCGGTCGCACGTGCAAACAGCAAACTCCTTTGCTGGAGTCTGTCTGGACTCCGGAGAGCTTGAAGTTTGAAGGAGATGCGTGTGAAGAAGGTCTCTAACGATCGCAAGAACGGCTCTGTCGCCTCCGATGGGGATAACTCTGATCCGTACGGTATGATGCCACGATGGTGTAGCTATGATGAAATGAATCGTTTCGCTGAAATTTAGCTTACGCTGATGTTTATGATGATTTGTTATGAGAAGAAAACATTGTTTATTTGTTAAAAAGTACCGCTAAAGTAGTAGTACGTAGAATGCATACAAAACAGGGGTCCAATCCGTTAGCACCCCAGACCTGGAATTCCACGTACGTATGCGTCATTCGTCAACACAAGCTGCACGCGTACATCTCTGCCCGTAGACATACGCAAGGGCCGGGATTAATACGATCGAGGTGCACGTGGATATACTACATAGATGAGAGAGAGAGAGAGGGTTGGAAAAGAAAAGCACAAGACGGACGGCTAGCTCCGTAGCTCGATCGTGGTCTTGAAGCTAGAGCTGGCGCTGTCGTACCGCAGGGAGAGCGAGGAAATTCCATGCCGCAGGGTAGAATTTGGTGGGCAAACGGCGGGGGCGGGGCACGCTCGCGGCGCGGCGCGCATGCCGCACCGCACTTGCCCAAAGGAAAGAGCCAAGTACACGAGGAAAAACGAGGCCGGCCGGCCGGCGGGCTTCCACAATCTGCAGTGCCCGCCCGGACGGACTTCTTGTTGGATCGGAGAATAGCGCCATCAATCTCCCGTGGAAATTGGAAAATGGGAGGAGAGGTCGACGACGTGTTCCGCCGGCTGCTGCGCCGGGGGCAGATCGATCGGAGAGTGATATATAGACGCCATGCGATCCGTGCAACCTGAGATCCGCCGTACCCTAGGTCGTTTTATCCGTCGTGCTATAACGATCAAATTTAATTGCTACAGTGTATGATCCGCCCGGGCACTGGGAAACAGACCATATCCAGTTACCCAAAACCATGTCTTCGTATTATAATAAATAAGTTTATGAGGTTTAAAATAAAATTTATCCTAGGAAATAGTACATTCTATGAGAACATGCGACACCGACACATATAGTAAGTTAGTAACCTTGCCCCTTTATTTGACTTATTATCCTCTATTATTTCTTCTTCCATTTTAATCGTCGGAACTTGTTTAAGCCTTCAGACGAGAGAGTTCCGGCGATCTGAAGTTCCCTGACCATACGAAAACTAGCGGACTTTACCCCCAAAAAAAACTAAAAACATAGCCGACTAGAGATTTTCATATATGCATACACGGACTCCATCTTAGGAAAAGACCACAAGAGTACACAATTGAGCATTGTTCTTATAAACAATAAACAGTCGGTCACTTACTGTGCACCATTATGGTCTAAACGACCACTTAAATGAAAACGAGGCACTACCATATAGCGTTTAAACGGTCTAAAATGAGCTAAAAGGCCATTTAGGCAAACAATGTGATGGACATATCCAGTCACATCTGTCAATCTTGCTACGAATACCGATAAGGGCCTATTTATTTGGATGATGTAGTTTTCGAAAACTATAGTATCATGAAACTACAGTTTTATAAGCCAAAGAGACACAAAACTGTGGTTTAGAGAAAAGGCATGACAATGATAGTGGATTGAGTTTGTAGGACTTGAAAAAAGCTACAATTTTGATAAAATCATGGTTTTAGAAAACTACAAGATTTGTTATATCTAAACACTCGATAGCTTTCAAAATAAAACCAAAGTATTTTGAAGAACCATACTCCCTCCGTCCGAGCTGGGTTTGTAGAAAATGCATGCAGCATTTATATCTCTAAATGGTTTATTATATGGAATTATATTCTAATGATACTAATTATGTATTATAAATATTAATATTCTTTTATATATAATTGGTCAAAGTTAAAAAAATATTGACTCCTCGTGAAGCGAGAACGTTTTCTATTTTGGAACAGAGGGAGTATATTTCTCTGGTACTTCAAAAACACTTTGCATCCAAATAGCTAGGACCTAAAGTTTCTTTCCTCGTGAACCATGTTCGTCGGTCTATCCCGGCAAAACTGGACCATCTCGTGTGTTTCACACATAATACGCCGCTGCAATTTCCATGCATACATGACCAAGCCGACGTGAGAAGGAAGAATTCTCATGCAGGGATAGAAAGTTGGATAGAGCTTGCTTGTGGCACCACCGCTCATTATATTAGTGATCAGGTACACGCCGGAAAAGGAGAGCTGCGCTATACTAGTATACTACGGTTTCTTCCACGTCCCGTGGACTTGTGGCATCGATCGGAGGACGAGACGTCGAGATCGACCGTCGACCGCCGTTATTATCTCTGTGGAAAACGGACGTAGGACGACGACGTACGACGTGTGTGTCAAGCTGCGCCCCGGCGCCGGAGGCCGGAGGGGTGACACGACACGAACCCTATGCAACTTGCACTGATCCGGCGGGTTACGTACGGACGGCCGCCTTAGCTAGCTACGGCGAGTCAACCCGGCCGGCAGCCGAACGGTGCAAGTGCAGCACAGCTAGCTGCACCACATGCATGAATGCACCTATGGACGCGGGAAACGTACCAGACTGGCAACTCTGGGGGCTGATCGGCGATCGCATATATATAAAGGGGGGCCTGGGTGCATGACCTTCTTGCATTGGTTCATAGGATTGTATCCAGGAGCAAACTAAACTACTAACTCGTAGTAGTAGCTAGCTGAGAGATCGATCGATCATTCGATCGACAACCATGGCGAGGCAACAGCAAGTTGCTTCTTCCACGCTTGCAGTTGCTCTGCTCGTTGCAACGTTTGCGTCCATTCCTACAAGTACTGACTATTCTTTGTCTCTTCATTGTTATTATAGACCCTGTTTGCTGGATGGTTTCTGGTTGGCTGATTCTGGCTGATGCTGATTTGTTGTGAGAGATGAATGACTGGCTGATTCTAGCTGATAAAATCAAGCGAACAGGCTGATTACGCCTCATTCGCTTGTTTTGCATGCATGCATGCACGTATTGCCAGTGTTTAGGAGTATTTAGCTACCAGCTATCGCGGGGTTTTTTTAAAAAAGGGTCACATAAATATCGAGGAATTTTAGGTCTCATCATCCACCTACTCTCTGCATAATCACGAATATATGTATCTGCCTAATTTTGTTACCTAGCTAACATTTAGTAGCACCTCATTCCTTCCGTACGTTGTGAGAGAAACTAATAAAACACTCAACTCGCTTGTCTCTCAGATTTGCAAGTGAGTTGCTATATTTGAGGTGTTTGAATTTTCAAGCAATAATTTTAGACAACCAACAAGCACAATTAAAAAACCACAATATATAATTTATATTTTTTTGTTGGTACAAGTTACCAGAACAACAACAAAAAAATCAGACATCTCTAAAATACTAGTATATAAGAGAAGTGGATAACGTATGTACTTTATATAGTGTGACTTGAGATTACGGTATCAGCAAAATAACGGTGTCAATATAAACGTATATACCTTTTAGTGTGTGTGCCTCAGCCTAACTGATCTGACACGTGCGATGCATTGCGTGCAGCCGTGCACTCCATCGGCGTCTGCTACGGCATGCTGGGCAACAACCTGCCGTCCAGCAGCGACGTGGTGCAGCTCTACAGGTCCAAGGGCATCAAAGGCATGCGCATCTACTCCCCCAACGCCAACGCCCTCAACGCCCTGCGCAGCTCCGGCATCGACGTCATGCTCGACACCAGCAACGACGAGCTTAGCCGGCTCGCGGGCAGCGCCTCGTACGCGGCGTCGTGGGTGCAGAGCAACGTGAAGCCCTACTACCCGGCCGTCAACATCAAGTACATCGCCGTCGGCAACGAGGTGCAGGGCGGCGCGACGCAGAGCATCCTCCCGGCGATGCGGAACCTGGACGGCGCCCTGTCGCGCGCGGGGCTGTCGGCCATCAAGTGCTCCACGTCGGTGCGCTTCGACGTGATCGCCAACTCCTACCCGCCCTCCAGCGGCTCGTTCGCGCAGGGGTACATGGCGGACGTCGCACGGTACCTCGCCGGCACCGGCGCGCCGCTGCTGGCCAACGTGTACCCGTACTTCGCGTACCGGGACAACCCGCGCGACATCAGCCTGGGCTACGCCACGTTCCAGCCGGGCACCACCGTCAGGGACAACGGCAACGGGCTCACCTACACCAACCTGTTCGACGCCATGGTGGACGCCGTCGTCGCCGCGATGGAGAAGGCCGGCGCCGGCGGGGTGAGGATCGTTGTGTCCGAGAGCGGGTGGCCGTCCGCCGGCGGGTTCGGGGCCAGCGTGGACAACGCGCGGAACTACAACCAGGGGCTCATCGACCACGTCGGGCGCGGCACGCCCAAGAGGCCCGGCGCGCTGGAGACCTTCATCTTCGCCATGTTCAACGAGAACCAGAAGAGCGGCGACCCCACGGAGAAGAACTTCGGCCTCTTCTACGGCAACAAGCAGCCCGTGTACCCGATCCGCTTCACCTAGTAGTGGCGGATCGGAGGAAGAAGAGAGATACATATACATGTTGATGATCAATCAATTAGCCTAATAATTCTCCATGAATAAGCTGCTGCATGTGGAGCGGTGCAAATAAAAGTGTAACCGTGTGCATGTACTCTCTATCTATCTATATATATATGATGATGAATAAAAAGAGAGAAAGTTCTGGTGCATTTAAATTAAGTTTCATAATAAGTCAGAAAAAGTGGTTAGTTTTAGGTCTTACCTATTACTTCATGTTATTCTTTTGGTATTTCTTTTTAGGAAACATAATAGATCAGACGATTAGCAATGAGGATTTGAGTTTACCGAATTGATGGCGAATATATTTGTGACTAAACATTTTAATAAAATTCAAAAATTTCTCGTGAGAATTAGCACGGAGTATGGCGGTATCAAATTAAATTAGTAATAATAACAGTAACAATAATAGGACAATCTCAACTATCGACGAACGCGCCGGATCGACAACCAAAGGCCCTGAGGTGCGTAGACTAGCCCGCTAGCACACGACAACTGTGGCCTAGGCTCAGCTAAGGATTCTCCTAGCGATTCTCTGGTGGCCCAATTAAGTATTCCAGCTATTCTTCGGCCCATAATGCATATAGGCGGTTGGCTCCAGCATAGGCCCAACGGGTCCCCCAGTGGCCAGTGCCATCCCTTGCTTGACACTTTGCTGACACCTCCATCTCGCCTGCTCCACCACTAATCCCATCCCATCCCATCCGACCACCATCAGCATCAACAACGGCTGGAAGCTAGTGGACGAACCAACCAACCAGCAGTTGGTTTTGACGTCTCTCTCGTCGCCGGCGACCAGACCATAAACCGCACGCCGAATTGCCGGTCGTTCATCTCCGGCCCCGACGTCCGTTCCGGCGGCAGGCTCCACTCGGTCGTCTGCTTCAACAGAAAAACGGCCACTAATTTCTTTTCTAATTTCGCCGCAAAAACGGCCACTAATTGCGTGCGAGTGCAGCCGTAAGCGCAGCAAGTAAAGTAGCGCTCGACACCTAACCTAACAGGTCGGTTCCTCAAACAGTCAAACTCGATCATCCATAACAAGTATAAAGTTCTGTTTGCTAGCTCTCACTCGCACCCGTCGGCCACGTGGATAGGGACGACGCCACGGCCAGGCTCGGCCGCTGCCGGGGCACACGGACACTTGAAGTGCCAAGATAACAAACAAGACTCGTGTGAAAGTGGAGCGGGATAAGGTAGAATCAGGAAAGGAGGAAGGGGGAAAAAGAGAAAAGATATTATGGTCACTTTTTGTCTATTATGACGAGTTGTTTTATTAAATTATAGAAATAACTTTAGCTCTACCGATAAAGCTGATTGTGGAGCTGAATCTAAAAAAGCTACTTCACTAGTGAAGTCGGGCTATGCTAAACGATATCTAAATATATAGCCATTTATTTACTCCTCATCCCTAAAAGAGTGCACATATTTTACTTTTTCTGATCGAGCAACCAATTTCAAATTTAACCAAGTATATACTTCATCCATCTCGTAATAAATGCATTTATATTTATCTAAAACTTGTTTTAAAATAAATGTACTTCTAGATATGGTACCACCTAACTCTAGTAGTGCTTACTAATTTCTCTATTCCTAAAGTGCAAAATTATCGCATGCTGAACCAACTGTTGATAGGGGTATGTATGTAATAAATCAGAGTAGTAACATTGATCTCCTCAACAAATGCTAAAGTGCATTTATTTTGTGACCTGGAGTATAAAAAAACCTGTAATATATATTTATGATACTGAATACTCAGTGTCATTAGATTAAACGTGCAATAAAAAATATAGTAAATATCTATTTATTTAATATACAATTGTTGATACTACCAAAGTATATAGATTTTTTTTTGTGCAAGATTAGCATGTAGTCGTGTATACATACGGGTTTTCATAGACAACGAACTATGGACAGCTGAAACTCCAATGCCACTCCATGTAGATGTAGCTATTGATCTTGTCTTAATTCCAAGTTTCAGCTTTACGCATGTAGGTACTCCTACCTAAGAGTGACGGTAGAAAAAGGCAGCAATCTTTATATCCACTTACTTATCACACATGATAGCGGGTAACGAAAACAGGTAGCTTACATAGTTAAAAGGCAAACGTAACAAGGAAAAAGAGGGAAGAAAAAAAAGGGATTAAAGCAAGACCCTATCATGACAATAGGGACAGACTACCAAGGAAATACCACGTTACAGAATGATTATGATGAATAGATCGATCTCATCTCATATCTGAAAGTGGGCCTAAATTAAAGCGAGTTCCCGCCATCAAGTTAGGCTTTGCTCTTAAACAGAATCATCAGTAAAACGGTTAGTAAAGCCGAGATGGAGACATGTAATCTTAACTACCAGTGCTACTAAAAAAAGAACACACATTTTGGAAACTCCGAGAGCCACTTTATATAATTGTTAGGAATAGAGAATCTAATGAAAAAAATATCCTTCAACAACTTCCTTAGTAGGCCCTATTCGTTTGACCGCTAAACCAAGAACCCCCTTAGTTTATTGATCAAACGAACAAGGCCTTAATTAGATCTCCAAATATAGTCATCCTCTATTCTAGATTTCTCAACCAAAGATGGAGAGCGGACGTGACTCTTTAGAGTGCACACAAGATATAGGAAAATTGTTGTAGGGTGAAAAGATATAGATAGTGATTTTTATTCAAACGATTCTCTAAATGATGATTTAAAGGGTGAGTTTAAGAAAGATTATATTCTTGGAGAAAAGCAACCAAGAATAGAGGATGACAATATTTATATACCTAATTGAAGAAGATGTAGGGCTTTTTTCTCACCAAAATCTCTATTCCTATCAATATGGAAAAATATAGAGAGGCTCTTGGAGTTGATCTTATAGTTTATTAAATAATAAATCAGTCAAGTTAGTTTAGGCTATTTATGTACCATGATATCGATTGGAGAGAATAAAGAAAATGGAGTCTCTCCAATACTCCAAATAAATACATTCTTTAGGAAAACACTAGCTTTAAACTAGAAAATCCCAAGTCCTTTCAAATGACACTGACTAATCTCCGATCCAAAACTCATTTTCATCCTAGGAAAACAATTAAGCCAGCATACCCAGTCGGCCTTCTTGCAATGATTTTCTGGTTAAATTAAATTACCAGTTCAAAAGGGGTGATAATGAGGAAGTGGGAAGTGACAACTTTACCTAGTGTAGTAGTGTGCTATGTAGTATGTATACATGTAGCTCCAAACTATATATTGGTACTATTATTTCTTGAAAACAAAACGGTACGCATGCAGAGGGTGTCCACGCATGCATTTGGATTTGGTGCACCGAACATGTCTTCAGCGGTGGTTAGCTGGGGGCGAATGGCAAATTAAAGGCATGCAGTACGAGTACGACGTAGTAGAGATGTAGTTCCAAAGGACCATTTGCACAAACGCCAAGTTATCCTTCTTTCCGGCACCAGACTTGCACATCGTCCGACGGAAATGCATGTCATGTAGGCCCCAATTTGGAAGGTACCAGCAGTCAGCAGAATCAGAACTTTATTTGAGATGCAGAGTAGTAAGAAACAGACGATCAAATCCAAAGTTGTTTCAAAGTGATGTGAATTCCTGTCTTAGCTTGCTTCTTCCATCCGGAGATTTGTATAAAAGCTTCAAATTTCAACAAATACTTGTCAAGCAAGCAAGCTGCATATATGAGTGGTGCAAGTACGAGACGACCTCGATCGATCTGTTTGAAATTTGTTTGGTGCCCGTGCAGTGCAGCAGCTTACACCGGAGTCGTGTTTGGTCGAAACTCGATCGTGAAGCCTTTGCCTTTAATTTGTGGTGCGGAATTTGACTCGAGAACAACCAGCCAAGGTAGTGCAAGTGCGAGGCCTCCTACCGGACAGTTATAGAGAGGATGCCTGAAGTCAGTGAGTCGTCCTTAACCGAAGTTGGGCAGACGCTGACCAGTAGCGGAAAAGACCATATATTCATTTGGAGTCTGGACCCAACTGCAGCTTATATATAAGGGTATGGAGTCCTTCAGGAGCTAGCGGTGGTTACTGAGCACTGCATGCAAGAGGCAGAAAGCAGCAGCAGCAACTTATTAGAGTTCATTCAGGTTAGTCATCAGAGGCGCGATTGGTAGCCATCGTTCTGGAACTGGAAGACAGGAATCAGGAAGAGAGAGACATCAATGGCAGCGCAAGGTGCAGGAGCATCAGCTTCTCCCCTGTCCGGCTTCCACAGGGCGCTGCCGCTCCTCCTCCTCACCATCTTGGCTTCCATCTTTGCAAGTAATCTCTCTCTCTCTCTCTCTCTCTCTCTGTGTGTGTGTGTGACACTCTGCTTTTCTTTGTCTTGTCTTCTGCAAATTAGATGAGCTTGCATGGCTAATCGTCCGTACGTAGATACTAATCCAATCCCAGCTGAACTTTAATTTTCCTGCTGTTCGTTCTCTGAACGAGTTTTGTTCAAAGAAGTAAGGAAACTGTTGAAAATTTGGTCCGTGCAAGTGCAAGCAAAGCCTTGTCTTATTAATTCCCTTGGTGAGGTCAGGTCAGATCCTTAGCTTGCGTGTATTCTTGTTCAGTTAGCACTTAGCAGCTCAACATTCTGTTAGTGCCGCAAACCGGCCAGTCAATCAGGCCCCATAAGTGATGCTGGATAGTATACCAGCTTCTGTGGGTACATGACTACTGACTAGTACATATTTGCACAGTTGCACTTTCACCAACCGATTATGATCATGCATGGCTATCTGACCTGCACGGTAAGGGTAGTTATTCTTATCCCAGTACGGAGTAGCTTGATGACCAGTTACACTACACTTACCCTGCATCTACATTCATTCATATTACCGCTGCATCTCATCTCGTCTGCACTCACTCACTGATAATCCATGTTGATTGCTAGGCATGCATCCAAGCTAGTGCTAGCTAGAGCTAGAGCTCCTGCTAGCAGCCAGCAGCTAGGAGCTGCTGCTTTGTGATGACATGGACATCTTTGGTTCCCTCCTCAAGTCGCTTTGTTCCTTTTCGAAGAGGAGGTGTGCGTGACAAGAGGACTAACCAACAGTACTGCTGCAGACGTTGCAACAGAAGCTAGCTCTCTCCAAGTCTTCATCCATTGGATTGAATGCTGATGCTGATTACTGGTAGTAACAGACTAACGGTTGGTTTAACCGTCAAGAACTACCTCCCAAGTCCCGTCACTACACGGCATGTCATGTACTACTAGTTGACTATTGACCTAGCTAGCTACTCTGAACCAGGAAGAATGTGAAGCATGGCCAATCAGAAACTATAGAAAATTCAGCAGAGTTATATACTTACGTTAGCACTTAGCAGCATGTACCGTCGAAGAGCACTACAGGAAGAAGACAGAGTGCGAGAATGGAATCTGCCGGAAATTTTCAGTTACATGTCCTTTTCTTCTTCCTCCATCACAGTTCATTCACAAAAGAAAAGGAAAGGAAAAGGTCAGAAAAGATGTCTGAACCGCCTTAAGCCCACCCTTCTCTGAACGTCGTGTAGACTGACTCACAGTCCATAGCTGATTGACTCTGCAAGTGAGCAGAGCACCCAAGGTTTGATGTAGATGCATGTGGCATATTCATTTTTTTAACATAATGAAAAGTTTCCATTAATATCAAGACAATTGCAACCATATTAAGATCAATTCGACCTCTGCGTGACTGGGTAACTACTGAATATCACAAAAACAGTTCACTGGCCACCTTCCCCAAGAATTCATCCATACCAAGGTACTACAATTAAAATGTAATAATTGTGTTCTTGGCAACAAGAAAGATCAAACAAATTAATCAAATTGATACATCCTTCCTTCCTCGCATAACTTACTCAAGTACAACATGGATTGATTAGTGTTTCAGTTACTGTCACTCATATCTCCTGATGGATTGGATGTACTGTGTTCCATTCCTAGCAGTTTACTCATCAATCCTTCCACGCATAGGCATAAGCTGAAGAACATAGCCTTTTCGATTGATGGGTATAAATCGGAGTAGCTACTGATCAATTCGACATGCACCTGCAGAAAATCAGAGTCTTTGATGCTAATATAAATCGATTCCCACACATTTAATTAATATAATCTATCATTTGCCTGTGCTCACTCCACTTGTGTGTGTGGTGTGGATCAACCATCAATGGGGTCCAAATCCAATGCAGGGGCGGCGTCGGTGGGCGTGTGCTACGGCACGAGCGGCGACAACCTGCCGGCGGCGAGCGCGGTGGTGGGCATGCTCCGGGAGAACGGCTTCACGGTGGTGCGGCTCTACTGGCCCGACGGCGAGGCGCTGGCGGCGCTGGGCGGGAGCGGCATCAAGGTGGTCGTGGGCGCGCCCAACGAGGTCCTGACCTCGCTGGCGTCCAGCGCGTCCGCCGCGGCGGCGTGGGTCCGCGACAACATCCAGGCGCACCCGACGGTGGCGTTCCGCTACGTGGTGGTGGGCAACGAGTTCCTGGTGCCCGCCATGGAGAACGTGCACGCCGCGCTGGCCGCCGCCGGGCTGGGCCACGTGAAGGTGACGACGGCCATCTCGCAGGGCACCATCGCCGTGCACCTGCCGCCTTCGGCAGGCGAGTTCACGGAGGAGGCCCGGTCGTTCATGGGCTACGTGGTGTCGTTCCTGGCGCGGACCCGCGCGCCGCTGCTCGCGAACCTGTACCCCTACTTCGTCTACACGCTGGGGCTGGGCCACCTGGGCATGGACTTCGCGCTGTTCACGGCGCCGGAGACGGTGGTGCAGGACGGGGAGTACGGGTACCAGAACCTGTTCGACGCCACGGTGGACGCGCTGTACGCGGCGGTGGGGAAGCTCGGCGTCGCCGGGGGTGAGCGCGTGAGGGTGGTCGTGTCGGAGACCGGGTGGCCGACGGCGGGCGGCGCGGCGGCGTCGGTGGAGAACGCGAGGACATACAACCAGAACCTGGTGACGCACGTGTGGAAGGGCACGCCGCGACGGCCCAGGAGGGTGGAGGCCTACGTGTTCGCCATGTTCAACGAGGACCAGAAGGAGGCCGGAGTGGAGCAGAACTGGGGGCTCTTCCAAGGTACTAAATAGCGTATTGCGGGTTGGTAGCGGATTGACGTCGAGGTAGCGGATTGCGGATAGCGGACGATATTGCGGACGATAAGTTCCAATAGCGGCACCCCGATAGTCCCATATAATTTTAAGCATATATATCATGAATAATGAGTATAAATAATTTTAAGTGCATATATCATGAATAATTTTAAGATCCACATCCGATGCGTGAGTTTTGAATTTGGGGTATGAGTCATAGTGGGCTGGACTAATTAGGGATATTTGCTTCCATGCTATTGCGGCCTGCTACGCGCAATTGCGGCCGCAATATCGGCCCGCTATTCAAAATTGCGGCCGCAAAATTCCAGGATGCAAAGTTCAGAACGCTACCTCATAGCGGTAGCGGCAATGGACTGCTACCGCTATTGCGGGTGCAATTGCGGCCGCTACCACCGCTATTTATTACCTTGGGCTCTTCTACCCAAACATGGAGAGGGTTTACCCCATCATCTTCGGAGCCTGACGACGGCAGCAGCTTCGTCCACGGTCCATCCATGGACGGCCATTGCATTGCATTGCAAGGATTGGTCGAATTGAAGTCGTCCAACCAAGAGATGAGTACGTATCGGGTCATGGGGTGTGTGTGCGTGTATACAGCGTTTGATGTACAGCAGACTAGCAGAGGAATTGTTGCGACCGCTGAGCGTTTGATTGCTCAGACGTGTACGCGGGGAGGGGTCGATACCAGAGCAGCTGGGTGTATACGCCATGCGTAGCGTAGCAGTATACACAAGCGCGTGTACATCCCGTGACTCTTGTGAGTTGTGAGCTACTTTTACTTGTGATGATGAGATTTGCAGACGTGGCACGTTTCTTAGAAAAAGGTTCTTTTTCATCGTGACCAAGTCATGTTTAATTATATATATCCACATGTGGACTCGGTGTAGCTCAGTTGATTAGTTTTCTTACGGTATCCATATTTAAATTCTTGCCTTAACATGAGTGTTTTTATATTTTTAGATTTATTCTAAGATTTAATAGATATACGCTGCGGGGCACGTGCCGCATCGCTAGAGTATACGTCTACCGCCCAGAGTACAAGCCTGGGAATGATTACAATCGTTGTTTATCGGACTAGTCGAGCATGTCTCTAGCATGCTGCCACCGCCATCACCAGTAACTAGGCTGCCTTTAGATGTAAAAATTTTTGCAAAATGGTATAGTAGCTTTTTTCGTTGTTATTTGACAAATATTATCCAATCATGGTTTAATTAGGCTTAAAAGATTCGTCTCGTCCATTTTGTCTAAACTGTGTAATTAGTTTTATTTTTTTATCTATATTTAATGCTTCATGCATATGTTTAAAGATTCGATGTGACGGAGAACCTGAAAAATTTTGTAAAAATTCCTGAGAACTAAACAGGGCTCTAGAGGAGCGCATGTTGCCACCACCACCACCTGTACCAAGAGGAGCGCTGGGAAGATGGCAATAGGTATAAACTCACCGGGTATTGCAGCCACCTAGTGGCGGAGCATCGAGATAGATCAGGGAGGGCAATTCTAGACTTGGCCCTGTTCGGCAGGCTGTTTTTTGGCTTATAAGCCGACTGTGGTTGATTTGCTGTGAGAGAAAAACACTGTTCCACGGCTGATAAGCCGTGCTGATAAGCTCAGCCGAACAGGGGGACTAAATGGCCTAGATTTGTGCATGTTTGTGATCCATGGCCCATACTCAGACGGCTGTTGGGTGGTGCAATACAACGAGTGACAAGAAACAGAGTTGCATGAGCTCTACTGTAGCAAGATAGCTACTACTATTATAGGGGTGTTTAGTTCTAAAAAAATTTTGGGTTCTACTATAACATCGAGCGTTTAGACACATGTATGGAGTACTAAACGTAGACGAAAAAAACTAATTGCACAGTTCTCGGGAATTCGTGAGACAAATCTTTGAAGTCTAATTAGTCCATGAAAAGCCTTAAGTGCTACAGTAACCAACATGTGCTAATGAAGGATTAATTAGTATCATTATATTCGTCTCGCAGTTTCCTGACGGCTTCTGTAATTTGTTTTTTATTAGTCTCCAAAAACCTCTCCCGACATCCTTTCGACACATCCGATGTGACACCAAAAAATTTTCACCCAACGAACTAAACACACCTATGTGGTGTGCATAGTGTGCATGACATTGTCCTCGAAAAAGCCTGCCAAAAGATGGAAGAATGCAGAAAGATTATTAGGGCTTCCCCAATGCGCCTCGCTGGCGTGCTGCCCCAGTTCCATATCATCACAGAGGGTCCATGTCACGTCGTACGATGGCTTCGCAGGGAGTCAGAACTGCTTGCAGAAGCAGCGCATGCCTCATCTGACAAAAAGTCCAGGTGGCTCACGTTATGAGAAGGTGGGAAGAAGAAAGCTGTGTACCGTGGGACCGCAAATAAAGTTGTTGTTGTACGCCTGTACTGGTTGTGCTATCGGTGGTACGGAGTCCAGAGCAGCCTGTCTGTCTGCATTGCGAGACGAGCAGCCTTAGATGCATCCTCATCTACATGGAGCCTAGGGCATACAGCTTTGACAGCCCGCGTTGGGCATGCCCTTATGTTGTCGGTGAGAGATTGCATGTAATTTGACGGTAGTTAACATATATCATAAATCATCAATATAACTTGCATAAATGGTTAAAATGGATCACCAACATAGACTTAGGGGTTTAAACTAACAAATTTCATGAGTTTTGGTGAATCTGTATTTCCAGCAGGATTTAATTCGTCAAAGGAAATCATGGAATTCCGTCGCGTAACCGACGTGGGAAGACTCTAAAAGACTCCAAGAGACTCTCCACTGAAGCGGGGGCCAAGCCACTGCCAGCTGGGGCCGCCCGGCCCCACATGCAGGCCGCCCCGCCCCTGGGGGTCCCACCTGTCAGCCTGCTTGCTATGTCGGTTTTTCACTGCCTCGATGCATCGACGTCGTTTATTCAAGTCAGTTTGATCCGAGGGCTCAGGATTGACGCCCCGACCTATATATACCAGCCTGCACCCCTCCTCAGCGCATTATCATTAAGCCAAGTCAGATCTTGAAAGCTGAGAAGCCAAAAACTCTAATTTATATGTCCACCAAGATCTAGAGCTAGCAATCAAGAGAATATTAGTCCTCCATAGGATCTAGTCTTGTATTAGAGATAGTGAGATAGAGTGAGAGGAAAGAGTTTGAAGGAGTCTCGGCCTGTCGGTGCTCTCTCTACGGCTTGTACCCTAGCGGAATCAAGTTCTTCTTGAACTTGCTTCTGAGATTTCTCTGGTAATCGACTTTTAATTCAAGTAAGCATCTTGCTCATATTATTCTTCAGGTTTGCGACTCTCTTTTGAATACTTTAATCCTTATAGCTTGGGTTAAAGTAATATTCGTAGTGTAAGCGTGGTGCTTAGACTCGGTTACTCGTGGATGTACCTTACTTTTCAGATCAGTGGTAGCTCGCGAGGGTGACTCTTATAGGCTCGTTGAATCCTTTGTAGTCCACCTCCCGTTAGTAGGCCTAGCAGGACTTTGTTACTATATGAAACATACTCTACCTGTGTTTTCTTTAGTAATATCACCAGAATTGAATAATAGAAGACAAAGCTTACCAAAGTTAGAACTAAAAGACCTTAGCAGTCTCCTCTATATTCCTATTATCTAGCCTTGGTTGTGAAGTCGGGTTAAATTAGATTTGGTTATTCTCACACATGTTTCCTTGAGTTCGATATAAAACTTGGTACTCCCGGTGAAGTGCTACATCGGTATAATATCTGTACGCTTGCGGATTATTCTGTGTGCATTAATTTATACCAACAATGTAGCCATGCAAAATTGCAGGTGGCCTTGATAATGTCGCATGGATATACCATGGCACCATGTAGATGCTCTCTATATAGAAGATTCCTTTGAAATTGTGCCACAAAGGGGGGAGCCTAGATTGGCCCTAACGTGGCTCCGCCACCGCCGCCCACTTGTACCCAGAGGGGCGCATGTTGCCATCACCACCAACTGTACCTAGAGGAGCGCTGTAAAGATGGCAATAGGTATAAACCCATCGGGTATTGCTCCCACCACCGCCACCACCTGTACCCAGAGGAGCGTGTCGGTGTTTGAGGACCGACAACTCGTCACGGGGTTACCCAGGACGATGATTGGTGGGCTTCGACGTATGCAGAACTCGACGGTGAACGCAGAGACAACAATTTATAGTGGTTCGGTCCACCGGAATATATAGCGTCCTATGTCCAGTCTGGGGTGAATAGTATATTACACCATGCGCTTGGATTTAGACCGTGAGGTCTGTTCCTCTTTCGATTTAAGGAGCCTTGCCCCCCTTTATATAGCCCAGGAGGCAAGTCTCCTAGTCGGTTACAATGTAAGAGTCCTAGTAGGATTACAGGGTAGCAATGTTATTAGGATTACATGTGAAGAATTTCTAGTTGGACTAGATCTTCTCCTTTCCTTACGGGGTACCCAGGGACTATGTCTCACAAGCCCTCGAGCACTGTATAGTTGAACTTAGAAGCCTTCTTCTTCCTCTAGGTCTTGTCGAGTAGAAACAAGCTTCGTCCAAGTGCTTTCATGAGAGAAACCATGTAGTACTTCTTGAAATCTTTGAGTGGTGTGCACTTTCCAAAAAAGTGTACTCACTGTGTGTAGCCCCCGAGCCTCTTGCTATTTTGAACAAAGATTTCGAGGGTCTTGTCCGCAATTCCGTATCAAAGAAATTTGAATGCATCCTCTGAGGATACGTATCCCGCAGCCCTCGAGCTTAAAGTTGATTACTTAGAGTCGACTATAAGATCTTGTAGATGTCCTCAAGGATCGATGACCGCTTGTCACCGAGTGGTTGAATGCTTGTAATTTTGATCTTCCATCCTTGAATTCGAGCCCCAGAGCATAGTCGGAGTGAAGCCGAGTAAGTCGAGGCAATGGCGAGGCCGAGTCCCCGAGCTTAGTGGCGTTGTTTCTGAGTAGAAGGTGAGCAGCCGAATAAGGCAGCGCGGAGAGCATGCCTCACCCAACGAAGTAGTGGTCCGAGTAGGGCAGCCCATGGGGGCACGTGCCCTACACAGCAACGTACTGGTCCGAGTAAGGCAGCCTGCGGAGGTGCATTCCTCAGCTAGCATCATGGTCCAGAACTGGTCTCCTGCGAGATAAATATACAAAATTTTATAGTTATTGATATTCAGAATATCAAGTCAGGAGCATGTAAAATAATAGGTCGGGAGCGGATCCCAATATTATGAAATGCATATAAAATTTTTACGTCTTGCTCTTGCTAGGCTGTGTAAATTCCCCGAGTAATTGATCCCGTATTTGTAAGCATTTGTATCTCCAGCGTATGATGGTGAGGTTCATGACCGTGATTATGTGAGCCGTGCGAGTAAATAGTGCGTCACAAATGTGAGTTCGAATTACTCAAGTATTCTTACAACCGTTAAGAGAAGACTAGAGCAGTCGGCGCTGCATGAACAAGAGAATGCACGCGGAGCACATGTTATACTACAAGCGCGGAGCTGTATGAGTAGTCATGTATAATATCTGGAGATATATAAAGATTAAAGAATATTTAGAAAAATATTAAAATATAACTTAGCTTGATTGACGGCCGAGTAGAAGAATTAGCGCGCGATCCCAACGTTCGGGCTTGGGAGCCCCCGAGCATCAGCTTGACCTTTGTGGCCGAGTAATCGGACACCGTGGCCGAATAGTCGGTTGTTAGTATGTCAGAGCACTCGGAACCCGTCCCGACTGGTGCGTTGAGTTCGAGTAGTCGACGTAGTCATCGAGCGTCGTTGTGAAGTCATTGGCAGTAGTCGAATGTAGTCACCGAGCTGTTGCCGTTGATGCACAGCTTGCTAAATTTGGGAAGGACGGGTCGTACTCGGCTGCAACTCGGCTGCAAAATTTGCCGTAATGTCTGTAGTCGACTTCTATGTAGAAGTAGGTACAGCTTCCTGTGTGCTATCAGCTTTCGATCTAGGAAGCCCTGCCCTTCTTTATATAGCTGTTGACATCGTTTTTAGCACGTGTCAAGATGATCAGGAAGGGCTAATCAACAGAGGAAAGATTACCGTGTGGATTGATAGCCAAGGAGAATAAGTTTATTTTTGAGTGGTGGCAGCGTATGGATTTAATTTAAAGTGTTGCCGATGAGGTTAAGGATATTATTGCCGATGCCGATGAAAGAGGGTTTGGAGACTGCTGCCGATGAGACAGGGAATGTACCGATGAAGGAGGGTATGAAGACTGCTGCCGATGAAATAGGGAATGTACCGATGAAAGGAACTCGAAGGCTGCTGCCGATGGAACAGGGACTGTGCCGTTGAAAAGGAGGTCGATGAGAATACCATCGTAATTGAGGCGGACTATGGAGTAAAATAGGAGTTAATTTCCTTGTTTACGTTTAGTAGAGTCTGAGTTGTATCAAAGTCATGTTTTTCCTTAGATTTGGATTTAATGTCCTAGTCGTATTTGGTTACGTTTCTATAGATCAGGATATAAATATAGAGTGAAGGGCAATGTAATAGAAAATCAATCAATACATAAAAAAAACAGCTTTTACTCTTATTTACATCTACTTTCGGCGACTTCGTCAATTTGCATATTTTTCCTTTTTACGAGTTCTCATCGATTCGGCGAGTTGCATTGCTCTAAGTGCAATCTTCGACGATCCTCGAGTTCCGCGTGAGTACCTCTTGGCCGTGACATCCGGGCGTATCGCTGTTGTCAGGACCAAAGTGCTCGTATCTTCGTCCTTGTCGATTAACAGGTCAAATCGACTGGCACGCTTTGGATATCGATTTCGGGTATTAGCCCTTTGTGTTTGCATATGTACTTTTGCATCAACACATCTTTTGGCACGCCTGGTGGGACAGATCTAGTCAAGATGCCTAATCATGAGATCGATGCTAGGAATATCATCGCAGTAACAGAAGAAGATCTTAAGGACGATCAGAAGCAGGCTATGGAGAGGGCTATTGAAGAATACAGACAACTTTGCTTGAAGTCATTCAGCTTGAACAAAAGTGGACAAGTCATCCAGAAGCAGGACTTGCCGTTGCCTCGGCAGGTTACCTTTGATCCTAATCCGGGTAAACTTCAAGAGATGGTTAATTCTGCGGTGAATCATACTTTAATTAATCACTCCAATGTGCTGTCCAATACTGTTCATAATGCTGTGATTCGAACTTTCAAAGAAGGGCAAGCGTCACCCTGTTACGTTGGGCCTGCTTATCATCAACCAGAAGCAGCATCTGTTGTTGCTCCATCGGCTCCTCCAGCCGTTGCGGGTATAGAGATTTCTTCTCCTCCAGTATCAGCAGGTTTATCTAACGTACAGTCTACTCCGGTGCGTCCGGATTCAGCATTATCAGGACGAGTTCAGCTTGGTACAGATCTATCAGCATCAGCTTTATCAGGTCCTGTACCACAGAATAATCAAACTCCTGCTAATTGGTGGGGATATGGTATGCCTCCGGAGCCATTTACTTTCAATCACGGATTATCTCAAGTGTTTGATGCAGCGGGAAAAACTCCTATGCCATCGGCTGGTTTGCCGATAGCTCAAGCGCCTCAATATACTACAACTACTGTACAACTGAGTCTGGGAGGTTTTCAGGCGTCTCTGGGTCAAACATCTAGTTTGAGTCCATCGGCAAATTTGTTACCGATGCAGCAGAAGGCTCCTATTGCCAGTCAACCTGGAGTCCAGGTTATACCTCAAGTTGGATGTAATTATCCAGCAATGCCAACAACCTACCAGCCATCGGCAAACTTTGTGCCGATGAATACTAATAATTGGTTAGGGCAGTTTCCTACTCAACATACAGTTCAGCCAAATCAGCAAGCCACAGGTGTTCATCAAGGTCACATGCATGCTGGTTTTCAGAATCAAGCATCGGCAGCTCAGCCGATGAACCCTTTTCAGCAGGTTAATGGACCACAGATAGTAGCAAATGTGCCAATTGTTGGAGATCGTGGGCCACAAAGGTATGCAGAAGGGTATCAGCAAATACCTCCAGTGGAGATTCAACAGTATCGTCAGCAAGATGCCGATGCTTTTTGGGCCGATAAGATAGCAGAAATTATGAGGGATCAGTTTGGGATCAAGCCCAAAGTTAATACCTATTCTTATCGGACTCCGTATCCTCCGGCATATGATTTAATTCCTCTCCCAAATCGTTACAAGGTGCCAGACTTCACTAAATTTCTGGGCAAGACGATACATCAACCATGGAGCATGTTAATCGTTTTATTATTCAATGTGGAGAGGCAGCTGGTAGAGATGAATTGAGAGTTCGTCTGTTCTCATCATCTCTATCTGGATCAGCATTTACATGGTTTATTTCACTACCGCCAAATTCTATTATCACCTGGGCTGATCTGGAAAAATAATTTCATAAGTATTTCTTTGCTGGAGTTCATGAAAAGAAGCTTACCGATTTGGTAAAGATGAAACAGCGCAATGATGAATCGGTAGAAGGCTTTGTGCAAAGGCTACGAGATATAAAGAACAAATGTTATAGCCTAGTATTGGATGATCGGCAGCTTGCCGATTTAGCCTTTCAGGGATTGTTACCACATCTTAAGGACAGATATGCTTCTCAGGAGTTTGAAAGCCTAAGTCATTTAGTGCAAAGGATTTCTGATCAAGACACTAGGGTTTTTGAACTTAAAAGAAATTGGAACAAGAAAGTTTCATTTGTTGAAGAGGCAGAAGATTCTGATTCAGATGATGAACCAGTTATCGGTTTGGCGGAGTGGGTTAAGAATAAGAAGCCGATATCTTGTCCCTTTGGTCACAAAGAGCCAGAAAAGTTTACTTTTGATGTCACCAAAGCCGATAAGATATTTGATCTTTTGCTTCAAGAGGGCCAGATTAAATTGTCACCTAATCATGTGATCCCATCGGCAGAAGAGTTGAAGCATATGCTGTATTGCAAGTGGCATAATGCAACTTCACACAGTATCAATGAGTGCAAAGTATTTAGACAACAATTGCAGTTAGCTATTGAGTCTGGCAGAGTAAAATTTGGCAATTCCAAGATTCAAAAGCCGATGAAAATTGATCAACATCCTTTTCCAGCAAATATGTTGGATGCTGAAGGGAAAATTAAGGTGTTGACATCGGAAGCTGCTGAAAAGAATGCATCAGTAGATCCCCAACATCGGATAACTACCGATGATGCAAAAGGCAAGGGGCTATTGACGGAAAGTGGCGGTTCTGGGAGGCCTCCTCGATCTGGCATCGTGATTACTCATCGAAGACAGCAAGAAGGCTGGCGTCAGCGAAGGGACCGGTATCGACGACAACAAGAGGAAAGGCGTCAAGAAGAGTGGAATCGGCATAAGGATCATTGGAATTGTCTGTTCTTTATTCATTGTTGGGAGGAAGGTATTAAGTTACCTACTGTTGAAGATTGTCCAGAGTGCAATGGTTATTATGGAGTTAATCATCCTGTAAGAAGGTTTCAATCTGGTAATCAAGGTTTGCTCATTAATGAGCCGATCAGAGGGAGAGCATCAGTACGTGATCGGCTGGGGGGCAGGCTCAGTGTACAAGAAAGGCTTGGTAAACGCGTTGCATATTTTCCGAGAAACCAAGAGGAACTTGAAGAGATGGCAAATGCGAGAGTTCCTGATGAAGAAATATTTTACAGGGATCCTAATATACGTCGTGTGGAGACAAGTAGGACTTATCAGCCAGTATGGAAAACTAAGCTTCCTCAATGGTGTCCAGAGGGTTTGACAAAGACACAAAAGAGAAAAATGCAGCGAGAGCGTCAAAAAGATTTATATCAAGAAGAAAGTCCCTCCAACGAGAGATCTGGTAACCAGCAGTGGCAGATAAGGCACAAAAATAAAGGTCCATCGGCGGATGTCAATATGGTGTTTATGTTGCCGATGGAATTTTTGGCTCTGTCTGATAGTGAAGAAGAGGCTGTTTCCTCTGACCAAGTAGCTCAATTAACGCTAGATCCAATGATGGCTGTTTTTGAGAAGCCTGCCGATGATGAGAGACAACACCTCAAGGCTTTGTTTGTAAAAGGCAGAGTTGATGGGCAGCCTGTATCTAAGATAGTTATTGATGGAGGAGCTGCAATTAATATTATGCCTTATGTGATGTATCGGAAGCTTGGTAAGGGAGATCAAGACTTAACTAAGACCGATATGATGCTAAAGGATTTTGAAGGCAATGTATCACCAGCTAAAGGGGCAGTATGTGTTGAGTTGACTATCGGTAGTAAAACCTTACCGACAACTTTCTTTGTTATTAATGGCAAGGGTGCATATAATCTGCTCTTGGGAAGGGATTGGATTCATGCTAATTGATGTGTTCCTTCTACAATGCATCAATGTCTGGTACAATGGATTGGAGATAAGATTGAAGTTGTTCCTGGTGACTCTTCTTATATCATCGCATCGACAGAATCAGACACTTATGAGCGAACCAAGTGCATATCAGGAGAAGCCTGGGAAAAAGAGTTCCTCACGATTGCCGATTACGAAATTCTACCAATCCAAGCAGTCGGTTCTGAAGAAGAGTTTTAATGGATAGATTTGCCGATGATGGAAAATTAGGTCAAGGATTTACATCGACAGATGATTTAATAGAAGTAGAGATTGGCTCTAGGCGAATGCGCTTTCAGGATCAACTGACAGCCGATGATTATGATATTCTTATGAAAGATGAATTGGAAGATGTAGCAGGTCATCGGTTAAAAGCTTTAGTTAGCATCGAGGAGAATAAGAAAAGGGTAGCTAGATGGTATGACAAGAAAGTGAAGATAAAGGAATTTGTCGATGGTGAATTGGTCTGGAAATTTATTTTACCGATTGGGACTAAAAGTTCTAAGTTTGGCAAATGGTCACCTAATTGGGAAGGTCCATATCGGATAAATCAATCTGTTCCTGGTAATGCATATATTCTTGAAACTCTCGAAGGAGTTGTATTTCCCAGAGCATTAAATGGAAAATATTTAAAGAAATATTACCCTAGTATCTGGATAGATGCATAAGAGTATAGTTGCCGATAACAATCCTATCGGCTGGAGTTAAAACAAAGTATCAGTCGTTGCCAACACGCTAGTTTAACAAAGTCTGGATAGCTGATATCGCACGCAGGCGAATTTCATCGGCTTCTTTCAATTCCTTAGCGTCTTCATCGGCACTTCCCTCCACAGGCTTGAGTTTCTTTTTGAGAACCAAGGCCTTGCGAGCTTGAGCATCTCATTCCTGTTGAAGGGCCTTGATGGTGTCGGGAAGCTGGTCTTCTTCTTGTTTAGCTTGAGTCAGAGCTGTCTCAACTTTTTCCAATTCAGCTAGCAGGGCTGCCTTCTTTACCGATAGATCCAAGATTTTCTGCCTAAGATCGGCACTGGAAGCTTGCAAGTTGTTGATATTCTTGTGCTTCTCATCGGCAGTTTGCTTTAGCTGCAGCATTTCTTCTTTAAGTTGAGCTTGAGCTGCTCTGTCAGCAATACGATGAACGGCCCTTTGATATTGAAGTTGTTTGCTCTCTAAATGGACTGCTGGAAAGATGGTTTCTTCAATATTGGTAGGAACTTGGCCGCGGATCGCTTTGAAGATAGTCCTCGCAGGGTCCGAGTCGATCACCAATTGGGCAGTGTCTTGCTGCAGCAGATTTAGGAGGGTTTCTAGCTTGCCATAGGTGTCTGACGATATTGTTCCCAATGCCAGGGAAGAACTCGCCTCTTCTCCGTCATCATCGGAGACATCGATAGCAAAAGAGAATAAGCTATCGGGAGAATCTTGTTCCTGTGAAATAAAGAGAATTAGAAATCCTATCTGTGATATCTGGGGATATTATAAATCAAACAATTAATTGATTTACCTGCTTCAGGGCGATTTCTTGAGCTTGGTTTGAGGGAGCGGCTTGTAGAGGATCATACGAAGGATCGGCAGAGGATGCCGATAGTATGTTTTCTATGATCACATCGGTAGTCGGCCCTTGGGGTATAATTGCCGATGATGTATCTTGTGCAGAAGGAGCAGCTTGTTCAGTTACATCGGTGGGTTGACTGACGGGTGTTGAAGCGGACGCAGGGGCTGGTGTAGATTTCTGTCATTTTTGTTGAGTTTCAGCATCGGTTAAAGCTTTACGCTTTGTTTGGGCATCGACATCTGTTGGTTGGGGAGCTTGCATGCTTGGCGTGCTTGCCGATGTGCCCGTTTGTTGCTGCAAAAACGGGTATAAGTTGTTGATATTCTTGTGCTTCTCATCGGCAGTTTGCTTTAGCTGCAGCATTTCTTCTTTAAGTTGAGCTTGAGCTGCTCTGTCAGCAATACGATGAACGGCCCTTTGATATTGAAGTTGTTTGCTCTCTAAATGGACTGCTGGAAAGATGGTTTCTTCAATATTGGTAGGAACTTGGCCGCGGATCGCTTTGAAGATAGTCCTCGCAGGGTCCGAGTCGATCACCAATTGGGCAGTGTCTTGCTGCAGCAGATTTAGGAGGGTTTCTAGCTTGCCATAGGTGTCTGACGATATTGTTCCCAATGCCAGGGAAGAACTCGCCTCTTCTTCGTCATCATCGGAGACATCGATAGCAAAAGAGAATAAGCTATCGGGAGAATCTTGTTCCTGTGAAATAAAGAGAATTAGAAATCCTATCTGTGATATCTGGGGATATTATAAATCAAACAATTAATTGATTTACCTGCTTCAGGGCGATTTCTTGAGCTTGGTTTGAGGGAGCGGCTTGTATTGGATCATACGAAGGATCGGCAGAGGATGCCGATGGTATGTTTTCTATGATCACATCGGTAGTCGGCCCTTGGGGTATAATTGCCGATGATGTATCTTGTGCAGAAGGAGCAGCTTGTTCAGTTACATCGGTGGGTTGACTGACGGGTGTTGAAGCGGACGCAGGGGCTGGTGTAGATTTCTGTCGTTTTTGTTGAGTTTCAGCATCGGTTAAAGCTTTACGCTTTGTTTGGGCATCGACATCTGTTGGTTGGGGAGCTTGCATGCTTGGCGTGCTTGCCGATGTGCCCGTTTGTTGCTACAAAAACGGGTATAAGATTGGATATTTAACAGAGAAAAATGTAAAAAAATAAGAGAATACCTCTGAAGGAGGGGTAGAGGTCGTGGTGCTTGGTAAAGTTGCCGATGACGATCCAGCTGCAGCTTGCACACCCTGATAGTTGTATGTTAATGTAGAGTGTATCGGCAGAAAACAGAGTAAGCAAGGTTATTACCTTAAAAGCCTTGATTAGGCTCGAAGCAGCAGCCTTTGGAGAAGCCCTGGATGTTCCCAGTCTTGGTCTAGAAATGATGGTTTTGGCGTGAGTCCTCTGGAAGGTTAAGGCTTCTAAGGTGGGGGCGTTGTAGCCGATTACTGAGACTGGAGAGGCTGGATGGAGGTTGAAGGGTTTTTCACTTTTGCTTATTGGTGGAACTGGATCATCGGCATGTTTCAAGGAGGGTTAGTTACCGATATGCATATGAGAGGAAGGAAAGAGACAGAAGTTAAAAAGAACTTACTGCATTGTCAGGAATGGCATAATCGGGATCGATCATATGCCGATATGTGTGAACAGATGTTGAAAATAGCTGTTCTTTCCACTCTTGCCATCATTGCTTATATGATTCTGTTATGAAAGATGCTGGTGACCAGGCGAAGAGATCGACATTTGAGATATCGGCATCGGGAGCAAGTTTTACTATCCTGCTCCATTCAGTTCCAGCGGTAATGATTTCTCTGGGCTTAATCACATCGGCATAGCATAGTTTGATTGGCAGTTGCCCAAAGGCCAGCTGACGAGATACTGCCGATGGATTGTAGAATTCATAAGTGATATGAGAAGCTTTCCCGCTACCAAATGTGTTGACTGGGATTGCTCTGGGGGTGATAATGGCCATCATAAGATCATTGTCTTGGTTCAGATCACTATCGGCGAAATTGAAGAGGAGAGGGAACTTGTTATCCTCATCTATGTAAGGTACCCAAACCCTGAGGTCACGAGGGAGGCCATGGTAGAAAGTCTGAAAAAATCTGCTGATTTGGTCCTCATTGGCTTCTGTTCCGGGAAGGACAATTATTGCTTCGCCGAAGTTGAGAGGGGGGCGTGTTGCCGATTCATCATCTCCAAGGATGTAGTCTTCGGGAATCTCTCGTGGGAATTCCTGAGCAAAGAGATCCCACTGTAAACGCTTGTGCATGTGAGCGTTTAACCACATATTGATGAACCACCATGGGCCTCCCAGATTGCTGATGGGTTCGCCAAGTATAAGCTTTTGGGATACTTGGTGGAGAAGGTGGTAGGTTGAGCTTAGGAGATATCGGCCAAGTGGGAATCTGACACCGTTGGCTAAGAGTTCTGCTGCTGGGAGGAAAGCGTTGGTTGGTCCTACCGATCGGCCACAGAAAATAAACTTCTCCAGCCACATGTTCAGGAATGTGGCGTGTTCCCTTTGATTGATGGTACCAGTCTTTTGGTACTCTTGGATGTATCCCGTCCAGCCGCCGATGTTGCGTGTATTTACTCTGTATTCAGCTTTTCTGCCAAAAATATGGCCTTCATCGACAGTTGAGATGTCCAAGCCTGTGAGCATATATACATCGGCAAGAGTAGGGGCACATGGGCCATGACCAAACATGAAGGTGTTGGTGGTGTCTGACCAAAATTGAGCGGCAGCTATCATCATGGATTCATTCTTTTGTATATCGGCAATGGATAGCCTGATACACTGATCTATCTTCCGTTCTGCCCAGAACACTTGCATTGATCTGTTGACCCTCAAGAACCAGTTTTTTCACCCTTTGGTGGGTTTGGGCCAAGAACGGAATGTGTCTTTCCACAGATTCAAAGAGAAATTTTGAGATTTGAAGGGAATACGATTTGCCTCTGCATTAATCAGGTCAGTTGGATCTGGGTCGCCCATTGGACCTAGGCAATGGAGGGGAGGTTGATGTGTTGGAATCACCAGTGTATTGCGTAGTTCCTGAGTTTGGAGGACCAAGAAAATGGAAGAAAAAGGAAAATGTCGACTGTAAGAACTCGCAGGGAACCAAAAGGGTTAAAGTAAAAGTAATAAGAGGAATAACGAACTGCAGGGATGTCGAAGTTAACAGCCATTGCTTCGAACAGATGAGGGCACGAGCTGGGAACTTAAAGATGACGATGGCTCTGGTGAGTCGAGGATGCGCGGTCGTTGGTTAGGGTTGCCGTCGGAGTGAGAATGCCAAAGGATGGAGTTTGAAGGTGGAAGATGAACAGTCCGGAGAAATCTATTTATAGGCCATTTGGGATAGGGGTATTCTTGACTTATCTCTATGCCGTATGCGGATGGATCGAGGTGGTTCAGTTGGATATGGTAACTGTTCGCACGACAATCAAGGGATGGTACAGAAGATTTGACGACGAGTAATCATGACTTGAAGGATATCTCGATACAGGATTTTTCGGTTCTAAAAAAAGTGATGCGTTATGGTAAGATCTTGCTGATGGATTATTATTTTGGTATCTCAATCGTAATTAAGGTAAAGAAGGTTGGAAAATGTGCGATATTTTTTGAGATGCATGGATTAGATCTAGATTTGATTAAATCTAGTAACAAATCATGTTATGCTTGGAGAATGGGTTAAAAAAAATAGACAATGGCAAGCATCAGCTGGAGTAAATTTCGGAGCATCAGTATCTTATACTCCGAAATTGGGGGGGCATGTGTTGACATCGTTTTTAGCACGTGTCAAGATGATCAGGAAGGGCTAATCAACAGAGGAAAGATTACCGTGTGGATTGATAGCCAAGGAGAATAAGTTTGTTTTTGAGTGGTGGCAGTGTATGGATTTAATTTGAAGTGTTGCCGATGAGGTTAAGGATATTATTGTCGATGCCGATGAAAGAGGGTTTGGAGACTGCTGCCGATGAGACAGGGAATGTACCGATGAAGGAGGGTATGAAGACTGCTGCCGATAAAATAGGGAATGTACCGATGAAAGGAACTCGAAGGCTGCTGCCGATGGAACAGGGACTGTGCCGTTGAAAAGGAGGTCGATGAGAATACCATCGTGATTGAGGCGGACTATGGAGTAAAATAGGAGTTAATTTCCTTGTTTACGTTTAGTCGAGTCTGAGTTGTATCAAAGTCATGTTTTTTCTTAGATTTGGATTTAATGTCCTAGTCGTATTTGGTTACGTTTCTATAGATCAGGATATAAATATAGAGTGAAGGGCAATGTAATAGAAAATCAATCAATACATAAAAAAAACAGCTTTTACTCTTATTTACATCTACTTTCGGCGACTTCGTCAATTTGCATATTTTTTCTTTTTACGAGTTCTCATCGATTCGGCGAGTTGCATTGCTCTAAGTGCAATCTTCGACGATCCTCAAGTTCCGCGTGAGTACCTCTTGGCCGTGACATCCGGGCGTATCGCTGTTGTCAGGACCAAAGTGCTCGTATCTTCGTCCTTGTCGATTAACAGGTCAAATCGACTGGCACGCTTTGGATATCGATTTCGGGTATTAGCCCTTTGTGTTTGCAGATTTACTTTTGCATCAACAATAGCCTAAGAGGCAAGTCTTCTAGTCAGTTATAATATAAGAGTCCTAGTAGGATAATAGGGTAGCAATATTACTAGGATTACATGTGAAGAATTCTTAATTGGACTAGATCTTCTCCCTTCCTTGCGGGGTACCTGGGGACTATGTCCACAGAGCGCAAAGAAGATGGCAGTAGGTATAAGTCCACAGATATTGCTTATGCTGATGCTGATGCTAAAATGTTGTGATAGGAAAACACTTAGTGCTGAAGTAATGTTGAAGAACGGAGCGAATATCCTTGCGTTGGATGGATATTAGCTCAAAGTTTTTTTTTTATTTAAACCCACTAATTTGAATGAAACCACCGTTTAGCATTGTCAATGCCCTAAAACTCTACTTGATAGGAAACTCTTTTGGTGTAAAATTGTTAGTTGGTTAGGAGAAAAGTACTGTTGTAAGCCAGTAAGATACGTATACTTAGCTATATAAGCTATAAGAACAGGATTGTTTTCACATTTTTCCTGAAAAGCAGCCGTCTGAAATTAATCTTTGGTTTAGGCAATAACGTTGATGCTTTGATCTTGCTTCAAAATTAGTACAACTTTCTGCTAGATATTCATCTCATGGCTCACAGCCGTTGTCTAAACATATGCTAAATCCCTTATTTTCATGGTGCATCCAAAACATATCCCTGCCCTGCTATGACTCGTCATCTCTTTTGCTTCCTTTTCCAGGATTCCTCGGCACAGGGCAGCATAGCATATTCCCCTGCTGACGAGCTTGATAAGCGTAGCTCCAACGACCTCCGTTTCCCTTTCACTCATATATATATATATATATATATATATATATATATATATATATATATATATATATATATATATATATATAGGGTGAGTTTTTTCTACACGTACGTGTAGTTACTCTCACCTGAGAATATAGCACGGGAGAGTCCGTCCAGCTAGAGCCATGGACGTATCTAACGGGTAGCGTCGGGAGGTGCGGCCCGTTAGGGGAGCAAACGGGTATACGCGGATGTTACTGAGTAATGATCGGAGGAGCGCCTGGCCGTGAACTTCGGCCGATGGCTGCGTTTAAAAATTTTCAAATGTCACTGGCGCTGCGTCTTCGAGATGCCTTTGGTGGACACATACTTTCCGTGAATAAAGTATGGATTCATACTTCAATAAATAACGTTTGTATATTTGCATACATGCATTTGGGAGTAGGTCCATATACTGATGGAAATTTTTTATAGAGTATATGTAGCGTTTGTAGGAGAAAAAATAGTATACTAGTATGTGGACATACTTTTTGACACGGGTATCAGTACATACACCTTAAAATGAAGTGTGTACATCACTATTTAAAGGAGTTGAGTAGAAAAAAAAGATGGTATGCTAGTATGTGTGCATACTTTTTGACACAAGCTAGTATTAGTACATACTTTTGAAAAGAGAGTATGTACAGACAAATTGATATGCAAACTGCTATGCAATTCTATTGCAGTATTACTAGTACATACTTTTGCAATAACTCTATCTATAATGTACAGGCAAATTGATATGCTATTCTGCTGCATCTACAGGCTGACAAAATTTATCTAAACCGAACATATATGTCACTACGAGATAACTTCAGCTATAAACTCTGAACTTGCTACTTCACCGTGTCATACTCATCTCTCGTGTAGTCGAGCCCTTCTTGAACATCATGATTCCAAACCATTCATGAAAAATGTTGTCATATGTCCAAGAAAATTTAGAAGACATGCCATGTCGGAACCTCGATGCAGACATTTCTTATACTGCGATGTGAAAAAAGTATCAAGTTATACTGCAATATGAAAATATCAAATGATACTCTGATCAAAGAAAGTATCCAAACATACACTTATCTGAAAAGGTATCTAAACATACTCATATTTGAAAAACAGTATCTAAACATATTCTTAATTATTGATTCTAATAAAAAATACAAAGACACGTAAGTTCAGATTTATTATATGATAAACAGGCATGCCAGAGAGATTTTCTACCTGGTCACGAGGTGAGTCAAGGAATAGAGAGCGCAACTTTGCGATTGCCAAAGCGGGAAAGTCAAGAATCTGAAAAAAGTATCATGAGACATGAGATATACTCCTATATCGGAATCGCGGATAGAGGAATCATTCAAGGGGTCAGGTCGGCTCCAATGAGCCATCCTCTCCACAACCCCACACTCTGAAACGGGAACCAAGGTAGTGCATGGAAATTGGGCCCTGGGCGGATGCCGGCTTCTCTGGCTCCTGTAGCCGCTATACTGTAGCTCTTCCTTCCCCTCCCGATCTCCTCAATCAGGATCCAAATCCATCCCGTTTTGTTTCCAATCCTGCGATTCCTCGTCTGATCTATTGATCCTTTGGGTCAGATTTGCTTTGGTTTGCCTACTGCCTCTGTCTCGATTGATTTTGCTAGCAGTTTGTGGAAACTTCCCCTTGTTCTCTCTCCACCTATTCCTCTGTTGAATTTGTTTCTTGCTTGATTTCCTCATCACCTCCTCCTTGGCCAGGCCGCTGCAATCGCTACAGCATCTGCGCTCCCACCTTCCGTAACCGTAATCCCTCCACCGTGCTCTGCTGTAATCCCTTCACCGTGCTCTGCTGGCTGCTTGCTTGCAGTTCAACAGTGCGTCACTTCGTGTGTTTGTTCAGGAACATTATTTGCTTTTGATGCTTGTTCGTGTGCTTAGTTTGTGAGCCTTCCTTGCTGTTCGTCATCATCTTTTTCTCTGTTGTGAGTATCCAGTGCTTCTCTCTCTTCTCTGCTTGGCTCTTCGCCGTACTCGTCCTGGGGCTGCAGCTTGCTGCTGCTCTGGTCTACTCCTTGTTCTCTCTGAGTTTGACTGTTGTGTGCCTTTGTGGTCTTTTTCTCTTCTTATCACCCCATGTTTTATGCTATCGTTGCTCTTTCTCTCTACTTGCCTAAGATCCCCCTCCTCCCCATCATCAGCACCGATTTCACCCCTATGGGTGGCCATCCCCCGGCTCCCCCTAACCCCCCTGACCCACCTCCCCATGCTGAAGAACTTTGCCCTTCATCTACCTCGAACTTCAGGGGCTCTGGCTCCAGCCCCCAAGGTGCCAAGAGCGCCATGAGCCTACTCGCCTGGAACTGTCAGGGCTCGGGCGGGAGTCTCCATAGCCAGAAGATGATCCATCTCGCTCGATTAATTAACTCGACCAATGCTCAGGTAATTTTTGTTTGTGAAACTCATAATTCCAAGTTCACTAAAGCTGACATAATAAATCGTTTCAATGTTCATGATGTGCATATTGTTCCTTCTTATGGTCAGTCTGGAGGTCTCTGGCTTCTGTCGAGTAATGATGTTGAATTAGATGTCTTAGAATCTAGTCAAAACTTCTTCTTCGTCATGTGCATGAATAAGCTTGTTCATAAGAAGTTCGGTCTTGTGTGTATGTATGGTGATCCCCATCACCGCCAAACCGCTGTCATCTGGAGACAAGTTCGAAATTTTGTTGTATCATATCCGAACTTGCCTTTCATCTGCATGGGGGACCTCAATAATATTATGCATGTAAGCGAAAAGATAGGTCCTAGACCTGCCAATGATCGTAGTATTTCTGAGTTCTGTTGTCTAGTTAAAGATTGTGGTTTCTTTGATCTTGGTTATAATGGCCCTGCTTATACTTGGTCTAACAAAAGATTTAGTACTACTCCTACTTATGAGCGGCTTGACAGATTTCTTGCTAACTCTGAATGGTGCTCTGTTTTTCCTAATACCATGGTTTACAATTTGCCTATGATGAAAAGTGACCATGCTCCTATTCTTGCTGTGCTTAACTCTAAACCGCGCAAGCATGACAAAATCTTCAAATTCGAGAATTGGTGGCTCCTTGAAGATGATTATGATATCACTGCTAGGCAGAGTTGGAGTAAATCCTCTAACCGTCCTTTTCATTTGAAAACTTTCTACCTTGCTAAAGACCTTCAAAGATGGCGCAAAAGCAAACCCAAAGTCTCTGATCAGCTGCAGGCCATTGAAGAACAGCTTCTACAACTGCAAATGCGCCCTCCCCACCAGCAAAACATTGGCCTCCAAAAAGACTTGGAACACCAGCACCATACCATCCTGGCCAAAGATGAAGCTTACCATAGACAACGCTACAAAAAGAATTGGTCTGTCAGTGGTGACAGGAACACCAGTTTCTTCCACCAATCTATCATCAAAAGAGCTAGAAGGAATACCATTACTCACCTCCAAAATCCTGATGGCTCTTTCTCCATTACCCAGGACCAGCTTGCGCGGACTGCCAATGATTATTTTATAAATCTTTTCAGTTCTCATGTCTCTGATCATGCAGGAAGTAACATGCAGGAATGGACACAAAGAGTTGAACAACACAATGAGGAAATTGATGATCCATTTACAAACTCTAATCCAGATTTGCAGGAATTACATAACATTGTCAAGAACATGAGAAGCAATGCTGCCCCAGGACCAGATGGCCTAAATGCTGCTTTTTTTAAATCTGCATGGTCTTGGATAGGTAAGGATGTGTTAAATCTGGTCACTGAATTCTACCAGAAAGCTACCATGCTGCCTACAGTTAATAGCACCCACATTGCCCTGATCCCAAAGGTAAATGCTCCTGTCACTCCAAAAGATTACAGGCCAATCAGTCTTTGTAATGTTATTTATAAAATTATTGCAAAATCATTAGCTGAGAGGATTAGACATCATCTTCCTCATATTATTCACCCCTCTCAGGCAGCTTTCGTGCATGGCAGACATATTGCTACCAATATTATTATAGCTCAAGAGATTATACATAGCTTCAATCTTAAAAGTTGGAAACAGAAAGCTTTTTTCCTAAAACTTGATCTAGCTAAGGCTTTTGATAGACTTGAATGGCATTTCATTGTTACTGCTCTCAAAAGACAGGGTTTCCACGATCATTTTATTACATTAATTTACAACTGCATATCCACCACTAATCTTTCAGTGATTATCAACGGAGATCCTTCCCCAACTTTTTACCCTCAACGTGGCATCAGACAAGGCTGTCCTCTTTCACCTTATCTATTTATTATTGCTATAAATGAGCTTTCTCTGTGTTTGCAGCAATACTCAGGTAACCATAATATCCAAGGAATAACTCTGGGAGAGGGCTGTCCTAGTATTCACTCACTTCTTTTTGCAGATGATCTTATTATTTGTGGTCAAGCTACAAGAGAGGAGGCTAGTAAAATAAATTCTATTCTTCAGTCTTTTTGTGCAGCCTCTGGCCAGACTCCTAACCTTGCTAAATCCTCCATTGCGTTCAGCAAAAATGTGGACAGTTTCAGCAAAGAGGAAGTTAAAGATGTTTTTCCAGTCTCTGACCTTGCTCCTAATGCTATTTATCTTGGTCACCCCCTTATTTTCAATCACAATGCCAGAACTAAAGCCTATGATTTCATCCTTCAGAAATTCAGAGCCAAGTTAACCACTGTCAAAGCTAATAAGCTCAATCATGCTGGCCGCCTTGTTTATATTAACTCTGTCCTTGCTTCCATTCCTATCTACTACATGTCCACCATTCTTTTCTCTAAAACTTTCATATCAAAAATTACGGCTATCATACGAAAATTCTGGTGGACAGGAGTAAAGGAAGATGATGCTACTACCTCTTTTAATTTCAGGTCATGGAAAGATATTTGCAGGCCTAAAAAGGAGGGTGGACTGGGAGTGAGAGACTTGTTCACGGTAAATAGAAGCCTCATTGTGCATGCTGCATGGAATATTGCTACTGGTAAGAACCCTTTCCTCTCTGCTATTCTCAAAGCTAAATATTTTCACAACACCAGCTTCTGGCTAGCAAGCAACACCTCAACCAAATCTGCCTTTTGGTCCTCTGTTCTCCAAGTTAAAAAACTCCTGATTGACAATTGCATTGTCCAGATTCACAATGGTTTCTCTAGTATTTGGTCTACCCCATGGTGTCCAATCTGGAAAGAAATCCATAATCACATCAAGCTTCCAATTGTTGTTCCTAATATGCCTCAAAATGTATCTGATCTTTGGAATCCTGACACTCATTATTGGGACCTAGATTTCATCTCGCGACTCTTCGATCACCAAGCCACTGATGCAATTCGCAATACTCACATTGTTCCATCTAATGAGCCTGATATCATCACTTGGACACCTGCTGCCAAAGGTGTTTGCTCTGCTAAAGAAGCTTTCAAATACTTGAATTCTCAAGTGCAGGTTAGCAGGAACAGCCAGGGCTCAAGAAGTATCAGTGACCCTGCTATGCTCATTTTGAAAAGGGCCTGGTCTCACAAGCTCCTTCCTCCTAACATAAAAACTTTTGTGTGGAGACTGATCAGAAGAGCTCTTGCTACCGGTTTGAGAGCAGGGAACTTATCAACAAAAATTAACAAACTTTGTGCAGGCTGCAACTTGCTAGAAAATGATGCACACCTTTTCTTTCACTGTCACTTTGCCAGAGCGGTTTGGTTCTCTTCCAAAACCCCTTTGCGTACTTCACTGTTACCTTCTGAACAGGATGGCGTTCAGGACATTCTGTCTTGCATCATCACACCAAACACAACAGATATGCAGTTTCAGAGGATTATGACTACTCTCTGGTATTTATGGAAGGCAAGGAATGATTTACGTTTTCAAAGGAAAAAATGGACTGTTTTGCAGGTAAATCATGCGGTTGAAGCGGACATCAAAGTCACCAACATTGAGGCTGAATCAAATAAGTTGCAGGTAAAGCTACCTTCTGCAGGTACTCGACTAGGAGCTGTCAATCATCAGCCGATCCCACAAGCAAGGTGTGCCAATCTGGCACCCCCTATACACTCTTCCATTTGCAGGTTACCAAGCTTGATTCAGGGTCCAAGATGCTACTCAGATGCTGCAATAGCACCAGACACAGTCACAAATATTGCAAGACCAGCAGGGCTAGGAATTTTCCTCCTAGATCCTGTTCAGAAACTCAAATGCTTCATAAAAGTGAGAGTTGAACAAGTCACCTCTGTTCTTATGGCTGAGGCTGCGGGCATGGCGATTGCTGCTGTGATTACTTCACAATTAGGCTTTCAAATGATGTCGTTCTTCACCGACAGCCAAGCTCTTGCAGGATTCTATAATGGTCAAGATCTTCACACCCCTCCACAGTGGAATATCAAGCCTTTTACTCACAGGTTCTTATCTGCAATGACAAACTTAAGTTGGAGGGTGCTCAAGATACATAGGGACCTAAACACCACAGCTCATGTTTTAGCTTCCCAAGCCTTTAGAGATTTCTCGGACATTACCAGCTCTGTTGCTATCATTTGTAACAATGGCAATCACTTGGACAGTTGTCCTCTTAGAGAGGCTCTGCGTGATGTAAATTGGGAGTGGTTCTCCCTGATAGCAGCTGTTTGCTGCTAATTAATAAAGCTCCCTTCGTCAAAAAAAAAAAAGGGGTCAGGTCTCCTTACTTTATCACTACAGGGAGATACTACAATATGAAAAAAGTATCATGTGAAAAAATAAAATCATGAGATACTACATCTTAAAATGTACTATATGTTTAAAAGTATCAAGAGATACTACAAATCTGAAAAGTATCTAGTGACACTATAATGTACTGTAGAAAGTATCACACGGTACTATGATCTTAAAAAGGTATCGAAACATACTCTTACCTGGAATGAAGTATATGCATACATACGGCAAGGAGTATTTGCATACATACTCTTAACAGAAAAGTATCTAAACATACTAATCTGAATAAAGTATATAAACATAGGTAGTGTTTAGATGGTGTAAAAGTTGGTGTAAAGTTCCTGTAGCACTTTTTGTTGTTATTTGGTAAAATTTATCTAATTATGAACTAACTAGACTCAAAAGATTCGTCTCGACATTTACAGACAAACTGTGCAATTAGTTATTTTTTTAACTACATTTAATACTCCATGCATGCGTCTAAAGATTCGATGTAACGAGGAATCTTGTAAAATTTTTGGAATTTGGAAGCAACTAAACACTGCCATACTTGTCTTTGAAAAATAGTAGCAACCGGGTGAGTAGATGGGCCAAAAGCATGCCAGACCAGAAAGAAACACAATCAGACAACTAATGGAGTATTTGTACATACTTTAAGAATAGAGTATTTATATATACTTTTTGGAATGTAGTATGCATACATACGCCAAGATTTATTTAGATAGTATAAGTGCATACTTAAATCACATGATCGGAGTATTTATACATAATTTTTGGAATGGAGAACCTGTACATACTTTTTGGAATAAGAGTATTTATACATACTTTTTTTTGAATGGAGTATATGCATACATACGCAAGATTTAGAATGGTGATCTCTCCAGGTAGTTCGACAGCCTAAAAGGGACCAGATCAAATCAAATCCTCCTATCCACGGGTCTCTGATCTAATCTGACACAACAAGGGGGAAAATCAAGATTACAAACTGGTAACATGCACATTTGTCGACGACAATTGCGAGAGGCAGGGCCGCCGCCACCAGAAAGCAGAGAAACGCCTCAATGCAAAATAATGTGATTTGATTTAAGTAGCAGTGCAATAGCAACCAGATCAATGGAATCAACTGTCCCGGATCTACAAGCTGCAGGGGATTTGATTGGAATAAACAAATCGATGACAACAGGAAAGATTAGAACTCTCAACCAAACCTTGATTCCATCGACGGTGTCACACGGTGTCCCAGCGGGGCATGCGGGGCTACGACGCGATCCGCTCGGCGGAGACGGCACACGCGGCCTGGTGCACGCGGGCTACGACGCCACCCGCCCGGCGGAGACGGCGCACGCAGTCATGCCCCGTACCGCCACCGCTCAACCAGGACACACACCAGCGGAGATCCAGCCGGCCATCCATACACGAGAGGAGATCCAGCCGGCCATCCTGAGCTTGCAGATCCGCGATGGGAGGGTGCCCGCCCCGGCCGCCATCGGTGGGATCGGGTTGGGGAGCGACGTCACGACGCGGGCGGTGACGAGGAGGGAGCGCCACTGGAGGTGTGAGGGAGGGAGTGCCGACACTGGTGACTGGTGAGTGCCGCCGCCGCGGGGGAAAGGGTCAGGGACCGCCGCCGCCGGGGCCCCTCTGCCACCGGTCCGGAGAGTGGCTGGAGGCCCGCCGCCGGTGCAGTGAGGAGCCGGGGTCGGGGGATGCCGCCGCTTGGGGAGGTGGCGACGGCGGCTGCTGCCGCGAGGAATCGGGAGGGGCTCAGGCTAGCCTTGCTTATATTGGTTGGATTAACGGATCCGGTTTTTTAACCCGTTATTTGATAATGTCAAACCTGGGTTGCTCGGTGAAACGCCGTCATTAGCCCGTCCGCGCGTAGGGCTAGCTGGACGCTCGGAGTAGCTACGCGTCGGTGTAGAAAAGAATTAGGACGTGTTTTTTATACTCGTACGTGTAGTTACTCCGATCTGACTATACGCACGCGAGGCAGTCCGACCCGACGTTGCTAACAGAAGAGGCAGGGTGTTGTACGGGTTTGTGGATATCGGGAGGAGGATCCAATTAGGCATGCCGCATGCACATACTTAATTAATGAATAAATAAAATAGAATAGTATATACGCTGTACAGCCGCCGTGTTTCTCGCTCGCCGTGACTTCTATTTGGATTAGGCTTGCTCGTGTATGTATACGAATCATACTAATCAGTTGGAAATATGTATGTGTTATTGAAGATAAGGAGTACCTGTATATACTTTTTGAACAGAGTATTGAACATACCTTTTAGATTAGAGTATTTATACATACTTTTTGAAATGGGGTATCCATACATACTTTTGGAATAGAGTATCTGTATATACTTTTTGCAATGGAGTATGCATACATACGCCAAAAGTATGCGTGCATACCAGACTATATACATTTTTTAATTCTAAAACATAAGCAAGAGTATCAATACATACATCTTAATTAAGGAGTATATACACATACCTCATACTCTAGCATACTTGGTACTTTATACTGCAAGTATATACACATACCTCATACTCTAGCATACTTTTTTTTACGAGTATGTGGACATACTTTCTGACGAGTATCAGTACATACAACTTAAAATAGTGTGTGAATCACTAATTAATGGAGTGTTGCGGAGGAAAAAATGGTATATGTTAGTATGCGTGCATACTTTTCAAAAGAGAGTATGTACAGACAAACTGACATGCAATTATATGCAAGACAAAGTTATCTAAATTGAACACATAGTCACTACGAGAGCTTCAGCTGCTATCTTAACCATCATCTATCGACAGGCAACATACTTGCATCAGGCCATCTTGACTTGACGTCGTCAGATATCTTCTTCATAATTAATTTTAGCACCAAGCAAGCACAACTAATAGCGCATAAGTATGAAGTGATACGTACTCCAATCTGAAAAAGGGAATAAATGATATTAAATGTGGAAAAAGTATCAAGTGGTACTCTAGTCATTAGTACCAATGCAGTATAAAGTATCTGAAAAAGAAGATCAAGTGATCCAGAAAAAAAGGAGTATCATGTGGTACTCCAATCTGTAAAAACTTAAAAGGGATCAAGTGATCCTCTAAGTATTTATGCTAAAGGAGTATGAGTATATTCTGAATACAAGTATGTAGCGAGTATATAGGTATACCTATAATATATAGTGGGAGTATGAGTATATACATGTTTATGAGTATGATGAAACCATAGACGTGTTTATGAGTATGATGAAACCATAGACATGTTTATGAGTATGGAACCATACACTTACTCTACTATGTAATGTGAAAACTAAAAATGTATATAAAATAATACTTTAAACTAGAACATGTTTTACTCTTGTCCGAAATGCATATGAAGGGATACTTTATCTGAAAAACAATTGCAAAGTGCAATGCAAGCACCAGCTAGCGCTCATCTTCTCCTACCCAACTATATCAAAGCATACGTTCATCTTCTCCCATCTAATCTGTAAGAAAAAGTGAGAACTTATTTTACCGAAAGATCACTAGAAAGTGAGACCTGATCAAGAAAAATTAGGAGATATGTCAGTAAAGACTAGAGATACCGTGATGCATACCTCTTATCCATGTGGATCGGACCTTCCACAACTCTGGATGGTCATCTTGGTAAAGGAAATAAACTCGTCCTCAGCATCTGGTGGCACCGTGCCGCCGGAATCATCAACTGATTAATTAAACTCACAATGGTCAAGTGCAACTCAACTCACAAACTAATCCATGAGAGCTCACGACGGCACGCAGGATCGATGAGATGTGGACAGGTAGGAGCGGATCAGCAAATTCCCATTACTTTTTAACCTACAAACCGAAGATTTACCTGGTTGAGTTAGCCACGTTACAGCTCATATGCGCCGCCGCATCAGGCATTGAGTGGAAGGCCGCCGCCACCACCATGGGAGGCCGGATCTGCTAGGGGTGGGAGGCTGGATCTGCTAGGGGCTGAGGAGCTCGCCGCCGATCTAGATCTGAGAAGAGGTGGGGCCGGTGATGGAAGAGGAGCCGCCATCGCCTGTGGGGTGGGGGCTTGCTGCCGACGGGGGAGCGGCTGCAGGGTGCCGCTGCCACCGGGAAACGGCCCAGCGGCCGCCGCCGCCGTCGCCGTGCCCCTCGACCACGCGAGGCCAGCAACCAGTTGAGGAAGTGGCCGGGGAGCGCCGCCGCCACCGCAGTGGAAGGTAGGGGCCGCCGCCGCTGCTACTCCATGAGCGCGACCACCGGGTGGAGGGGAGGGACCGTCGCTGCCGGATCCGCGCAGGAAGGGATCGGTGCCACCAGGGAGGCGAGTGGCCTTGCGGCGATGTCGCCGGGGGAGCCTGCCGCTTCGCTTCTGATCCAGGCTGATTTCTAGGTTGCGCCGGCAAATGAGGATTTTGGTTGGATCTAATATTTTATTATTAAGAAAATATTTAACGGGTTAACCCGCCAGGCGACCTACCCAATACCCACCACGGTGAAACATCGCATCGTTCCGTGGGTGCATGTGCATAAGCTACAGGTACGAGTAACTACACGTCGGCGTAGAAAGGATATATATATATATATAACACGGAGACGGTCACTCTCAGTTCGGCTCATTGGCGGATCCGGGGGGGCTGGGGGGCGGGCTGCAGCCCCGGGAGGGTGATATCTCCACTAAAACACTGTAGCAATTACTGTAGCATAGTATTAAATCTTAATTGTAAATCAACATCTTTCTTAATTAGCCCCTCCTGGGGTGTCAATCCTGGATCCACCACTGGTTCGGCTGCTCTTATTAGCACGGCTTATCAACCGTGGTACAGTATTTTTCTCTCACAACAAAATAGCCACAACCGGCTTATAAGCTACAGAAAAAGCCTGCCGAACAGGGTGTCTATTTTAGTTAATTAATCATGCCCTAATCCACCGTGAGTTTAGTTTTGCACGCTTCGACGAGACACGGCGTCACGGAGTCAGTCACACAGCATCTGAATTCTGAAGCTTTCTGCCAATCATCACCAGTCCACCACCACACCACCTGCTTTTTGCGTTGTTTTTGGGGTAAGAGCTGCCAGTCTCCCACTCCCACGGGCCACGGCCCGTGCTCCCACCGCCACGCCCAGGCCCAGCCGTCACGTCAAGTCTCGCTCGCACTGTCCTCTCCTGCACGGCCGCACCTCCCTCCTTTCTCCGAGTGCGGCGCTCCACCAAACCAAGAACGCGCCAAGCCCGCCCGCTCCCAGGACCACGCCGCCCGTGGCCCCGTGCCGTCGAGTAAATTCGCGATGCGCAAGTGGTGGCACGGCCTCGCGGCCGCCGGCCCCTTGCTCGCCGCCCTCGCCGCCGCGCTGGCGCTCACCGTGGCCGGGCTGCGGCCGGCGACGGAGCACGCGCACGGGCAGCCGTCGTCGTCGGCCGCTGACTCCCGGCGGCCGCCGCTGCGGTTCGGGCCAGGGGGAGTGTTCAAGGTGGCCCTGTTCGCGGACCTGCATTACGGCGAGGACGCGTGGACGGACTGGGGCCCCGCGCAGGACGCCGCGTCCGACCGCGTCATGGCCGCCGTCCTCGAGGCCGAGAACCCAGGTCCCTGCCTGCCCGTCGACGCTTGCTTCCCTCCCCTGTCCCCTCCCATGCATCTGCAAAGCAAAAACTGAAGCCTTTTTTTTATTTAATTTCCTCTGATCAGACTTCGTGGTGTACCTCGGCGACCTCGTGACGGCGAACAACCTCCCGATCCCCAACGCGAGCCTGTACTGGGACCGCGTCATCTCGCCCTCCCGAAGCCGGAGCGTCCCGTGGGCGACGGTGTTCGGCAACCACGACGACATGCCCTTCGAGTGGCCGCCCGAGTGGTTCTCCCCCGACGGCGTCCCGCCGCTGCGCTGCCCGCCGCCGACGATTTGCACGCCGGATTCAGGTGAGCTCACCAGCTTTCAGTTCAGGACGAGATGACAGACAGAGATGTTAGCTGTTTAGGATCAACTAGAGTAGTAGATCAGTGGGTAAAACCTTCTATTTGGAATAGTCCACATGTAACATGTATCGAGATCAGAGAGAGGGAGAGAGGAGAGAGGTAGGGATGCAAACCGTGAGGTTTAGTGGAGAAGCTCGACCTTGTGACGGTGACGCAGTGGTGGTGTAGTGTCACCGGCGGTGGACTTTCCGTCGCTGGCAGCGCCCTTCTTGATCGGTCTAGGGTTAGGACGGTGGGTGGCGGCAGTGGCAGTGAACCTCACCTTGTGTGCCCTGGCCCCACCTCCTATTTATGGTGCTGTGCGACGGGGGGCCACCAGCCGTCTATGGGCTGGGCACCCCCGATCAGGGCGCAGGTCAAGGGCCCAGTTAGCCGTTGGGCTAACTGGTGGAGATCAATTCCAACATTCTCCCCCTTGATCTCATCTTATACTTTGACTTTAAACTTTAACTTTAATTGCTTTTACTTTTATTTGTTTCATCACAAATCAGTGTATAGAGCATGCCTCATCGTCACGGTCAGTCGCCGATAGATTTAACAGCTACAATACACATCTTTGATCTGAAACAGATTCTTAAACTTTGGGGCCCTTTATTGTCTGGAAAACATAGGCTATACCATAAACCCATGTCGACTGTGTGTTCTCTGAACATACTGGATGGTAAGCCTTTAGTAAGCGGATCCGCAAGCACTTGCTTGTTACCTTTACGTTCAATACTTTTAGTATGATTCCGGACTTTCTCCTTTACAACGTATAACTTTAATGTCAATGTGTTTGGCAGCACACTTGACTCGTTGTTATAGGAGCAAACTACTTAAATAGTCATTACTGTTGACAACCATTATCAATTCCGGGTACAAATTACTTAACCATTTCGCCTGTCCCTCAGCCTCATATCATGCTATATTATAACTTTCAATCATTGATGATACTAGAACTGTTTCTTTTGGAGCTTTTTCACAATAAAACTCCAACTACGAGTGTTAGCTACTATGTGGGTTTCACTAAACATCTCGCCAAAATATAACATTTGTACCCACAACTACTTGGGAGTACTTGTTCTTTCTTTTTAGCATGAGGCCGACATTTTTAACTCCATTCCAGTGATCTATATCTGGACTGGACTTTTGCCAAAACAACCCGGATATGTAAACTGTGTCAGGGCAAGGTCTTATCTTTGTACTCATTAAGCTTTTAACAGGTGAATCATATAGGACGTCCATCTATAATAATCTTACATTACTTTTGGAACATTAAAGTTCTCAAAACTATTACCCTGACCATGAGAACAGGCGTAGGTTTACCCGCATAGGTACTTTATTTCTTTAGAAATTTTTCTTAGCATGCCTATGCGATAGTCATAATACCCCTTTTCTTCTATCTCGGTGAATTTCAATTCTTTTAACGAGATAAATTTCACCGAGAATTTTCTTATCGAACCTTGAGGACAAAAACTTCTTCTCATGCAGTAGATTGACATCACTATTAACAATTAAGGTGTCAACCACACAAGATTAGGAAATGAATTTCCCCTTCTGTAACTTTGTACAAACACAATTGTCCTCTCATTCTCTTTAATCCAAAATTTCTAATTGACTCTTCAACTTTAAATACCACTGTCTAGAGATTTGCTCTAGTCTATAAGAGATTTCTACAGGTGGCATCCCTTACGTTCTTTTCTTTCCATGACAAAACCTCTGGTTTGTGCCACGTAATCATTTTCATGCAAATCCCATTGGGAAATGCTGTCTCTACTTTCATCTGATGTAACTCAGATCATGATGTGCCACTAGCACTCATTGTAATCTATTCATTCGCTTCGCGTAAAAACTTTTGATTCAAGTCGCGCTCTACATCTTTACATATTTCCTTTGGAGGCACATTTTGTCTTGTAGACCCATTACGGCCCACTGTTTTGGCTCCTTAGGAATTTATTCTAGATCCCAAAAATTATTGGTATTATCGATTTCATTTCATCTTCCTTTACTTCTTGCCACTTGGACGAGTGAACGCCTCTCGTGACTTCTTCAAATTAGGTGGGATTACCCTCCATTTGAATTTCACTAATATAGACTTTATAGTCATCAGAAATATCTGATTTTCTTATTCTTTGAGACTTTCTGGGGCCTCAGTTACTAGCATTTCTTGACCTTTGTTGCCAAAAGACAATTGATTCTACAAGGTCCTGTGTAACAAGATCCTTGTTTACATTATTCATCCTCCTTGCGAAGTTAGGTCTCTTTGTACCATGCTCCCCCAGATTGTTCCATCTTTAATTTTCTTATTTTGGGTTCAATCTGCTAAAACTCATATGGTGCATTTAGCACCGCCTTTAAAACTCTGAACACGTCCAGTATAAATACTGGCTGACTATGCTATCTTTCTGTTGGAACTTTAAAAGGTCTATGAATTTAGCTATATCTTTACTTTAGGGGTATTGTTATTATGACCGTCTTACTCCCTCGACGATCACATTCATCTTTTATAGATCACTTTAGTATGCATCGTATTGTCTGAATTATGGGAAGTATCTTTCTTAATTGTCTTTCTTAATTGATCTCACCTTTCTCCCCCTCGAAATGTGGTACGAACTTTTCTACCACAATTTCGAAAACTATTCAGAACTCTTGTGAATGAGGAAACTTTGATTACTTTTTTCATCCACATGATTACATCATGCAAATGAAATTATTTCTTAATTCGTTGGGAGTACTTTTTCTCATTTCACTTCAAGAACTCAGCAGAGTCTTTTATCAGTTATACTTTACTTTTTCCTCATTTCACTTCAAGAACTCAGCAGAGTCTTTTATCAGTTATACTTTACTTTTTCCTCATTTCACTTCAAGAACTCAACAGAGTCTTTTATCATTAATACTTTCGCAAGTCACCCTTGCATGTCATTCTTATCTTGAGGTTTGTCTGTAACTTATACTAGGATAGCATAAGATCTACCCTAAACTTTTCTCCCTGTGTGGGATACACTCTAAGCACATGAGTCATCACAACTTTCTCCCGCCATGCAGGATAAATACTATGTTAAATTTCTCCCGCCATGCAGGATTGATTAACATAAGTACCATGCCAACTTTACCCCGCCATGCGGTTCTCAAACTTTTCCCGTCATGCGAGATAATTTTCTTGAAGGGACATAAAAAGTCAATATTGTCTCATATTCAATCAACAAATTTAGAAGTAAATCCAAAACCTCTTTAACACACATGCTTAATCCGACGTTGGTCAAATTAAACATGCATGTCACTTATTACATTTCAAACATGATGATTAAGACTAAAATTATATTACTTATTATTATTATTAAAGAGTACATAAAAGACATCTCTTAAACCAAGCTCTTATTGCTCTATTTCTTTCTTGGATCAATATCCTAGAATTCTTTCTTTTGAAGTCATTCTTTAAAGAGACCGCCGTCCCTTGCACAATGGTCTTTTTTCTGCAAAAAATTGTACTTTTCATCTTCTGAGTCACAAGTACCCAGCTCTCTTTCTTTTCACCCTTCAAGAATAAAGGCATGAAGTTATTTATCTGAAAAACATCATCAATAATGAGCATGAAAATAACCCTACATTGGTCTGGTTAAAGACATGCACATTAAACTTTTAAACTTTAAGTTCTATTATATATCACCGTTGGGCAGAAATAGAACAAAACCATCAATCTTATACATCAATTCCACATCACCGTTGGGCAGAAATAGAATTAATATATGAAAACTCAATTATCTTATAACCCTCTTCAAAATTAAATTCTAATTTTGAAGGTCATCATCATCATTGCAGCGGAAACATGAAAATCATTACATTTTGCTCGCTCTGGAGCATCTATTGTCTCTTATCTATTCTCTGAAAATTGATCACTTTGAAGCAAAATTCATCAGAGATTTAAACTTTGAACATAAAATTCAGAATTATAATATTGTTATCATCAACGTTGGTCAGAAAATAACAACATCATAATTTTCTTTAAACTTAAACTCTTTAATAAACTTATAATATTGTTATCATCAACGTTGGTCAGAAAATAACAATATTATAATTTATCTTAACTATAAACTGATTATTCCTCCAATTTAAATTTTTCCGTCGGTTTCAATTTTAACTAGTGGATAAACTTTTTATCATTCATTGGATAACTATAACTGCTCTTCAAATTAAATCCTTCCGTTGGTTCGGATTTAATGAGAAGACAATCAACTTTAACTTTTCTTTGCAGTAGAAACCAGAACAGTTCTTAAAATAATATTAATTCAGAAGCATCACTGTGTACTTATCCATTCTCTAAGCAATTATTCTGTTGTTTCAAATTGAATAGAGATGGAAAACAAATTCTTTAAAATTTGCTTCTGAAAATAATAAACTGAATTTATGTGCTTTATTGCTTCTTTTCTTTATTTTGCCCGAGAGAAAAATGGCCCAAAACCCTTCACACGCACAGTTGCAGTTCGGCCCAGAGGCCTGACTCTCGCTTTTGCGCTGTGCTGCATGGCCCAGCGGCCCACTGCCCCTTTGCGCTCGCGCTCGGCCCGTGGCCCAGCCGCGTCACTCTCGCAGAAAAACAGGCCAGCCCACTTGCGCTCCTCGGCGGAAAGCGGCTTGCGGCCCAGCACGTACGCGCCGCGCGCGATGTGCTCCCGTGCCCAGGCCGCAACCTGGGCCTGGGCCGGCATTTCAGCTACCCGCCTGGGCCGTATTTGGCCCGTTCGTTGCTGGCCGCTCATCTTATCGGATGGTCGTCCGTCGTCCTCGGAGGATCAAAACCGGCGGCCGACTCCTTCCGAGAAAACCCTAACAGCATTTGTTTCTTCCCCTTTCTTCCTCAACGCCGCAGCGTCCGAGCGGAAAAATGGCGGTCGCCGTCGGCGAGGGTCATGGCCCCGCCGGATCTAGCGCTGGCGACTCCTCCGCACACTGCTCTTCCTTTCTCTTCCCTTTCCTAGCTCTTCTTTCTTTACCCCCTTCCCTTCCTCTCTCAGCACACGGCGGCGCAGCTGCTACCGTCCGAGGTGGCCGGAGGAAAAAAGAGGAATGACGGCGCCGCCGCGGAGCCTCTCGCCGGTGCGCGCGCTCGCCCAAGGCTGAGCGCGCCGCCGTCGAGCAGCTTCCGGGCGACGCCCTTTGCCCCCCGAGCCCGAGGCCCAGCCCCCCGCAGTGGCAAGGACTCGCCGGCCGGCAGCTCGGTTGGTTCTCTTTCCCGCACAACGACGGCAGCTTTGACGGCGAAGGTGAGCCACAGGTAGGTCTCTTCCTCCTCTTCGTCCTCATTCTTAGGGTTAGGGTTTCGGTCTTCCCGCACGCCGGAGAGATGGTGGCGTGGCCAGATCTTGCTTTTCTTCTTTTCATTCTTCCTCGGCCACCAGCAGTCAGTCCGCGCGGGACAACGACGACGGCGGCCCGAGCTCGCGAACGGGTAGGACCCTCATTTCCATCCTTTTCACTGTATTAGGGTTAGGGTTATGTGATTCTTTCTTGATCCGATTCGGATCAACTTCTCTGTCATTTCTTTCTTTTCTACCCCACGATCTAGATCTACAGCTAGTGCTTAGACTGGCTCCGATACCATTGTTAGCTGTTTAGGATCAACTAGAGTAGTAGATCAGTGGGTAAAACCTTCTATTTGGAATAGTCCACATGTAACATGTATCGAGATCAGAGAGAGGGAGAGAGGAGAGAGGTAGGGGTGCAAACCGTGAGGTTTAGTGGAGAAGCTCGACCTTGTGACGGTGACGCAGTGGTGGTGTAGTGTCACCGGCGGTGGACTTCCCGTCGCTGGCAGCACCCTTCTTGATCGGTCTAGGGTTAGGATGGTGGGTGGCGGCAGTGGCAGTGAACCTCACCTTGTGTGCCCTGGCCCCCACCTCCTATTTATGGTGCTGTGCGACGGGGGCCCACCAGCCGTCTATGGGCTGGGCACCCCCGATCAGGACGCAGGTCAAGGGCCCAGTTAGCCGTTGGACTAACTGGTGGAGATCAATTCCAACAAGAGACACTCCATTTGCGAAATTCCAACTGGCTTTGTCTGGCCGTGGCGATGAAGGTTGCAGCTTCCGAGGGACTCCCCGGATCGACCTCATGGCGGCGGAGACCGGCGCGAACAGGCTGTCCTACTCGTCCAGCGGGCCCAGGGAGCTGTGGCCCGGCGTCTCCAACTACGTCCTGCAAGTGCTCTCGCGACGACGACGATCCCGCGGCGACGATCACGACCCGGCTCTGCTCATGTATTTCCTCGATTCGGGCGGCGGGTCGTACACCGAGGTGGTGTCCAGCGCTCAGGTCAAGTGGTTCCACAGCCAGTCTCGGTTCCTGAATCCAAACGGAAGGTTAGCGATGGCTGTCAGCAACTGTGTTTTTTCATCTCACAAACTTTTACTCTGTGGAAAAACAGTTTTTTCCCATCATAATAATGTTAAATATCAGCATGATCCTTATTTTCCCCCCCTGTTGAGTCATATGCAGGATCCCTGAGCTCATCTTCTGGCATATACCAAGCACGGCGTACGTCAAGGTAGCTCCAAAGGCCAAATCAGAGATAAGAAAGCCCTGTGTTGGCTCCATCAACAAGGAGGAAGTGGCGCCACAGGCAGCTGAATGGGGCATGATGGATGCACTCGCCAAGAGGCCGTCAGTTAAGGTGCGTCACTCAGTGGTTCAGATAAGTAACTTGATCCATCACCGTTCAGGTGCTTAGATTACAATGATTATATATATACTGGATAAAGAGGGAGGAGGAGGAGTAGTATAAGTATATCACAATGATTACACACTGACACTGTTGTCTTTTGGTTGATGACAGGCAGTGTTTGTTGGGCACAACCATGGGCTGGACTGGTGCTGCCCCTACGAGGAGCTGTGGCTGTGCTTCGCACGCCACACGGGGTACGGGGGATACGGTGACTGGCCCAAAGGAGCGAGGATCATTCAGGTCACGGAGGAGCCGTTCTCGGCCGTGTCATGGATACGGATGGAGAACGGGAGCAGGCACAGCGATGTTACGCTAAGCTCCTGAGTCCTGAATCCATATCTGCCTGGGCTTCTTGTACATAGAAGATTTCTTTTTTTTGTCCTTAAAACTAAAAAAAGAACACCACAGGATCGAGCTGCTATTTGATGTAAATTGCACAGCATGGACCCTGGTCTTTTTTTAATATATAAAATGGTCGTGTTGTATTCCTGCGTATTTATTTGTAAAAGAGAAAAATTCATCGTCGGTCCCTCAACTTGGCAGGCTCAGGGTGTCATCCAGGTTCCTGAACTTTCAAAGTGATATTTGTGAGTCCCTAAACTTGGCAAAGAGTGTCATCCAGGTCCCTAAACTCAAGGTGATCAGCGCAGGTCCCTAAACTTGGCAGAGGGTGTCATCCATGTCCCTAAACTTTTAAGGTGATCACCGCAGGTCCCTAAACTTGGTCGGCGGTGTTATCCCGGTCCAAATGTGGTCTAACCCACTCTATAAGCTGGCGTGGCACGCTGACTATATGTTAGACACGGATCTAACATGTGTCAATTAATCAATCATTATTTATATAATATTTATCATAAAAATATAAATTATATAAAATAATTTACATCAGCAAAAAATAAATTAAAGTATTAAAATAATTTACAACAATAAATATATTAGGTTTAAACTAAAATAGAAAAATACTAAATTAATTTAATATTGATGTATCATTAATAGGATTAAAATAATATTATTTTTAATACTATAGGTAACTTTTAATATAGAAACATAGTACTCGAAGAATTACATGTGTTGATTTTGCTATATCAAAGAATTACATTTTCAATATTATTGTTTTATAGAAACATAGCACTCGAAGTAAAGTTAGTATAATATTGATATGTAATAATATTTGAATCGAATCAAAATATATAAACTTATCCGACGTAACAACTTACAAAAATTTATTGTCAAAGAGATAATTATCTGAAGTGAATTACCAAAGTCATGCATCGGTATGTGGAAATAACTTTGCGAGGCTAATATCTATACCTAATAATAAAGAGGTAAAATTTCTTACCCCCTGATTTTGGTTTGGTCCGGCCATCTTTTTTCCTAACTACCTACGAGATGATGGTTTTTCCACCTACATGTAAGATGTAAGACTCCTTTCGCTCTATAATAACCGTTCGATTTAGACGTAAAGAGACAAAATTTCTCACCCCTGATTTTGGTTTCTCTTCCTTAATTTTGGTCCGGCTCCCCTCACGTCTGGTTCGTGCGTCCGTTTTTCTTTTCCTATTTGTCAACCGTGGATTCTGCTTAGGAGTTAGGAGTCCGCCCTGGAGTCAAGTTGCTTTCCAATTCCGTTTTGTTCAAGTAGACTCCACGTGCTTTCCGTTCTCTTTGTCCAGCTGATTCATTTCCTTTTGTTCCCACGTCCACCCAACTCTAAATATATCTCCCTTTTTCTTATAATCTTATATATAAAAATTAACGTTGACAATTTTTTATGCTAAATCTGTTAGAGTTTTGTGCGTTGGATAATTGGATTATGCTTTAAGATACGTGTTTCCGTTGTAGCTTAATGTGTCGACGATCGTGTCAACGGTTTGGACTCTGCGCATGGAACTCGTAACTCTACGCTGGCTTCTTAGCTTGACAGATCTATCTATAGCAGTTGCTCTTAATTTCACAGATTTGTTATGATCTGATTGGTAAAAATAAAACTGAAAGATTTTGGCAGCACAAATCTGTCAACAGATAGATAAACAGTCACAAAAAAAACAAATAATAGATACAATATTAGGAACCTTTCAACTCTTCATCTTCTTAACAAACAAATATTCTCACTACTATGTTATTCATATAGTTTTGATTCGGCGTGGAGGTCGCGGTTGCTTGACGAGGAGGCAAAGTCACTGCACTGCTCACCTGGACCAGACATTCGCTTGCTCGCCGCGGCACCCCCCGCCCCCCGTGCTACACGCAGCACACTCAGCCACGCGTCTGCCACAACGGGAGGGAGCCGAGGAGGAAGTGCATTAGCTAGAACCTACCGAACATAAATAGGTGATAGGGCGCGGTTGCTTGATTCAGAGGCGAAGTGCAGGATGAAAGCCAAGTGCGGTGTCGGGGCGGGGCTGCCGACCTACCGCACCGCTCACATGGTCAAGATGTCCGCCTACTCGGCATGGCGGCCCGTTGTTCCCCATGCTGCATGCAGCACACTGTGCCACACGTCTGCCACGCCGGGAGAAAGCAGAGGAGGAAGCTGCATCAGCTGGAACATACTGCAAACATAAATAGGTACATTTCATTTTCTATAAATGGTTGGTTTTAATTCTCCCGTTGCAACACATGGGTAAGCTAAGCAGCTGTCCAACGCGTTGCTTTTGTATGTATAAATATTATTGTATAATACTAAGTTTTAGACTCTGTTTATTGTCTTTCTAAATGCTGGAGCTCTTTTCTTCCGTTGCAACGCACGGGCATATCTGCTAGTTTTTTTAAAAAAAGAAAAGTTATAGTCCGATTTACCCTTCCTTTGTCGACGTGGCCATGTTAGACAAAACCACCAGGGTAAAAAATAGTTTTTAAAAATTGAGAAGGTTTAAAAATCTGGTTTGTAAAAGAGTGGTGGAAATCGGACTGTTGTGAAAGTTGAGATGGGTTAAAAGGACTTTTTTCCCCTTAGCCTTGTGCAGACTGTACGAGCTGGGCTTGATAGAGAGCACGTGCGCGAAGGGCCCGAGTCCGTGATGACGGACTGGTTTCACTGACTTGGCCGGCGCCCAGCACGCACGGGCTCCTCACCTCTTTCTTTCTCCTCCTTCTTCTTCTTTTTTTTTATAGGCTCCTCACCTCTTGGCCTCAAACAAAGTTATGCCTCGTTCGCTCGGCTGATAAGCCATTACTAAAAGTACTGTTAGCTGATTTATTATGAGAAAAAAAATACTATACCATGACTGATAAGTTCAAGTGAACAGGTGTTAGGTGGGCAAGTGCAACGCAGTACGCAGCGCAGCTTCTCCTGATCGATCACCTCTTCCGAAATCTGAACAGGGTTCACGACTCGCCCCGCACCCGGCACCCCTGAAACCGACGGGGAGAGGCCGCGACGAGAGCTGGCACGCACGCGACGCGGAGGACGGGTGGCAACCGGGCAAGCAGACGCAACAAGCAACATGTCGCAGGGGCTGGCACGGCGGGCGACCAAAGATAAGAAGCCTCGGCCCGTCAAACGGGGCAGAGGGCCCCGGTCAGCTCGTCCAGGAATTCCACGAGCCCTTCCAACGCGCGCCTTTGTATTCTACGTGGTACATGCAGCGTCCGGCGCCAGCGGCCGCGATCGGCGGAGGACCTCCTCGCCGCGCATGCGCCCGCCGCCGCGCCGTGTGGTGTGTTAGGCCACCCGGGATCGCGACCGCCGCGTTCGGATGCGCGGCCTTCATTCCTCGCCGCATACATACGTTTAGTCCCACATCGGTAATGGATGACTATCAACTAGGACGTATGTGCTATAAATTAAACTAGAGAGAGATGGCTACGCTATACGTAGACGACGTCGTAGTGGTGGAAACTTGGAAAATCCAATCCATCGACCGGAGACTTGCTGAATGGCTATTATCGTGTGACCTGCCCAACTGGATACTGCCCTGCCCGCCGCCTTGGAACGACCTGCATTGCCCGGCGTCGGCGTGCCCTGCCTTGTTGCTATAAATACGGCCCCGATGCCTCGGTGAATTGCAAGCAGAGTGCGGTGCATCATCAGTTACAGCAGTAGTAGTCGTCTAGCTATACCTGCTAAGATACTCTTCACATACCTCATCGATCCTTGCAAGATGGCGAAGCAGGGTGTGGCTTCCATGCTTGCACTGGCATTGCTTCTCGGAGCATTTGCAGCCATTCCTACAGGTACACATTACTACGCGACCCATGTGCCGTCAAACTCTTAGGTTCATGTGTAGCTATCCATACCATACGCAGTACACGGTCACCATATTCCTGGTGCACAAACGTACGCACGTAACGTACTCAGTGCAATGCTAATAATCGATGATCTGCATGGTTGACAGGAGTGCAGTCCATCGGCGTGTGCTACGGCGTGAACGGCGACAACCTGCCGTCGGCGAGAGACGTGGTGCAGCTCTACCACTCCAACAGCATCAACCTGATGCGCATCTACTTCCCGGACACCAACGCGCTCAACGCGCTCAGCGGCAGCAACATCGGGGTGATCATGGACGTGCCCAACTCGGCCCTCTCCTCGCTGGCCTCCGACCCGAGCGCGGCGGCCACGTGGGTGCAGAGCAACGTGCAGGCGTTCCCGGGGGTCAACTTCAAGTACATCGCCGTCGGCAACGAGGTCTCCGGCGGGGATACCAACAACATCCTCCCCGCCATGCAGAACGTCAACTCCGCGCTGGCCAACGCCGGGCTGGGGAACATCAAGGTGTCCACGGCGGTGCAGAGCGGCGTCACGCAGGGGTTCCCGCCGTCGCAGGGCAGCTTCTCGCAGGGCTACATGGGCCCCATCGCGCAGTACCTGCAGAGCACGGGGGCGCCGCTGCTCTGCAACGTGTACCCCTACTTCTCCTACACGGGCAACGAGGCCCAGATCGACCTCAGCTACGCGCTCTTCACGTCGTCCGGAACCGTCGTGCAGGACGGCGGCAACGCGTACCAGAACCTCTTCGACGCGCTCGTCGACACCTTCGTCTCCGCGCTCGAGAACGCCGGCGCCGGGAACGTCGGCGTCGTCGTGTCCGAGAGCGGGTGGCCGTCGGCTGGCGGCGACGCCGCCACACCGGGGAACGCGCAGACCTACAACCAGAACCTCATCAACCATGTCGGGCAGGGCACGCCCAAGCGCCCCGGAGCCATCGAGACCTACATCTTCGCCATGTTCAACGAGGACCAGCAGCCGGGAGCTGAGACGGAGAGGCACTTCGGACTCTTCAACCCGGACAAATCCCCGGCGTACCCCATCAATTTCTCCTAAACAAGTGGGACGCACGCGCGGGTCGCCGGGTCCATATATACACGATCGAACCAGACATATAATTTAATCACATGAGATACTATATAGATACACATATATACCCTAGCTATACTACATACGAAAACATTGAATAAACTGCATGTAAAATGCAAAGTGCATCCATGTAAGGCAAGTGCTTCGATTATTTCGTAAAGATGAATAACAAGAAGTACATTCTTGATTTATTTTTTTTGCCCATGCAGTTATATATATGCTTTTGTAACAGAACCGACCAATTATACGAAATTAAGTAAGAAAATCACCCGTCAGAGTAGACGATTTAGCCAACTTAAGCCCATATAATCCGGTAGTCCGTGAAATCACGAAGGATTTCAAACCAACTCACATACCAGCCAAGATTGTAATAAGTTTAGTGGTCACCATCACATATTACATAAAGGTTCATATCACAGATACATCGGAGTTTAAACATAGTTATTACAAACCGAGTTCAAATAGCAGTAGTAGAAGCCAAATAGTTTCATAAGACACACACTCATTTAGTTCAGATACAGTGCCAGTAGGTAGTCATCCTCAACAAAAGCATCAGAGGAGAGATACGAAGTGACCATTACTCTTGGTCCTACTTGCCGTCCATCGCCGGATACAGGCAGTTAATGCAATAGCCATAGTCCATTTAACCATCTGCACCAACAATATGAACAACGCCCTGAGTACGAGAAGGTACTCAGCTAGACTTACCCGACATAACCGAAAATAAAGTGACACCAAAGATTATGAAGGGCTTTATAGTAGGGTAGGTGACTTATTTGCAAAAAGGCATTTTTAGTATTACAATAACCTTTCCAAAAGCAATATTGTCAAGTTAATTATTATTAACCTGTCGACTACATTTGCACCTATCCTAGAGCAAGCATGTGATTAAGCAAATGATAACCAATGATCATTAACAACTTCTATAATGTCATATTCATTATAACTGTCCGAGTGTTCCATCAACATTACTACGATGAAGTAACTCAAGTCAAGTGTTCACTATCCGGTGAACGATGGCGATTCAAATCGATTATTAACCAGCTGGTAATTTATTCCTTACAGAAACCTCACTCACCCGCTAAAGTGAGGTATTGGTCACCGAGTCAAATATCCAGGAAAAATCTCGAGTTTGCCAGGAACCAATGTACCCGGGGACCGCCCGACTGCCTTTCGTCTGATCATCGCGCCCCCGTGTCCTACCACACCTGCTCCGGTACAGTGCGCTGCGGGCAATCCACTCGGCCCGAATAATCTCTCAGCTTCACGGTCGAAAGGTACGTTATTCGGCCAGCTAAATGTAAGGCATGCGTTCAACATGACCCAAGGCCCAACAACGGTCGGTCCTTAATCGACACAGACGGAAAACACTACAGTCCAAAACCCTATTAGTCTCCGTCCGGTCTCAACTTTCAATTAACACTTAGTTATACCATGACTACATAGTTATCCGAGCCGATCCAGGTAACCACCTATAGCTCGCAGGTGACAGGAAATCACCCGACTTCTACCCAGCTAAGCATTGACTCGAATGCGGATACCAGGATAACAAGGATATAATATAATAAAGGTAAACAAGGTATAATACAACAACAGTTGCAAACAACTCCTATACGTAATGCATCAATTAAAGTAAAGCATTAATTAATAATTGCAAACCGGGGGAGAAAAATGCTCCAGGGCTTGCCTCTCTTGAAGGAGCTCGGGCGGTGATCAGGGCACTCCGGAAGATCTTCAACGTCTTCCTCGTCTGCTTCGGTCACCTCTTGAGGCTGCACCTCGGGTTGCTCCTCTGGCTCCTCGGGTACTATGACCAGGCTCTCGGTTTGCGATCCTGTATGATGTAGGTGCGTAAGTGCTTATGCAAAATGTGCATCGGATGAAATGAGCACAAGGAATATGCTTGCATGCAAGGTAGAGTACGAATTGCTTTAATGAGTAGAGTATAATACAAATCGCATACAAGGTAGTCAACATCATCCAAGAACATGTACTAAAGCAAATGTCATCTACTACATTCTCTTCTACTACTAACATGCTAAATCAGCACATCTCACTGAATGCTTCAAAGATACACCAAAGCTTAACAAGGTTCTTAATCATGTATAAAGCATTATGTAATTACACCCTAATTAATACTAGATTTGAATAGCAACATCTATTTTTACAGTAAGGAAAAATTTTAGAAAATTACAGTGGCTTACTACCATCTAACCTAGCATGTCACAAAAATTTCGTTACATTTGGACTACTAGAACTGCCTACACAAAAAAGACAAACTGCAGGACAGAAATGCCCCGAAAAATAGTTTGTACTACAAAAAGTGTTAAACAATAGATTTAAGTACTTTTTAACAATATACACCGTAAATAATCACTGTACAAAATTTATCGTACCCATTTTTATTCAGATTTTCCCTCTATCAAAAATAACAATTCTAGGCAATAAATAGCACTTGAACTAGACATCAAAAATTTCACAAAGAACATGAATAGCATACAATTTTCCCAAAAACTTCATCACAAAATAAAACTAATGTAAGTGGAACCATATTTTTCTGAGCTTTCTATAATTTATTATGCATTTATCAAGAAAACAACAATTTCAATGATTAAATAAAAACCCTATAGAAAAGTATTTCAAACTTGACATGCAATATTTTTACATCATAGATCTGGTTCTAAGAAGTCCACCAAAATTTGTTTCATAATTTTTGGAGCTAAAATGAGTAAGTTATGAATTTCTAAAGCATTTACATAATTTTTGAAAAATCATTTTCAAAAACCCTTTTAAACATCGGCCGCTGAAACGCTAGGTGCACCCGGTGCAGTGCACCCAGATCCACACAGAGGAGCTGACAGGCGGGCCCTTCGGTCAGCGGGACCCTACATGTCGGTGAAACAGGGACAGTGGCGACGCTGACCGGGCGGATCTCGCCGACGGCGAGGTCGCCGGCGACGAGGTCACCACCATCGTGATCACCGTGCCAAGGCGGTCACGTTGGTGCAAACGGCATGACCGGAGGAGCTCGCAACCGAGCTCGCCCACGACCATGGCGGCTCGGCTCAACGGCGGGAGCGCGCCTCTGGCCATGGGGCGGTGCGGAAAAACGGCGTCCGAGCACCGGGAGAGCGGGGTGAACGGAATGCACGCCCGAGTAAAGGAAAAGCGGGAGCGAAGGGGAGGTTTCCACAGAGCGGGAATCCTCGGTGAGCTCGGCCAGAACTCCGGCGAGCGATTCATGCGGAGGGGAAGCTTACCATGGGCGGTTGAGGTGAGCGCGGGCTGCGCCAGAGGGAGAAGAAGCTTGGGGCAAGATGGAGCGGCTCGCGGTGAGCTGGCGTGGCCGGAACGCCCGTGTCCGACGATGGCGTGCGGTGGCGGTGGCGGAACCACTGCTGCTGCTTGCGTGAGGAAGCAGAAAGAAGGGAAAACGGAGGAGGCAGGAAGAAGCAGGCGCGGGCTTTGAAGCCGAGCGCGCGGGGTCACAGGGCGCCACACGGCCGACGGCGTCGGCATGCGGCCGCCACGTGGCGAGCGTGGTCTGTCGCGGTCGGCCAGCGCGCGCGAGCAGGAGAAGGAAGAGGGGGCACGCGGCGTGGGCTGGGCCACGATAGCGAGCTGGGCCGAGGTGGAGGCGCGAGCGAGCGAGCGGCTGCAGGCGCGCGCGAGAGAGCTAGGCCGCTTTGGCCAGCGGTCCGAAAGGGAGGCGGCGGCGTGAGAAATTGATTTTTCCAATTTTCATTTTCAAATAAATTTCAAATAACAGTTTTCAAATCCCATTTTGAGTAAGAAAATGACATTTTTCTGAAAATGACCCAAAAATGAAAGTTGCTTAGAATTTAATTCTCTACAACTTTTATTGAGGGACCAACTCAAAATTCCCAACAGATTTTGAATTAGAAAGTAAAAGCTAAATAGGGAGGATTTTTTTCTAATTTCAATAATATTTTTAAAAGCAAATTTTGTCTAAAGTTTGAATACAAATTTTGCTCCAAAAATTGTGCTAAAGCATCCTAGGTGATTTATACTTATAGCCACACATGTTGTATTAGCCTAACAAGTATAATTAAGGCAAAACAATTTTAAATATGTGTATGCAACATTCATGTTTCACGAGCATGTTTCATATGTTTCAAAGCATCGTTTCAGTTATTATTTAACATGATTAGGCATGTATGATTATGATGCTTGATGATGCATAATATGCATGATTTGCAGTGCCTAAATGCTTGCGTAACACTGGGGTGTTACAGCTTTCCTCCTAATTTTGTCTGGACATTACGCATCGATCATTATTGGGAGGGTGTTGGTATGTTAAAAGATTTTGCACGGCTTGGGGTCCCAAATTTGAGAGGTTTAAAAAAGAGTCTGTTGTAGACTATAAATACAATACTGCTAGGCCTAATATCTTTTATAGCATAACTCTAGGGGGCCTTCTCTGTTTTTTAAAGGCTTGCTGTGGGCAGCCTTTGCTGCGAAAATGGAGTTTAGATAGAAAATAGGTAACAAGAAGAAGATTGGTTTTGAGAGGATAAATGGTTGGGAACCTCTAGTTTAGCCATACAATTTTGGGAAATTTATATTCTGGTTAGTGGAACGTCGAAAACGGTGGCTAATCTTTAGGATGGAACAAATTAATCTTAAATGCACCTTTAGAAGGTGTGTTGATAATATGTTTGATATGAACCTCTGGTTAAAAGTAGTTTACTTAGGTTCTACAGTTTGTTTGTCACGAAGAAGACTCCTTAATTTGGCAGGTTAAGTCTAATGATGTCTATTCCTCTCAATCTCTTAATAAAGTGATTAACGCTTTTATGAAAAATAAGCTGTTAACTACGGATAATCTTAGTATAAGAAGAAAAGTTGAGGATCATTCTTGCTTATTTTGTAGTGAACCTGAATCGGTTTTTAACCTCATCTTTGACTATGTTGTAGCTAACCAGTTGTGGTGTTGTCTCTCTGAAACACTAGATAAATGTTTAGGTGCTCTTTTTTTCAATAAGATAGTTGTGCCTAAGTTTTTGTTTAGTACACAATATGTTTTGTGCTACTGCCCCGTGGGGGCTTTGGAAGTTAAGAAACAGGCTTTGCTTTCCGAGGACTCTTCGGAAAAATGTGCAATCTCTTCTCGTGAAGATAACAGTCATGCTCTAGGGCTGGAGTATATTTTGCCCACTGAATTATGTTAAAAAAATTCTGCCCACCAAAAAAGATATTGGAATTCAGTACAGTACAAGGCTGTAGAACTTAAAACATTGAGCCATCAGATGGCAAAGGCTAAATGCCTAAACTAAGTGGATAATAAAGGGGAGACATGGGAGAAGTTCCTGTATCATAGTGCAACTGATTGGGAGCTAAGAGATGTCCTAGTTGGTGCCAAAAGTCGTTTGGTGGAGTTCTCGCCTACGGGGAGGTGTTTCAAAAGGGGGAATGTATTAGTTTTCTGAAGTTGGGATCGGAATATGGGGCATGTAATTGATCTTGAATGCAATGTGGTGGTATTGTAGGGGTCTTTGTAGCTGTGTGCTTTGTGGACTTACTGGCGTGGTGTTATCCACGTGGATGTTGTAAACCTTTTGGTCTTTGTTATTGCAAGGAGCAGGGATAGCTCTAGATCTCTAAAAATTAGATACATATACATACACTACATATACATATAATCAAGAACACATTGCAGCGAGTTTATGCATGGGTCCTACCAAAACATACAACCGGCCGGCAATGCATGTTGCATGAGTGCAGCGCAGGGTACACAGTTGCGATGTATTTATTGCCTGTAAATCAGAACCAACACATTTGGGGCGTGATTGGTTCCCTGTTGAGGAGAGCCTGGCTCGCTCCTACCAGCCAAGCCAAGCTGGGCCAGGCCAGTTGCATGCAGGAGCCTGATGTTTAGTTGATGGAATGGATATACATAGGATGAATACACCAGTTGTATGATTACATGTTTCTTTACCTGCCTGCTGCATCAGCTCTCTCTTGCACAAGTGGAAGGTCTTGATGGCTAGAGGGGGGGTGAATAGCCTTTTTTAAAATTTTCTACAAAGACAAGCTAAACAAGTTTATCAATATAACAAATAGCGCGATGCGAGTTTTGCTTAGCCTACAGGGTGTTTGCAAGCCACCTAACCAATTCACAATTCTAGTATATTTGCACTCAACCGCACAAGTCAAACCGAGAAGGAAACTACAACAACAACTAGCAAGCTACACAAAAGAGCCACTATAGCAAAGCTAACTAGCTAGCAAAGGTAACTAAGAAGGTAATGTGGAGTTGAGTTAGGAGAGTTTCACCGAGGGGCGAAGTATTGAGCCAACCAATATGATCAACAATGAATACCAAGACAACCGAACACCGGGATCAATCAATCACAATAAGAAAGTGATGACACAAGATTTATCCCGAGGTTCACGTGCTTGCCGGCACGCTAGTCCCCGTTGTGTCCCTCTTCACCACGTGGTTCGGTGGCTAATCGGTCTCACACCGAGCCTCTCAAAAGGCGCCACAAGAACCTACCAAATGGTAAAAGGTTGCAAATGACACGAGCAATCCACTAATGTTGCCTTTGTCGCTTCGCTGAGGTAGGTACAAACCCCTCACAATCACCGGAGGTGGCCAAGAACAATCACCAACTCTTGCCAATGCCTCCAAGCTGCTCCAAGCCATCTAGGTGGCGGCAACCACCAAGAGAAACAAGAATCTCGCAGCAAATCAACCACCAAGTGCCAACTAGATACAATCTCACAATATAAATGCACTTGGATCACTCAATCTCACTTTGAATATGCAAAGAAGCAAGAGAGATGAGTGGGAAGGGAGTTGCTTAGCTCAAAGTGCTCACAAGTATGTCAAATGTCCAAGAGTTGGAGCTTTGAGCCGGCCAACGAGTATTTATAGATGTACCCCTTTGAATATAGCCGTTAGGAACTTGAAACAGCTGCAGTCGCGTTGACCGGACGCGCTGGTCCAATTGACCGGACGCGCCGATCACACAGCGTCTACGCTCGTGAACCACCGACCGGACGCGCTCCACGCAACGACCGGACACGCGAAGCTCGACCGGACGCGCTGGTCAAGCCTGAGCAGCGCACAACGAAACAGCGACCGGACGCGCTGAAGAGAGAGAAGTCGACTCATATTCTTGCATTGTTGCATCGGTTCATTGTGCTTAAAAAAATCAGAATGGATAGAGACACTGAGAGAGACTGAGAATCGAGAAGAAGTTCTGGGGTGTCACATCGGCTATTACATTGGGGTGTCACATGTGAGTGTTCGGATAGTAATAATAAAATAAATTACAGAAGTCCTCGGTACTCCGTGAGACAAATTTATTAAGCCTAATTAATCCGTCATTAGCATATGTTTACTGTAGCTTTGCTGTAGCACCACATTGTCAAATCATGGACTAATTAGGCTTAAAAGATTCGTTTTGTAAATTAGACACAATTAGTTATTTTTTAGTCTATATTTCATAATCCATGCATGTGTCCAAACATCCGATGGGATACGAACTAAACTTTAGGGTGAGAAACTAAACAAGGTCAGAGTCGAACCACAAAAACATACTTTTGTCAGCTTTTTTTCATGGTGAGCCAGACTCACCACCGGAGAAGCCCTTAGCTTGCTAATTCCATAAATCATGCCTTGGTGCATTGTTTGCTGGGGTCTGGTTGTTCGGAACAAGCGTTAATTGCATGTTGCCTGCTTGACTAGTTGAGATCCCAAATCCAAGAGAAGATGCTGATGGGCTGGAAGAGCCTGTTGATTTCTGGAAGAAATCTCTGAAAGATTTGAATGTATGCATTTTGACTTATTTTCTTGTGCCTCTCTGGCTTCCATGGGAATTTCATGTTCCTGAGTTCTCCTTTTACCATACGGGCATCAACCCAGGAAAAAATTATTCTATACCTTTTGATAATTTATGATTAACCTTTTTTTTATAATACTCCGTACTTCCAGGGGAAATTGAATCCTTGCCGCATCCTTAAAAGAGAGATGTCCTGAATCACTTTACGATGGGGGGCATCAGGGCTTCCCCAACGCTACCTTTTTACCTGTAGCCCCAACTGTCATGTATGATCGAATAAAAAAGTAGGTGCTCTATACTTGTCATAGTGGCTTGTAGAAGCTATATGTGATTGGGAGAGAAAATGTGGTCCATGCTAAAAAAAGAGAGAGGAAATAAATGTGAGGTATGATAAAAGGAAAAAGTTTCTTTGCAATCTACAAGCAAAATAATAGTTTATATTGTGTGAATAATAGTCTCAATATTTCTTAGTCTATATGTATCACTTTATTTATACTAGAACCATTAGGAGCGTTAGCCTCCGTGGTGGTGCCCCGACGATAGCACCGTGTACAACGTCAGGAACTTTGGTTGCATCACCTGAACTCAGCTTCCAAATTATATCTGTTGTTTTTTTAGGCGACTGGAAGCATTATGGAAGAGAAAAGAACTCAAGAAAAAGACTAAAAAAGGCAAAAAGGATCAGATCTGGGCCACCTGGGTTCGCGACCGCCGCGTTCGGATGCGCGGCTTTTCGTTCCTTCTCGCGCACACATACGGCCGTAAGCCCAAACATCCCAACTAGGGAGAGATGGCTATGCCACGCGTAGACATTGTAGTGGTGGAAACTTAATCCAATCCATTGACCGGAGGAGACTTGCTGAACATATTGCTATCGTGTGCAAACTTTAGTACGTATGATGATGATGAGTATTTGCAATGCAATTTCAATCCTTCCCGTAACAACTTCCGTTCGTTGTGTTTCATTGCGTACTCGTCAAGTAGCCCGGGCGGCTGGCCTGCTATAAATGGGGCCATGCCTCTCTGAATTGCATGCAGAGTGCAGTGCAGTCCTGATCCTGATCCTTCCAGGATGTCGAAGCAGGGTGTCGCTTCCATGCTTGCACTGGCATTATTGCTTCTTGCAGCTTCCATGCTTGCAGTGGCATTGCTTCTCGGAGCATTTGGAGGTGGAGCCACTCCTACAGGTCAGATATACACGTATTGTATTTACGGCCGGCATTCATGCATCACGCATCATACAATAATACTAGCTCCTGGTGCACGCACACGACGAACGCACGTAGGGCCGGTTTAGATCTGAATTTTTTTTTTTGATAAAATGGCACTGTAGCGCATTTTGTTGTTATTTGGCAATTAGTGTCCAATCATGGTCTAATTAGACTTAAAAGATTTGTTTCGTCCATTTCGTATAAACTGTGTAATTAGTTTTATTTTTTATCTATATTTAATGCTTCATACATGTGTTCCAAGATTCGATGTGACGAGAAATCTTGAAAAAATTGGCAAAATAAAGTGGAACTAAACAGGCTCGTACTCTCGGTGCAATGCTGATCATCGCGATATGCCGATATGCATGCATGATTAACACTGCATGATGTACAGGAGTGCAATCCATCGGCGTGTGCTACGGCGTGAACGGAGACAACCTGCCGTCGGCGACCGACGTGGTGCAGCTCTACCAGTCCAACGGCATCAACCTGATGCGCATCTACTTCCCTGACACCAACGCGCTGAACGCGCTGAGCAGCAGCAACATCGGGGTGATCGTGGACGTGCCCAATTCAGACCTCTCCTCGCTGGCCTCCGACCCGAGCGCGGCGGCGACGTGGGTGCAGAGCAACGTGCAGGCATTCGCGGGGGTCAACTTCAAATACATCGCCGTGGGCAACGAGGTCTCCGGCGGGGACACCAACAGCATCCTCCCCGCCATGCAGAACGTCAACTCCGCGCTCGCCAACGCCGGGCTCGGAGGCATCAAGGTGTCCACGGCGGTGCAGAGCGGCGTCACCCAGGGGTTCCCGCCGTCGCAGGGCAGCTTCTCGCAGGGGTACATGGGACCCATCGCGCAGTACCTGCAGAGCACGGGAGCGCCGCTGCTCTGCAACGTGTACCCCTACTTCTCCTACACGGGCAACGAGGCCCAGATGGACCTCAGCTACGCGCTCTTCACGTCGCCCCGAACCGTCCTGCAGGACGGCGGCAACGCGTACCAGAACCTCTTCGACGCGCTCGTCGACACCTTCGTCTCCGCGCTGGAGAACGCCGGCGCCGGGAACGTCGGCATCGTCGTGTCCGAGAGCGGATGGCCGTCGGCTGGCAGCGACGCCGCCACACCGGGGAACGCACAAACCTACAACCAGAACCTCATCAACCATGTCGGGCAGGGCACGCCGAAGCGCCCCGGCGCCATCGAGACCTACATCTTCGCCATGTTCAACGAGGACCAGAAGACGGGAGCCGAGACGGAGAGGCACTTCGGACTCTTCAACCCCGACAAATCCCCGGTGTACCCCATTAATTTCTCCTAAAAAAAACAAGTGGGACGCACGCGCAGGTCCATATATACATGATCGAAACATATATAGTTTAATTAGATAAATGCCCGCACGGCAACATAACAATGATATGTTAATTTAATTATGAGTGTGTGGTGTATTTTGGGAAAACAATAGATGAATGTGTTACAAAAAAGCAATTTTCAAACGTGATTTTCGAACACAACTTCTTAATAGAATCCTAAAGTTATTGACTCGGGAAGCACAACAGTCATCTGAAGAAACTTGGTTATGCAAGATATGAACTTCACATTTCACAAATCATAGAATCAAAACTCATCTGTCACAGTAACTACCTTAGTGCTTTGACGAGCTGTTGGAGCTCAACAATCTTGACCTGAGACTCCTTCATGGTAGTCTCGAGAGCCCCTGCCTGCAAATGTTGATTGCATAACAAACAATTTAGGCACTATACAGGTTCAGGGGGTGTTTAGATGCAAACAAATTTGGAATTTGATAACTGTAGCATTTTCGTTTGTATTTAGCAATTAGTGTCCAATCATGGACTAATTTGACTCAAAAGATTCGTCTCGTGATTTACAATCAAACTGTGCAATTAGTTATTTTTTTTATCTATATTTAATACTCCATACATGTTTTTTTTAGAGTTCTAGGACCATCGGCCCCGGCCTTTCAATATATCAAAAGACCAAATCCGTTTACAGCTCAGTTTTCATCAAAAAAAAAAAAAGAAACTCCCAACTCCAGCCGGAGTGGGAACAAAAGAAGGGTACACAGACCCAGCAACCATTCACGCACGTCAGAAGAAGTCTAGCATCTCGCCCCATGACACACCAACAGAACGCCCAGAAAACTCTAAACCACCGCCTTAAGCAGCACATCAGAACCCCACTCTAGGCGGGTTGCTCCATACATGTGTCTAAAGATTCGATGTGATGGAGAGAGTGTAAAAATTTAGAATTTGAGTAGCATCTAAACAAGGCCATTCCATGTATGGTAACATCAATTGAACTTACCAGGGCATACTCCGTAGACCTCATCTTTGTCCACACTCCCTGGCCTGTGCTCCTTTCGCTCGTCAAGTCCAATCGTAATGCCAGCTTCCCTCAGTCCGTCCTCTCCTCTGCAACCTTTAACACCTCACTGGTGGTTTCCTGCAGTGCGCTCCAGAGCAGCACACCAATGTGCTCCTTCTCTTTAGGCCTTCCCCAATGCACGGTGGATGTATGCCCCAACGTCCACATAAGCACAGTGCTTTCATGTCACGCGCGCTAGTAGCTTCGCAGATATACAGAGCAGCCTGTAGAGGCGTCGTTGGCTTCGTCTGACACCCACGCTTTCCAGAAGAGAGATACACTGAGAAAAGTGGAGAGAAGAGTTGAAAGCGACGTGCATGCTGCAGAGAGCGTTCTTCAGCGATGGGAAGTTTGTCATCCTCATCTCACGCGTGTCTAGGTGGAGAGCACCTTTTTACCCAGGCTAACATAAACGTATTGTGGCAGAACCGCCTAATTTAATACCCTCCCAAGAGTACTTGTCTTCCATTAGACACTAAGTACCCAAGGGAGAGCACTAAACTCTGCGATTCCGTCGAGCACACCCGAGGGAGAACTCGAAAATCCACATTTTTACCTCAGGATCATAAATGAGAGATAAAGCTTACAACATCTTTACCATTTCTTACATCACTTTTAGTACAACATCAGGGTAATCCATTGTTTAATTATAACAGCAGAAAATAAAATGTTATCAGAGTTCAGCGGAAATGAAACCATTTGATGATGAGTTAAATATTATCATGATGAACATTTATATACAAGAATTCATAATAGGTGGTAAATCTTTCCTTTGTAAAACATTTTTGGTGAGAGTTATAAATCAACTCTATATCCGCAACGTAAGGGAAATCCTCACTGAGCCCACCAGGAGGTTTCCACACATAAAAGTCAGCTTCAAGAACACCTGTCACCTGCAACAGGGTAGAACAAACCCTGAGTACTCAATTGTACTCTGCAAGACTTACCCGTCAGAAGAAAAGAAAAGACTCCAAGGATATGCAAGGCTATCTGGCTTGTGGGTCATTGCAACTGCAGGAAGCATTACTAAAGGTGCATCCTTATATTTAACTTTTATTAGCAGTCATCGGTAGTTCATTAACCCACCATTCTAGTAAGCACCTGTTCTACTTTCAAGCAAAGGTTGAGCCATCAGAACCATTTTTTTCATCTTTCATCTTTCATTTCTTACTACGGTGCCAGAGTGCAGTCAAGTCGTACCGTCACGTAGAAACGGCGATTCGCGAATCAATGTGCCCAGCTGGGTACCCCGAAAACACACGCCTCGCTCGCACCCCAGGCACGAGCGAGACCAACCCGTTCCACTCCTGTCACAGGTTCCAGGTCCCCGTCCAAACTTGGACTCCAAGCCCCCACACTTGAGGCCCGGCCTCAAAGTGGTGCTTAGACCTCCACCTATCCCCGCCTCCAATCAGTCGGTCCGGAAAGAGCCGGAGCCCATGACAAGAGAGTAACAAGTCTTCCTAGCCCCCATCCGCTAGTATATGCTCGGGATAATAAATCTGTGACTTGACCGGGGATCCAGTGCAACGAACGGTCCTTAATCGACACAGGCGGGACAAATGCAACCAGAGCCTCGCTCGGATTGCCCAACCAAGTCCATATCCAATTCCAAGTACAGTCCCGCCCGGTCTCCAATTATTATCCATATATAATCCATGTGATAGTAACATGATAATAGTAATAATAATATATATCCTATCTCTCGCGAGTGACAGGCAATCACTCGACTTCTACCGGAGTCCTGTAGCATAGCAATCTACACGATCTTGACATACTAGTAAGACTCATGGGATCAGGATATATATATGCAAGTGGGTTTCATTCAACTCCTTAAAACTTAATGCACAAGCATAAATAAAGTGCAGCATAATAGAGGTTATGCACCGGGGCTTGCCTGGGTAAAAAAAAAATATAACCAAATGTTAGTATGCCATCTCCGGGGTACGATCACCATGGCATCATCTTTTGGGTCAACGCCAAGTCCTCCGGTTGATCCATCGATCCATCATCGTTCCTATTATGATTTACGCGAATGCAATGCAGAGACATAAGTAAAAGACAGCAATCGCAACTCTCGTCGTACGACTACGTCTCGCAAGCTAACGAGCTAGCCACACAGCAACTCACTAGGCCACGTATCCACGTTGTCGATTCAAACGTTATTTCTTAACAAGTGTTTTAGTTATATAAACCCGAGATGTCGCGTTATTCATTTTATCGATTTACTACATATTCAAACCAGAGCTTATTAATTATCCTAACAACTAATTATTTTGGAACTACGAAAATTACAGTGGACACCTAGTAGTACTAGAAGTTTACTATAAAATTTCTAGGATTAATGCTATCACTGATTATTCATAACACTGCTTACAAGTTTATGTTTGATAATATTAAATATCTCGAAGTAATTAAAGCAAGCCTAAAAATATTATAAAACTACGTGAACTAATTACACCTTTATCTAGATCATGATTTTTATTTGATTTATTACGGATTTACTATGAATTTCTAAAGGTTCAATACATTTAAGAAAAGACAAGAAGCTAATGACATAATTAACTAATCACCTAATTTCAAATGAGTTTTAAAAATTATGAAATTAATATGGAAGATAGAGTTTGATTTTAGATGAATTTAGGAAGAAGAATTCCTGGAATCCGAGTTGATATGATGGAGATATAAAATTCGCAAGATAGCTGTTCAGGTAAATAAACACGAACTTTTGAAAGAGACGTACATGTGCTTGCACGTGAAGCTGAGTTTCGTGCTCGCGAGGCACGTCCGCCATGGATGACCGCTCGAGCTAGTGGATGCAAGTAATTAGAGGGAGGTGAGTGGCAGCTCGGAGCTCTGCTCGACCATAGCGGCCATGGCAGCGTGCTCTCTGGCGCGGAAAAACCAGGCGAGCGCGTACTGGACATGGAGAGAAAGCGAGGCAGGACGGTGGTGCCGGTGGTCGAGCATGGGAAGGGACCGAGTGGAGGAAACGACGGTGGCCGAGCTCGAGCCCGACGATGGCCATGGCTGGCGCTTGCGTTCAGCGAGCAGAGCGAGAGAGAGGGCCGAGAACAGAGAGACAGCGAGGACGAACGAGGAGTTGTGCGCATAAGCCTCCTCCTAAAGCTAGGCGCAGCAGCTCTTAATACTCGGATGAACAGTGTTTTTCTGCATGCTACAGTAACCTCCGTGCTGCTACAGTACATGTCTGCGTCGCTACAGTAACCTCTGTGCTGGTACAGTGTACTTCTGCGGCGCTACAGTAACCTCTGCGCTGCTACAGTGCACTTCTGCGGCGCTACAGTAACTCTGCTCTGCTACAGTGCACTTCTGCGGCGCTACAGTACTCTCTGCTACAGCGATTTGTCAAGTTCAGTTATAATGCAGACCATTCAAACATCCAGAAAAATCAGCCTGCAGATCATGCTTTGGTTGGTTTGCATGATTAGATAAATTAAAGCTTTGGACTGACCAATAAGTATTTCACGTAATTGTCCCTACTACGTACTGACCCATAGGAAAAAATATTAAGCACTATTTAATTATTTTGCTCAATATAATTTGTTAAAAATAGCACTCTTAATCCTAAGTTCATTCCCTTGCCAATGCAACGAAAGGACTCATTTTTAATTTTTGGATTTGGTTTCTTGCAACCACAAACATGCGTCACATAAGAGTCGGGTATCATTTCATGAGCGATTAAAGTTTTAAAACCCGAGAACTCGTTCTGCTAATTTCTTTTAGGCCTTAATCGCATGCTAAGTAAGTTAGTAACACCAGGGGTGTTACATCCTTCCCCCCTTAAAAAGGATCTCGTCCCGAGATCCGGAACAAGAACAAAAGAGGGAAGCACGATTACATTTCACCGATCTGAGCTTACATAGGAGATTACACGACTTCAAACGCTAAACCATTCTGGAATCTAGAGATAACACGGCTAAGAACAAATCTAATACAACTCACAACCTCTCTAGAAATCGACGAAGACGGGGACAGTGGAAGAGCAATAAGAAAACGATTATCCAGAACATGGCGTATGCCCAACAAAGCCAGAAATTGGAGACTGGTACAAAGATCATAGCGGACTCTACAACCTAAACTAACCAGGGATAAACTTGAATTTCTCCAACAGAAACCAGATCCCTTCTTCAAGTTACACCATCGCCTCTGACTAGCAACCCTAGATCTGCGAGCAACGGCTGGATCTCGTAGCTCAGCCTCCAACCACTTCTTCCCGACTGCTTCTCGAGCTTCTCCCACCAGAGCACAGACGGAGGAAGTCGATACTATAAGCGCTACTCTGGATCTGGGGTTGAATGGAGGAGAAGCAAGCAAGGTGGCATTATAAAAGCTTGGTGGGCGGAGGTGGTGATGCAGTGCACCGGAAGCGGAGGAGATGGGAATCACTGGGGGGTCACAGGGTGGGGAAAAGCGTCGGCCATGGTGCGCTTCCTGTGCGAGCTTGAGTGGGGAAAAAGAAGAAAGGAGGGGATGGGGTTCGCTCGACCAGGCGGCGTGCGAGCAACGGGGCCCCAAAGGAAAAGAAAGAGGGGGGTCCGGTACGGGGACGAGAGCGAGAATCGAGAGCCGACACGGGTGCCGGGATCAGAGGGGCGTACAGTGCGACAAGACGAGGCGAGTGCGGCACAACGCCGTGGCCACGCGAGAACGGCACACGTGGGCCCCACCACAAACGGCGTCCGCAGGGCACGCAGTGACAACGACCCGGCGTATGTAGCGTGACCGAGCCGATCACAGGAACGACGTCAAATCGGGCGATGCAATTTCTCTGACCTACGTGCGGGCTAACTTTCCTGTTGCTTTTCTCTTTCTTCTTTTCCTTTCTTCAAAAACCTTGTTACCCCTGTTACTTTGACAGAGCACAATTCCATCAACCCGTTGTGGATTTCCCGTTTGAACACAAGGATATTTTTACCAAAGAGAATTTTTATAGCAAGAGCGATACCGCGGTGTAACTCAGTAAAAGCACTTGGTCAACAACCTCGATACCAGCGCGCGCCGAGCAGCGTCACCATGTGGCAGCTGTTCCACAGGTGGCCCTCGGTTCCGTCGCGGCACCATAAGCTATTAACTAAGTAACTATTACCAACTTACTCGCAGTAAAAACAACGGGTCATAGACCACAGAATCAGAGGAGTAAGGGAAAATTCAGGCAACACAGGTTCCTTTCAAAATAAGGAACAAGTAAAGTAAATCCCAAGGTGGATTTAAATCAAGGGAATTCAAGTGTTCTGCTGGGACATCCACAATTAGTGATACAGTGTCCTCTGTTTTCCAATCCCGGCCGATCTGCTGCATCGGAATAGTTGTTCCCCTTGTAACATGCTTATTGTCGTCTCAAGAACCCTAAGCAAAAAGAACGAGGTCTAAGGAAAAACGACGTAACAAACACAACGGATAAAGCAAATACTCAGCACCAACATCCTTACACGGGGGCAACATACAGGCATACACTCTCCCACACTCGACACATCGCTCGAAACGTACAACCAGGCGGCCTTAACAACTACGGCTGCGGTACAACGGAAAGACTACAACACTAGGGGACAACGATGAAAAGCACTACTAGCAACAGTTACATCTCCCCTAGGACAACTAATCTACTTCGTCGGCTCAAACGGCTTCCTTCCTGGGCTCCTGGGGTTCTTCTGCTGCACTAGGTTGTGGATCTGCTCCTTCTTGTGGTGGTGGCTGGGTGAGGGGAAGCAATGACTCTACTTCTGAGGCTTCCGTGGGCGGAGGTGCTGCAAAACCAGTTCTCCTTCTCTCCAGCGGATGGATAGGGATCCCCTCTAGGATTAAGGGTTCCTGCCTTTCCGTGGTGAGCGTCCTACGCTTGGCCCTTGTGGCAAGATAGGCGTCCTCCAGCTCCTGGGCATGACGGTCTTGGTCCATCTTGACGGCCTCCGCCATGGCAGCCTCTCGACTCTCAGCGGCTGCTAGATTGGCATGAGCTTCAGCAAGCTGCACTTCGAGCATCCTGGAGAAGATCTCGGCTTCCTCAGCTCGGTGGAGACACTCTCTCAGCTCCGAGGCCTGCCGGTCGTACTGCTCATCCAGAGCGAGCAAGTACGTGGTCAGGTGCACCACAGTCGGGTTGTCCTCTTGCACGTCCTGACCCCGTAAGGTCTCCATGCGAGCCCTCCATACTCGCCGATTCTTGTCCAAAGGTGGAAAGAACCGCATGGGGGTACGAGCAATGGGCTGCTCATAGATCTGGCACAGATGCCGCAAGGCTTTGCGGGCCACAACCTGGTAGGTGTCGCCGAAGCGAAACCCGGTTGCGGTCACATTCCAGGCTTCAGTGACGTCGGGAAACTCCTCACTCTTGCCGATGTAGATGGTGACCTTGCATCGCTCTGTGCCATGCTTCATGTACTCACGACCCTCATACTCAGGACGCTCCCGAATGCCGAGCTTTTGCAGGGTAGCATACAGGATTTTGGGAAAACCCTCGGTGTTCAGGCAGTAGCTGCTAACCCAAACTCCTGCCATCCTAGGTGGGTGGTGGTTGCAAGGAAGGCTTGAGGAGAAGCTTGCTCAAGAGAAAAGGGCTAAGCGAGCTGGAATGCACTGAGTGGTGACACAAAGTGGCTGGGCTTGGCCCCCCTTAAGAAGGCAGAGCGGCCAGTGGTCCTGGCGCAGACCACCCTCGAGCCATGCGTGGGAACCAGTAAAAGTACAACAACAGGATTTTTTTTTTTTTTTACGCACACGAGGTGGGCGGTGTCCGAGGCCATAAAGACTAGCACGGTTGCAGGGCAGAGGTCCGACAAGGGCGCAGAAGGAGTGCCGAAAACGTAAGCCCCGACAGTCGTGAATCACGAGCGAATGCGAAACACGAAGCCACCGTACAACAGTAACTCCGGGACAGGGACGCGTGGTACCTAGAACAGGCACCTGCAAGCAAGACTCGCACGATGACTATAGCAATACAGCGCGTCTGACTTTAGGACCGCACGCTACACACCAGTTAGTTTACCGGACGAAAGCCTACTTAAACTTATTCCGAAGACTTAACTATAGTAATAGGGCTACTTATATAACTTCGTATGCAAACGCCCTAACTTTTTGCAAAAATGTGTTGTCAAATTTTAATTTAGAAAAGGATTTTGAAGCTTTATTTCCTCATTTACGCTCTGATACCACCTGTGGCAGAACCGCCTAATTTAATACCCTCCCAAGAGTACTTGTCTTCCATTAGACACTAAGTACCCAAGGGAGAGCACTAAACTCTGCGATTCCGTCGAGCACACCCGAGGGAGAACTCGAAAATCCACATTTTTACCTCAGGATCATAAATGAGAGATAAAGCTTACAACATCTTTACCATTTCTTACATCACTTTTAGTACAACATCAGGGTAATCCATTGTTTAATTATAACAGCAGAAAATAAAATGTTATCAGAGTTCAGCGGAAATGAAACCATTTGATGATGAGTTAAATATTATCATGATGAACATTTATATACAAGAATTCATAATAGGTGGTAAATCTTTCCTTTGTAAAACATTTTTGGTGAGAGTTATAAATCAACTCTATATCCGCAACGTAAGGGAAATCCTCACTGAGCCCACCAGGAGGTTTCCACACATAAAAGTCAGCTTCAAGAACACCTGTCACCTGCAACAGGGTAGAACAAACCCTGAGTACTCAATTGTACTCTGCAAGACTTACCCGTCAGAAGAAAAGAAAAGACTCCAAGGATATGCAAGGCTATCTGGCTTGTGGGTCATTGCAACTGCAGGAAGCATTACTAAAGGTGCATCCTTATATTTAACTTTTATTAGCAGTCATCGGTAGTTCATTAACCCACCATTCTAGTAAGCACCTGTTCTACTTTCAAGCAAAGGTTGAGCCATCAGAACCATTTTTTTCATCTTTCATCTTTCATTTCTTACTACGGTGCCAGAGTGCAGTCAAGTCGTACCGTCACGTAGAAACGGCGATTCGCGAATCAATGTGCCCAGCTGGGTACCCCGAAAACACACGCCTCGCTCGCACCCCAGGCACGAGCGAGACCAACCCGTTCCACTCCTGTCACAGGTTCCAGGTCCCCGTCCAAACTTGGACTCCAAGCCCCCACACTTGAGGCCCGGCCTCAAAGTGGTGCTTAGACCTCCACCTATCCCCGCCTCCAATCAGTCGGTCCGGAAAGAGCCGGAGCCCATGACAAGAGAGTAACAAGTCTTCCTAGCCCCCATCCGCTAGTATATGCTCGGGATAATAAATCTGTGACTTGACCGGGGATCCAGTGCAACGAACGGTCCTTAATCGACACAGGCGGGACAAATGCAACCAGAGCCTCGCTCGGATTGCCCAACCAAGTCCATATCCAATTCCAAGTACAGTCCCGCCCGGTCTCCAATTATTATCCATATATAATCCATGTGATAGTAACATGATAATAGTAATAATAATATATATCCCATCTCTCGCGAGTGACAGGCAATCACTCGACTTCTACCGGAGTCCTGTAGCATAGCAATCTACACGATCTTGACATACTAGTAAGACTCATGGGATCAGGATATATATATGCAAGTGGGTTTCATTCAACTCCTTAAAACTTAATGCACAAGCATAAATAAAGTGCAGCATAATAGAGGTTATGCACCGGGGCTTGCCTGGGTAAAAAAAAAATATAACCAAATGTTAGTATGCCATCTCCGGGGTACGATCACCATGGCATCATCTTTTGGGTCAACGCCAAGTCCTCCGGTTGATCCATCGATCCATCATCGTTCCTATTATGATTTACGCGAATGCAATGCAGAGACATAAGTAAAAGACAGCAATCGCAACTCTCGTCGTACGACTACGTCTCGCAAGCTAACGAGCTAGCCACACAGCAACTCACTAGGCCACGTATCCACGTTGTCGATTCAAACGTTATTTCTTAACAAGTGTTTTAGTTATATAAACCCGAGATGTCGCGTTATTCATTTTATCGATTTACTACATATTCAAACCAGAGCTTATTAATTATCCTAACAACTAATTATTTTGGAACTACGAAAATTACAGTGGACACCTAGTAGTACTAGAAGTTTACTATAAAATTTCTAGGATTAATGCTATCACTGATTATTCATAACACTGCTTACAAGTTTATGTTTGATAATATTAAATATCTCGAAGTAATTAAAGCAAGCCTAAAAATATTATAAAACTACGTGAACTAATTACACCTTTATCTAGATCATGATTTTTATTTGATTTATTACGGATTTACTATGAATTTCTAAAGGTTCAATACATTTAAGAAAAGACAAGAAGCTAATGACATAATTAACTAATCACCTAATTTCAAATGAGTTTTAAAAATTATGAAATTAATATGGAAGATAGAGTTTGATTTTAGATGAATTTAGGAAGAAGAATTCCTGGAATCCGAGTTGATATGATGGAGATATAAAATTCGCAAGATAGCTGTTCAGGTAAATAAACACGAACTTTTGAAAGAGACGTACATGTGCTTGCACGTGAAGCTGAGTTTCGTGCTCGCGAGGCACGTCCGCCATGGATGACCGCTCGAGCTAGTGGATGCAAGTAATTAGAGGGAGGTGAGTGGCAGCTCGGAGCTCTGCTCGACCATAGCGGCCATGGCAGCGTGCTCTCTGGCGCGGAAAAACCAGGCGAGCGCGTACTGGACATGGAGAGAAAGCGAGGCAGGACGGTGGTGCCGGTGGTCGAGCATGGGAAGGGACCGAGTGGAGGAAACGACGGTGGCCGAGCTCGAGCCCGACGATGGCCATGGCTGGCGCTTGCGTTCAGCGAGCAGAGCGAGAGAGAGGGCCGAGAACAGAGAGACAGCGAGGACGAACGAGGAGTTGTGCGCATAAGCCTCCTCCTAAAGCTAGGCGCAGCAGCTCTTAATACTCGGATGAACAGTGTTTTTCTGCATGCTACAGTAACCTCCGTGCTGCTACAGTACATGTCTGCGTCGCTACAGTAACCTCTGTGCTGGTACAGTGTACTTCTGCGGCGCTACAGTAACCTCTGCGCTGCTACAGTGCACTTCTGCGGCGCTACAGTAACTCTGCTCTGCTACAGTGCACTTCTGCGGCGCTACAGTACTCTCTGCTACAGCGATTTGTCAAGTTCAGTTATAATGCAGACCATTCAAACATCCAGAAAAATCAGCCTGCAGATCATGCTTTGGTTGGTTTGCATGATTAGATAAATTAAAGCTTTGGACTGACCAATAAGTATTTCACGTAATTGTCCCTACTACGTACTGACCCATAGGAAAAAATATTAAGCACTATTTAATTATTTTGCTCAATATAATTTGTTAAAAATAGCACTCTTAATCCTAAGTTCATTCCCTTGCCAATGCAACGAAAGGACTCATTTTTAATTTTTGGATTTGGTTTCTTGCAACCACAAACATGCGTCACATAAGAGTCGGGTATCATTTCATGAGCGATTAAAGTTTTAAAACCCGAGAACTCGTTCTGCTAATTTCTTTTAGGCCTTAATCGCATGCTAAGTAAGTTAGTAACACCAGGGGTGTTACACGTATGCCCCCGTTGGGGCTGCCCTTAATCAGTTCATCCACCCTGTCCTCCAAACGCCTCGTCTTGCTCTCCTTGTCATCGATACAAGCCCCGACCTTCTCTAGGGCCATTGCCGCAAGCTCATAGGCCAATTTCGTGCCTTCCAGAGACACCTTGAGGCTCTCCTCTACGTCACTCTCCTTCCAGACAAAAACCGAGTCCGACAGGGCACTGGCAGCTTCGACATCGACCAGCTTGACGCCTTGACCGCCTCCCGCATCTCGTGGTACAGCTTGGAGGTGCATCCGATCTGCTCCGCGAACACGGGCCTTTGCGCGTCGAGCTTCCTCGGAGATCTCGGCTTCCCGCTGGGAGAGGGACTCGGATATGTTGGAATTGATCTCCACCACATGGCCCAACGGCCAACTGGGCCCTTGACCTGCGCCCTGATCAGGGGTGCCCAGCCCATAGACGGCTGGTGGGCCCCTGTCGCGCAGCGCTATAAAGATGAGGGGGTTAGTGGCACAAGTGACGAGGTTCGCCGCCGCTCACAGTGACCCCACCTAAACCCTAATCCGATCTAGAAGGGGCGCTGCAGCGACGGGAAGCACCACTTCGCACTACCTCGCCCCATCGGAACACTGTTGCACTGCGTCGCCTTTTCTCCACCGACACCGACACAATGGTTGTCGTCTCCTCCTTCCCGAAGCCCATGAAAGGACGGTATCACCTCCTCTCTCTCTCATCCTCTCTCTTTTCTCTCTTGTTCTCTCGTTCTTGGTCGGATCTATGTGTTCTATATCAAATGAAAAAGCTACCACCCACTGATCTACACCATATACGATCCATAGTGTTCAACAGGATAGGGATTCGCCCTCGGACGACCTGGATGCGAGCGACGCCTCGAGCTCAGAGACCTTGATGGCGATCTGGTAGTTGCGGTGTTCCACTGCTCCCGCGCGCGATCGCGGTCGCGGTTAGCGGCGTCGATCTGGGCGAGGAGGTCGTCGACGATGTCGTTGGCGCGCTTGAGGACGCCGTACGCGAGGGCCGGGAGGCCGGAGGAGTACTTCTAGGAGATCGGGAGCGGCGCGGGGGCCAAGGAAGGGGAGGCCTTGGCGAAGATCCTCTCGAAGCTGAAGGAGAGCATGGAGGAAGTGGTGGCGGCCTCGGCCTGGAGCGCGGCGAGGGAGCGTGCGGAGGCGGTGGACTCCGCCTGGAGCGCGGCGGCCTCGGCCTGGAGCGCGGCAAGGGACCGCACGAAGGCCGCGGCCTCGGTTGTGAGGTCGTCGCGGTTGCGGAGCACGTCCTGAGCGAAGGCCTTGAAGTGGGCGACGCGGGACTTGGCCTCCGCGAGGGAGGCCTCGGCCGCGCGGCGGAGGCGGCGCTCCTCCTCGAGCTCCTCAGCCAGGTCCAGCAGCCGCTGCTGCTGCGTGCGCCTGTGCATCGGAGTGTGGCTAGGGTTGTTGGGCTTGCGGTAGGGTTTTGTGGGAGGAGGCGAAAGAGGTGGAGTGGGGTCCTCGTCGACGTCGGAGAGGACGGCGGCGTCGTCGTCGGCGGCCATAGCGTCGGAATTGGCCGGCTTTGGGCCTTGCCGCCTTGGCGGTGGTGATGGGGTAGGTGTCCTCTGTCGTCGCGTGGATGGGAGGGTGTCCTCCTTGCAGCGTTACAGGGTCGGTGTTCTTCTTCTTCTTCTCTTCTTTTTTCCCCTTAATTAGCCGCCAACTTCCAGCAGAGGAGCTGCGTGCACGTCACTTCAATTATTTTCGGCCGTTGGATCTTGACTGTGATCGCTCGAAGCGGATTCGGCCAGAAGCGGCTTCTGCTGCTCCTTCTCGGCTTCCATCGTATTTCCTCTACTTCTTTTGGTGTCGTGTGGCTTCTATTCCGGTTATTCTTTTTAATTTTTTTTTCTATATTTTGGGACATTTGAAAAGTATTCATATGGTATTTTTATTTTTTTTCTCTATTACGTTTTTTCTTATGCTTTCCTCTAGATTTTATTATTATTTATTTATGTTATGTATTTATTTTTTATTATTTTATTTCATATTATCGTGAACCTAAACTAGAACATTATTCTTCTAAATTGAGAATATTTTTCTGTTGAAGATGGAACATTGTTCTATGAACCTGTTTAATAAGGTGCTATCTTCATAAGATAAATGTTTTAAAAATTTATATGAATATATCCATGTGAGATCTTGTTTTGGAGAATTTATTATAAGAAATTTGATGGTGTAATCGAAATTTAATTTGGATGATTCGTTTAAGAATTATGATTTTTTTAAATCCGTTAAAAGTCGTTGCATATGGTGTGGGTTAGTGGTCCCGATACGATGGGACAACATGCGTGAGGCACGGGGCGGGAAGCTAAGGGGGTGTTTGGTTAGATGAGTTAAAGTTTAACAAACACTATGACACTTTCGTCTTATTTGACAAAAAGTTTTCAATCTTGGACTAATTAGGCTTAATAGATTCGTCTCGTAAATTACTCCTAATCTATGCCGACATGCATGCAATTAGTCTACATTTAGTACTCCATGCATTTGAGAAAACATTGATGCGATGGGAGTTAAACTTTAACTCCCGGAAACCAAACAGGCCCTAAGAGCGCGCAGAGCAGGAAGCTGAGAGGCGGGGTAGATGAGCAGGTAAAGTGGGGCGGGAATACTATCGGCAAGAGGATACGGTCTGATTGGCGGATGCTAGCAACCCCCGGTAGACCACGTTAGGCGCTCCTTCTCTAGCACGCTCCATTCTCTCTTTTCTGTCTCGCTCGCCACTGCCGAATGTCAACTTCAAGTACATCGCCGTGGGCAACGAGGTCTCCGGCGGGGACACCAACAGCATCCTCCCCGCCATGCAGAACGTCAACTCCGCGCTGGCCAACGCCGGGCTGCGGAGCACGGGGGCGCCGCTGCTCTGCAACGTGTACCCCTACTTCTCCTACACGGGCAACGAGGCCCAGATGGGCCTTAGCTACGTGCTCTTCACGTCGCCCGGAACCGTCCTGCAGGACGGCGGCAACACGTACCAGAACCTCTTCGACGCGCTCGTCGACACCTTCGTCTCCGCGCTCGAGAACGCTGGTGCCGGGAACGTCGGCATCGTCGTGTCCGAGAGCGGATGGCCGTCGGCTGGCGGCGACGCCGCCACACCGGGGAACGCGCAGACCTACAACCAGAACCTCATCAACCATGTCGGGCAGGGCACGCCGAAGCGCCCCGGCGCCATCGAGACCTACATCTTCGCCATATTCAACGAGGACTAGACGGGAGTCGAAACGGAGAGGCACTTCGGACTCTTCAACCCCGACAAATCCCCGGCGTACCCCATCAATTTCTTCTAAAAAAACAAGCGGGACGCACGCGCGGGTCCATATATACATGATCGAAACATATATAGTTTAACTGATAAATGCCAGTGTTGCACGGCAACATAACAATGATATGTTAATTTAATTATGAGTGTGTGGTGTATTTTCGAAAAACAATAGTATGAATGTGTTAAAAAAAAGCAATTTTCAAACGTGATGTTCGGACATCAATATTTCAAACTTAATTTTCAAACATTGAATAAACTGCCTGTAAAATGCAAAGTGCATCCATGTAAGGCAAGTGCTTCAATTATTTGGTAAAGATGAATAACAAGACGTACATTCTTGATTTATTTCTTCTTTGTGTGTGTGTCTGTCTATATATATGTGTGCGCGCGCGCGCCCGCTTTCTCCTAAATTCGTCTTGACATTATGCATCGATCATAATTGAGTGGGAGTAGTATCTCATTAGAATCAATCAAAATTAGGTTCAAAATTAGATACATATCATCTTGCAAATTGGGAGAGTTACGTTAAGGCCCCGTTTGGATCCTTGTAACTGAATTAATTTTAACAATCATAATTTAGGCACATATTAATTAAGCTAATATGGTTATATATGAATTATATTTGTATATTATTGTTGGATATATATATGAGAGAGATACTTATGTGTTACATTTCTACCATAGGGGAGCGAGCTGAAGAGCGTGTTGTAAGTTGTAAAGTAGAAATATAGAATAGTGATCTATAGAATCAATTTTCATCTCCCACACTATGAATTTGAGAATGGCTTATATGTCACTTTGGAAAGTGGTGGAATGTCAAATTCCAAGCCAAACAACTTAATTTATTAAGTAGGTTTTAATTCATTCAAATGAAATGATCCAAACGGTCCCTAAAAAATTTTGGACGGCTTAGGGTCCCAAATTTGAGAGACTTTAAAAAGTGTATGTTACCCTTGTGGATTAGAAGATATATGATCTAGGTGGTCACAATTAAGTCATGGAGACATGTGTTGACTATAAATACGGCTGTGGCAGAGGCTGGAACTTTTTTAAAAAACAAGTAGAGGTTGAAACTTTGTTCTCTTGTTTTAAAAAAATACAATACTGCTAGGCCTAATATCTTTATAGCACAACTCTGGGGGCCTTCACTATAAAATGGAGTTTAGATAGAAAATAGGTAACAAGAATAAAATTAAGTTTTGAGAGGATAACTAGTTGGGAACCTCTAGTTTAGCCATAGAATTTTGGGAAATTTGTATTCTGGTCAATGGAAAGTTGAAAATGGTGACTAATCTTTGGGATGGAACAAATCCTAAATGCACCTTTAGAAGGTGTGTTGAAGTAGATTAGTTAGCCTCTACAGTTTGTTTGGCTGACGAAGAAGACTCCTTAATTTGGCAGTTTAATTCTAATAGTGTCTTCCTTTCAATCCCTCTATAAAGTGATTAGTTTTAGAGGGTTGTTAGCTGGACATGTTCAGGCGGTTTGGAGTCTTAAGATACCACCTTGAGTTCATTTTTTTCTTATGGCTGCTTCCTAAAAATAAGCTGTTAACGAGGGACAATCTTAGCATAAGTAGAAAAGCAGAGGATCATTCCTGCTTATTTTTGCAGTGAACCTAAATTGGTTTTTAACCTCTTTTTTGGTTGTGTTGTAGCTAAGAAGTTGTGGTGTTGTTTCTCTGAAACTCTAGATAAAAGTTTAGGTGCTGTTTTTCTTTCAATGGGACAGTTGTGTCTAAGTAACAAAAGTTTTTAGTACACAATATGCGTTTGTGTTGCTGCCCCGTGGAGGCTTTGCAAGTTAAGAAATAGTCTTTGCTTTTGAGGGAACTCTTTGGAAAAAATGTGCAATCTCTTCCCTGAAGATAACAGTCATGCTCCTGGGCTGGAGTATACTCTGCTCACCGAAAAAGATCCTGGAATTCAATACAAGGCTGTAGAAGCTGAAACCTCCAAGGCTAAATGGCTAAACCAAGTGGATGATAAAGGGGAGAAGTTATTGTATCAGAGTGCAACTGATTGGGAGCTGCAGATGTCCCGGTTGGAGCCGGTGGAGTTCTCGCCTACGAGGTGTTTCAAGAGGGGAAATGGATTAGTTTTCTGAAGTTGGGATCGGAATGGATCTTGTGTGCAATGTGGTGTTATAGGGGTATTTGTAGCTGTGTGCTTTTTGGGCCCAGTTTAGTTCCCCAAGAATTTTGTAAAATTTTTCACATTCCCCGTCACATCAAATCTTTGGACGCATGCATGAAGCATTAAATATAAATAAAAAATAAAACTAATTACATAGTTTAGACGAAATCCACGAGACAAATCTTTTAAGCCTAATTAGACTATGATTGGATACTATTTGCCAAATAACAACGAAAATGCTACAGTGCCCATTTTGCCAAAAAATTTGGAACTAAACAAGCCCTTGGACTTATTGGGAAGGTGTTATCCACCTGGATGCTGTAAACCTTTTGGTCTTTGTTACCACAAGGACCAGAACTTTGTTCTAGAACTCTAAAATTAGATACATATGCATACACTACAAACACATACATATCATCAAGAATGCATTGCAGCGAGTTTATGCACGGGTCCTCCGACCAAAACATACTTACAGCCGGCCGGCACTGCAGGTTGCAGGAGTACAGTGCAGGGTACACAGCTGCGATGCATTTATTGCCTGTAAATCAGAACCAACAACACTTGTGTATTCTGCACTTGCTTCTTCTCGCAGATACGGAGCACTGTATGTCCGATCCCACTGTCTGCAGTCTGCGTGACCCCATATATAATGAAACAACGCCTGGTTTAGATGCACATGAAAAGTTAGAATTTTTTCACTCTCTCCATCACATTAATCTTTGGACCCATGCATGAAGTAGTAAATGTAAGTAAAAATAATAACTAATTACACAGTTTAGTTGAAAATCACGAGATGAATCTTTTGAGCCTAGTTGGTCCACGATTGGACAATATTTGTCAAATAAGACGAAAGTGGTACTATTCATCGATTTGAAATTTTTTCAGCATCTAAACGAGGCCAAGTTCAAAAATACTGCGTACTCACTGCAGCTTTAGCTAACTATAATAACATCCGTGCAGCGCTTTGCCAGTGAAACGTTAGCATTTCCGAGCATATTTCCAAGAGAGCCAATCGCCAAATTAAACTCCCCTGAATGAACATCGAGAATGTCTGATTACACTCGTCTTCTCGGCCTGTTCCTGGTGCGTGGACCAATGACGGCGGGCTCCTTCTCCTCCACCGGTACCGGCGGCAGCTCTTCCTCCTCCCCTTCGTCGTACACAATAATGTCGCCGTCGTCGTCTTCCTCACCGGCACCGTCCTCGTCGGACGCCTCGTTCTCTTCCAGTATCGCTCGGTTTATCTCCATCTGCGCATGCACAGAAAGCCGTTTGGCCAAGTGTTACCATTATGCTAGCTACAGTATATATCTCCATCTCTTCAGTCGACACATGTTCTCGCTTATGATGCCAAATTGCCAACGAGGAATAAGCAGAGGTACCACGGTTTTATTCTCACACCTCTCCTACGTCTGAGGAACTTGATTTTTTTTTGTTATTGTTTAACAAGTGATAGAAAAAATATATAAATTGCCGCATGGGATTTGTTTTTTTAATTGTACTACTTGATTGTGTGAGATTATCACCTGAAAATTCCTCATTTGCAATCTGTTAGTGGCTGCCAGTACCAAGCAAATTAACGAGGAAGCAACCAGCTGACTAGTAGCGTATAGTACGCAGTACAGTTGCTAGCACTCACAGAAGCGCGTGGTAGTGCTACTCGTACGGTCGTACCTCCCTTAGGAATCGGTCGTCGAGGTCGTCGGCAACGCGGGCGGCGGTGACGAGCGTGCCGACGAAGAGGGAGAGCGGGAGCACGAAGGCGAGGATGAGCTGGTTGGTGCTGGGCGGCCCGCCGGCCCGCACCACCATAAGGCGTCCGCGGCCCCGCCGCCGCGCACCTCCTGGCACCGGCCTGGCGCAGCTGCTTGCTCGGACAGGGCGGCCGCAGCACGGCGGCGTCGCGGCGAGACGCGGTGGCAGGGAGAGAGCCGCGACGTGGCCGCCCCGCGCCATGGGCTGGCTTCCTTTGCTTCCGAACAGGCTCCAGCGGCCAGCAGCGCAGCGCGCTTGCCTTATCCGGTCCGGTGGTGCTGTTGGCACTTGGCATTGGCAGGCGCGCGCGCTTCAGTGACATGTACGCACCGCAGGAGAGAAGCGGATTGGACTGGATTGGAGGTCAGGAGGAGGCTTTCTAGAATTCTAGGCCCGCTTTGGGCAGACAGGGCCGAAGCAAATATTCATGTAAAAAGTCCAGTTGCATCCTACAAAGTTTGTTTTTCCTCCCTGAACTCTAAAATCGAGTAAACTACATCCTGAACTTTTAAAACCATTCGTTTTACCTCTCTGACCTGTTATAGGTGGTTTCCAAAGGTGGTTTTATCTTTTTCTTTTTTATTTATTTCAGCTGAATCTTTAAAAAATCCTAGTAAATCACAGAAATCATAAAACGAAAAATCCAATTTTATTAGACTCCACATGAGTATATCTACACAGTAAATATATAATATGGTATATGTTAGTACAAATTTTTTTTTGTTGTAGCTTTAGGTTTATGCTTTTCTGTAATTAATTCATAGCTGCAGTTTCTATGGTCCAATTGTGGTACAAATTTTATGGTGAGCTAATTATTGTACGCTTGAACTATAGTAAAAATTTTATACTCATTAGATCATGTATAACTTAGTTATAGATTTATAAATACTTTTTAACAAGCACAGGGGCGAAGGGAACAGGGGCCACACACACCACCACCCCCCCCAACCTCCCTAATGCCCCACTATATAACCCCTTAATTAGCTAATAAAAATTACTAATTAGCCTTGTATTTATTTATCATCTCTTCTTCGTGTTAGTCTTTATTGATATCTATATGATTTATATTATCTTCTCCCTCTATTTTGTTCTTGTTATTGTTGTGGTAGTTTTTCCTACACAATATCTTAGTTGATCTGTATAATATAGGAGCAATTAGCTAGTTCTTTTATCTTTCCCCTCTCTTTTATTTCAGTTATTACAATGATTTTTTTGTGAATTATATTAGTTGGGTAGAGATTAGAGACTTAGGGCTATTTTTTTCTTTTGCTATAATTTTCAGTATCGTTTTAGACTTTTAACTTTCTTTTGTATCGCAAAACAAATATTGATTTGGTTTATACCCTTGCTAACTCAAAATACTTAGAAGTGTATTTACGCACGTATATTTTATCATATGTGGTTATCAATGGTATACCAACCCCTCGTTCAAATTCTGGCTCCGTCCTTGAACAAGCATACACCGAAATAAATCTATAACTAAGTTCTTTATAAAAGAAATAAAATTGTGGGCCGAATCCATTTGGACTTTTAGATAAGTACGAGTATAGAATTGCGTGGGAGGCTTCAGCCCAACTAAACCGCTTTGCTGGTGGGCGGTCGAAGCAACTATCTTCAACGATATGGCGTTCCCCTTGGCTAGAAGCAGAAATGTGGACCGTTTTTTCTTAAAAAGAATGTGGGCTGAATCCATTTGGACTTTAAACTAATAAGTATACATAAATATTTCCCAACGAGACTTGTACTTTAAATTATCCGGCAAGCGAGAATCGGCGTCATTTTATCACAAAAAAAACAAAAATTGGCGTCATGATATGTTTTATTTGTATAAATAAACAAATAAATAACGAAGAGAAAATTGGCATCACGCAAGGACATGTGACACGTGAAAGTGTGCACATTCCATCCCGCTACCTCCTGCCGGCCGCCGTCGGGTCGCCATCGGCCGCCGATTCGGACGGCGCCGATGGATTCATCAAGTGGAAGGGAAAAAAAAAAAGAAAGGGAAATGCATGGCGCCGCCGCTTGCAATTCGCACGAGGGAGAAATGGAGCGGGCCCACCCCCCGTCAGTCTCAGTCACGCTCTGAGTAACAACAACAACCGAAACAAAGCGCGGTTAGCCGCCCGGCCGCCGTAAACGTCGTCGGTGATCCCCTGACGGCGACGTCGAGATCGCGCGCGCCGATCCCGGCCTCGCGCTTTCGCAGTCCCAGTCCCACTCTCGACTAAGACATGGCAACGGTTATCCGAAACCCGAGTACTCGACGGGTTTTACCCGATAAAGAGACGGGTATATTATTGGGCAAAATCCTATACCCATCAGGTATGCGCGGGTACGGATGTAGGTGTATACTACCCATACCCGCCTACTCGTGAGTAAAAAACACCCGCAGAAAGAACAAGCCACCCTCATCATTTTTGCCTATACAGCCCATGAATTTGGCCCAAATCCAACTAAACCCTTCTAGTTAGCGATGAAAACGGACGGAAACGGACGGAAAAACCCTATTTCTACTTCCGTTTCTATATTTTTTGGCAGAAACAGGATCGGGTTCGGAAAATGCGGGTTCGAAAACGGAATCGAAATATGCGGACATACGGAAATGAACAAATACGGATGGAGAGCCGAAAAATTAAATTAAGATCACATAATATAATATTCTCAAAGTATACATATATAAAGTCATGTAATAATATATTTAAAGTTTAATATTCATTTACATACTATGTACGTGAACATAACATGCATATTTGGTGATTCGTAGTTATATTAACATAACATAAGGACATGTAATTGTTGAACATGTTGAGCATAGATTGAAAACGGGATAAAAACGGAATAAATATGGGTCTATTGTATATTAAAACGGGATTACTCGGAAACGGACGGAAAACACCATTTTCTACTTCCGCAAATACGAAAACGGGATCTCGCAAATACGGAAACGGACGGAAAAATATAGAAAACGGAACGGGACGGTACGAGAAAAATTCCGTCCGTTTTCATCCCTACTTCTAGTATATATATTGCAATGATGTCATTATATGAATGTTAGATTGTATTTTGTTGGAAACTTGGAATGATTTATTTTTGCATGTGAATGTTTGATATTTATATGTAATTCTCGGGTATGTTGTCGGGTGCGGGTTACCCGTCGGATAGAATTTACCCGCGTGGGTGCGAGTATGGGAGTATTTTCCTACCCGTGCGCGGTTGCGGGTAACCCGACGGGTACAAGTTGGCGGGTGCGGATGCAGGTACGGATGGCCACTGTACGTCGGGTACGTACCAATGCCATCTTGACTCTCGATCGCCCGGCGGCCGGCGCCATCCGGCCAGTTGCGTGGTTGCCCTCGCGCCGCCGTCACGTCACCTAGCTCCTCGTCACGCACGTCGCCAGTGGCCAGTCCCCACCCACGTACGTGCGTCACCAGTCACGCCACGCGTGATGCATGGTCCGTGTGTAGCCGGTGGCGTCACCGCGTCGCACTCCCTGACGTCAGTGTGTATACATGTGCCGCCCGGGGCAGCTAGCCGTGCAAGAAAATTCATTAGCAGTAAAGTACTGTACATAGTAGCTAGATGGCCAACGAACACGTACCGAGAGTAGTCATTAACCGTAAGACACATAATGCTCGAAGAAAAAGCTAGCGCCTGTTTACTGTGGCTTTTCGTGTTTGCTCTCGTAGCGGACTAGCGGTAGTATGTGCATGTTTACAGGGGCCAGTGTGCGTAAGTTGAGGAAGAAAAAAAAATCAGAGTAGTGTAAAAAATGGAAATTAAAGACGCCGGTCTCTGGTTCAGTGATTCTCATCTTCCTCTGCTTTGGCTGCTCTCTCTGGTTGGTACTCCACTGAGCCCGCTGTCGATCTTCGCTTCGACGACGACGACGACGACTGCCAGCGCAGGGAACAGCGAGTGACAGACGCTGGCGGCAGCACCAGCACTCCAGTAGGCAGCAGCACGGCTTTCCCCTGTACTAGGCTGTAGCTCGGTGACTCCACGACTCGGCCAAGGGGCAACGGGCCCGGCACGTCTTCTTGTCCTAGCCCGGAGCCCCGTTGAATGATCGAACTTGTGAGTAGGTGTACGTACCCACGCACGTACCACAAGTTGGCCCGAGTTCGTTGGGACGTACGGAGCCGGTGGAAAAATCAATAAATGCTCATTTTATATTTAAATTTTTGGGACATGCTATATCCCAGTCGCCTGGGTTTTTAGGAAAAACTCAGGCGACGTCCTGGACCGTTGGATGGAGATCCAACGGCCAGATCTGTTTCTGTGCTGCATCTGTCACTCTGTCTTCCTACCGGGTCCGTAAATTGACCCGCGAACGCATACCGGGCCTCCCAAACGTTAACGGATCCAACCTCCGAAACCCGATAATACTCGGAGTTCGTTTCAGTGAATGCGGCCTTTTACAACGGGCTTTACACACTGTGCTTTACATAACTGGGCCAAAAAAACATTGTCCTGCACTAAACGGTTACATGGCCAATCTACCAAGTTGCATGCAGTACTTTCCCCTGCTGCAAGAAAGAGACACAGATCTGGATCCATCGGAGATCCAGAAATCTAATGAGAAACAGACACTGGCGAAAAATCAAGCACACATGATTATCAAAAATCATGTGTATATTTGCTTATGACCATAGATCGACAAAATTTCATATACTCATCACCACAATTGCAGGCAACGCGGATGGATCGATGTCCAAAAAAACACTGTCCTGCATATGGACCATAGATCGACAAAATTTCATATACTCATCACCACAATTGCAGTAATCTGTATTTGCAATTTATAGTATTAAAGTTTGCAATTTACAGTAATCTATATTTGCTTATGACCAATATACAAAATTCACTGTAAATCTATAGAACATGCACTTCTAAACCATTACTGGAATTTAAACACTTTGCAGAAGAAGGCAACAGCCAAATAACAACCATTCCAAGTAGATCAGGATGATTTCAGTGTACACCAATACTAGACACAAGCTATTTGTGCAGGTTAATGAAATATCAGGTGAAGATTTCTTCGAGGAAATGGGTTTTGGATCTGAAGATACTGCACTGGAGCTTACTCAATTGTCTGAGATAACAACTAACATATATTGTCAGCAGGTTTGGAAAAAAGACTTAGGTCCATTTCATGAAATTTATGTGTTTTCCTTTATACCATATTATGTATGAATCAATTTATCTTTGTATATGCAGCATGGTTTGGCAAGAGATTTAGAAGAAAATATTGAAAGTTACTACAATTTTGATTCAAACATTGTTAACCACAATTATACTCAAGAGGTAAATAGAAATTATAGTTATTGCAAATTAAGAAAACAACAATTGCAGTGGGACAAACTTGCAATTTACACTATTCCTAATTGCAACTACTGATATTTGACTTTTTTTGGCTTGTTTCTAATGAACAGGATATTTCAACAACACTAGTGCAAGACAACTGCTATGGACAAGACCAACAAAGAGAAGAAATGAATGTTAGCTTCTAAAATTTCATAATACTAAGTTTAGATAACTTAAAACACACATATTCCAACATACATAGCCTTATAAACTAACCCATATGTCTTTATCATATCCAGAGTGCTTTCAGAAAGGATTTGGAATTCAATCCTGAAAGCTTCTACAGATTTCAGTCAAACATTGAAAATATCAGGAATGCTAATGAGGTACAAAGGAAATCAACTTACTTTGTCTATCTTCAATCTGTTATTCCACTAATTTGCATCCTCTTTATATCCTTGCCATTTCACTGAAACTATGCTTTACCAGGAGAGCTCAGCACCACCAGTGAACTACAACAACTATGGACAACAAGAAATACAGAGAAAAGAAGTGAGATTCCTAAAACTCAGTGCATTTTTTTTAAAAAAACTTGATAGGGATCTTCAACATATTTTCCTAAATCATCCTCATCTTCAAAAATTCAAAATGATGGCATGCTAGGACTATTAAAGTAGGGAGCATTGTTCTTCATATTAATTTTATCAACAGGTGCTGTCACCGCTTAATCAAAAAATAAAATGGTAAAGAATATTAAAAACTACAGTTGACAAAAATTCATATGTTCAAGCTGACATATGAGAAAAAACATATATTGCCCAACACAAATACCATAATTGCAGTAAATCAAATGTGCAATCTACTAATAATGAATGTGCAATCAAGAAATAGGTAGTAAGCATGCTCTAACATATGTCAGGTTTGTATCATAGACTTTGTTTAATATTTTTTCATGAGTGAGAAGGACAAACAAACCGGAAGTGTTCTCAATCTTATCGGTTGACAGTCCAGCAGCTCCAGTAGTTCCTTCAACTACCTGAACAAGGACAATATAGTCAGCTCCAAGTACAGGAGAACTACAAGATTCAGTCAAATGTGAAACTTCACATGATGCAAAGTGACTGCAGTTAACAATAATCAGGTAGGATTATTACTTTACTACAGTTTACTAAACACACAGACACACTAACAGAAACTCACTTCTGTTTTCACCTTTCGACGTTTGGTTGTAGGTTTAGAAGCTAACACTAGGCCTTCTTCAACAAGTACAGGAGTATCCTTTGTGCCTCCATTTTCATTATCATCCAGCGAACTTGCCTAAAATTCACAAAAAAATATTATTCATGGAAATAACTGGTAACTAAAATAACTCTTCAAAACAATAAGTCACATCTGAAAAGGCATATGAAAGGACATCAAGCACAACAAAGAAACCACTATTTATAAAGAACCAAGTTAGATACAAGCAAAAAATGTCTGTCAGGCACATTATACATATTATACCCTCTACAAAAAAAAATAACTAGTTATTGCTTACGAACCTAGGGGGTAGCAACAAATGCACTAGTTGCTAGGACCATGAGAGCAAATGGAACAAGCCAAGTTTGTAGGGTATTTCATTTACTTCATTAGCACACTAACACAAGAATAAAAGTCACAATGACATACTAACTAAAACATGGCATACTAACTTAATAATAAAAACTCACTTTTACATGGTGCTTGTCACGTGCAGTTGCAACTTTTAAAAGACTAGGAACAGCCCTAGAAGCACTTTGGGCATTCTTCACTCCATCATTACCATCATCCACACGACTAAGAGGGGATCTACCAAGTTTTTTAGACACTCCACGTGGAGACTTGCGGGATACAATGGCAGGGCTTGAAGATTGAGGTGTCTTCTGATTCCTCTTGCCACCAATCTTTGTATGAGCAACTGCAAATGAAAGAAATATATGGAAAACATAAAGCATCAAAAGATACAAAAACTAGACTCAAAAAGGAAAAACTAATAGGCAACCCTACAAGCAAAAAGGGACATATTGCATATCCTCAGCACTAAAATTGCGGGGCCTGGTACTTGCAATTTACGTCATTCCTGATTGCAATTAACTGAAATGTTATTTTTTATTTGTTTTTGTGAATAGGAAAGGCTAATAGAAAAAGCATGTGAAGCAAGATTACTAGAATGTACTTGCATTCCCTATTTTACAGTAATGAGAAGGGTCTGTGGCAAGTACTATCTTGGGTTTCTTCACTATGACTATCATGAGCATGATTGAAAAACTAAATTTAGCATTAAAAACAGTTATTAGTCTCTGCCTCTGTTCAATACTGAATGACAGATCCATACTATTGAGTGCCACAAGGACTAACCGTAATTGTATTCAACAGAAGTAGTCTCAACACGCAAAGCCACGCCTGAAGTGTAAAATTATCTCAGCCTTGTACTAAATATATACTTCAGTCCTCAAGGTTTATGATGAAGTTACAGAAGGCATTAGGGTTTAACTAAATATATACTTCAGTCCTCAACGTCTATGTTAAAGTTATAGAGACCATTAAAGTTTTGCCAATCTCTAGCTCTATTAGCACAAGTCATTGGAGGCAATGACAACGACAAATAAAAAAGAAGAGAAGGCATTAGGGTTTAACGAAGGCATTAGGTGTGTGTTGACATAAATCACAAATCACAGATTCTAAGATGTTTCAGCACAGGCCACAATAGACAATTTGCAAAAATTGGTGTGTGCTGGTACAAATCACATAAAACAAACTTCAATGTGTGTTAGCACAAATCACAGTAAATAATTTTTTTTTCTATGAAAGGACAAGGACAAAAAAGAGATGTGTGTTGGCAAAAATCAGAATTAACAAAGTTTATGAAGTGTTAGCATAAATCACAAGAGACAATTTTTGTATGAAAGACAAGGACAAAAAATTGGTTTCAATAGGCATAAATCACAATAAACAGAGGAAAACATAAGTTAGCACAAATAACAAGAGACATTTTTTCTATGAAAGGACAAGGACAAAAACTTGGTGTGAGCAGGCACAAACCACAATAAAAAGAGGAAAAGGTATGTTAAGATAAATCACAAGAGACAATTTTTTTCTATGAAAGAATAATAACAAAAATTTAGTATGGACTGATACAAATCACAGTACAGAAAGGAAAATGTGTGTTAGCACAAATGACAAGAAAAAATTAAAGCTGGCTAGACATCATAACAAACTGGACAAGTTAACAGGATATCTAGCTCATGAATAAGGAGCCTGCTAGTACAATTGAAGTGTACCATTACCAAAGGGCACCACAAGGTGCTGGGACATCCATAGTTGTGAATCTGCTCCACTGGCCAGCTTGTCCTTTACCTACCCTCAGAATGTTCTACATAACAAAAGAGAAAGAGTCAAGTGGAGAGATGTCATTTTCTAAATCCAGTGGAGTTTGTTAATAGCACCATTTAAATGGGATGTCCAAAAATCCAAGTGGATTTGTTGTGACACCATGCATCCACACGCAACACAAACTACAGCTCCCGATCCATTCACTAAAAAGGACAATCCTACAAGTTACCAATTTAACAAGTCACAATTAACAAAAGGAGTGTGCTTTAACAAGTGACAATTAACATACACAATCACAGACTACAAGTGACAATTTTTCACTATGGAAAGACAAGAACAAAATAAGAGGTATGTGCTTCCACATATCACAAATAACAAAGGCTTGGGATGTGTTAGGACAAATGACAAGAAACAATTTTTTCCATGCAAAAAACAAGGACAAAATATGAGGTGTGTGCTTCCATAAATCACAAATGACAAAGTTTTAGATGTGTTAGCACAAAAAACAAGAAACAATTTTTTTCTATGGAATGACAAGGACAAAATGTGGTGTGTGCTGGCACAAATCACAATAAACAAATGACAAGGACAAATATGTTACAAATGACAATTTTTCCTATAGAAGGACAAAGACAACAAACCAGAGACGCAATAAACTAAGAGAAATGACTCACAATTTCGTTTTAGCGCAACAGGTCAACAAAGAAGCTTAGAACCAAAGTCTGAAGAATCTGTAGTGTCATATAGATTTTCACATCTCAAATCTCACAGCTAACAAGCAAACAAGGCAAACAACTACAACCACAAAATACGAGTTTGCATAGTCCTATGATATCTAGGTTAAGGGTATGCTCCATAACCTCTAATGCAATGCAACGCTAATGTGAGGAACCAATCAAACCCTACAACAGAAGGAATTCATACAATGGTTACTGCTCAAACCGCATCCACTGAAACTATTATGCTCCAGAACATGATGACAAGAGTAACTACTCACTACCTTTAGTTCATGATAGCTCGCAAAAACAACAACAGAGACAACAAACCAGAGACGCAATAAACTAAGAGAATTACCTCGCCAAGATTCAATGATTCTGAGTTGTTCTCATCTTCAGACCTCATAGAAAACTCATCGTCAGTCTCAACATTTCCGGAGTCGCCATCAGAACCCAAATCATCATCAGCCATGGTATATATATATATATATATATATATATATATATATATATATATATATATATATATATATATATATATATATATATATATATAAAGAATAATTAATCACCAAGTTGCTAGTTGCAGCCAATCAAATAACAAACAAAACAACAAGTTGCATTTAACATTCTAATATTAGTAACAAACAATCTGCAATTCAGTGATACTTTGAAAATTAAGGATAGGAAATAAACAAGGTAACAACAAGCTCTCCCTGCCAACTATGTCTCACAACAAACATATCAGAATAACATGAAGGTTCTCAAACATAATATACACCCATATAGTGTATGCATCAACACTGTCTGTGCACAATAGGCTATGCATCCAACAACAAGCAACACCTCAATCCAGAGTACAAAACAGAGGCATAGAGCTAATCCTGCACCTACTGACCGAAACAAATCCCCCTCCCAATGACTCATCTGCTAACCCAATGTATCAATCAAACCCTTGTATATGCTACTCTACTTCCACTGTCTATGCACAGAGTCATACTTGAACATGCATGTATACTTGAACATGTAAACTGTTAGTCATCATTCAAGTCCTACCCCAACCACAAAACCATACATACAATGCAATAAATCATCTAAGGCTCAGAGACCTGAAGCTCCCTAACTAAACATCTGAAGATCTGCATTCAGTTTATATAGGAACAGAGGAAACCTACTCCAACTCCCCATGCATGCCGTCCGAGCAACCAACAAAGACGACAACCAAAACCACTAGCCTGGCGCGTTCGCCATCATCCCCACAAATCAAATTCGACATATCCAGATACTAGTACAACCCACCAATCATGCATGCATCGTCGTTGGAGCTTACTGGACTCCGACCGGACGCTGGCACTGTCGCGTCCGGTCGTTGCGAGGAGCGCGTCCGGTCGTTGCTTCACGGGCGCGGGTGTTGTGCGCATCGACGCGTCCGGTCGTTGCTTCGCGGGCGCGCGGTACAGCGACCGGCGTGTCCGGTCGTTTGAAGCAGCGCGTCCGGTCATTGTTTGACCGTTGGCGCGCAGTGACCGTTGGAGGATCTAACGGTCGCGTTTGAATTTCCGAGGGACACGTGGACGGCGCAGGGCGACCGGACGCGGTGGAGCGCGTCCGGTCAGTTTCGACCGGCGCGTCCGGTCGTCCCGAATTTTGCCCAGTGAAGGGGTAACGGCTCTATTTGACCGTGGGGTTATAAATAGACGTGGTGGCCGGCTGTGGCCGGTAGCTGAGCACACTTTGGCCTTGGTGGCTTGTGTGGTAGTGCTTGGGAGCCCTCTAACTCACTCATGCTTGATAGTGTTCATCGGATCGAGTGAGAGAGCGATTCTAGTGCGATTGCATCGTGAGGTTGCATCGAGTGGCACTAGGTGATCGTGTTGCAAGCCGGTGGTGCTTGTTACTCTTGGAGGTTGCCACCTCCTAGACGGCTTGGTGGCTTGTGACTCCGACGAAGCTCGCAAGAAGATTGTGCGAGGCTCCAGAGAAGCTTTGTGAGGGGGATTATGCTCACCCCGCGGGGATCGCGAAGAGCAACTCTAGTTGTGCGTGTCATTGAGCTACCTCACTTGAGAGTGGTGTCTTGCGGTGCCTTGCGGGGCGTGCCTTGAGGGGCAAGTGACTTGAGGGTCACACCGAGGAACCATCTAAGTGTTGGTCGACACAACGGGGACGTAGCTTGGTGGCGACCAAGTGAACCTCGGGAGAAAAATCACCGTGTCAACATTGTCTACTCTTTTCGGTGGTTTGCCTTCGTGCAACACAAGCTTGTATTTACTTTCATATATACTTGTGCTTGTGTAGTTGCTTTCGTAACTAGTTTGCTTGTGTAGCTTGCTAGTTGTCTTCTTGCTTGTGTAGCTAGAAGCTTCCCCTTTGCGTGGCTAATTCGGTTTGTGTAACCTTGTTAGTCACATTGCTTAGTTTGTGTAGCTAAGTAGTTTGCACTCTCTAATTTGGCTTGTGTAGCCTTGTTATTGAGCTTTGCTAGTGAGCTTAGGCTTTGTGCGCTTTGCTTACTAGAATTGTGTAGGAGCTCCCTCTTGCTTGCAAAGTACTAGTGCATAGGTTTGTGTGACCTTGCTCTAGAATTAAATAGGAGAGTTCTTGCTAAGGGAAGCACCTTAGTTGCTTAATTAGGATCTTTGTGAGGTGCTTGTGAACTTAGATAGAGGGGTGTAGTCTTGGCTAGACCGATAAGTTTAATTCCGCATTCGTTTCGGTTAGTCAACGTGTTTAAGTTTTAGAAAGGACTATTCACCCCCCTCTAGTCCGCCATCTCGAGCCTACACTCTCTCCGCGCGAGGACCGAGGGATTCAAACAGTGCTATCCGGAGCATCCAAGGCCTAACTAAAGACGGTAACGGGCGCGCATCGTTTCTGGACGGACCCGACAACGCCCGCCTCCCCGCGAATCGTCGCGCTCGCGTCGCCTCTGCGCGCGACGCGTGTCGCCGGGACCGAAGGGAACAATCCAGGCGACCAACAGATAGGAAATATGTAAATTTTTTTTAGATACCTCTTATTTCTTCTGCACAGGTATATGGCGTCATTTTCCTAGTTTTTTTTTTGAGGAACGCGTCATTTTTCCAAGTAGTACTACTATTAAACCCACACAGTGTCCCTTAAACCCTCTACTATAATATAATCCTCGTTCAACTGGGCTGGGCCTTCTTGGGCCGCATCAAATATTGAATGGCATATTATATATACATACGTATACACACACGGTATAGATTGTTGCTCAAAAACACACGGTATAGATACAATCATGATCATATATATTAATAACTACATCAGCCATGTACTACAACTGGCAGCAAACACACGTACTAGTAGTGTCGCAAAGAAGCAAGCAAAGCCGAGGGCAGAGGCCTTAAGGCCTGTATGCATCTCCTCCTCTAAACTTTAGATCTCTATAAACACTTTAGAGTACTTTGGCTCACTTTTAAGGTCTAAAACTTTAATGTGAGGTGGGTTAAAGTTTAGAGCTAATTTTAGACTATCAATTTGAAGTTTTAGCTCTGAAGTTAGAGGAGATCCAAATAGGCCTTAAGGTATGGCGTGGCACGAGCAACGCAGCAACGACAGGAGCCAACTAGCTAGCGAGGACGGTCGACCAGAGACCTGCCCTGCCCAGGGGTATGCACTGCACTGCAAGGCTGCATGCCAACAATGCCAGCCGTCGATCCATCGATGTGATCAGAATCCAGCGTGGCGCACGTACGGTACATACCCTGGGTATGTGATGTGTGAGCTGGATCCTTCCATGGGTGTTTTGCATTGCTCTTGCTCTGGTACGTTGTCGTGCGCGACAAAAAAACACAACAAGCGCATATGACGCGCGACGGGACGGATAGCTAGCTCGCGACCACAACATCTCGTCTCGTGCATGCAGCAGCATCAGCATCACACGTCTCATGCATGCAGCATGCTGCTGCCCTCCTCCAAGGCTGCAACCATCGATCCATGCATTGCCCCAGGCCCCAGGCCCCAGCTGCTAGCTAGCGCATTGATCACGAGCCACCAGACCAAAAGACATGGAACGAGCCTGATTACTTCCCAAAATTTTTCATTTTCCGTCATATCGAATCTTTATACTCATACATGAAGCATTAAATATAGATAAAAAATAAAATTAATTACACAGTTTAGACGAAATTCACGAGACGAATCTTTTAAGCTTAATTAGACCATGATTTAACACTAATTGTCAAATAACAACGAAACTGCTACAGTGGCATTTTGCCAAATTTTTCGCGAACTGAACCAGCGCTATAGTGGTACCGCTAGCATATTATAGGAGTACGTATATGTGTATATATACATATAAAAAGATACAGTATATTTATAAGAATATAATATCGGATCCACCGACGACGGGCCTGTCACTGTAGCTTGCTGCGTGGAACATACAGTGCTAGAGGCAGGAATAACTTTAAGATATGGCGGGATTTATAAATTTAAACATGTACACTTTGTGACAGTAAATATAAATATACCATGTATGTATACCACATATATTCAGGAGTAAATTACATGGCCGGTCCCTAAACTATTGGTGGAGTTTCATCCCGGTCTCCAAACTATCAAACCCACATGTCAGCTCCATCTTCCACCCCTCTCCTGTCCATCTCATGGCATGGACGGGAACCTGGATGAAACCTCAACAATAGTTTAGGGACCTAAATGACCGTTTTGATAGTTTAGGGATCGGGATGAAACCCCACCAATAGTTTAGGGACCTAAATGATCGTTTTGATAGTTTGGGGACCGGGATGAAACCTCAGTAATAGTTTAGGGACCTAAATGGTCGTTTTGATAATTTAGGGACCGGGATGAAACCCCACCAATAGTTTAGGGACCGGCCATGTAATTTACTCTATATTCAGTATTTCTTATGGATTTTTGGTATGGCAGCTTCCAAAGCTTGCCAAATACCTGGGAGTATGTATTGTGTACACATACGTACTGTACACACGTACAGAGAGAGAAGCAAGCCAGATCAGTTCGGATGTAGTACAAGCAGGCAGCTGCTCCCTCCGTCGTCCTCCTCACGAATACGTTTCCGACGGACGACGTTTTCAATGGAACGGAGGGTCTAGTCAGCTAGACAAGCGTTTTGTACGTACGTGGCCGAGGCGTCCCCGTCGGGATGGGACGGCCGGAGACAGGAGAGGGGACACCCAAGCGGATGGCGAGCTACATCGATCGATTGTCGCATGCAGTCTGATTGACGGGCGGCGCCATGGAACACGCCAAAGTTAGGGTCTGTTTAGTTTCCAGAAAATTTTGCAAAAATTTTTAAATTTCCCGTCACATTGAATCTTTAGATATATACATGAAGCATTAAATATAGAGTTTAGGGTTCTGTACGTGGCCCGCCCGTAACCAGTGGTGTGTACACAGCCTGCGACCTTGTTCATGTGGTGGATACGTTCTGAACTCTGCTGGCAAATATAATCATGCGTGGAGTAGTCCACAAATATGCACCCTGTTCGCTTGAACTAGTTTTCAGCCAACAAACAGTGTTTTTATTCACAACAAATCAGCATGAGCCCATCTCACTCCTATTACTGCCTCCTTGCATTGCAATTGCATACTTATATAGGAGTGCCATTTATGCCTCCATAGTCCATTTGTATAGCCAGTTAAGTTATTTAGATGCTCTCGCACGCTGCTAGAGCTAGCTATGCCTGACCTAGACAGTGACTTATCTAGCCGCACTACTGGAAACTAAAAATTCCCTGTCAGAACAACATACGAAAAGAAAAAATAGGATATGTAAATATATATAACAATTTCAGTTTTAATTTAAATCAATTATACAGTGTGGCGTCATTCATATAACACATTATATGTCACAAGTACATCAATGAGACCACCAGTTAGAAATATCATATATAAATATGATAATTGGCACAAACCATCAACATCAACATTATATATAGAATCTGTACATATATTATCTAAATATTTGGCGTCCATACAAAAGCCTGACTGTTATCTCTTACTAGCCTAGCAAACAATCTAGCAGCTTAATTCCATGAGCGCTATGTCCTATCTTCTGATACCCATATTTGAAGACTTGCATCAACGGGTTCTTCATCCTCATTGAGGAAAACCTGCAATGGAACATTACGCCATTAGTGATCTTGCAAGTAAAGCAAATGCGCAAATGAAAATGATGTCTAGGAAAACAACTAACACTTCAGTTCTGCAACTACTCTAATTCCAGTCTCCACTATGCAAGACAGTCACTAATTACTGGAGAAACTAAATCTTGGACATACAAATTATCAATCAATTTTAACAGAAATATTAACTTACCCAATAGAAACAGATAACAGCAGTCATAAACTTATAATCCACCTGACTAAAAATTTAATAACAGCAGCACAGAAGGGTAAAAGTAGTGGTGAATTTGAAGGCATTTTACAAACTTACAGCAGTTCAATAAAATGTGGAGTACGATAATAACTCTCCACTCCCATTGGTTGCTTCCTTCTTAGACAGAGTGCGTTAACAGATCAACTGACCTTTTGAGTCTGGCAGAAAAAAGAACAGTTAAACCGTGAAGATAAAGTCCAATGACAAAGGCTATGCATATTGCATTTTTCAAAATGATACTGATTAAGGAACTATGTGCATTAATAAAGCAACTAGCAGTAGAAAGGATTCATAATGGTTGCAGTATACATCAGCATCAGTCACTTGGAATTAACTATGTGCCTAAAATAAGGAAGCAATAAGCAGTAAAAATGATACTGATTAAGGAACTGGAAAATTAGCACAAAAATCTAGGACAAGAGTATTATAGTCTGAATAAAGACAAAGTGAAACCTAATATCAGTTATACAGTCACTATTATACTTATGATTAAGTGTTTTGCGAACAGCTGATCTCTATTCAGAAAATAAAAGAACTACAGGGTCCATTTCATCATGTATCTAAGAAATAAAATAACAAAACTTCAACTTGCAGAGCAAAGTACTGTAAGTTCTTTCATTTCTGAGAAATGTTGAGATACGTAGAGGGCAGTTCATACCTGCTGACACAACTTGGAAGCTTTGAGTAGCCTAACTTTTCCTCCACATTTTGTTATTTCATTCAAATGTTGACTACAAATAAATTAGAAATATATAAGATTAAAACAGATTTCATTGGATACAATGCCATCCCTGTGGAACTGTATATCATAATAAAGTGGTATGAAAATCAAGAAAGCTGTTTTGAGGCAAAGAGTCAAGCATTGTGTACAGACTAATATTAACATCAACCTAGAGGCATGTAAGATTACCTTGTCTCAGGTGCATGTATGTCAGAAACAGCAGCAACAATCATCCAGAATGCAGCAGCAGCAAAGAGCAGCAAGCCTGCAAAAGGAAACACATATGGGTTATGTGCTTATTAAAATAGAAACACTACAATGTTTGAACCGTCAAAAAATCAATGAGCCAACAAGGTACTGTACCTAGAAAATTAAAATGCACAAAAACAGTTCCTTAACTAATTGATCCATGCCAGCTGCTCCATGGCATCACTGTCCTGCTTCATGACAAATAAAGTTATAGTCAAAACCACTGTGAAGCACCAGACTTAACATGCCATGCTACTGCACTAGATCAACCATTTCAGCTTTAGGGAGTTCATACGATTGCAGACCTTCAAATTCCTTTTCAGCAGCAGGAAGATCTTCCGTAGTCTTGTGTTGCCGTGTGTTTCTTGAGTTTGCTAGAAAAGGCAAGATTCGACTTTATCACTTCAAGTGTTTTCAGTTTCTCCCTACAGAGCACACAAAATTATGCATATGCTGAAGGAAGAAAAATAACTTTGGTGGCCTCACGTAGTATTGTATTGCTCATGCCTCGGTACATGTTCTCAGCCTATATGTGATACTTAAATCTTTCTGTTCTCTAACCAAATCAAATTTACTAGTTATTTGGTTTGTGTGAGAAGTAATGCATAGCTCTTCCCAAAGTCTTTCTACAAGGAACAGTAATGCTATCATTATTTACTAGTCATTTGGTTTGTGTGACAAGTAATGCTATCATAGACTTTTGTACTCTTTCTCAACTCTGGCAACCTTGCTAACATATTTTAACTCACACCTACAATATCACAGGCTGCAGATTTCTTTTTTTTTTTATCTATTTTATGAACATTTATCATTAAGAATCAATGTAATTGGCTAAAGATTCAACCATATCTGCAACGACAGGCAGGCTATTCCCAGATCTATTACAAGAAATTAAAAGGCTAGAGAGAGTTGATAGGGTTACAGAGCACACACCTTGCAGCTGATCTAAAAAGCTTGGTGACGCGATGAACAAGGTGGAGACGATAGTAGCCAGATCTGCCGCTGCCTTGGGGACCGCCGCCGCCTTGGGGCCACCATGGCTTGGGGTGCGCGCCGCCGACTTGGAGCCGCACCGAGGAGAGCAGCTGGGGGGCGCACGCTGCTTTGGGGGCCGCCGTCGCTTGGGGCCACCAGGCTCGGGAACTGGCGCCGCCTGGCCGCCGCCGCTCCTGCTGGCCACGAGCCACCGGGCGAGCGTGGGGTGAGCCGGCCGCCGCTGCCTGGATCCAGATCCGTCCGACCCACCGCGATAAGAGGCAGGAGCGGCGCCGCGGCGACAACAGGCACGAGCAGCGGCTGCATCTGGTGAGCGCCGCTGACTTGGGGCCGCACCGACGCCAAGAGGTCGCGTCGCCGCTTGGGATTGCGCCCTCACTAGGTGTGGCAGGCAGAGATGGGCGAGATGGAGGGGAAGGTTCGGCGGCTGAGATGGGGGAGGCAGGCGGGTCTAGGGTTAGGGCTCACTGGTTTTATATGTCCACGTGCGCAAGCCGCCTGCTCTTGGGCCGGTCAAAAGGCCACCGCAGCCCAGGCCCACGTTACCTGTGTGTTTTGTTGTCTAAACACGCAGGAACCATTTTTTCTGTCGGTACGAAAAACGCACAAGGAAATTGATAATTTTTCTGTCGAGCACCGTAAAACCGACAGAATAATATATATTTTTTTGTCGGTTTTCGAATTTCCTTGTCGGTCGCTAGGAACCGACAGAATAATGTATAATTTTTCTGTCGGTTCAAGAAACACCGACAGGAAATCTTGGTTTCCAGTAGTGCCGGACGGCGCCGGCCCCAACTCAAGCAATGCAAGAAGAAGAACAAGGTAGCAGACAGTGAAATTGCAAGTAGCCCGGCCAGGCCATATATATAACCCATACGCAGTGGCGGATCCACGGCCCGGGCTGCCCGGGCAGCAGCCCCCCCGGGAGCTGGATTTTACATGTAAAGCACTGTAGCTTAGCCTCTAATCCACCATTAATCAACAGCTTAAAGTCTAATCCTTCATTATTTAGCCCCCGGTTGCTTCATCCTGGATCCGCCCCTGCCCATACGTACGTACTTACTCGATCGAGACTACTCGGGATATATATAGCATGCAGGTACGTGTACGTACGTACCTGCATCCATCGGCGTACTATCTACTCGATCCCGTGATGTGATTGGTCATTCTCTGGTGCGAGATAGTAATCCACCGGGGGTGGATGGCACGACTAACGTGTCCCGTGCGTGGCAGTGCATACGTACTCCGTTACTGGCGGTGTCAGCCGCCGTGCAGTACGTCCGTTGCCCCGGCCCATAGCTCTTACGGTTGTCGCGCGTACTACGTCGTCTCACCGACCGATCGATCGGTTCCATAACTACCGTAGCCGACGCGATCCACGCGCTTCTTGCTGGCGGTGACCATGCATCCGGCCGCCCGGATCCGGGCGCTGATCATCCGACCGTAGAGTAGCCCGTAGTAATGGATCTTACGGGCAGGAAGCAGCTAGTCCTTGCCTGGGAGATTTGCATGGCCACCAATAACCACCGACAGAAGCAACGGCTCGCCTGCCTGCTGCATCTGCATCCGCCTCAGGTAAACAATCTAACAGCATCCGCCTCCAGATCCCCTTCCTGGTACTCCGTATGTACGCAAAAGATTATGATCACTTGCAAAACGTGGTACATTGCTGCAAAAGACGTGATTTGTCCAAATCAACGGACGACGGGCTGTATCAGAGGAGAATACTAACGGAGCCACATACTGTAGTTATAGCTCTTCCAGCTCATATCCTAAGTAGGAGTACAATGTACAGTACATTGGATGTCAAGAAGGTCCGCATCCCATTGTTGGTACCTAAAAAAGTGTACCTACTCCCTCGCAAAGAGGTGTACTCCGTATATCTAGCTAGTAGTACGTGTGGGCCGGTGGATTGGGTACTCGTAGATACAGGTACGTACGTAGTACAGCTGCAGTAGACCACACACCGCACGCAGCTCGCTCCCAAGCTTCCGAACGAACGATTACGGGTAGCCACGATCCAAACAAAAACAAGGCCTGGCGTGGTGTGGGCTGGGCGTGAAGATGTGTGCGTGCGCCGTGCGCGATGGATCGGACGTGCCTGGTATGCTGCTGCTGCATGCAGTAGTACTATGGCTGTAAAGGGCTGGCCAGAGGACAAAGAGCTGGCCTGTAGTAGCTGTACCTGTACGTACTGTACTTGCTGCGCCGGCTCAGAAACCACGCCCATCTTCGACCATTCCCCGTCGTTTTTAACCCTGCCACCTCTCCAGTGCCAGCAGGTCCAGCTGCGAGGCCGGGGCCTGGTTGCCAGCTCAGACTAACCGCGGTGGGTACTCTAAAACGATACTCTAAAGCTTTAGAGTATAAATACAGAGTAAAAACTGTTGCACTATGTACTCTAAAACGATACTCTATCCTTTCTCTCACTCTATATTTAGAGTGATACAGTGCTTACTCTATACTCTATAGTGGCGGGCCCCACTAACTAAACAAAGGAAAAAAATGCTATAACTCACAAACCAAAAATCCAAATTAAATTTCGATTGCACCATTAAATTCGTCTCAATAAATCCTTCAAAACTAGATCACACATGGATATATTTAGATAAAGTGACAAGTGGGTCCCACAGTGGATAGAGTGGATAGAGGATGATATAGAGAATGGATGAGTGCAGGAGAAATGAGTATAGAGGAGAGAATCTTGCTGACTAGGATGTATAGAGGATGAATATAGAGGTTCCATGAGTGCGGATAGTCTCACCACGCACCTTCTCCCTTGCTTCACTTTTCACTTTTCACCGCTCGCTGCTGACCCTCGTGCTCCCACTCTGTTTACCACTTTACTACCACAGAAGCAGCAAGAGATGGTGTCCAGGTGTCGTCGTGTGCTCTGACCACCACGTACGTACAGTAGTGGCACGTGCCAATGGCAGCAGCCAGCTGGCAGCTCTTGAGTTGTGTGTTTTCCAGCAAGGATTCGGCAGGCAGGGGCAGGGCCGGCTGTCTGCAGGCGACCAGAGCGAGGCAGCGAGCGATGGGTTTCCTTCCGTCCCAGCTGGCGGCTTGGGAGTGCGCGTAGGGATCCCAGTTCGAGCCGTTCGAGGTTCCCGTTGCCCTAAGACTACCCGCAGCGGGAGCCGGTAAACGATCCTGCAGGATCGATTTACCGGATGAGAGCCCCGCAGCGGCGTCCGCTACCGGCCACGCCGGCACGCTATCGCCTGCGCCGTCCGCCAGAAATAGCGCGGTAGCGGACGTCCGCTACGCTCCACCGTGGCGCTGGGGCCCGCCGCTCGCCGCGAGGAGGAGGACCGGCACGCGCGGAGCTCCGCCGCCGCTGCAGATGCGAGCTTCGCCGCCGCTCGCGATTCGCCTCCGCACCACGCCTGCGCGCCGCCATGCCCACGCTCGGTGGGGCGGCTGGAGCTCCACCAGGGGCCGCGCCGCGCCCGCGACCGAGCTCACCCGCGCTGCGCCGTGCTGGAGCAGAGGAGCCCGTCCATGGCGGCCGGCCCCGCGCTCGCGCCCGCGACCGAGCTTGCCCGCGCCGCGCCGTGCTCGCTCGCGCCGGAGGAGGCGGCCGTCCCCGCGCCGGGCCCGCCGAAGGGAGCAGAGGAGCTCCGCGGCGGCCGGCCCCGCGCCGTGGCCGCGCCCGCCGTGGCCCGCGCTCGGCGGGGTGGCTGGAGCTCCACCGGGGGCCGCGCCGCGCCGTGCTGGAGCAGAGGAGCCCGTCCATGGCGGCCGGCCCCGCGCTCGCGCCCGCGACCGAGCTTGCCCGCGACGCGCCGTGCTCGCTCGCGCCGGAGGAGGCGGCCGTCCCCGCGCCGGGCGACACGACCGGGAAGAAGGGGAAAGGATAAGGAGAGAGAAGAGAGAGAGGAGAGAGAATAGGGAGGGAGGGTGGCCGGTGGGGGAAAAAAAGAAAAAAAAACTGACGCGTGGGTCCCACTGATATAGAGTAGAGATATAGAGGATGGATGGGTGCGGGAGAAAGTGATATAGAGGAGAGAATCTCGATGACCAGGACGGAATATTCCTTTTAGAGGATGGATTTAGAGTACGACGAGTGCGGGTAGTCTAATCCTCCAGTGCCGTGCACCACTGTAGCACGCGCGTGTTGCCACGTCGAGCGGTCGTGCGGCACAGCTGGATCCCTGGAGCTGTCTTGACCGGCCACTTGTGCGTGTCATCAGGCGGCACCAGCACCACCGGCCGGGCCTTGGGGCTGCCTGCCTGTCCGGCTGCATGCACTGGATCGAACGAACGCACAGTGACAGCGGTGGCAGCACGGAGCCACGGACGGAGACGAGCCAACAAAAACAGGGTGGTCCGATTGTTTGTTACTGTTGCGATCCCGATCCCGATCCCGATCCTCCACGGCAACGACAACCACGACCTCGGCTTGAGATGCATCCAACCATCCATCAGAAAATTCATTCAGAAACCACTGCCTACCCCTGCGTGTAACTTAAACGCGGGCGGTACGGTCGACCTGCCGCCCCAACCACAGCCATGGCGGTACGTACGGCACGTACCAATACTCGCGCACGCCGTCAGTACCCCCGGCCAGTGCCACCCGCCCACCGCCGCCGCCGTGTACCACCCTACGTCTAGCGGTCTAGGAGTAGGTCCATCCATGCGCGTGCCTCTTCTTCGCTGGGCGCTCCAGCGACGCGTACCGGCGGCAGCGTTCCTTCTTCCCGGGACCGACGGCGGTTTCAGGGCGCCACTGCACCGAACCGAGAAAGAAAAGGACGGGCCCAGAAAGGAGAAACACAGGTCCATCCAGCCCAAACCAACCCGAGCATGGCAGGACAGGGCAGACAGCACGAGCTAAGCTAGGCTGTGGCCCGAGGCCCGCGGCAGCAGAGGAAGGAGAGGAGAGAGCAGCAATGCACCCAGCAAGTCCCGTAGTACTCTCGTCCCGTGTCCGGCCGTACCAGGCCTCGTTTAGTTCACCTCAAAATTCCAAGTTTTTTTACTCTTTTTCCATCACATCAATTTTTAGCCACTTGCATGGAGTACTAAATGTAGGTAAAAAAAATAACTAATTATACAGTTTAGTTGGAAATCACGAGATGAATCTTTTGAGCCTAGTTGGTCCACGATTGGATAATATTTGTCAAATAAGACGAAAGTGATACTATTCATCAGTTTGAAATTTTTTTCTAATCTAAACAAGGGCTAAATAAAAAAGGGTTAATTTGGCGGGGCCGACGCACAGTGGCGCACGCCCCGCAATTCCAAACCCTCCCTCCCCGCCGTGCCCACCAGGCCACCATCCATCCGTCAGTCACACACGGTCTCGGCTCGCCCCTCCAAGCCTGCCGCTGCTCCTGCCTGCGCCGCCACGCTCCTCCACCAGAGACCAGACCACCACCCCTTCCACGTGCGCCAGCTCACACCGCGCACGCCTGCCGTCGGATCGCCACCGAGCGGCGGCAGGGAAGCAAAGCCAAACCTGGGGGCGCTCCGGAGTGTCCCGTACGTGGGCTGCCTGCCTTCTCTGCCGAAGAAGAAGAAGAAGAAGAGAGAGAGAGAGAGAATTGCATTCACATTCACGAGCGGCCGGGGTTCGTTGGCTGCGCTTGCGGCCAGGCGCTACCGCACCGGGATTGCATGGGGCATGGATCACGGATGCCTCCGTTCCGTCGTCCACCCATAACTGTCCCACGGCGGCCACGGGAGAGTTACTGTAAGCCTCCCTCTTTTTTTCTGCGTGCACACAGGACTGCACAGGTCCCTGCAGCTGCTGCCCTGCCCTCACCTTAAACCCTCCCCTTTTTATCCTTGCTGTTGACCACTACCGCCTGCTCCCATGTTTACTACTGTACTTTATTTGTATGTTCGTGAATTCACCTAATTTTTACCATGCAAACCGGTTCTATTCCATTTTCTTCCCTCAATACGTATAGACAGAGTTTCTAGGGTTACTTTCAATCTCTCGGCAAATACATGCGAGGGACACAATAACAGTTCAACGACCAGCATCAGCAACATAGAGGTATTTCAAAATCTCCAACCGTGACGAGTGAGTACACACCCGCTTGCTGACAACCCAGCTTGGTATAGTAACACCCGAACAGAGCGACCCGTCTCAGTTTCCACGAATAGTTCCCATGCGCCAGGATGTATAACCATCCAGCCCATCTCCACATGATTGTTGGTTGCTCTTCCGCGCGCTAGCTAGGATTGGCATATAAAAGAAAAAAAGTAAAAAAGAAAAGCACCTGATAAGAATGATTAGATTACATACAAGCACGCAGGTCAATGATTAATGCCTTTCATATTATACTCCCTCCGTCCCAAAAAACATGTAAATCTCGTTTTACAAGGAGTCAACAGAATCTTAAGTTTGACTAAGTTTCTAGAAGATATTATCTACATTTATATCTTCAATTAGGTTTATTATGAAAATATATTCTATAATTAATCTAATGATACTTATTACGTATCATGAACATTAATACCTTGTCATATGTATTCAGTCAAAATTAAGAATATTTGATTTCTCGGGAAACGAGATTTACATGTTTTTTTTGGATGGAGGGAGTACATAACATACGCCGACAACAGAAACGACCAAATAAACGACCTGAGCTCCGTCGGCACGACCTGCTACCTAACCAACCGATTTCCTAACGAACAAACGAAGCATACAGTAGTACGTATCGCCTACCCAAAGCTGCAGTCTAGACTGTTCGTCGTCCGTAGCATTACGCGGCAATCATCCGCGTGTGCAATGAACAAGCAAAGCCAAGACAGTGCGACGACACCTACCTGACGGGCTGCTGGAAAATGCCGGCCCCACTTTGGGGTGGAGGGACGAATATGTAGGTAGCGGGTGTGGGGTGCGCGCATGATTTTTGGGTTGTTGATGGTGCCAAGTGGGCCGCTCAGCTGACGTGGCGCGGGGCAGCGCCGGAAGCGGCATCTCGAGGACCGCAGCAGCAGCGTGGGTGGTGAGATTTCGGGGGCGCGTCTTCGAGCGCGAGAAAAAAAATTATATCTAGGAATTAAATATTATTACTCGTCCTACTAGCAGTACGAACCAAATCAAAAAGGCAGAGAGGAGGAGAATGGGGGACTGGGGGCCCCACCGCACCCCAGGCCGGCAGCGGAGCAGAGCGAAAGGGAAGCTGAGCTGGGAATGAGCGGGAGACAGCTGGAACTTTGGTACGGCCGGGCCGCTTCCGAGACGCAGCTCCCGTCGCCTGCCGGTGCCGCCTCCTGCTCCCGGTCCATGGGCTGCAAAGTCCACCCGCCTTCCTGCTGTCTTTCCCGGGTCCTTCCCCCCCATTCTCCCTCTTGGTACTCCTGGCACTGGCAGGGCTGGTTCCAGTATCTGTGGAGCGGTGCTAGTGACGTGACCAGTAAAGATGGCAACGGTACAGAATACCCGCGTGCCCGCGGGTATCAAACCCGGCGGGCGCGGATACGGGCGCCAAACTACATCCGCGGGCACGGGTGCGGGTAGAGCTATAAACCCGACGGGCATTCTTTAGCGGGTAAGAAAATAGCCTGCCCGTATCCACAAACCCGCCTTAGTTGCCTGACAGGTGGGGTCACAGCCTTCCCAGTATATATATCGGAAGAAACCCTAGTTTCACTGATTCATTCCCCACGCCTACAGTCGCACGCTCGAACGCTCGGTCGCCCGCATCCCGCACCCCAGCGCCATCTTTAGCGGCACCCCGTGCGAGGCTACGACCCCGGCGAGCGGCGACCCCGGCACCCCAGCGCGCTCCTCCAGACCTCCACTCGCGGCCGGCCTCCCCGCGTCCCCCAGATCCAGCGCCATCCGCCCATGCCCGTCCTTCCTCCGACGCCAGCCCTGCCGTCCGCCCTTCCTCCGATGCGGGCTGCCGTCCGCCCACCTTCCGACGCCGGCCACCGGCCGTCCGCCCTCCGGTGCCGCCTGCCGTCCGCCCGTCCACTCCGACGCCTCCTCTCCGACGCCGGTCGCACGCGCTCCTGCCCTCCTCTGCAGATCCAGCGCCAGGCGGTAGGACGGGGGAGCGAGGAGGACATGCGGTAGGAGGGGGGGAATCAGGAGGATGGGGCCATGGCTCCGCCACCACCACGCCGACCAACGTCCTCGTTGCCCCCACGCTGATCTGCGCCGTCCTCGTCGCCCACACACCGGCTGTCGTCCCCGTCGCTCCCACGCCGGCCGCCCTCCTGTGCCCTCTAGATCTGGCGGGCATGCGGACCTGCCCGCGGGCAAGGGATGCCCGCGGATGGCGGGCGCGGGCACCGATTGCTACCCGTGGCGGGTGACGGGCGCGGGCGCGGGCATGGGATTTTCCTCGCGGGTGCGGGTCTATGCCACCTGTATCCGCGGGCAAAATGCCTGTTGCCATCTTTAGTGACCAGTGGTCTCCACCGTGCCCAAGTGCTTTGTTGCCCGGCTTGGGTGGACTCGTGTTCCATCCGAATGATAGTAACCTTTTCCCCGGGCAATGATGCTGCTACTATACTTGTTTGTTCCCGACTGGTCTGTTCGCGAAACACAGCGCCACAACAGGTGGTACGACTCGGAGGATGCGCTGTGCGGTCGTCGGCCCGCCGCTGCACAAAGCGTCACAGCCACAAACCCACGTGGTCTCAAACCACGCGGTTTATTTTGCTACACAGCGCTAACAGAGTCATGTTAAGCAGCAGTATCAGAAATGCAGAGAACTCGTTGATATATGATATACAGTATACTACCATTGTCCATTACACTATCTTTTTTTCTACGGATTACACCGAAGAGGCCAAGAGACGTAAGCACCGTTGTACATGCACTGATGCACGCGGCTATTGTACAAACACGCTCCCTGCTCCTTTACGATCCTTAGATTTTAAGATTTGTTTTTTGAGAAATACACAGTAGATTTTAAGATTTAACGATGTAAAATCTTATAACACATACACCCTCTGTTCCAAAATTAGTGTCGCATCGGTTCTGTGCAGGTTGAACTTCTTAACTTTTATCTCTATCAAAAAATATCCTAACTCTACATTAGCAACATTTGTATCTACATAGAAGTTTATTATGAAAATAGATTCCACAATTAATCTAATAGTACTTATTATGCATCATGAACATTAGTGATTTCCTTGTATATATTTAGTCAAAGTCAAAAGCATTTGACTTTTCAAAAAGTAAGATCGACACTTATTTCAGGACGAATGAAGTAGAAAAACACGAGCGCCCATATAGAGTCAACAACTTAAGACTGACTTTGCTATAAAAAATAAATTTATGGCTAGTCACGGTAGAGAGTTTTAATGCATGGTTACCAAGAGTGCTGCATCAACTTTACTAGTGAATGAAAATAGTGCATCTCATTGGATAGTTTCATTGGGTAGCTACATCATTTAATTGTTATACGACGTTATGATCCTTGTGGAAAAATATACAACCTTACAATTGCATACCATTTTTTCCTTATCCGCACCAAAAATCCTTGAGAGTGTGTGAAAATAAAACAAGTCGGTCTCAACGGAAGGTTTCATTGTGCTTGTAAACGTGACGAATAAGTTTCTTCCTAAGGCTTTTGTTTGGCTGGTTTCCTTCTTGGTCCAACCCATTGCTACAGTGCCATAAATGTGGCCTCTTGGGGGCTCTTATTAGGACATTTCATTAGGAGTGAGAAAAACGGCTTATGCGAACAATGCTGCTATAATTACTACTGTAGGAGGAGCAGGAGCTACAAAAGAAGCCAAACAAGCTCTAAAGTAAAAAATTTGTTTCTCTCTTTTCTTATAAATATTGTACCAACTAAATAACTTAGTAATGTCTCATATTTTTAAACAAGAATGAAATCCTTCTGAAACCTCTATTGACACCGATGACCCATCCAGGAACTAAGCGTGTTCTAAGAGCATCTCGAGTAGCCCCCTAATATCTCCCTTATCTTTCGTGAAATTGTCATGTTTGGGCAACCATTGTTTTTTCTCGTTCCAGCATCCTCCTAATACCTTTTCTTTTTTTTTAGTGGCCATCAATATTTCCCCGTGTCTCCTCAAATAAAGGGGAGTTGCATCCCCTCTAATAACATGGACCACCACAACTTTTACTTTTCAGTCATATTTTTTCCTATACACTCACGGAATCCACCTTTTTAGTTGGTAGTGGGAAAGATATACTTGGTTCTGCCCCTCTGTCTTTGAATATATAGATTCCTAGTGTTGCATTAACTCAAAGCTTTTAAACTTTGACCAAATTTCTAGAAAACCCTATCATAGTTTATGACATCAAATTAGTGTCACTAGAAATATCATAGAATATATTTTCATAATATGCTTATTTTATGTCATAGATCTTGTTACTCTTTTCTATAAAGTTAGTAATGCATGGATTATAGGATTGATTATTTGGGGACGGATGAAGTAGCTACTTTTTTTAATATTTACAAAATTAATACTCTCTCCGTTCTAAATTATAAGTCGCTTTGATTTTTTTATTCAACCATTTTGCTATGTATCTAGATATATTATTATATCTAGTAGCAAAATAGATATAAAAAGGTCAAAATAACTTATACTAGTAATTTAGAACGGATGGAGTATTTGGCTATCCTAATTAGTACGGAGGAAAGATTGGCCGACTGCTGGTACCCTTGTTTCGCAGTAGGGCCTTGTTTAGTTCCCCAAATTCACCCCAAATTCTACTATGCAAAAAGAAGATTTCCCATCACATCAAAATGTCGGCACATGCATGGAGTACTAAATGTAGATAAAATTAAAAACTAATTGCACAGTTTTGTTGTACTTTGCGAGACGAACATTTTGAGCCTAATTAATCAATATTTAGACAATTATTAGCAAATAAAAACAAAAGTAGTGCCGCACAGTAAATCGGGAACACCCGACTTCCGCATCTAAACGAGGCCTAGGACTCTCTGACTCGTGACGTTCCAAGCCATGCTGCGGCGTCGACCATTGCAAGGGAAAGGGCCGGCTACTACTACCTGGCCTATGGACTGCGTCCACGCAGGGGGGCCTGCCACGCCTTTTGTTTCTTGTCCAGAACTGTAGCCGCGCTGTCTCACCTTCCCCCATGAGTCCCACACACTTCACTATGCGCCGGGCCCACTCCCTCATTCTATATTTCGCTCCCCCTCGGTGCTCCAAATCTCCGTTCCCGGTTTTGCCCTGTTGTGCCCCGTCGAAATAGCCGCCTTGCCACTGGCTCCGACCGGCCCTAGCCCATGAGGAAAATGAGTTGGCCGTCACTGGTCCCCCCCCAAATCTCGGGATAGAATCGAGTTTTTTTTTACAACAGATGGAACGGAGTTGGGATCTCCTGGGAGCAACGCAGCATAAGCAGAGATATAGGACTGACTGAAGAGAGTGTGTGCGCGCGCCTGTGTGGCTTTCTTGACTGCGAAAGGTCACTAACGAATTCTCGTTGAATAGTCAAAGTATTCTAATAAATCCCTTTTTGCAACAACTTCAACTACTCCGTAGGGCTGGTTCGGCTGGTATAAAAGCCGGCTGGTTTCGGCTGAATCAATAGTATTTTGTGAGAGAGAATAAGCTGAAACAAGCTGAAATAAACCGAAACATAACCAGCAGAACAGGACCGTAAACACACATGCTCCTTCACAACAGTTGTTCCATCTCTCAGAGCCCATGTCTCTCTGCGCGGTTATACTATAATAATATAATATAATAACACAGGATAGCTGGTCAATTGACAAGGGGCAGAATAATTCATATGTGGCACCACATCAGTTCCAAACAGGATAGGAAACAAATGTGTTCAGAATAAATTAATCAGTTTCAATGTGTAATTTTGTTTCATCTGCTAATCGAAGGGCCACGTGTTGCTCCATATTCACACCTAATATCCACGGTCAGTTTTGTTATATACTAGTACTACTTTTGTGCTTCGTGATATATATTGTCATGTCATTCCACTACCATAGAAATCATTTTCACCCCTAGTTTAAACAAAAAAGATTAATATTTTTTTTACTGCCAGTTCGTAATACAAACCGTTGGTGCAAATGATTTTCACAATTGACGGCGAAAATGGGACGGTTATCACCGTCGGTTGGTACATGAGCCAACGGTCAAAGTCCATCATCGCTGCCACTTTGTGTCACCAACCAGCGATGATAATTGCCCCATTTTCACCATTGGTTAATATTACGAACCGACTTCTGATAACCATGGTATTGGAGCTTGTGATAACCATGGTATATTACGAACCAACCTCGTGCCATTTTCGTATGAAGATGAACTTTATCAAGATCCATAACTTTGTATTGGAGCTTGTTTTCATTTGAAATCGTATACGATCCAAAAATTATGTTTGAAGTTCTCATATTTTTGTTTTTTTAAATTATCAAGACAAACTTGATAGAGAAACAACCAAAACCAAAGCTGTAGATCTTAACTTCTTATTTTAATTTGTTTAAGGCCTCAAATATTCATAATAATACTAGTGGCAACCGGTCTAAAAAGGAGAAATTTTGTTCAAAAATAACCTTGGATGGAAAAATGATTAGATGAATATCCTGATGAGATATATAGTTTTATAGTTAACAAAATTTTCATTTGAAATCATGTATGGTCCTAAAATTGTATTATTTCTTATATTTCAAAATTTATAATTTTCAAATACTCCAAACTAACTGAGATCTAGTTGAGACTTTTTTTTGAATTTTTTATGGCCTCATGTTCATTACATACTAGCAGCAACTAGGCTAATAGAAGAAATTTTGTTTCAGATGACCTCGAATGGATAAATAACGAGAAGCGAAGTTGTAGATCTTGATGTGATATCTACAACTTCATAGTTAACGACTTTTTCATTTTTTTTGACAAGACTAGGGGGGTTTGCACCCCTACAAAAAAAATGATTAAATTTAAAACTAATGCCAATACAAGCAGTAGTTCAAGAAACAAAAAAGGAACAGAAAAAAAAATGAAAGATGCAAGGGAAATTACAACAGATTTTGAATCAATAAATCAAAGACGTTCGAAACCTTTTTAGTTAAATTCATTTAGGGCCTCAAATATTCACTACAATATCTAGAAAAGCCAATACAAAGGAAAACTATCACCCACCCAATCACAATTGACTTTGGGGTGGAGTGGTCTGAAGAGACACACGCTACGTCCCTGTATTTTCGTGCGAAAAACCGTGTGACTTGTGACTGACTGGTGGAGGTTTCTCCGGATTATTTTTTTGCTAAATTTTTTAGGCTTGATTTGTGATTTCTAAAAATTTATATGCCCACATGGCATATACACTTTTCTTTTAAATTTGCTCAAGCTGTGGTCCTATTAAAAAAAAGGGTCATATGCATCAACTGCTTGACCGTTAAAACGTGCCATCGAATTTCTAGGGCACCTTATATCTTAAGGACGAAGATGTCACGGTGCATGCACGATCGGCGTGCCGCATGTCTTCCGAGGGGCGCATGCAGCGGAAAAATGGAGAGCGAAGAAGCGAAAAGGAAAGAACGACACGTACCACAGAGGGCACAGATGATACACACGGTTCCATTATTCTGTGTCGGCAAATGAAAAGGCGGCGCGTGGTGGTGGTGGTGCTATTCATTCCTCTCATCCTCTGGGGCGCCAAAGTTCGTTAATCCTCGTGGCCGGCCGTGGAGCTTTTAACAACGGTCTCGACCAGAGATTCTTCTTCTTCTGATCTTCTCCCGCCCTTTTGACCGCCCGCGCGCACGCAACACTTGACCGGTCTTGGGACTCTGCATGCGCGCAGATCAGGAGATGCAGCTTCAACTACACACAGACCGCCTTTCACAAAAAAAAAACACAGACCCCTTGTTAACAAAGAAAAAACACCACCACCACCACATAGCTTCCAGTAGCTAATTATGCCCTCCATGTCCATTCCCAGCACTGTACTGTATTTTGCACTGACAGCTCGTCAGCATGATTCCCCTCTCCTCTTGGTGCTTCCCGTGCATATGCCTCCGCTGGAAACGGCAAAGGATAACCTACACAACGCAATCAGGTCAGAATTTAAATTGCCGATACTAGCTAGTTTTTGTTATCCGCTAACCACGCTCGTCTCGCCGCAATGAGCAGCTGCTACGCGGCGCGGTCGTCGTGCGTGCGTGCGACCTGCTCATGTCGCGGCATATACATACGTACCGTATGCATGCACATATGGTTTTGAAGTGGAGTGAGGAGAGGTGGAGAGAGCGCGTGATCTCAGCAATTATGTCACTCATGTGATGGCAGCAGCAGCAACCACAACACAACCACGGCGGGGACGTGTAGAGTAGTAGAGGAAAAGCGTAGGAAACCCCGGACAAAATCATGGGTTTATTTCCGCCGTGGTACTTGTGGCCGGCCAGACAGCCAGCGAGCCACCGCGAAGCGGTCTAAAGAAAGTGACCGTCGGGGGCAACTGGGCAACAAGGGCGCGAGTAGAGATGTCAACGGGCCCCGTTCCCCGATTCCCCGCGGGGAATTCACCCATTAGGGGACGGGGATGGTACAGATTTTGCCCCCATGGGGGATTAAACGGGGCTAAAGTTATCCCTGTTGGGGTTTACGGGGCCGGGGATGGTATGCAGGCCCCCGTCTCCGCTCCCCGCGGGGACCCGACTCTGAAGGCCCATAAACTTGCAAGGCCCAATAACTGTGATATATAAGCAAAGTTGAAACCCTAACTCTTCACTTCCTCAGTCTCGAACTCGCACTCTCGCAGCCGCCCGCCCACCAAGCCACCACTCACACTTCCTCCTACCGTCTCTAGTCGATCCACGCCGCAAGGAGAAAGGGCGAGGCCAGTAGCCATCGCCGCACAGAGACAGGGCGAGGCCAACAGCCAACAGGCACATGCAGGCGGCCCGAGCTCGCACGGGGACGGGGAACCCCACGGGGATAATTCCCCGCACGGGGATGGGGATGGGGGAAGTTTCTTCCCCACGGGGACGGGGATGGGGAGGCACTCCCCGACGGGGAATTCCCCGTTGACATGGTGAGGCGCGAGGAAGGAAACAAAAGGAGACACGAGACAAGGGCATCGCCTTCTTCTTCCTTCGGTTCGTTCGGTCTTCTCTGCGGTCGACCTCACCACGAACCCACCTGTCAGAGCCTCGCCCTTCTTCCTCTTTTCTCTCATCCACTATTAGAGCTGGAGCCTGGAGGTGACAAGTGTAGAGAATTTGCAGCGAGAGCCCTGGGCTCCCACGGTTTTCGCAGCTTAGCCCAACAAGCCGTGCTCGTGCGTGCACGGCCCGTTGTGGCGTCCATTTTGAACCGCAAGCTAAGCTTTAATTACTGAATCACCGTGGTGCGAGTACGTTCCGCCTCCGTATTATCATAGCCCGGGCAGGCCATGTGTCTGCGACGCTGGAGTCTGGACGGACACCGCCTGCGACCTGCGTGCCTAGGTAGACTGCAAACGAAGCAAAGGCAGGCAGGCGGCAGCGCGACGCGTGCCTGCACTGCAGCTAACTGTAAATGAGGAGGGCCGGCAACGGCAAGGTGCCAAGGCATGCCGCTGGCTCGCTCACTGCCTGCAGTTGGCAACGGCACAGCGGGCAAGCGGCAATGGAATGCACGGCCATGAGCGGCTGCCGGCCGGCCGGCCGGCCGTCCCGCCCGCCCGCATGCAGCGGCGCAGGTGCTCGTCACGCGACAGTGCCGGGCGCAATTAATAGCCCGCGAACGCAACGTGTCCTGGGGGCGGCGGCGAGCCTGCTGCTGGTGATCACGTGCCGCGCGGGCGGCTGCGGTTCGCGGGGAGGATGGATCCGCAGCGCTTTCCGTGGATCCGGTCCGCGTCCGCGCCGCCGTCGGCCTCCCGCGTCCGCGTTCGCCTAGCCGACGAACGGATTTGTTTCCGATACTGCAATACAAACGCCGCAGTACTAGTATGAATAGTAGTAGAGTACAAGTATAGCAGGCAGAGTTGGGTGCCATACCATGGTAGGACTAGTGCACTAGGAGGAGCTAGTAGCCTAGTAGGCCTAATGATGGTGATGGCGAAGCCTAAGGCCATGTTTAGATGCTAAAATTGGGAGGCAAAATTTGCATAGTATATGTCGCGTCACACTGTAGTAATTTTGTTTTTATTTGGTAATAATTGTCCAAACATTGATTAATTAGGTTCGAAATGTTCATCTCACAAAGTACAATAAAACTGTGTAATTAGTTTTTGATTTCGTCTACATTTAGTACTCCATACATATACCGATATTTTGATGTGACGGAAAATCTTCTTTTTACATAGTGAAATTTAGGGTGAATTTGGGAATCTAAACAGGACCTAACAGGAGTTTTGAAAACATTCGACACAAATTCGCGCAGGGAGTAGGAGTAGGAGTAGGGAGTACGGGGTCACGGCACCCATGTGTCCACTACTAGTATTTTCACGCGGATGCAGGCGACGGCAGACGCCAGCAGACCCGGCCAGAGCAGAGACACAGGCCTCGTTTAGATTCTAGATCTTGTCTCCCAAATTTATTATACAGAATTTCTATTTCCTGTCACATCAAAATATCGACACATATATGGAGTACTAAATATAGATGAAATAAAAAACTAATTGCACAGTTTTGTTGTACTTTGCGAGACGAACATTTTAAGCCTAATTAATTAATATTTAGACAATTATTATCAAATAAAAACAAAATTACTATAATATGACGGGACATTTACTATCCAAACTTTGCCTCCGAAGTTTGGAATCTAAACGAGGCCACACACACGCTCCCGCGGCCGCCCGGCCGATTCATTTCTGCCACCATCTACGCCTACTCCCCGTACGACCCGGCGGGAGGCGAGCTGCCGCCTGCTACGCTAGCCTGGTCTGCTGGTCCCTCCCGGTCAAAGCTGGCGCCGCTGACCAAGCCAAGGAGCCCAGGAACCACCCCATGGGCGCTGGCGGCCCGGCCCGGCCCAGCCCGGCGCGCGCCAACCGAACCGCCCAGACCCAACTGGGTGGTGGAGTGGCCCGAGTCGCTCTCGGCGGATCGGCGCCTGGCCCCGAGCTCCCGACCGAGGTCAAACAAGCAAAGGCGCCGCCCCACCCCGCGCCCATATCGCGCAGGCACGCCACGAGGGCGCGCGCGTCTTTTCGCCCGTGCCGCCCACGCCCACTCCCACCACGCCACCGCCGCGCCGCGCTGGCCTCTGCCCGCCTGCCGGTACACGTCGTGGCGGCTGCCCTGCCTTCGCTCGCGGCTGCAGTTGACGCCCGCGCCCAGCGTCCGCGTCGTCGCCCGCACCAACGCCGCTCGCAACGGCCGAAAGCCCCCGCCGTCCCCCCTCCTTTCTGGCGTAAAATATTGGCAAAGCGGCCGGAGCGCATGGAAGATCGGGATTACTCTACTGCTACTAGGCTACTAGTTGCTACTACTAGTCGCTAGGCTAGTCCAGTCCTCCTCGCCTTTTGGCCTTTTGGGGGCCTGGCCTCGTCTGCAATTTCCCGTCGCCAATGGCGTGCCCGCTTGGTGATTGACTGCGCCGCCGCCGCCGGCCCGCCCGCCGATTTGGTCAAGGGCGTGTTTGGCGGGAGGAGTTAAAGTTTAAGTAACACTGTAGCACTTTCGTCTTATTTGATAAAAAGTTTTTAATGTTGGACTAATTAGGCTTAATAGATTCGTCTCGTAAATTACTCCTAATCTGTGCCGACATACATGCAATTAGTCTACATTTGGTACTCCATACACTTGAGAGAACATTGATATGATGGGAGTTAAACTTTAACGTACTCAAACCAAACGGGGACCGGCGTCTCCGCCCTCTGTTGCCCAGGTCGCCATTGCTTGCTGACACACACTCGAATCACTTGCTTGCTGACCCACGGTCGCCATTGCTTAGCAGTAGGATATATTTTGCCCAATCACATTTCGTGAGGAGAACACGTGAACGTTAAGCTAGCGGAAAAAAGCACGTGAACTCAGGGGGAGGCGGGAGAGAACCAAAACAAAGGCCTTGTTTAGATACCCAAATTCACCCCCAAATTCTACTATGAAAAAAGAGATTCCCCATCACATCAAAATGTCGGTAAATGTATGGAGTACTAAATGTAAATGAAATCATAAACTAATTCCACAGTTTTGTTGTACTTTACGAGACGAACATTTTGAGTCTAATTAATCAATTTTTAGACAATTTTTTGCACTAAAAAAACAAAAGGAACACTGTAGCAACAGTCGCCGAATCGGCGGCCCGACTCGGGCATCTAAACAAGGCGAAAAGGAAGAGGCCGTGGCGTATTTGGTTTGATTTGAATCCGTCCCAGCGGCATCCATCCATGTCCAGCCTAGCGTTATCCAAGATAAATTCGCATGGCTTGCAAGCTCAAATACAGTAGAGTACGCCACGAGCTTTTTTTTTAAAAAAATAAATTCGTGGCATTTGTTGCCAACGCCACGTACAGAAGCAAATCCACAAGGATGGACGGGCGTCGAGCGTGACAAAATCCAAACGCAGAATTCAACCATATACTACTACTGTATGTATAGTTGTATACAACGACAGCACGCGTTTCCAGTGCATGTGGCTTTGTTTTGAACAAACAAAGCAGAGGGACGGACGGACGGACGTAAGTACTCCTACACGGCTACACTCGAGCAGGTCAAAGCCGGGGAGAAAAAGAGCATTTCACATACGAAATGCAGAGGCAGAGGCAGAGACAGGTGGTGGCTGGCTGGCCTGGCCTGGCCTGGCCTGGAGCAGAATATGACGGAACGTGGAGGGCGAAATCGCAAGAAGCCCGGCAAAATAAAAAGAGCAGGGCGAGCCCCAGGCCACGCCCTTGCCCCCCTATTTCTATTTCTCCCCCTCGCTCTCGTCTCGCTTCCCCTCCCCTCCCCTCCCCTTCTCTCTGTCTCTCTCCTTTCCCCACTGCTAGCCGCCCCTCCCTCCCCGCTCTCTCGGCGTCGAGCCGCTCTGTTCCATCCCGCCCGCGCCGGTCCCATTCGCCCACCATTCCAACGCGCGCCGCGCGCCGCGCGCCGCCGGCAGGGCGCCGCGTCCCGGGCCACGCGCGCGTGCGGGGATTCGCGCGCGGGCCACCCACCAGGAGAGGGAGCGAGCGACCGACCGACCGCGCGCGCGCGCTGGGATGCCGTGATCGCGCCGCGCGCCTGGAGCCGGGCCGGGGCGGGGATGGGGCGGGTCGGGCTCGGCGTGGCGGCGGGCTGCGCGGCCGCCACGTGCGCGATCGCCGCCGCGCTGGTGGCGCGCAGGGCGTCGGCGCGGGCGCGCTGGCGCCGTGCCATCGCGCTGCTCAGGGAGTTCGAGGACGGCTGCGCCACGCCGACGCCGCGCCTGCGCCAGGTCGTCGACGCCATGGTCGTCGAGATGCACGCAGGGCTCGCCTCCGACGGCGGCAGCAAGCTCAAGATGCTGCTCACCTTCGTCGACGCGCTTCCCGCCGGGTACGTACGGCACATCTCCGCCTCCCTCCCCCTCCTCACTGCCCGCCTGTCTGTCTGCGGCAGGCCGGCCGTTGCCAGTCTGTCTGCGGCAGGCCGGCCGTTGCCTTCCGCCATGCGCGGCCTCGCGATTCCCTGATTTGAGGCGCCCTTTTCTTTCGCCCCCCTTCTTTTTTTCCCTGATTCTTGATTAGAACGCACACAAAATAAAGCTGTCTTTTTTTTTCTCGTAACTGACTGACATGCTGGTAGTTGGATCATACCGTTGCATCTCGCCGTCTTGCTCGGCTTCGATGTTTACTCCGCTGTGTCTGTGCGGACGCAAATGTGATTTCTTTTCCTTGGTTGAGCATGTCCAAGAGTTTCTCAAAATTTTCTCTTAAAAAGTCCATGTTTCCTAACTCCTAAAAAGGTTTTGGGTGAAAAAAAAAGTGTTCTCCAATAGTTCCTAATATTTATCTTCTAAAAAATCAAATATTGATCCACCTGGCGTTTTGGTCCCACCTGGCATTTTTTTTCTGCGGTCTTTTTTTCTCGCGCGAAACCATCGTGGTCACGCTACCCACGCCGCCGCCGCCTTCATCCTTCGCGTTGCCCTACCGTGATCTCCTCGCAGCCAGCCGTGATCTCCTTGCGATCGCGTTGCCATCACGTTGCCTCCCAGGCGTTGCCATCTCCTAGCCATCGTAGCCAGCCGTGACCTCCCAGGCACCTCAGAGCAAGCCGTGACCTCCCAGGCACATAGCAGATCGATCCAAAAGGGCACTACCACGCCAGCGGCGGTCAAGATATACCTAGCGGTACGGTGGCCGCGGCGCCGCAGCATGCACACGGAGGAGCGATGGAGGAGTACGTACCTCGCAGCAAGCCCTACGTCCGCGGCGGCGTGGATCGTCTTCCTGGACGCCGAGCGATAGAGGAGCGGCTTCCTTCGTCTGTCCCACGATGAATGAAACTGAGATATGGATCGACTGAAGTAGGCGCGAAGGAGGGATTGGCGGCAAAAGTAGGCGCGCGAAGAGGAGGCCGGGCGGGAAACACCGATCCGCGCGACTACGCGAGCTCGCAAAGTTACGCGAAAGCAGGGGGAATTTCCCAAGTCCTAAAATATTAGGAGTAGACATTAGGAGTTGTTGGAGAGAGGTTTTTCTTCATTTTTCTAAAAACCAAGGATTAGGAGGATGTTTAGGGAACTCTTGAGATGCTCCTCTGCCTCTGCCTTCCCGGCTGGTGTGGAGCGACGCGCATTTCTCGCCTTCACTTGGGCGTCCGTGCGAAATGCGACGCGTACGGATTCGGTTTTTTTTCGCCGCTTAAGTTCTCTGATTGGTTTGTTTTGGTTTAAAGCGGCGGCACGGTAGGACGCGCATTTCCAACTTATCTAGCGCCCAATGCGGCGTGCATTGAGCGTGCGTCGGACTAGTCGTGTCGATGCTAAGTTGAGGATCCTTGCACACTCATCTCCCTGCTCTTGTCGGGCGAGGCGACGCTGTGCAATGCAATGGTGAACAAATTTGGGTCCCTGCTTTTCTGATGTGTTCGTCCTACAGTGCGCGAATTTGGGCCGTTACTTTTGCTCATATATTATGTTCCTATATAAAGTCGCCATCTTTATTCGATTCCGAATAATGCCGCGCACACCTCGGTAGATTTTCCTTGTGGAATTCCCGCAAACACGACGTCATAAAAGTTTGCCATCCATCTTTGTTGGAACGGGACAGAACGATGTTCTTCTCCGCCTGCCGGAGTTGTGGCCTCGCGTCTAGTCTAATCGGCCGCTCTCCGGTGGATTTGAACAGTCCAAATGCGTGATGCCGCCTGCACTGCAGTGCCACACCTTTGTGCCGGTGCAGCTCCGGGGCTCAGAACATTAAATCTCGGAAGATGGCAGGAATTTCTCATGTGGCCCTTGTGCCACCTGGGGCAAGCCCTGTTGGGTTGACGCTTGCATTCATGGAGGGGTTTGGTGTCCGGAACCCCCCATAAAGGGGGTGCGGAGCTCGGCATCTTGGGACATGAATCTGCCTATACGCTTTTATGCGCCCGGCATTGGGTTTCACAGGCTCCAGGTTGTATTCCACAATGGCATTGTGGCCTGGGGCGTTCTCTGTCAGACGGGAATCATTGCTCGGGGAGGCACCACCTTTTGGTGTGCAAGAATATCTGGTGACAGATGATGGCGAGCCGTAATGCAGAAACGTTTGTGTTCCACTCGATGGGGATGCTCTACTGTTGCTTGTTCAAGGCTGGATGCTTGTGCTGTTCACAGTCCATCTGATACCAAGCTAAACAATCGGGATTTGAAGGCCAAATGAAACATGAAGCAGCGTGATTTGGTTCTCACGCAGTCTGTTTTGTTTCTACTCTACTGATCTGCGGCAGCTGTCTAAGTTCATTGTATTGTTTCGGGTAGCCGCCCTTGCAACAGCTTAGCATGACAGTAGAACAATCTGCGTGACAGATGGGATACACATTGCTTTGGTTGGCCTTTTGTTCTTTTGCTTCTGTCACGTTTGGATTTTAGTAACACTGTGTTTCTTGTTCGTAGCCAGTGCGTGTTCTTGTGAAAAATTGTCCATTTTTGTGACGGGAATGGAACAGTTTCTTCTTGGTTTTCATAGCCTTGACGCCTTGTGCGTTATCAAGTATGATTGAACTTGATATGTTTGATTTATCTTGATCGATTACTTGTTTGCTAAGGAATGTCATACCCTGATGAGCAAATGCATGAAACCAAGCTGCACAAAGCCTCTCTTTTTTTTATTTTTTCCCAGATATTGCATCCATTCGTTTCTGTTTAAGCCCATCCAAGGCCATAGCTGTTAGTATTCAATTTCTTGGGTTTGGCAACCCCAATTTTATAATCGTAACTAATTCACATTAACATTTTGCATTTTATTCTGTAGTGTCTGGGTAGGAGATATAACCATTTTCTATATTTAGATATTTAATTGTGCAACATTGTAAGACAGCCTTTCCCATTATGCTTTTCACTAGCTTACCATATGAGCTGAGCTGTCCAACTTTACATTGGGACTCAATGACCCTTGTACAATCTTAGTGTGCGTGTCATTTGTGTCTCTGTGAGATCATAGTTCTTAAGGCGTAAAGGCGAGGCATGACAATGTGCCACCGCCCAGACGCCTAGGCGCCCGCCTTGCCCGCCTAGGCGAGCATTTTGCAAGGTGCTGGGGGGTCGCCTGGACGCCTTAAGAACTATGTGTGAGATTGTCCTCAAACTGTTAGGCAGTGCTTTAGCCATCCTTGATGCAATCGCTGCTGGCGCGTTGGATGAAAATAGCTAAATTATGCAGGCATTGTGAAAAGGTGTGGAGTGGTATGTGCTGTTAGAGCATTCACAAATGAGGTGCGCTAGCCGTTAGAGTGCTCATGGAAGCCAATATTGCTCACACAAGGGAGGTGCATTCATGGAGTGGGCTTTGAGCTGGCTTGGTGGTGTCAGTCTGGCTAGCCGTTAGTGCACTAACAAATGAGATGCGCAAGCCGTTAGAGCACACACAACACACAAGTGAGACATGCCCATGGAGTTGGATTTGAGCTGGCATGGTGGTGTCTTCTGGCTAGCCGTTAGAGCGCTCACAAATGAGATGCGCTAGCCATTACAGCACACAAGAGAGACACGTCCATGGAGTTGGATTTGAGTTGGCATGGTGGTGTCGTTTGGCTAGCCGTTGGAGCACTCACAAATAAGACGCGCTAGCCGTTAGAGCACACACAAGAGAGATGCGTCCATGAAGTTGGTTTTGAGCTGGCATTGTGTCGATGTGTGGTTTGTCGTGTTTTGGTATGCAACGTCGGCCAGGTAGGGGGAACTGCTCACGTCCGTTGCTTGTCGTTTCATACATGAATGGCCACTGTTGCCTTGCACGATTTGCTTGTATTGTATGGTGGAAGCATGGATTTTCTGCTTCACTAGTGTGAATTGTTTTTTTGTGGGTAAGTTGGTTAATTGTTGTAAGGAAAAAACGTTCTATGCTGTTTCAACAAAACTGATTGGAAGAAATTTAGCGTTTCTTAGGCATTGGATTGAGAAGAGGAAACCTGCGTAGCGCATAGTCATTGCATCATTCTCCCAGAAGAACTTGTCGTCCTTTCTAACCCATATAATGCTGTCATGCATTAAATGTTCTATGGTTATGTCAAAGCGATTTATGTTGCTTTACTTTTCTCATCAGTATGACCACACTAAGTTATATTGTGTACCTTTAACAGAAATGAACAAGGCACATATTATTCCATCGATCTTGGAGGAACAAACTTTAGAGTGTTGAGAGTTGAAATTGGTGCTGGGTCTGTGGTCACCAGCCGGAAGGTTGAAGTAACCATCCCTGAGGAATTGACCAAGGGTACACTTGAGGTGCTTGTTATTTCATGTAGTTTCCATTTTCTAATATAAATATGCTTTTAGTATGGGTCTCTGATTTCTTGTTTAACCACAGGAGCTATTCAACTTTGTTGCCATGACCCTAAAGGAATTTGTAGAAACAGAAGATGGGAAAGATGAACAAAGGGCGCTTGGTTTCACATTTTCTTTCCCAGTTAGAAAAACTTCAGTGTCTTCAGGGTCATTAATTAGGTGGACCAAAGGGTTTTTGATTGAAGATGCGGTAAGAGACATTTATCACTAGACTAGATCAGAAGTTCAGAACAAGCCATTTAATTTGTTAATCACAAATTATTGTGCTGATAAATGATTGGCACTTTGCTAGCGTTGTTTTTGTAACATAAACTATTATTTATGGAGAATGCAACTTGTGATGCACATGAAAATTGGTATGGACATGTAACTTTGCATAATAGGAAACACACAATGCCTTGTTTTGGTGTATATCGTTTTTGCGATAAGTTTATGCTTCTAATTTTTATACGCTTTCTGATATGAACTATGGGATTTCAGGTTGGGAAAGATGTGGCTCAATGCTTAAACGAAGCTCTTGCTAGGAGTGGACTAAATGTGCGAGTTACTGCACTGGTAGGTTGTTGCCTACTATTGGCACTGTAAAATGGTGCTTGCTATCTTCTCATTCCATTTGGCAAGCCTCTTTTACACATTGGTTAATATGGAACTTATTTAGTGTTCTGTGCACTATAACATGGGTGCCCTTGTCTAAAACTTAAATTAGCGCCAATCAATGCATGAGAAGCATGATCGTTGCTCCAGTTGCCATGCCTAGTTAATTTTGAGAAGGCAACACAGTGATCATCTCCTAGCTGGGCAGGTTCTATGTTTCATTAGAGTTAGTTGATAGCTGTGTCATTGTTTGTAAAATCTGTTACTTGTGCACTTTTAAACCTTTTCCTGATGCCAGCCATTATAGGGAGCAGAAGAAGGACTTGCACATGGTCTTTATTGACCTCGAGAAGGCATATGACAAAGTACCGAGAAATGTCATGTGGTGGGCCTTGGAAAAGCACAAAGTCCCAACTAAGTACGTTACCCTTATCAAGGATATGTACAGGGATGTGGTGACGTTTGTCCGAACATGTGATGGCGACACCAGTGACTTTCCAATTAAAATAGGACTGCATCAGGGGTCAGCTTTGAGCCCTTATTTATTTGCTTTGGTGATGGATGAGGTCACAAGGGACATACAAGGTGATATCCCTTGGTGTATGCTCTTTGCTGATGATGTGGTGCTAGTTGACGACAGTAGGGCAGGGGTTAATAGGAAGTTAGAACTATGGAGGCACGCGTTAGAGTCGAAAGGGTTCAGACTTAGTAGGACTAAGACCGAGTACATGAGGTGCGATTTCAGCGCGACTAGGCATGAGGAGGGAGACGTTAGCCTCGATGGGCAAGTGGTGGCCAAGAAGGATACTTTTCGGTATTTAGGGTCTATGCTACAAAAGGACGGAGACATTGATGAAGATGTCAGACATAGAATTTCAGCCGGCTGGTTGAAATGGCGTCAAGCTTCTGGCGTCCTCTGTGACAAAAGGGTGCCTCAGAAGTTGAAAGGTAAGTTCTATAGGACGGCGATTCGTCCGGCAATGTTATACGGTGCTGAGTGTTGGCCTACAAAAAGGCGACATGTCCAGCAATTGAGTGTAGCAGAGATGCGTATGTTGCGTTGGTGTTGTGGGCACACAAGGAGGGATAGAGTCCGGAACGACGATATTCGGGATAGGGTTGGGGTGGCACCAATTGAGGAGAAATTGATTCAACATCGGTTGAGATGGTTTGGACATGTCCAACGGAGGCCTCCTGAGGCGTCGGTGCGTAGTGGAGTTCTAAAGCGGGTCGATAATGTAAAGAGCGGTAGAGGTCGACCTAAACTAACTTGGGACGAGTCCGTTAAGGGAGATCTTAAGGAGTGGAATATCCCCAAGGATTTAGCTATGGACAGAAGCGCTTGGAGATTGGCAATCAACGTGCCTGAACCGTGACCTCTTTTTCTCTTGTGCCCTTTATGTCCCTTTATGTGTCTCCCTGTTTTTCGTCTCTTTTGGGTTTCATCTCTAGCCTACCCCAACTTGCTTGGGACAAAAGGCTATGTTGTTGTTGTTGTTGTTGCCTGATGCCAGCCATTCCTATGGTATCAAAGTTCCTTCGGATTGTTTAGTTTTGGTCTCACAAATTTGCTTCACCAAGCAATTTCTATGGGCTAGCAAGATAATATTCTCAGCTAGTATATTCTTCTATGCTTATTGCTTTTTAGTCATCGTGTAGCATTAACACCTTTTAAATACTTACCTTCAATTTTTCTACTTAGGTGAACGACACCGTGGGGACATTAGCTCTAGGACATTATTATGATGAGGATACAGTGGCTGCTGTGATCATCGGTGCTGGCACCAATGCTTGCTATATTGAACGCACTGATGCAATTATTAAATGTCAGGGTCTTCTTACAAACTCCGGTGGCATGGTATATTCTCTTGCTGCTTTGTTCTGTACTCAAATTGTCAATATCATCATTTTTTCCTGTGGACAAAAGATGTAATTATTGAAATGTTCAATTCATCAGGTAATTCATCAGGTAGTAAACATGGAATGGGGCAATTTCTGGTCATCGCATTTGCCAAGAACTCCTTATGACATCTCCCTTGATGATGAGACGCAAAATCGCAATGATCAGGTGACACTGTGTAAAATATGTTATGGAATAGTTGTACCTTTTGTTAGTATTGCTGAACAAATTTGACATTGATGCAGGGGTTTGAGAAAATGATCTCTGGGATTTATCTTGGGGAAATTGCAAGGCTGGTGCTGCATCGCATGGCTCTAGAATCAGATGTTTTTGGCGATGCTGCTGATAATCTATTTGCCCCCTTCACATTGAGGTACCTTAAGCTTGCTATATGCTTTGATTATTCCGAATTTTGTGTTGTGGAAAAGGAGAAGTAGAATCTTTCAAAGGGAACCTAGTTAGTATCGGGTTACTGTCAGTATAGCTCTGATCTGCTATGTTGTGTTCTGCATCTTTAGATTCATGCTTCCCTATGTTAAGTACCTGGTCCTTGTCTTTTTTTATGAGTACATGGAAACCTTCCTGCTCAGCTATGCATATTAGCATTACTGTACAATGTTTCATGTTGATGCGTCATTGAGCTTGTAAAAGGCAAAATCACATGGCTTATTACCTAGAACTAAAGCTTGTGGGCAAAAGCTATTGCTAATACTTTAGTATATGTTTTTGTTTGTGTTCCAGCACACCACTTCTGGCTGCAATTCGCAAGGACGATTCACCAGATCTGAGCGAAGTCAGAAGGATACTGCAAGAACATCTGAAGGTCAGCTTTCCTGATCTCCATGAAGTCAAATATGTGTGTTCCTTCAACCTGTACTGAAGGCTTTGACGATTTTGCTGCAGATACCGGACACTCCTCTGAAAACTCGAAGGCTAGTCGTCAAAGTCTGTGACATCGTCACCCAAAGAGCTGCCCGCCTAGCCGCCGCTGGTATTGTCGGGATACTGAAAAAGCTTGGCCGGGATGGGAGTGGCGTGGCTTCAAGCGGGAGAACGCGAGGGCAGCTGAGGCAGACGGTGGTTGCGATCGAGGGTGGCCTGTATGAGGGCTACCCAGTGTTCAGGGAGTACCTAGATGAAGCCCTGGTGGAGATCTTGGGGGAGGAGGTGGCGCAGACGGTGGCGCTAAGGGTTACAGAGGATGGGTCTGGGGCTGGTGCTGCCCTCCTCGCTGCCGTACATTTGTCGAATAGACAGCAAGGTTCCATATAGGGAGAAGAAGAGAGATGGTGATACAGGAGCTAGCCCCTCTGTGCAAATGTAAAAAGGGACATTATTTGATATCTATATTCATATATATATAATCTGGTCTTGTGCAGAGAAATACCTGTTCTCCTATCTCAGCTCTTATGATTCTTCTGCCTTGCCCTTGTGGATGTAGGCGTTGCTGTGTACTAGGTTTACCTTTTTTTCAGTCTTGAACGGAATTATAATTCTTTGTAAATCTGAGTTGCTGATGAACTGATCTTGCAGGCCAAAATGTCATGACAAGCTAAGGAGACATTACATGACCACAGTAATGATTGTTGTTTTTTTTCTGTTGGATGCAGACATCACATTGATCCTTGAAGTTGAAGGATCATCTAGCGAGAGATCAAAGATCAAACAATCAGATCAGATCAGACATTTCTGGTTGGTGACCACAATAATGCTGACATTTCTCTTCGGCTGCTTGTTATCTCTTGGCCTGGCATCACAGAAAGAGAATACCAACTTGTATTGAGCTGAGATGACCGAGGACTGAATCCTTGAGTAGTTAATAAGAAGCCCAATATGAGAAATGGCCCATACCATCACGGCAGTACATGCCTGGGCCACGGGCTCCGAAGGGCAAAAGCCGGAGCCCAATAGCCGTGGAACCCGGCGCGTGCGCCATTCGAAAAGGCGCGACGTCTTCTTCCAGAAGCGCTCCGAGCCACACGCCGTCTCCTCCCGTCTCCTCCGCTTCCGCGCGCGCCCCCGCCGCCTCTCTCTCTCTCTCTCTCTCTCTCTCTCTCTCGCCGCCGCCGCCGGACATGACGTGAGCTCTTTCTCTCCTCCGCCCAGCTCCTCTGTCTCCTCCCGGATTCTCGCACCCCCCTTCGTCGTTCTCATCCATGTGTTCTGTTGGATAGGGCTCTCCAATTCGACTAATCGGCTCTGTTCCTGCCGGATCGAGTTTCGCTGGTACAATCACAACAAGGATTGCACGGGTTGTGCCGCGAATGGTGCACGGGCGGAGGATATTAGGGTACGATCGCAAGGTGAAGTGCCTTTTACATTTGGCAATTTCGCACTCTTAACTGTTGTTTGGTGCGTTTTGATCTCCACAAAGTCGCTAAACATAGCGGAGTGGCACCCTTTTGTTATGAGTAGCATAGCAGAGCAGGAATTTGTGTGTGCACGTTTGGGATTTTGGCTGCATTCTTGATGTGGGAAGCGTCGAATCCTTCTGATGTTTGCAGTTTGATATGGCGTCTTGGTTTATCTTGGAAGGACAAGGTGGATTAGACTCTCTTGACGGTAACAATGCGGTCAATTAGAAGTAACTTCAGATGAATGGCTTTATATTTTAGTCTCAAATCAACTTATCTTTGACATGGATTGGACTGACACACCACCAACTGGGAGAAGAAGACTAGTGAGACTTAGTCTTTTTTTTTCCTTCCTTTTTTTTATTCTCAGCCAACAATTAATCTGGAAGCACATTGATTCAGATGAGACGTTATAAAGTCTAGTATTATGGAAATTTCCTTGATCTACGAGTTTTACAGGGTGATTTTCGTTGTTAAAGGATCTATCAAAGGTATCCTTGATGCACGATTATAAAGTTTGCGTAAAGTGGTGGTGATAACAGAGTGACACGAAAGAGCTTTACTAAAACCAAACACAGCTGTTTTCTCTCTCAATCATCTGCATTTCCTTTTGTCCTTTTCTGAAGTAAGGTAACATCAAGTGATGGACGTTTGTCGTTGAAATGTTGAGAAGCACACAAACTCCATAGATATTGATATACGCATAGTCTGAAGAAAAATGAAAGGAAAGCTCCGTGTGATGGCAGATAAAAAATGGTGGTTCAGGCACTTATTTTGGAGTAGGTGGTTGAAATGGTAAATAGTATGTACAGCTCAACTGTGCTTTGTAACTAGGAAAATAATTCCTTCATTTTTCAAATTAGTATATTCGTCTGGCTACACGCCTAACAAGTGCTACCTGTGTCCTCGTCATTCTTTGTACTAGAAATGAGATGGCTTTGTGAGAGAATGAACTTGAAATTGGCTTATTGCAACATGACTGTTCAGAGAGTAGAGTTTGTGGACATGTGCATCAGGTTGCCAGCTGGTAAGATTGTTCACATAGCTACTGCGGAAGATTTGATCAGGCCAGATTATTTAAATCCATAGTTTCTACCCAGTGGTGGATCAACTGTTGAAGCTTCATGTGGCCCCAAGCCCAACATTGATGTTCATAAGGATTTTAATTTCATTATCGCAAAAATTTCGGTCACCACCGAAATTACCGAATTTCGCGAAATTCGGCCGAAATTTCGCCGAAATTTTTTTAGAGATTAGGACATGAAGTATGTTGTTTCTAAAAAAGTTTAGATCTAAATAAATATTAGTATGATTTATGACTACACATCTATTGAATAGAAGAATATACAATATAATCAATAGAAAAATACAAGTCTAGAGTTATACATCACATGTATTAGAGTATTACAAAATTTCGAAGTTTTCTTTCGGCCACCACCGAAATTACCGAATTTCGTGAAATTCGGCCAAAATTTCGCCGAAATTTTGAACCCTCATCTTGTTACATCCACATCTGATGTACTATGAACATTGACAAATGATACGTGAAACAGTCAAAAAAAAAACAAATGATACGTGTGAAAGCAGAACACTAAAAATTGTGTTTGATTCAGTCAAGGCTGATAGCATGATAATGTAGATTTAAGTCAGATATATGTGAAACAGTTGACCAGGCTTTGTTGTAGTTTCCATTAACACTCCTACATGTTTTTTTTTGTGTATTAATTTGTTAGTTGATTCTTATTTCAAGGACATAGCAACAACTCTCTCTGTTTGGAACATGCAGTTTACTTCATAGTATGTTTACCTTAGATTTCATTTGTAGGTGAACTGTCGGTATATCTTACATAATATTGATTTATGTCTTCTTAAGATCTGACAAGAGGAATCGACTATTTTTCACCTCTGATAATCTGGACAATTCACCTGCTTCTAGTATCATGCTTCCCTTTTCTCTATTCCAAAATAACATGTTTATGTTTATGCACCATATGCATGACTTGTTTCGTATGCCACTCTGTAGCTAGTTTACACTGTTGTCGAATTATGGTTCACCTCAGTGTATGGCCTCAAATCGTTCTTAGTATTTTAACTTCTATAGCCTGACTACTAAACATCAATTACCTTCTAAATACTCCACAAGCATTTTCCTAACCAAAACAAATGCTAGATCACAACCCTATTTTGGCGCCAGGATGATTTCCACCTAGCCTTTTACATACATGAATTCATTTGGATAATATTGGTTTTGAGTCAACCTGTTGGTGGAATGATCTCACAATCGCAAAGAACTGCATGCCTGTATTTGAACCAAGCAAATATCTTTGAATATTGTGCTGTTACTGGATTTGAATACTTGCTTGTATTGAGATCTTCTGTTAGTGCTATCGTGAGCAGAAGCTGTATCACACATGCAGTTCTAGACACCATACAGAAACAAAGGTTGTATTCGCTTTATTTTTAGTCTAAATTCTATATCCTGGCTTTGTTTGTTTTCTTCTGATAATAATTAGGAAATGACAGCACATTTGCTTGATACAAAAACTGAGATGTCAGTTATCGAGTCACCATGTAAACTTATAATTCTGCTTGATTGGATTTGAGAAATTTATCATTTCACATTTTTATCCAGTTTCAATAATTGTGCTCTTGATTTCTTATTTGTTATTCAAAATTCACACTACAGGTTGCAACATTTAATGCACAAATCGAGAGAATTCCAAAATGTTTTTCTGTTTGTGAACACCATGATAAACGACTTCACTGTTTTTGCACAAGCATATAATATCCTGACTCATGGAAACTAATGTAACCTGCTAAATTTACGCAGGCACTCCTGAGATGAGATGCTAGTTACAACTTTACAAGTGAAATAACAGGCAGTGTTATTTGCTAATCAAGGCTCTACCTTCATGCAACTTTTTGCACTTTTTTTAACGGAAAATGCATACAGCCCAACATGAGTTCCTCGGGATACTGGTTAGTGATCAGTTGATCAGCACAGCTCATCTCAACGCTGTAAGGGTCCCTTGGACCGCTACAATCCTCCAGTGATTGCCTCCAAAGTTGCACTCACCACGTCAGAGTTCAGGCGACGTTGCTCCACTTTGAAGTACTGCTTTGAGGTATCTTCGGCCACTAAAAAAGTCGCTATGCTGTGTTCTTCAGGCTAGCTACCTTCCGTAGATATTGTCTTTACAGGGGATACTTTTACCTACACTTTTGTACAAACGTATGCTCTACAGGAGCATTAAAATAGTAGGAACTGTCACAAAGACAACGGCAGTGAGGCCTTTGGGAACATTCTCTGTCCTGGTGCTAGGATGGCTAGGGGATCATATCTGTGTTTCCTCCGTTCAAATGTCTCCCACCTTGCTCCAAAGTGGGCTTTCCACTGCTGCTGTGTGGTGTAGGGTGCCAGATACTGTTTCATCCCAATATCAGCCTCTTCACAGAACTCTACTATTTGGTTGTTCAGGTTCAATGCATGTGCAATGCTGCCGTGACCTGAGAGAGATGGTGCTGAAGAAAGGAGCCCCACTAGGTAGAAAATTTCCTCATCTGGTATGACTACTGACGTTCTGTTGTCCCACCTGCATCAAAATGAATAGACCAATTGAGCTACCTTAACCGCAACTAGATTAACTTATTTATGACAGTAAATTTTGCAAGTGAAGCAAGTTACTTTGATTTGTTCACTGGATAAAGCAGTATGGGACCATTGTTGCTGTCTTTCAGGATCTTGCCAAAGACTTCCTTAGCAAATCTACGGATTGAGCTCCTCGGTACTAGAAGATTCAACCAAGGGTGTGGAACTTCCCAGAGGCCTTGTGCCCTCAGCTTCAACTCAGAGGTGTGCACCCTGTCCAAGAACTCCAGGTACGTGACATCCGTGTGGAATAGAGTAGGCTGTATGAATCTAAGTCGAGATAGCAGCACAGTAACTTCCTGTAAACGTAAATTTACAGTTATTATCATTGGAGTCTAATGTCGACGTCTTGTTGCAAAGTGAAATAACAGGTTCACCTGTTCCATGATATCAGCGTCATCACTATTGAAGTTCTTGGTTAGCTCGAGGCAGTATAGTACTCTTCCATCAGACTGAAAATGGCTTGCTTGGACTGGGTCTTGTGGCTTGAAGGACACCCTCCAGTTGTTGAGGATGCCTGTCCTGTTTATGATGACAAAACCTTCAATGTAGTCAAAGGAGTTCTCTGCCATGATCAGCATCTCCTGGTCCTCGGTGAAGCTTTCAAAATCCGAGTAAAGAACTCTTATCCACCTCACCTGTCATTGTATATATATTCATTTAGTAAATGACTGCATGCTGTACTGAGATAAATGAAATATTCATTTTACTGAATCGCTTGTCTGATGACTTACCATCTTTGGAGCAGGCTCAAGTGCAATCCTTGCTCTGGTGATGATCCCAAACTGACCAAGACCGCCAAGAGCACCATAGAAGAGATCAGAGTTATCCTCGGGTGAGCAGGTAACGACATCTCCTCTTCCTGCATTTGGTTGTTACGATTACGATCAGTAACTGTTTTTATGCGCCTAGCTAGTTCAATGCTTTGTGAGTTCGTTTGAGACCTGTCACAATCTCCAGTTGATTGACATTGCTGACCTGCGGTCCGTGGCGGAACGCCTGCCCGCTGACCCCCGCATTAGACAACGTGCCACCGACAGTGAGATGGAGATAGTCCGTCCACGACTTGGGTGCCAGGCCGTGCTTGAGCGTCTCACGCAGCACGTTGATCCAGAGCTCTCCGCCGGGAGCATCGACAAACGGTGACACACCACCGTGGACCTGGAGCCTAGCACCCTGGAGCGACTCCATCCTGACCACGATCCCCTGGGCCGCCTGGGACTGACCCATGAGGGAGTGCCCATGCCCGCGTGCCGCGACGGTGAGTGGCGATCCCTCGCCCAGGGAGAAGACGTGCCTCACCGTGGTGGCGATATCGGAGACCGAGGCGGGGTGGAGGACTGCGGCTGGCAGGAAGCTGCACTGGTTACCGAAGTCCCGCGCCATGGCGGAGACGTCATGGAAGCTGAAATGGCCGTCGAGGCGCAGCGCGCCAAGGGACGAGAGCACGTCCTCGTCGGGGACGTGCATGGTCAGCCTGGCGAGCGCCAGCAGGACCAGCAGCTTGAAGCAGTGCACCAGTGATGGCGGCTTCATGGTGGCCGGCCGGCTAGCTCCTCAATTTATAATTCGACAAACCAACAAAAAGGATGGGAGTTCGGCAGGTTGGCGCTGGGCAGTTGGGAAGCTTGGAATCAGAAGACAGACAGAGAGAGAAGAGGGTGGTTCCTGGTGCCTGGTGGCGGGCGAGTTTCTTGAGGTGCAACGAGGTAAGAGGTGGAAGACGGAGGGGTTGAAGAAGGCGGTGGCTGTCCATGCAGGGGAGGGAGGGGGGCTCTCTATATAGGAGCTTGCCTTGCAAGGAGTGTGGTGGCGTGGTGCGGCGGTCAGCTAGTCAGTCCAGGGCGGGCGCTAGCTGTTTGGTAAAAACCGTATGGCGATTGGCGACTGTCTGCCTGCCTGCCTGCCGCTTGCTTGCTTGCCGGTTGCAAATTCAGGCGCAGACATGTGCTAGTGGTGCATTGCGGAAGTTTCTTTTTAGAGCATGCTGTTCTCGCTTTGTAGCTCCTACCTTAAGCAACGGGGGAACATGTGTTGGCTAGTTAACAGGCTAACGGAGGGGAGGAGACGACAGAGGTGAGGCGAGGCGAGAGATCAGTGGACTCAGCCTATGCGTATCACCGGCTCTCTCCCAGACAGTCACATGGCTTGCATGCGTCTGTCCCTGGCCAAGCCCACAAGACATCCCTATGTTTTGGTCGCTGGTCATATGCTGTTGGATTGGAGCTAATACTAATCTGCCTCTGTTTCTGTGAAGGAGACTTCCTTGCCTCACTGCCCTGCCCTCTTCTTCTTCTTAATAAAACATCACATGCATAAACAAAGATGGGTTCGATCTTTTGGTTAGCCTAACCGTATGGACATGGATTACTTGGGATATTTTTTCTTTGGTCTCTCATAGTAACACGCACGCACGCGCACACACACGCACACACAAGCACACTTGATTGATAATTGAAGATGACCAGGAGCTTTCAGATGATAAATATTGGGACTCCTGCCGTGTTCCATGCCAGCCCGAGCCTGGTATCCTCCATTTCCCATGGCTGATTTCCATGCCTGTGCAGTACTGTAGAGGATCCGTTCCATGGTGACCCGGCCCGCCGGCCATCGTTGTTGAGCTTGAGCTGTGAGCTGAGCTTGTCCGTCTGGGAATTGATTGACGGGTTGGAGAGCAGCTAGCAGACACCAGGGGTCCTCACAAGTTAGTTTCTGGAAATCTAATAGCATCCGGGTGATGGCAACATGGGCACACATGCGCAACCACTTCTGTGGTAAGACTTGGACCGTCGCATTTGCTGCCGCCTCTCCCCTTCCTCTGCTTATGTTTGTATGTGGAAGACGAGGAGGCGGGCTACGTATACATGCGTACGCGGCACAGCAAGCCGTGTCTATTCTGTGTGGACGCCTCTGAGTCCAGATCGACGATCGAGGAAGGGAAGGCGTAGCGTACTGGAGGTGAACGCACGCAGCGGCGGATTAGAGCAAGTCAAGCAGCAGCAGATTGCTACCGGTGGTTTCTGCGGTGATAAGCCGGTTGAAGCTAATTTTTTTTGAGAAAAAAATATTGTATCATGACTTGATAAGTTCAAGTGAACTGGGTGTCCGTCAGAACACTTGTGACTTGTAGGAGCCGACGATGTCGCTCGCTGTTGGTGTCAGGAATTTATGCTAGTGCAGAGGTGAACCCGACACGATGGACACAGGCAGACGGTAACGCATCGGGATGCGACCAAGTGGTCTGGTCCGCTCCGGCCCGGCGGAGCACTAGGCTGGAGCACGAAGCAAGCAAGCAAAGGCGACGGACGGAGCCCATGCGTCCTCGTCGGGGTGGAGGGGAGGCCACTTTGACCGTCCATCCTGTCCGCCCGCATGCATGATTCCTTTGCATTGCGTGGTAGGCAGACTCCACAACCGAGATTCTTGTGCTGTCTCCCTCTCCCTCGTCCGTGCCAAACTAACAACCTAAAGTGCCTTGTACTAACACTAAACACTTATATAAGTAATATTATTACTAAAAATTTAGAGCGCTCCTATTTTAAAAATCTTGAGGGCCCTTATACATGCTGGAACCACGTGTTTGGGAAACAAAACCACTTGAGCAGCTTTTGTAATGTATGTATAGAAGTTGTTTTTTCGAAGGATATTCAAACATGTTAGGAACTATTCTGGTAATGGTTAAATTTATTCTTGTAATAAGTAGTTAAAGGGAAAATTGTAGAGAGAGAGAGAGAGCATATATACCTGCAAGGTAGGAGATTTTCAAATACCCATCCAAAGAAACTTTGTTATTACTATTATAGACCGTATGTAAACAGGAAAAGTGGTGGGTATATATATTAAACCCTCTGACTTAGAAAGGCAAAACACACATGTTTAGTGCTCGCCACGGGCTACCTTCCAGAACACGGCCTGGCCTTCAAGCTGGGGCCAACCACTACACCAACAATGGTGGATCGTGGATGGATGGCGCCACCATTGATTCATTGTGTTGGCAAATGACCACCTTTAAGCGTTTGACCTTGACGGCGCCCGTCCGTTGCAATGCACCGTTGTGTCAAAGCGGTCCACACAATTCATCGTCAACAGTCACACGTATGTATGCTAGCTGGAAAGCCAAATGCATACTGTGTTTTGAGCCTACGTGGAATTAATATTAATAGACAGATATATGCATGGATTTGGCTACTGTTCCTTTTTTTCATCCTTCCTTTTGTCTTGGTCTACTTTTCCAGCATTTATTAGGTCAGATGGAGTGTTGACATAATTTGATTGATTTGATTGTGTTCATTCCTCCATGGAGATTTTCTCCATTTTATCATCTAAAAAGATACAGTATGTCAGTATTACTTTAGTTGATGGTCAATTTCTGATCAGCTTAAGGAAAGATGATAATAATATGCACTACCAGAATCTAGAATTACCTTGACGGCCAAGGATTTCCTTGAGTGCCAAAATCAAACCGCCAAGGAAAGTATAGTTTCCTTGGCTTTGGACATCAACCTTAAGGAAACATATATTCCTTAAATAAGAATTAACTTGTCAGCTGGCAGCCTCCAAGGAAATGGTCTTTCCTTGAAGGTTTGTAACCGCCAAAAAAATATGTATTACTTTGACGGTTGTTGGCCTTCAACAAAACTATTTTCCTTGGAGGTTGCTCGTGCTTAAGAAAACTACTTTCCTCGGAGGTTGTTGATCCTTAAGAAAACTTTTTTTCTTAGTGGTTGCAACATTTCCTTGGCCCTTTGGTAAATTAAGTCTGGATGTAGTTCCCTTGGCGGCTACCCTCCAAGAAAATCATCCTTGAGTGCTAAAACCGTCAAAGAAATTAATTTTCCTTATCTTCCATTCTTGAGTGCGTTTGCTTGACTGTTTGTGGCGGATCATTTTCTTGGCGGTTTTTGGCACTTAAGGCAATTTGGGATTCTGGTAGGGACGGCGAAGTACTCTTCAGACTGCATGATGCAGTGGTAGACTGGTAGCACAAGGGGCCTCCATTTGCCGCCCAACACAGTAGTTATGGAAGAGTCAGCCGATTGAGATGGTACCAATGATAGACGCCATTGTGCACAGGTGTTGTTGTTTGTGTTCTTGCACTGACTGGCCAAGCTGATGTGTGAGCAAGACAAACTCTGCCAGCGTTCTGAGAGAGATGCTCATGCATGCATGGCATGGGAGACCGGACCTGAGGAAGCAGGGAGGCGGCCGGAGAGCGATCGCCGGTGCGGCCCGGCCTTGAGATCGCGCGGAAGTGGACTCCGGGGACCCATCCCCCACGTGGCCTTCTTGACATTTTCGCCGGTGCCTTTCGGCCCGCGGGACCCAATGCGGACGTGTCAGGCCTGTCATGGTGCACAAAACTCACAGCCTGTGGGGCCATGGCCTACCCTGCTGTTTGGTTCTGGGATCTTGTGTGCTTTTCTCATCTTCTCTCGGTCTCATCTGCATGAGGATGACAGTTGGCAGGTAAGACTACCCGTACTTATGGACCTCTATATTCATCCTCTATACGTCCTAGTCAGCAAGATTTTCTCCTCTATACTCAATTCTCCCGCACTCATCCATCCTCTATATCATCCTCTATCCACTCTATCTACTGTGGGACCCACTTGTCACTTTATCTAAATATATCCATGTGTGATCTAGTTTTGAAGGATTTATTGAGACGAATTTAATGGTGCAATCGAAATTTAATTTGGATTTTTGGTTTGTGAGTTATCGCATTTTTTTTCCCTTTGTTAGCTAGTGGGGCCCGCCACTATAGAGTATAGAGTAAGCACTGTACTACTCTAAATATAGAGTGAAAGAAAGGATAGAGTATCGTTTTAGAGTACCCAGTGCAGCAGTTTTTACTCTATATTCATATTCTAAAGCTTTAAAGTATCGTTTTAGAGTACCCACTACGGGTAGCCTAAACAACCTCTCTAGCCCCGCCGCGCCCTCCCCCACCACCCCACGCCCCCCCCCCCCCCAAAAAAAAAACTGAACAACAATTTGTCGTCACAGGATTCTACAATAGTGTTGTCAAACTAGTAGGTATCATCCAATTGCTGATGTGTTTTGGAAAAAAAATGTTGACATGTTTCAAAACTGTTGCTATGATTTTGGAAACCTTTGAACAAGATTAAAACTCCGTCCTATTTTTGCAGGTATTGTCTAACCAAGCTCGGGAAACCATTCCCAAGTTTTTAGAAATGTTAAGAGGGTGGTCACGACTTCTTTTATTTTCATAAACCTTTAATTGCTATTTGTGATCTGTAAGGTTGGCAGTAATCCATGGATTACTGTGTACTTCATAACTCTCTTCCTCTTAATGAAATGTCGAGAGAAAAAACAACCTCGATCATCGGACGATAGCAATTCTGCAGTGACATGGCTTCACCTTCACCACAGTTGGGCTTTAGAAAAAAACAGTATATATGATTACAACTAGTGAACTTGACTTGTATAGATATTTATAGACAGTATGCTGACCTATGTTGTCATTTTTCAGATGCGTGCTGTGTCTGGTCTGGAAAATAGTTGTGCATCACAAGCTGGTCCAAAGCACCACGTACGTACGTGCTTTCTTTCTTTATCATCTCAATTTTGTGCCAACGTGAACATATGTACATCAGTCATCGTGTCGAGCTACCCATGCGCGGCAACCTCCTTTATTTCCCAACTCCTTTTGACCGGTTTTCATCGGATCAATAGTGCCAGATGCATGCGTAAGAGATGGAGTGTGATGGCAGAGAGCGACTGAATTGAACGTTCACTGAACCAGCGTATGAGAATAACCAATCAATCTAGCTAGTGCGTTGGTCTATATGATCAAACTATGAAAACAGTGACAGGCAAGTATGAAAACTATATTGTCTTTTGTATGTGGATGCATTCCCATGTCGATAGACGTAGTTTATACATATGCATGCTCAAATAATAGTACAGTAAGGATTGTATTATATATCTTGTAAGGGCGGGCATGACTGTGTGTACTATATATAATCTGGATGCTTAAGGATTAGAGACCATGCAGCGCAGTGCCAACAATACTATAACACTACGTCTCTATGTCTTCTTGTGTGCAATTGCAATGCAGTGCAGTGCATGCAATAGTCAAAAGCTAGATGCCATGAGAACCAACCCTAAAAGGTTGGTCTAACCATCTAAGACAGCAACTAGCGCTGCACTTGACATGATTTTTTTACTACTTTAGCCAGCAGCCAAACCACCTGATAATTGTCCAGTGTTTAGGTAGACAGCAGTTAACACCCACTGTTGTTCACTTTGTTCTGTCATCATATTGCCGGCATCTTTGAACATTGTATTGCCAACTTTTTACGTCGACTGCAAAGTAAACCACTGAGATAAAAGACAATATAGCAAATAATATTGGAACTATCGATCAAATCAACTAAAAATGTCTGCCATTTTCCACAAGACATACCATTTTCCACAAGGCATACTTATGCGGTAACCAGACAAACAAGGATATGTACTTATGCACCAGCTTATGAGAAAAAAAAAAGAGAAGGGCTTTAAAGTGATAAATGCTTACTTGGTTCTTACAATTTAAATCCAGTGCTTCTCATTAATCACGTACGTTCGCTCGTAAATAAGTGATACATTGTGGGAGTTTTTTTTGTGTTTTTTTTTCCTTCAGTCGGTAAATAGTATATGAAAATGGACCCTTCAGTGTTTGAAAAATCAATAATGATACATCCTGTACGTTCGGACAGACAGACGCTTCGTCCAAATACCGTCCTGTCTCATCCCAGCCGCGCCCGTGTCACCCCGCTGCACAATGTCTCTGCCGTACCCTCATCTCCTACATCACCCCTTCGCTCGTTGCGCCCTATCTTCCGCCACGCTCGGTCTCTGCCGCGCCCCGTCCTATGCCATGCTCCACTCCCATCCTAATGTCTCATCTCCTCTGCAACATCGGTCCTACCCTTACAACATATGTAGTATACACTTGAAACATATCTGTATAGTCACTGCAACATATGCAACATTCTGATCTACTTTTGCAACATCCAGATGAAACACTTGCAACAATGTCTGAAAATAGCTGAAACATTTGGAAAATACACTTGCAACATACATGTATAGCCATTACAACATATGCAACATCCAGATGAAACACTTACAACGTATTTCTAAAACGCATGAAACACTTCAAACATACGCTTGCAACGTGCACTTTCAGCGCAACATCTACTTGCTGCTTGGACGAATGGAGGCTCGTCGACGCGGAGCTCAACGCCGGCGCGAAGATCGTTGTTGCGGAGCTCATTGGCGACCCGTATCTCGTCGTTGCAGAGCTCGCCAGCAAGACAGAGCTCGACGGCGGTGGTGCACGGGGACCTCAGCGGCGGCGCGTGGAGGTCACTGGTGTAGAGCTTGCTGGCGGCGTGGAGCTCACTGGCAGCGCAGAGCTAGGCGGCGATGCATAGAGGGCGGGTGTGGGGGTAACGGCGGCAGCTACGACAACACAGAGGACGGGGTAGGGGCATCGGCAGCGGTGGCGTAGAGGGTGGGGTAGAGGCGCCGAGGGAGTGGCACTACAGAAAGACTAGCACACACAGTTCGACCAAAAAATGAGCATGTGACCAAATCTTGTGTTGGCCCGTCGATCTATGCGGGCCCTATATCTTAGAAATCTCGCCTTTTTATTTGGTTCTCCCTGATTTATATAGTATATAGTAACCTAAAGAGACATGCACGCACGCTCTATTTTGTTAGCAAGCGGGTGCTAGCCAGTGCTAGACAACAATTTCATTGTGCATGGGAGCGACAAGTTGATGCTTTTACATTACTGATGAATCTACCAAAATTGCCTAACTATGTAGACCTAAAGATGATATATAATAGCGTAATAACTCTAGTCGTAGCAGTTGTGTGCAAGCATAGTGCACATCAAAAAAAGTGGAAGAAGTAGCTATGCATATGTACTTCATCTAGTCATAGATGAATGACGTTTTGAGGTTGTACAAAGTTCATTATTCCAAACTTTGACTGTATATGTTACTTATTATGTATCAACTTTTAATGTTTGAAGTGATATGAGTAGTTTTTTTAAATATAGTTTTATTAAAATTAGTACATTAGATACATTTTATAGATAATATTAGAAGAAAAGTAGTAGTCAAAGTTTTGAATCATAGACTTTAGACCAGCCTCCTCCTTGGTGGCTCACGCCCATACCACCCTTGCCCGGTGCCCCTTTCCCGCCTCGATGCACTGTCGTCCAGGATCGGCCTTGCCCGGCGCTCCTCTCCCTGCAGCCTCTCCCCAACCATGCGGTTCAGCCTTGCCTGACATAGCCCAAAAAATGAGAAGAGAAGACGAGGAGCACATGAGAGAGGAAACGAAGCACACACTGTGAGAAAGGGGCGATATGGTAACTCAAATTTCTAGGGACAAGAAGGCGACAATATGTAAGAGAGTATTCCTTTCTGGGACAGTTTCATCCAACCCGCACTCAAACGAAGCACGATCTCTTTGAATGATGATGAGACAACCATTAGTGAAATCTGTTATTGCTTTGAACACACAGGGGCAGCTTGAATTGAACCACCAGGGAAGCAGCTATCATGCACTACTATATATACTACTCTCTCTGTTTCAAATTATAAGTCATTATAACTTTCTTGTAGAGTCAAAGCATCTCACATTTGACCAAAATTATAGAGAATAATAAAGATTTATGACATGTATACTATGAAAATCTAATTAATGAAGAATCTAATTATACTTATTTAGTATCATAAATGTTATTATTTTATTATATAAATTTAGTCAAACTTGAGATACTTTGACTCTCCAAGAAAGTTGTAATGACTTATAATTAGGGGTGGAGGAAATATTTCTCGTTCCTTAGGTATGCACAAGGTAACCTAATCTCTTCCATGAAGGCACAAGTTGCAATTATAACTTGAGCGGCTAGCTAGTTTAATTATTTTACGTCACGCCATCATGTGCATGCAACTTGCGCATCCAGGGAAAGTGGTCGCTGTACTCCAACCTTTCCTACGCAACATGCATATGTTATCTATACGAGTTTATACTTGTCTAGAGATGTAGTTTATTTCAATGTTTCATTAATTGAAGCATACACTTTGTAACAAATAGTACTAGTCAAAATTAGGTTTGGAAGCCATGTCAATATCCAAAACAACACTTATTTGTGTGTGACTCGAGAGACAGAAGAGATCAGGACGGTGTTCGCACAGTCCCTTCTACCAACTTTGTGAAAGCTACAAAGAAGACCGGGCCGCCAAAGTAACTGTTGCTTTCATGCACGCATGCATAAGCTACGGCCGCGCGCATTTCATCCCATCAAGCAAGTTTAATTAAGTACCCAAAAGCTAGACTTTTTAAGCTTCTAGAGATCTTTAGCTTTGACAATTGACATAATCTCTCTCTCTCTGTATGTGTGTGCTGCCAACAATTAATTAATAATTAAGGAGTATAATAGTATCTTTCTTACTTGATGTCACATCTCATTGGATGTCACTGACACTTCTCTCTAGATTGCTTTCAGATATGCTTAGTTAACTATAGTAAAAGAGGCCTCTCTTAACCTAACCATGTAGCTATAAGTTGACATCAAGTTGCAAGCAAGCCTAACTAGATCACATTACGTACTAGCTAGCTTTCATGTAATCAACCCGGCCCAACTTTTGCTGATTGAGCATGAATCAGTGAATCTTTGACAACGAACACCATATCTCAGCTAGCATATATGCAGCCATGTTTGGATTACGTACTACTAACTTCTATATATTAAGCTATATATAGCTGCATGAAATTATTGGCAACTGAGATATCAAGAGCACTAAACAAAGCATATATGCTAATGCGACATCCAAAGACAAGTGTGCAACAACATATGAGAGGTCAAAAAAAAACGACACTAGGTACTACATCGATTACATCAATTGCTAGTAGCCAACCATCTGCAAAGCTAGCAACAGCATACATACAGGCCTTGTTTAGTTCCCAACTTCTCTCCTCAAATTCTGCTATGTAAAAAGAAGATTCCCATCACATCAAAATGCCGACACATGCATGGAGTACTAAATATAGATGAAATTAAAAACTAATTACACAGTTTTGTTGTACTTTGCGAGACGAACATTTTGAGCCTAATTAGTCAAAGTTTGAACAATTTTTACTAAATACAAATGAATTGCTACAGTGCGCATTTAATGCATACTGTAGCAATGGGGGGTGTGCCAATTCGGCATCTAAACAAGGGCACAAATACAAATAAAATCTACGCGATCATGCATCTCTCTGAAGATCTTTTGATGAATATATATATATATATATATATATATATATATATATATATATATATATAATAGACAGCCTTTTCTGCCCATAGCTACAAGTACTACACAGCAGGTGTCCGGTTTCCCATTTCCAAAGTCAAATTAGTCAGTGCAGAAATGCTATGCTAGAGATTTGGTTTGGTTTGGTTTGGTTTGGGTGCGTGCTGCTGGGTGCCGGATACAATAGAACCGAATTCTGACCGTGTTTTGCCCGGCAACATGTCGCCTAAAGGCCCAGCCATATGAGAGCCCTATTATAAAACAAACAATGAAATAATTAGGTAAAAGAGAAAACTCTCTCTCTCTCTCTCTCTCTCTCGTGATAAACATGTTTGAGTTATGTTTGAAATCGACGCCAAGAGATGGGCCATTTTTTTTCCCAAGCGTCTTCAGTGGATCTTGTCTTTCAGCTGGAACACATAGTCCCTATCATTGATTATTTACATGTGCTTCCTAATTTTGTAGATGGAGGGAGCCCAACAGATTTCTAATGTGCTACTCCTAATAGAATGTGTGGTCGATCACTCTTCTATTTGCTAGCTGTAGGTTCTTGACATGTCGCCAGTCGAATAATGCATGGTCGTCCTAGATGTCTGACAGCAACACATTATTCCCCATTATCGCATTGTTGAGAAATGAAGCAATGTTAATTGTAACTTTTTTTGCTGGCCACAAAACATTTCACTCAGTGTGGTAGATCAGGCAGAGGCAGCTAAGATATATAACTAGTAGGATGCCTGTCTTTTGATAGACATGCATGTATGTGATGATGATCTCCTGGCCGGGTGCTAATAAGCAAAATGGAATAACAACTGCGCTCTATATATTCTACCTACAAGAAGGTCAACATCGCTTGGATTTTGTGTTATCCATGTTCAGACACACTGGATGATGCTGTCTAAAAAACAAACATGCTGTTGGATTATGCTGAATGATGTGTCGATTGTTCGTGGGATAATTAGGGCATAAGTAATGCCTCCATTGAGTCGATGAAAGAACATATACTACTATATATAAAAAAGTGAATGCATGATGTACATCTTTCAGGGTGCACGCACCTATCATTTCAGTTCCCTTTGGACGAAACGTGTTCGTTTCGTGTCGTTTTTCAATTATTCTATTCTATCTGATACTTTTAGTACAAAAGTTATTCCTGTGATCATCTTTTCATTTATTTCCCGCTTTGTTGTTGTTAGAAGCAGATCTAGCTGCGGAAGAACAGGTGAGATCACAAATATGTTTGGAAAGCAATGTGCAATCTAAAATAACTGATGCTATTATTTGAGTTGCTTTCATGAGGGTGTGTACTGCCAATCCATTAGGATTTGTTTCTATCACTTTTAATATTACTTCACTTTAAGTTTTAGTTTTAGTTTTATTACTCCTCCGCCTCAAAATAAATCAATTCCTAAAGTCACCTAAGTCAAACTATTTTAGGTTTGATCAACGTTATAGAAAAGGATAGCAGCATCTATGACGTTAAATGAGTAAATACATTTGATGTACCTAGTGATACTAATTTGATGTCATAAATATTGATGCTATTTTCTAAATAGTTTGACTTAGAACAAGTTTAATAGTTGATTTCATTTGAGACACAGGGAGTATACAGAAAGTTGCATGGAAATTCACGCAAACATATTGTTGTAGAATTATTTGTGATCCCTACAAAAATACTCTCCTGTCCACTTTACTTTTCATTTAATTTGCCTCGTCTTTGATGGGATTGAAGCCGAAACAATTTTCATTATCTAGAAAATATAAATTGGATGGATTGGTACCGTGTTCGATCGATCTTGGAGTATGTTTGCCTCATTTGTACGGACATGTATGGTTGTACTTTGCAAAGACAAGTATTATTATTCTTTTAGCCCAGCTGGGTTGCTGGGTATCGTTTTCAACCCTGCAGTTTTCTTTAATTATTTTCTGCAGCTGTATGATGTAAGCGCAATCTAATTAGTATCTCTTCATGGTCCAATATGACACGGACCCTTTTGCTCAATTAATTATAGCTCAAAATCTAAATAAAAGGTTACAAATCTACAATGAAAATGCAAATATCGAGAAAGCATAATTGTATGCAATATGGTTTTATTTTAATATGCCACATCGCGATAATCCTTTTTAGGCTAAAGACTAATTTGTTAAATTAATCCACGGAAGAGGAGTGAAAGAGAAGCATGACAACAATAACAATAAAAAGCATCATCTGATCTCGTGGCTGTGAGATTACCACTGAAGAAAAGTTAGTATGCATATAAAAGTGGGTGTAGACTATAGGTGTAACAAATTATTCGTCACCTAGTAGAAATTAATATATTTTTATGTTGTTTTTTAGGTTATTTCATTATTCTTCACATGTGGGCCATATCCCTATATAGCATCAGCTTCAATGGATGCAAGTAAAGTCCAAGCCCACAGGTTTATGCAAAAGGTAGGGGCCAGGAGCTAGCAAGTTGGATAAAAGGGTGACAGGCCATTTCTGAGGGTGGGAAGGGAGCAATATGTTCATATCATTGCTGCAGGAAGGGTGGAAAGGAGAACCAAACAGTGCCTCCTTTTTTTGCTCTGTGCAGTGACACAATAATGTACTCCATTTAAGTCCAAATAGTTGTACTACTTGACACCAAAAGCGGCATGACCTGTACTACAATTGTGGGAGATCCTTTTTGTGTCATCCTTCATGTTATAACCAAATATTTTATATAACACATGAAGAAAGCCCCACAACTTGTTGCTTGCTTGCCAGCGTATTCACAATAACTCTCAAAGATTTGTTTCACAGACATAGGCGATTCAAAGAGTGAGTCGACAGATGGCACTGTTCTTTTTTTTGCAGACATACACAACCAGAATTTTCTACTTCTTCTAGTGATGTGGAGTTCTCCTAGTGTTTTACCATTTAAAATTTATTATAAACTTTCCCTACCAAATGACAGGTCATGACTCACGTGCTAGTGAGGATCTCATATGCTATGACTAGTGGTAGTGTTTTACTACTACTTAAAAACACTAGGAGAATTCCACCTTTTTGGTAGTGATAGATGCTTCGAAAGGCTCAGCCAGTAAATCTTGAGATTAACGAAGTCTCCATAGACACGTCGCTGAGAGAGACATTGTCTTCTACCATTGAAAGAATATAACACCGCTAAATTCTAGAATAAATCTAGGAAAGTGCAAACACCCACGTCAAAGTCGAGGACTTAGAATCCAGGTAAACATATTCCACAAGGCACCCGAATAGAGCTGAAATTCACTTCTCAAAAATTATGAAATAAGAATATATAGTCTACTGAATGCAGAAATTTCACTTCAACACAAATCTATGGCTCGCCATACAGAAATTTCACTCCAACACAAAACTATGGCTCGCCAAGAATCTAGACCCATACCACACAATATAATGGGTCACCAAGAATCTAGACCCTACAGGCATACTCCTCCTAAATGATACCTGATGAACATCACTCAGCGCGGATGCTTGCCTAGTGGGACGCCAGGACAGGACAGCCTCCTCTCTTGGTGGAGTGCATGGCGAGCGCGCTGGACAGGCGACAAGCAGCAGAGAGCGGACTCCCTCTTCGCACCAGTGACCTGGGAGCTGTGGAAGGACAAGAACGGGAGATGCTTTCGCCAAGCCTCATCCACGGTGCCGCAAATACTCACGCACATCAAGCACATCGCGGACCAGTGGATTGACGCCGGGGTGGCAAAGCTACGTTGTCTCTTGCGCGAGTAATCGACTTGTAACGTAGTCCGCTAGGAGGGGATAAGCTCAGTGTAAAATCTTTTGCCCCTCCCAGTACGCCACTTCGTGACGCGTCGATGTAAAAACCTAAATTCTTGATCTTAATATAATGATGCGCAATCCTTTTGTATTCGAGAAAAGATACCTGATGAACATGATAGGTCACGACTCACGAGTTCTTGATACAACTGGCCCAGTGCCATATCACCAATCTTATCACCCATGAGTTGCCACGAGACAACGGCATGATGGCAATCTGGACTATGATCCTTCTTATTAGTGCCACCAAGCTAACAATAGGTGAGGACAGGTGCAGGAGCTAGGTAGGGGCATGCATGCAGCAGATCGCTAAAATGCATGGGCGAGAGAATGAAGCATCAAGCATCCACTATTGCAGAGACAGAGAGGCGGTGCAAGGGCAATGTGCAACAAGATGGGTGCTGAGCAGCCAGCAGCAGCTGGAGGCTAGCATCTAGCTAGGGCATAGGGCAGGGCCATGCCTACTACGCCAATCGCCAGCCCATGTCTCTCCATCTCGCTACACCCCACCGCCAATCCTGTCCCCCATGTCTCGCCTGTCGTCGTCGTCCATGCTGCCTGAAATTGCCATCCTCTCCTACATTTTACACGCACGCCACAGTGCTTCTACTTGCAGTGCAGCTATAGCTTCTCCTCCATGGCCATACGTCTCCGTCTGCGCTTTAGTTTTTTGCCGCTGTGCTGGGTAAAGGCGAAGGTGAATATAATGGGTCAGCAACAGTGAATCTCTCTTTTGAGAAGCTATTTGTATTGTTGCCGCATCATGTCTCGGGCAGGGTGTATATAATTGGGACTGCATGATGCTTTGCATTATATTGGCCGGGAGGCTTGAGCACAAAGAGATTCGCGTGATCTAAGAAGATCGAGATCATGAGAAAGCTATGCTACGTACAATATGCTAGCTGTTTATTTCCGCTACAGGAATCTGATGCAACTCTTCATGTAAAGCAAAGCACCTGATCTGTCGCTCGGCCGGGGCACATCTCCATCCATCGTCATCGACAGTAATGTGTGTGATGCCCTTGGACACAATTGATGCAGCAAAGAAGGGCAGCAGTAATAATGTAAGATTTATGTTTTAGATTCACTATGATAAATACTTTCATAATATATAATTCACGTGTTGCGAAACTACATTTACAAATTTCTTAGGATCGATAGTCAAAGTTAAGAATGTTTGACTTAAGACAAATCTAATACACTATGATATAAAGGGAGTATGATAACATATATATTGCTTGATGATTCTCATGGACCGTAGGAGCACATGGTTTGGAGGGCAAGAAGCACCTTTTAGAGAGATGCGGGAGTGTGTCACCGGAATGGAATGGACTTTAAACTACCATTATATTAGGGATTACAATATATATTCTAACATTCGTGAGATTATTGAAGAAGCCAAATGTTGTAACTAACATCACCTATACATAGTTCCAAATGTTGTAAACTAATACTACCTATAGTAATTAGTAACGGTCAATGCATCGTAAATGTTGTGGATCAAGTGGAAGCCAAAACAAGGCTCCATAAACGAATGGTGGACATTTGTGCCAATGTCGAGGTAGTTGAGCGCAAAGGCGTGTAGAGGTTGAGGATATCATGCTTCTGATAGTTGTGATCGACGCAGTTGTAGTAAGTTAGCTGATTGTTGGGGGAGCTATATGGGCCAAGTCCCCTCTAGAAGAGTCTCAACTAGTGATAGTGTAGTGGCATGTAGAATCCACCTCCACCAAGGGTCCACTTGTAATTAACCATTGCCTATATATAGTGCCCAAGGGCATGAAGGCAAGGGACTCCCACCCCCTATTCATTTGCTTGTCTCAAAACCCTAATGCGACCCCTCTCCACCACTGATCTCTCTCCCATCTCGCGTGTTTGGAACCTCCGCCATGGAGCCTTCTCCGCGGAGCCTCCACATGGAACATTGACTGGACCTCCACATGGAGCCTTCTCCGCGAAGCCTCCGTGAGGAACCCTTCATCGAGGAACCTTCGGAAGGAACCTTCACATGGAACCTTCATTGGGGACTCCACATGAAACCTTTGTCAGGGGACCTCCGCACGGAACCTTCATCAGGGGACCTCCACATGAAACCTTTGTTAGGGGACCTCCGCATGGTGCCTTCACCGAGGGACCTTCTTCAACTAGCCTTCACTGAGGAGCCTTCTCCTATCTACCCCGACCCTTGTCCCAAGACTAATGTTGAGGTAGCTGCACATAAACCTGGTTTGCCAAACCCAGAAACATAATTGTCGAAGGCACGAGCCAGTCTTTCTAATATCGAACGTGCAAGTGAGAGAGACAATAACCACATACCAATGCCTAAGGGACTAGTCGATTGGGCCTCGACGATGACTATGGTGTAAAACTACGTTGGGTAGAAGGCGCCGATGCAGACTGGACATTGTTAGAGATAGGGTGCTAGCTATGAGTGCTAGATGCATGAGAAGGTGCGAGAAGCAAAACTGCGCATGATTGTTGTGTTGTGGCGGTGGTGGTCACTACTGGTGCTCGAGGACGACGGTGAAGGACACAAACAATGTGCCGATGGCAGTTCTCGAGGAAGACGGTGACCACGAGCCCTAAAATGCCATGCACACAAAGATGATGAGGTGGCTGGTGTGGTTGACAACGATATCAGAGTAAATATGCACAAATATGATAGGCTGCAGGTGAGTCAAACCGATCATAGATCAAAAAATCAAAAGAGACTCATGTTAATGATCGGCAAGAGAGAAATTTCTAATTAGCGGATGAATAAAACACTCCGAGCAGACAATCATCGCGATTAATGGCATGAGCTTGGGCTCCCTAGGGCAACCAATCAACGCGATTAACGACGTGAGCTTTAGAACGAGGTGGTGTTGCCCCTAAAGGATCCTTATGGATGATCTCATGGCAGCGTGTAGGTTGGTGGTTTGGGGTCACGCCGTTCCACATCATGGGGATGATGGCTGGCGGAAGAGATGTGCAGCAACCAACACAAAATCAAGGGTTTATTTCGTTGGTGTTACATGAAACATGCCTAGCGTGCGGGCATCTTACGAACACTTATCTTCAACCTCGCAACCTCGACTTCGACCTCCCTCTCTTGCTCGTCTTCAACCTCACCTCCACCCGTCCACGCCACCAGCAGTGCCAACCTCTACCGCCTCACTAATACACATCGGAGGATTCACGGTTCACCCATCATCCCACTCACCGCCACCACCACCTATTTGGCGGTCTCCAGGCCCTCTTCTTCCAAGGCCGCAAATGCTCCCTCCCCTAACCTAAATCATATCGGAGCATAGGAGATGAGGCGGGTGCAGTTTTGGAGTCCACCCCATCCAACAGCGCGTCGACACAAACGTCTGTGCGTTGGTAGCGTCTAATTAAGTGATTTTGGATAAGGAAGGATATCGCAGAATTACTACGGTCATTCATAAACTAAAGTACCATATCTGGTATTCCAAAATATGATCTAACAATGCCCAGTTCCAGTCGCATGTGTTCAAGCTCGACACTTGCTGGGCGTTGCTGGCCGACAAGGTAGCTGCAGCTGCCGTCCGTGCTAGGAGCCGTGACGTACTCACGAGAGCCTGAAGCACGATGACTGTCGACTGGTAGCCGCTCCTACGCGGAATGACAAAATTTCCCACGATGCCCAGGTCCCGGTACTGGGAAGAAGGACCGGCCGCTGGGGCGGGGGTCCAGTCCACACGCGCCATGGACAGTCCGGCGAGCCGGGGCAGGCGGAGAGCTTGCTAGCTTAGCTTGGTCCCGGTGGTTGGACGCAATCTTCCGTAGTTGGCTCAAGATGCTGTAGGTACAGTGCCTCTCGTCTCGTCGTGGCTGCGTTTCAGGCCCAACAGAACAGATACTGTCAAGCGGCCAGCCTAAACCTACTGCCATTCGTCGAGGGCAACACAGAAGGCAGGTAGATCGCAGGACATCTTGAACGCTTCAAGAGTGGACGGGACCATGTCTGAAATTCTGAATCGAGAGATGATCAATGATGCAGATACGTGTCGGTGCGAAGGCACCAACTTCATTCATTGCTGCATGCCAAATGCTGTCTCCTCGTAGCCCCTAGGCCTTCCCCGCCCTACAACAGTGACCGGACGGAAGGCGACTCTGGCCTGGCGTCGACGCGTCGTCCTCATGGTCCGGCATCCAGCTCGACCAGAAAGGTTCACACAAGATACAGCATCGTTGCAAATATGACATTGCAAAGCTCAAACTGAACCCAGCACGCAAGAACACCTACCACAGACAGCACCAAGGGTAACCATGGCAGAATACGTATTGACAAAGGGCAACAACGAGACCAATTTATAAACTAGGCTCTGATCATACCGAATTTTGCTCCCCCTGCAGTTTGCGAAGACGAGTCAACTGCACACTTGGGCAATCATTTCTTGCACCAGAAAAGAAATGGCTGCATCAGGACCAATAATTGCGCATAGCGAATGACAAGGAAACTACACTCAATGCAACATCAGTCCCATTCGAGCTTCTCAATGGACAGGAACAGCAAATCTTTCATCTTATTTTGCATGTGGGTGTATTGTTCACCTCAAGCTGGCAGACAAGAGAAGACTGTCGGCATGGGTAACATGCTGCAAGCAGACACATCAGAGCTCTGCCTCTCCTTGTCTTCCTCACACTACACTTTACACGGGACTTCTGCAGTCAGGCGCTCTTGAGAAACTGAGCATGGTGCGCAATGTGATCGTCCATAAACGTAGCGATGAAATAGTAGGAATGGTCATATCCAGGCTGCATGCGCAAGATCAGAGTAGCCCCTACAGCCTTGCACGCCTCCTCGAAGTTGTGAGGTAGCAACTGCTGCTCAGCCAGGAACTTGTCAGCATCCCCCTAAACAAAAGAGCATAGCGGATAAGAACTCCCACAGAAATAACCCTTTTTACTTATACTCTGAGATAAACAAAAAACTACATAGTAGCAGCCTCAGGACTCATCAGACATTTAATTTTCTCCAAACAGTGTCCCACTGTGGGTGATGTATGATAGTTATGAGCTCTAAAATCTATCGGAAACAGTTGATATGCTTGACCCACTCTACTCTTTAGGAGCCTAGACGACTAGACTTCTAACCAGTTCAATCAAAACATGACATTTTAAATTAAATCAATCCATTCAGGCAGTAGGGATCTATGCTACTGTTAGTAACTGTTAAGTGACCCTGATAAGCTCTAAATAATGCTCATGTGTGGAGTCCTACAAATGCTACGTGAATAAGTAGAGGTCTCGTCGTTTGATGAGCTAATCCAACCCGCAGTGTAGAAGAACATCAAAATGGCTGTACTCAACGTGCAACAGCATAACAAAGAAAACATGAACAGCCCAATTGAAAAAAATGTTCTAAGGTCCCCATTTGCCATCAACTTCCCACCTACCTATTATCCAGGATGGCAACTCAATAATGTTGACACAAACATCTGACTAAAGCTACTTGAGTCAGATTCAGTGGTACCTCAAAAAAATCCAGCTATAATGCTAAGTAGATTTTCAGATGTATCCTGGATTTGTTCTGATACGGGCTGGGTGGTCTGGGTGAGATTTCATTTTCAAGAATGAGAGATATCAAATGTAAGCACTAAATGACTAGTCAACCCATTTTTTTTAAAAAAAAACATGTGTGGAGAGGCAAGCAGGTGGTTTGGCCACACGGGCATGTGCCACCACACTTGACTTAAAATCATATTTCCTCATTTTCAAACAGCTAATAGTTCCTTCCATGTTTTCAAAATATAGGACAACAAACGAGCTTGGCTAGCAACAACGTGATAGCAGAGACAGGACATGAGTGAATACATGGCCAACACTGTACCTGGTCAATTAGGATAGGAGTGGAAACATTGTTGTTCTTTTTAATCAGGCAGGTTGCGTCATATTCCTACACAAATCAGGCACTTGTAAGTATCCAATATGTCTCAGAGATGAGTGATTTCTAAAGAGGAGAATACCTCCCAATCTGATTTAGTTGAGCCCAGGTAATTTGAGAATGCTTTCTGACCCCACGGGCAGTTTATTGGATTGGCAATTGGAGCAAATGCTGATACTGACTGAAATATAAGATAAAACCCAAAATTCAGGGTGAGATTCAATACAAAATGTCATGAACGAACTTGAAAAGGTTATCTAGGTTAAATAAAATGGCATGCTAAGAGTACCTTGTATTTATCAGTGTTTTTTAAGTAAATTGTCAGCGCACCATGCCCTCCCATTGAGTGCCCAAAAATTGATGCCTGTGAAGTGTTAAGCTGTTCGAAGTTGCCACTTAAAACTTTTGGAAGTTCCTTCACAACATAGTCATACATGCGCCAATTTTTCCACTTTTCATTTGTGGCGTTCAAATAAAACCCAGCACCTAGTAACAAAAAGAAAATGTTAACATATCTGAATGAGTGTGCAGAAATAAAATCATCCAACCTGCTAGTGTATACCAAATTCAAGTAGTGTTTCTGCAATGTTCCAACAGTAATGCTTTGACAAAATGTAATGGACCTCCCCTTACTACTAAAGCACTATTATAACCTACTTGCTATAATAAGGGTGCCAATTTCCATCTCTTCCTCAAAACACGTAAAAGAATCTCATCATGCATAGCTACTGTATCACTATGAGCATACACAGGGCACTACAAACAAGTGACCATGGTACAAGATCACAATAATTGGTAAAAGGCACTAGTGAATTGTATAATGTATAGCTAGAACTCTAAAATATTAACCATCAGGGCAACAGGAAGTAAGCAGTGTTCCTATCCAGACCACTAGATACATCGATATGGAAATTGGCATGATTAGTTCTTACAAATTGAATGTTGCTTCTATTGTTACTTTATTGATAGGTACCAAGTTCGGTCCAATGTAATTGAACCCAAATGATTTTTTTGCATAATTTCTATTCTCCTTTTGTAATTTGACAAGTTTTTGTTACGAATGATTCGACAAAAATAATGATGTAGATCACTGTAGATAAATAGGTAAAGAAAGATGTACTAATGCACTGTGTTACATGGATAAGTGGCTGAGGCCTCGTCTCGCGTATCGGATACGTATCAGATACGAATACGCGGGCAATGCATATCTTCGGAGTATCCGATTTTTGAATATTGAGTATGTGGGCCAATACATATCTGACTATTCAATACGGCCCAGCCCAGCAAGAAGCAATGATCTCTTTTCTCCCTCTGCCCCCGACGCCCGCCAGCCCGCACCACGCGCCGCCTGCAACGAACACGCTTGGTGACACCTAGCCCCTGCTCGTCGGCCGCCTATGCCTATATAGCTTTATCCATACTGTCAAGAGAAATTCCTTAACTCCAGAGCATGCTAAAGATTTGGTCTTTGTGCACTCAAATCTGAGGCATCTGTCAAGAACTGATGCATACAAGACAGGAGAGACAAGGATGTGGGATATGGGAGGAGATTCTTTTGATTCACTTGGTGCTATTGGCATTCTCGAAGTGGCTGACCTCTCCCTTGATGAGCCTGAACTGCAAGCTGTGTCTTTTGGTTTGGATGATCATGATCTGCGGCTTGATGTTATGGATGAGAATGAAACAAATGAGACAAATGGAGAAATAGGAACTTGATGCAAGCCGAGTTGCAAGCCTGATTACCTTTTATTAATTTCCTAAATTTGAGATTATTATATTTGAGAATTTGAGAACAAACTTGAGACCTGCTGTGCTGTAATAATATAACTTTAGTTAAGTAGATTGCAACGCTTTATTGTTATTCAGTTTTAATATGTTTTTTTTATTTTAAAATAGTAAAACGTATCCGAGTATCGGTTTTTTCAGGAAATTGCCGTATCCATGTATCCGTATCCTTCCAATACTGATACATGTATCCGTATCCATGCTACATAGCTAATGCATGACCACAGCATATGCAATAACTGATAAGCACACCAACCAAAGGGCAAATGGCTTTAGGTTATGCACTTAGCAACCATTGTCCTTGGACGTTAGAGTAGATTATAGAAATTTATTTAGCATTTGTTTCAACTGTATTTGTGTTCATGAGATTCAATATTACCATACACAAATCATATATCATGCAGCAATCTATCGTGCCATGGTTCGCCGTTAACTTTAGTAGAGATTGGACAAGTGAAAGTGCTGCTCAATGCAACAGACTTATACATGTCACACTAGTCACAACAAATCTCATGCATTGCCTAAAAAAAGTACCATCATATAGTGAGCTAATGCAGACTAGCCTATAAGCTCATGCTGAATTTGTGAAGGAACAATTAAGGGAAGCGGATGATGGCATAATGAAATCATCACGGGGTAACTTATCAAGTTGGACATTTAATGAAGTTTGCCAAGTCAGGAGACCATATTTGTGCAAAATGCAAAACTTATAGCAAGATTATCTTAGTTAGAATCCTTGATTCCTTACCAACACCAAAATCATAGCTGTCTGACTCTCCTTCAATATTTAACCCCCCTGCATAAGCCAAAGAAAAAGAGCAATGAGAAAACAGAACCCATTTACAGTAAGAAAACAATAAGCATATAAAGTGTATTCTCAATGATGAAAGGTGAAGACAATTAATAGAAATGAGACCACACTGAGCATACTACAAATCATTTGCAGGAAAAGGAACAGACACTGCAGTAAGTGATCAACAGGACCCTAGTTATATGGTAAATTGGGAAATAATCGTTACTTTGGTTATGTCACTAAACTCAGCTCTAAACTATCAACTATGTTTAGGCTGGGGAGAAGGAAAAAACTACAATCCCTAAGTGCTGTAGGGATGTCTTTGACTCTTCTGCTGATAAGATTGTCTTGCTCATACCAATCCCAGAAAAAGGACCTACAGTGGTGGGATTACTAATAACACAAGCCTGTAAGATATCAACACTTCGGGTAGTAAACCCTTGTTCCTTGAGCTCTATAATATACCAGCAGCATTGTATTTATCACATCAATTTTTGGGAATCCAAGCAAATACAAGTCCTGACAAGTCATAGAAAGGACAATTCTGGTATTAAAACTGTTAGACTAAATAGGAATAGTACCACATTGTGTACCCACGTGAGGTGTTAGTCTTATGTACCCTATATAATCAGCCCATGAGGCCCAATGCAATACATCCAATATTCCACCAATTATATTCTCCTTTATGGTATCATTCGCCTAGGTTTATAGATCCTAATCCTAGCCGCCGCCGCTTCTGCTCCGCGCGCCCCCGGGGAGAGATCGATCTCCGCCGGGGGCAGCGCCCCCGTTTAGGCGCCCGATCCTATTGATCCGGCTGCCATCTTCGTCGTCGCGCAGCAGATCGGGACCTCCCCTGCGTCATCGCCGGGCCGCCGCCACCTCGTCCCCAGGCTCGTCGCTGGCTATCGCCGTCAACACCTTCCTGATCTTCGTCGCATGGAGGTAGATGGATCTCGCCCCGTCCCGTGCCGCCGTGGTGGCGGCCAGGCCCGACCACACGCCCCGACATTGTGCTGCCATGGAGGCAGCCGAATCTGGCGTGTCGCTGCTGTTGGGCGGATCTGCCCATCTTCACCACGTTGATCCGCGTCGGCGCCTTCGACCCCGCGCATCACCCGATCGGGTCGCACCGCCGCTGTCATGCCATCTCGCTGGGTACATCCGATCTCCTGCTGCTGTATCTTTTTGGTTTGCCCGATCACTGATCGGGATTGAGTTGCCCATCGCCTGTCGACCTTGCGCGTACTACTCCGGCATCGGCATCGAATGGGCCATCGGCTGTGCATCTGCTGTCCCTGCACGGCTGTATGCCCCACTGGCTCGTCATCAACACCATCGCCGGGTACTACGTGCATCTTCTCCGAGCAACAGGGCTGCAGCTGTGTCGCCTCATCGGGCCGCAGCACCGCCGCCCGTGTGTCCGCTTCGCTGTTGCATCTATATTGCCGTCACCTATGCATCGACGACTGTGCTGTGCAATCCCCGTTGTGCTATCCATCTGCACAAGGTCTTCGTCTTGCTGATTGGGTCTTCGTCATCGAGCTACCCCTACCCGTACCATCGCTGAGCCCTGCTCGCCGGTCCGGCCGCCGCATCGCGTCGTCGCTGAGTCCTACTCGCCGATGCATCCTCTCCCGCATTGCTTCTTCTTCGTCCAGCACAACCTCCTGGTTGGGGCCCTCTCCCTTGTATGCCTGGTATTGGCAACACCGTCACGTGCTTTCGTCCCCGACGCGTTGCTGGATCTGGCAAATCCAACCTCGCCTCGGCGCTCAGGCGGCTTGACTGCATCGACTTCGGCATCGACCCTCCCGTTCCCACCCCGTTTGCCTCGATTGCATCGTCGCCTTTCTTCTACGTCCACGACGGCCCTGACTGCGTCGACTTTGGCATCGCCTCCTCCCACGACGATTGCCTCAACGCGTCTCCGTCATCACCATGGCGCCCCTTGTGCGCCTGCAGCTCCATCGACACGGCAACCCGACCGCAACTACGTCGACCTCGGACATCTTCAGCACGGCTTCTTCGACCACGGCTATTGCGCCCTCACACTCGGCTACCTCGACATTGGCATAAAGGGCTACCGCCTTGCATGAGGAGTCATCGGCTTCTTCTCCAGCCACAGCATGTTATGACTGCGGGGGGATGTTAGCTTTGTCAGCTTCTTCTCCAGTCTCACCGTCTGCAGCGCTCCTGCTGTGACTGCGGGGGGATGTTAGACTAAATAGGAATAGTACCACATTGTGTACCCACGTGAGGTGTTAGTCTTATGTACCCTATATAATTAGCCCATGAGGCCCAATGCAATACATCCAATATTCCACCAATTATATTCTCCTTTAAAAACTAATTGGAAGATAACAAAGGATGAGCTACCTCACATGAATAAATGGCTCTAAATTCTACCATACAATTGCTGGTTAGGCTACATAAATGGACCAATAATAGTGAAAACTCACTAGCAGGTGGTAGTGCAATGAACGAATACCACTATGAACTTTAAAATCTTGCTTGACAAATCCCCAATAGGGGAGCATGTCATGTTACTCTGCACTTTTGAAGAGGTGACACTTTTTAAGTTGAACAGCATTTGATAAGCATTAGGTCCACTGAGTTCAAAAAATGTGCCTACTAACATCTTTGAAATGTAACTCTGGTCCTTGCACTTAGGGTAGGAACCAGTTGCATGCTGAACCTATCAAAAGGAGTGATAACACAATCGATTCTAAATGGGCCTCTCATTACACATTGGAATTTAGCAGTCAGCCAGACTATGCAGGCAAACAAATAATCCCTGCCACTAGCGAGATTATGATTCTCAAAGCACCAGACTGAGCCTCCACATTTCTAAAAGAAATAAAGAAGGAAATCGTAACTCGTAAGCATCCTGTTCTACGACCGCGCCACGCTTCTGGACCGGACAGCGGACACATATATGGGCAGGCATAAACCCTAGAAACATAACGCTGTCAGCCAGAGGGAGCAGGGAATTCAATTACGACATACGTGGGGAGGTGTCAGGCACGACGAGGGCGATGCCGTGGGCGGCGGCGGCGCGCTGGGCGCCGGACTTCATGATGAAATTCTCGTCAGTGCAGGTGAGGCCCGAGAGCCAGTACAGCACCTGCAAAGCATCAATACGACACCGCGTCACATTCCGCAGCACATATTAGCCCAGAGAGAGAGAGAGAGAGAGAGAGAGAAGGAGGAGGATAGGGAGCGAGGGCGGCGGCGCACTCACGGGTATGTTGGACGACGGGGATGGGGGCATGTAGATGGAGAAGGTCATGGCGCAGCCAAGGGTGGCGCTCTGGTGGCGGAAGCGGAGGTTGAAGCCGTCGAACATCTTGCTGCTGCTCAGTTGCTCCAGCGCCGCCGTCATCGTTCGATCCGCGCCGCGGCTTCGGCTTCGCCTTCCGAGTTCGGATGCGGTGGCAATGTGGAGGATGATTGAGACTGACAGGCGTTGGGAGGAGAGGCAGGAAATATCCGAGGCTCGGTGGGCCTTATCAAACCTGGTGTGGGCCGAAAGCACGAAACCGCGTATAATGTGTGTTTTTTTGTGGCCTACGAACTAGCGCCAGAGCACAGCCGCACAGGTTTCCAAGGCAACATAAATAAGTGTTTTACAAATTACAAGATGTATTCCCCTCAAAAAAAAATTACAAGATGTATGTATAAACGTTAAAACATACACTTGGCTTTCTGCTCCTCAAGGAAATATACGGTCTGAGACACCACAGAATAGTACATCTAGTAGTCACATAAAAAAGGAATCTCTTGTACTGACAATGGCCCCGTTCGGCTGGAATTATAAGCCGGCTGAAAAACACTGTTGGCTGATTTTTTATGAGAGAAAATACTGTTCCGGCTGAAAAAATAAGCTGAATAAGACGGATTATAAGCCAGATGAACAGGGCCAATGTTATATATAGCATTTTTTTTCCGAAAGATCCGTTTACCGGCTTTTATTGATAAGTAGAGAGCAAATATATATACAAAGCAGCCAAACGTGGCGTGAATCACCACGAAGGCGAAGCCCACCCACGCAACACAACAGAGTAAACGACGATCCAACTAAGATGTGAGACCGGAGTTCCCGAAGCAGGAGGCCATAGTAGGTCATCGTTGCCCAGCTCAAGCATGTCGTAAGAGCAGCTCCGACTTCCGACCAAGGCCTCGCGCCTTGCCATGAGACATCACGACCGAGTCGAGTTCCACCACGACGCCTTCAAGAAGGTTACGACGTCTGAGCGCCGCCATCGCTCGTCCAAGAATGGACTGGGCTTTCGCCCGTGGAAGTTGTTGCATTCACGACGCCCCCAACAGGGAAAACGGCGCCCGCAGGCGTCGCCGTCGCCAGCCTTACGCCCAAGCATTCAGCATAGACGTCGGCCCAGATGCTGGGTCTCAACCTGTCACCACCATCGTCGCTGCTAGTCATCCAGCATAAGCCTTGCCTGAGGGGAGTCGACACGCCGGCTACGCTCAGCAGACGAATAGCTGCGTCAGCCACCCCCGCCGACAAGACGACGTGCCGAGAACCGGCCTCACTCTGCCGCACACGCGTCCACCTACCGGACGTCGAGACCGTTGCCGACCGCCGCCGCCAGCCCTGACACCCGCCTCCACTGCTGCCAACCTTCGCCACCAGCAGATGCGAGGCAAGTGCCCCACCATTGCGGGCGCCGCCCCAGCCCTAGGGCCACCGGATCTGGACGCCAGGCCCTGAACATGGCGGCCCCTGCCGGCACCACCACCTTCGTCTTGACGTCGCAGCAACGGCCAAGGCCGTTAGGGGAGGGGCGGCGAGCCACCCCTAGCGCCTGCACGAGCCTGGCCGCGGCCGCCGCACCGCCGCAACTGCCACCGTCACCACTGTTGTCGCCGGATCGAGCCGCCAGGGACCCGGATCCGGCCACCTGGGCACCGGATCTGGCTGCTGCCGCGTCGCCGTGAAGACCGGAGGAGAGGAGCACACGGAGAGAAGGAGGGCCCCGCCGTCGCCCCCAGCACCTACACGGGCACCAGCCGGCGCCGCCATAGCCGCGACATCCCTCCCCCTCCGAGCTCCACGCAGCTCACGCGAGGGAGGGCCGCCTTCCAGCTGCTGCGCGCGCCACCAAAGAGAGGGAGGGAGGCCCCGCCGCCGCCATCCCGGCCGCCCGGGCGGCCATGCCAGCGGCCAGCTCCGGCGGCGGCGCGACTGGAGGAGGGAAGGGAGAGGGGCGGCGCTAGGGTTGCGAGAGGGCCTCCCATGTCGCCCGTGTGGGAGGCGACGCGGGGGCGAGACTGTGCCATATTAACACCCATGCCAGGACTAATTCTCTCCCTTGGCAACCATTGGCATGTTCCAAGCATTGTGCTCTTGTAGGAGAGTTTATCTGTCAGCCAGCACATGACGGGCAAGTTTCTCTTGCGAGTTCCTGTGTCATTACATCTCTTTATGTTGCAGAAATATTGCAGAAAACTGAGAAAAGCATCCGCAAACAAACCCAGCTTGATTGTCAAAATCAGACACGCCCACGCAACGCATTGCATACTTTCAAATTGGGTGTTCAATTGTTCATATAATACAAACTTAGAGCATTTATTGATTCAGTAACCTCTTGTACATCATGGCAATGAGGAAGCACAAAGAATTAGAAAACTCACAAAGCCCCATGCAGGTCGGACACAGGGACAGCAAGCACAGCGGAGATACCTGCTCCAAGCACAGCGTCTGTTTATATTCTACTAATTTACAGGACTAACTAGATTATGGTTTTCCAAGGAGAGACGGGCGGTAGAATGCATGGCTTTGTGCCATCTCAATCCTTTCCCGAGGATCATTCATCGTTTCATCCCTCAGCGCTTGGAGAATGTCCCTTGCTGGGAGCTCCCTGCACACAAGTCAGGTATATATATCAGAAGGGTAAAACGAAAGCAGTTAAAATGCATGAGTGAGAAGAGGTCACTTTTCACTTCGGCTGCACTGCAGCACCCACTCCTCAAGCACACTGTAAACTCTGCAGTTATGTGCAGAGTAGTGATGATACATAGCACAAACCTTTTTATCAGTATTCTGTAAAGCCTCTTCAGGATTGGGCATAGCTCAGCTGGAGCAACCAGCTTGCTTTCTTCCGGGTGCTGCACACTTAAGCTGGGTTGACTAAGCAGCTCAAAAAATGCACCAACAGCAGAGACACCCTGTCCAATGGAATGACAAAATGATCACGGTGAATCACACTGTGTAAATAAGGAAAAGGGATGGCTGCAAATGTCAGGGTTATCAAATACTCCAACAGCTTAGAGATCTTCTCAAAACAAAACAAGACAAAATGGAAAAAAAAAACAGTCATTACATTACCTGAATCATTCCCTTTCCCTTGATACTATCACCCATGTCAGGACTCAACTCTCCCTTGGCAAGCATTTGCCCATACCATGCATTACGACCTTTTAGAAGAGTTACATAAGTATCAGCCAGAAGAGGACCAGCGAGTTTCTCAGGTTGCTCTGTCAGCAAATGAGTAATGAATATCATCTCTGACGTGCAATGAGCAAAATATACAGATTTGCTTGTGGCACTCTCATTTGTTAAAGCTGCCACCATTCCTGAAACATAAAGAGAGAGAAATATGATAAAACTGGTACTCACAGAAAATGTAGTAAAACAGAGTATAAGAAACTACACACGTCTATTTGTGTGTTCGAGAAAAAAAAAAGTAGAAGAAACTATCCTATTTGTGCCCATTGCCATTTATGACAAAAACAATGTTCATTCAAAGAATGGAGATTATCGAAAAGTAAGCAGCAAGTATTTAACCCTATATCCCTATTTAAAGGTTTTCCAATTTGATTGTTTCTTTTCTTAGAATTCTAAGGAGCCCTTCTGATCTTAGTGCACCCCACCCATACTCTATTCAGGCAAAGAGGTCATGGTGATGGCCCGATGGATGACCATTAAGAGATCAACTAAAATTTAAGCAAAGAAAAACATTTCAATGTTTATTATGTTTTCTTCAACATCAAGGAGTAGATGCCAATTGTACAATAATGTTCACAGCCAAAAAAGAACATAAAGTTAGTTTTACCTGCGCCAATTGCATAGACATTCTTCAGGCCACCCATCACCTCATGAGTGACAAGATCACTGTTGTCCCAGACAATGAAATGTGGTTGCCTCAAAAACTTAGCAAGAGGCTTCCTCCACTTGTTGGATCCACAGATTCGAGCGTTTGCATACTCTTTGTTATAAATTTCTGAGGCGATGTTTGGTCCTCCAAGATAGAGTATATTCTCAGTTGGAACTCCAGCTGCAACGCACTCCTAAAAAATATCAGCCTGTACTGTTGAGCTCAAATATGCAGGCCAAGCATTAAGCAGAGCACCAAAAAAAATGATTATACATTTCAACCAGATGCATGTCAAGATCAAGGCCATTCCTTCCATCAGGGCATTGAAGATAAGCACCATGGCATGATCATGCCATAAATTTACAACCTTGGTGTGTTTTGACTTCCAGTATACACAAAACACATCATAATGGTAAATAAAGAATTGGAACAGACACGTAAACATATCAATCCGAATTCATTGCAGTCTTCGAATGGAGGGGGACATTTGATACTATTATGGAGCGAATGAATTGTTGGTGAGTGCATATCCACAAACTAACTATGTTAAGCAGCTAATGGCATTAATTATGCAAATTATCTGGCAGACAAGAAATAAATGGGCTCATGCTGTCCTATATAAATGGATAATATGGCAGGTAACGTAATGAGATTATTAGCATAGACTATAGACATCAGGTTCGTTTGTCAGAGATGTGCAGTACACAAATGAGCTTTCCACATGATCACATTTTGTACACTGATAAAGAATTCTGCTATTTAATCGTAGCCAAGTACTACAAACACTTTGATCAAGCAGCTTATCATGCACGTCACAAATCATAATAGCAACCAAGACCATTCAACTTCCTTAAGGAAACTTGGTGATTGAATCTTTCAAGTTTAAAATACGCAGGCAGGGACAAGACAGAGACAAGAGAGATTCTTACTTGCAGAGCTAATCATTTGAGTAGGTGTAATGATACGAGGTATTGGATCCAACGAGGCCTCAATTCCCTTGGCGAGGGAAATTATCACCGGAACACTGATCCTCTCCTTCCAATACTTGCTGATCTCATCAAACACCTCCCTCGTCTCGGTGGACGGCACCCCATTCACGACGATGTCGGCATCCCAGACGGCCTCCTGCAGGTTGGTGACGACCTTGAGAGGGCAAAGCGGCGTCTCGATCATGTTCAGACAGAACCCATCCTTGAGTATCTCGTCAGCATACAGCGTGCGGTCTCCGAGCCGCGCCTCGACGTACTTGAGGTAGGCGCAGCGGCGGATGAGGCGCCTGAGCACGTCCTCCCTAGAGTTGATCACCTCGAACAGGTGCTCCGCGGTGGAGCGGTCCACCGTCCGGCCAGGGCGGCGCCAGATCCTTATCTGCACCTTGTCCGGGAAATGGCCGTAGGCGTCCTGCAGGAGTGCGGCGAAGACGCTCCCCCACGCGCCGGCGCCGACGCTGACGATCTTGAGCAGGTCCCCCTCCGACTTGCCCAGCAGCCGGCGCAGCTCGTCCAGCCGCTCCTCCGTGGCCGTGCCATTGCCACCGTGGACCGATCCATTGACGTGCACGCTCCCAACCATCTCCCGAGCCCAGTAGTCAGTGCAGCAGGAACAGGAAGGGCTCGGCTCACAGGCGCGCGCTCCGCCAGGTAATTAATCGAGCACCTTGAGCGCGAGCGCGAGGTATTCCCACCCTCCCAGAGCCCGATTCCTGCATCACCCAACGACCCCGCCGCGCGCGAGACCGCTCCGACCGCCGCTCACCAACCGTGGACCTAACGCAACGCCCTCCGATCCTCCCCTCACAAAACTCCGAGAGATGGTCATCCACCGCCACCTACAAACCACAAAAACGGCAAGCACAGCACAGAACAGAATCAAGCACGGCACGGCACCGATGTGTAGCAGGGTCGCAGTGATGGATAAGTAAGGAGATGAGCCGCAGTAGTAACGCAAGCGGCTACCTTTACGTCGCCACCCACCTCCAGCTCAAGGATCCCGGGGGCGGAGCTGGCCGGCAGCCGGCATTGGGGTGAGGAGGAGGGGCGCGGGGTGGGTGGCGGATGGGGATGGGGATGGGGATGGATGCAACGGCCCGGCCGGCGCTGGATTGGAAGCAAGCGCCCGATCGGCGAGGATAAGTAGATAGATGGGGGCGGGGCGGCCCGGAGGTGGGTGGAGGCATTGATGGGCATGGATGGCGCCAACCATGCAGTGCCCGCCATTAATGAGCAAGCGAGCGAGGGCCGGGAGCGGAGACGTGGAGTGGAGTGGGGGAGGAGGAGCAGAGGGGCGGGACAGGACAAGCCTCTGCTTCAGTGCTTCGCTCGCTGCTTCCCGAGCTGGTTGTTGACGAAGATGGATTTTTTGGAGTGATGAAACGAACTGCTGCGACTGCGATCGATACCGATTCGCCAGCGACAACGACGGAGATGGGGATATGGATATGGCCATAGGGGGGTTCTATCACGAAACATGCGCTTGATCGCGGTCTGTCTTCGTTTCGTTGACACTGGCACAGGGGCATGTACATGCACATGCGGGAGTGGGCAGCAGCGGCAAGTATCGCTGTCCTCCCCTTCCCCTCCCGGACGGACAGTTGCAGCTTGCAGCTTTCTTGCTCAGCTCCGTGAGGCGAAACATAGCGACGTCCCTCTCAGGCACATTCGCTCGTGAGCTCCTTTCTTGGTTGTCAGCTGCAACCTCACCATCCCTTCGTCATAAGACTGACTCCAACAGACCCAAACCTAAAATGGGTTGCTTACAGTGTTTTTGCGGCACAAAACAGTGCTCCAAACAGAATAGCCAAACCCGTGACTCATTTTGCGTAGGAGGCCACGCGGAACGCAAATACGCGTTCTCTCTCCGTCTCTTTACGTCTCCACCCAGGCGGGCCCACCACCAAGAGGAAGGGGACGACCGGCGAAAGCAGCGAGGGTCACCGCCTGGCGCCTGCTGCTGCGCCCCACCCCTGCCTGCTGCTGCTGCTCAGCCCCCACAGCCGCCGCGGTGACCGCAAGGAGAAGACGAGGGCGGCACCGGATCCGCCCGCGTCCCCACCCCTGCCTGCTGCTGCTGCTCAGCCCCCACAGCCGCCGCGGTGACCACAAGGAGAAGACGAGGGCGGCACCGGATCCGCCCGCGTCCCCACCCCCGCCTACTGCTTCTACCCCCGCCGCCACCGTGGTGACCAGAAGGAGAAGACGAGGGCGACATCGGATCCGCCAGCGCCCCCACCCCCGCCTGCTGCTGCTGCCCCCGCAGCCGCCGCGGCGACCGGAAGGAGAAGACGAGGGCGGCTCGGATCTGCCAGCGCCCCCACCGGAAGAAGAGGCGAGGCGGGCCCACGACGGGGAGCGGCCGGCGCTCGGCGGGGAGGGAGGCGGGCGGCGCTCGGCGGGGTTTGGGGCTTGCTGCTCGGGATATTCTGCTTGTGCGTTCGCTATTGGAGAAGCTGGGTTTTTGGGGCGTCCCCCATTTACTGTGCGTCATCCAAACCAGGGAATGGGTCTTGTTTTGGGGTTTGTGCTGTTGGAGATAGCCTAGCCGATAATGTTTTAGCTCTCGACACAAAAATTAAAAGAAAGAAGTGAAAAAGATATAGTGTGTAGGAAAACGAGAAGGAAAGAGATAATGATTGAGATGTATTGAAAAAAGAAAAAAGACACATTATAAAGTGAAATGACAACTAATCTGTGACAAACGTAGAAGGTTAGAAGTTAGAAGATCAAGTATTATGAGATGAAAAGCGTAGATCGCTAGGCTAGCACAGCTCAACGATCAGGACGTACCTAAGATTTGGAGACATTTGAACAAAATATATAATGAGCCCCTAAAATTCGAGAAAACATCGTAATTAAAAGCATACTCCTTTCATCCCTAAATAATAATTATTTTTGGTTTTCCATGCCGTAAAGTTTGATTAGATTTATAAAAAAATATGTACAGCATTTGTATCTACAAAATAATTTTATTATAAAAATAGATTCAATGATCTATCTAATGATATCAATTATGTACCATAAATAGTAATATTTTTTAAGGTAAAATTAGTTAAAAAATTTCGGGAAACGAGAACGACAGTTATTTAGGGATGGAGGGAGTAGTTTCACTTATTTCACTTAATTATAAAGCAAAGGAGCCATAGCATGCTTTTTACTTAATGAAGGAAGCTAAGGAGCCAAGCATAACGGTGCACATGGTCACTACACCTTACGTTGCTGAGTAGGTCCAACGGAAATACTCTGACATGAGTGTCCGTCCTGGACGGGGCTGCCCACTCCGCCTCATCCATTTTTCTCGAGAAAAAAAATCTCCTTGCTCAGTCTCACCCTCCCAATCTCTCAGTCTCTCTCTCGCGTCCGTTCGCAGCAGCCAAGCCCCGTGTAGCCAACGTTGCATCCTTCCTCCACCCAAGCTGACCACGCCGCCTCCTCCGTTAGTTCGCGTAGCACCTCCCCGCCTCTTGCACAACCCAGCGCCGTCGGGATGCCTCGTCGCCGCGGGCCACCACCACTGCCCTTGCCGATGGCGGCTAGGCGCACGTGCCGGGGCGTCTCAGGTCGTCCCCGGTCGAGCCAAGGGCACCCACGAGCGTGCCCAGTGCTGGTGGTGCTCACGCGCCACCGCTTGCCGCTGACTCTCACCCTGACGGTCAGAATCAACCAACCCCAATATAACGAATGTTTCAATTGTTTTAGATGTATGTTGCAAGTGTTTTGTATGGATGTTGCAAAAATAGATCGAGATGTTACACATGTTGCAATGGCTATACACGTATGTTGCAAGCGTTTGTTTCAAATGTTTTATATGTGTTTTTCAGACGTATGTTGTAAGTGTTTTTTTAGATGTTGCATATGTTTCACACATATGTTGCAAGTGTTTTTATCTGGATGTTGCATATGTTTTTTAATGACTTTTCAAGTATTTTTGCAACAGTTTCAGACGCATGTTAGTTTCAAGTGTTTAATCTGTCTTTAGACGCATGTTGCAAATATTTTATCTGGATATTTTAAAAGTAAATCGGATGTTGTTTATGTTGTAATGTGACTCACTTGCCACAACCATCTACTGCAGCTGTTGGGGTGCCTTTCATGTATGTGGGAAACAGAGGGGGAAGCGTGGGGGGTCCTCGCCTGTCGCGGGCGGACATTCGGGCACTAGTATTGCCCTAGGTCCAATTAACAAACCAATAATTACTGGTCTAATTGGATATGTCGTATTTTATTTTTTCTATTCAAAGGATTAGCTTTTGTTAATTAAGACTTGGTCTAAAGCCCTTGCATTTTTAGGGCCTTGAACAGCTGCCCACCCTATTCTTGTCAGTCTACGAGCCTGTTAGTGATGACTGATGAGATCACATCTAGGAGCACTCGCCGAAGAGCGGTGGACAAATGAGCCACTTTAGGTACTTCTAGTGTCTCTTTGTTTAGCGGTGAGTTATGGAAAAGCAACTTTGAACTATGTGCCGTTGAAGTGTTTGGTTAAAACCTCTGTCCCATTTATCTGTCGTTTTCAGTTTTCGTACCACAAGTTTGATTTGATTTGTAAAAAATACGTGTAATATTTTTATCTTCAAATAAATTTATTAAAAAACTAGATTCAAAGATCTTTCCAATGATATCAGTTATATACCATAAATATTAATATTTTTAATATATATTTTGTCAAAGTTATTTCTCGAAAAACGTAAACGACAGATATTTAGGGACGAAGAGAGTATAGCGGTGAGTTATGGAAAAGCAACTATGAACTATGTGCCATTGAATTGTTTCGTTAAAACAAGTATGGAACCTCTCCTCTTTAAGTCTGTATTGACACGCTATGAAACGTCTGTCCACTTTCGTACATTTGGAAAAACAGAAACCTGAAGGTAGGGTTCAAATTGTTGCGATAATTGTATTACACAAAAACAGCGATTTCTGAAAAAGCAACTTTAGTTTCCACCTATTTGGTTGATGCTCTGTTTTTAGTACATTTTAGAAGGTGAATCAGACACAACCCTAGTCTATCCCTAATAATAAAGAGGTAAAATTTCAGGCTTTTTTTTTGTTCGTCCATCCATTTGTTTAGTCCATCTCCCTTTAACTACCGAACGATAGAGAGTTTTTTTTATCTAGACTCATATATATAACCCGTACTCATACATGAATCCTAATTTAAATAGAAATCATTTGTTCCCACACAAAATATGTTTATACTTTTCAATTCTATACCTAATAATAAAGAGGCAAAATTTCTCTCCACCTTTTGTTGGTCTGTCTATTTTTTTCCGTCTCACTCTAACTACTGGACAATAGAGAGTTTCTTCCACCCATATGGACATATATACATGGCTAATTATTGTCCGCGAGTTCAAATAGGTGTACGTGTGCGCTGCTATTTGTTTTCCTATTCCTCCTTTCCGTACGAGATCCAAAGACAAAACACCCGTCTCGTTTTTTTCTAATTTTATTTCCTACCCATCTAGTATCGTGTCCATCCTGGTTTTCCTTTTTTTTCTCAATTTTTATTGTTTCCTATTCTGTAACGTATCTATCCTAATTTTTCTCTTTTCCTTTATATTTTTCACAATCTGTTTCCATTTCTTATTTTTCTCCTTTTGCCACTGTTTTTCTTCACGTTGCGTTTTCGTCTCTCTTTTTTTGCGTCTTTTATTCTATTGAAGATTCCTTTTTTGTGTCTTTTTGTTCCTTTTCTCCACGTTGGTTTTCTTCGGTTTTGTTTTGACCAAATTTCCACCGTTCTAACTTCTTCTATTTTTTATAAATTTTTAAAAAATGATATGGATCTTTAAACTTTTCACCTCTTTTTAGGAGAAATAAAGATTTTCGTTAATGCAATTTAGTTGATTAGGAACAAAAATTATTTTGTTATGATCGATTTACCTTTTTGTCTAACCAATTAAACCGTGAGCAAATCATTATCGATCCGTCCTAAATAAATTTATCTCTAAAATGTACATATGTACTAGTGTAAACCTCGATGAGAGTTACCATGCAGAAGCAAAGATGTCTCTTGCCATAATCGTCAACGGATAGACTAGTACTTTGGTTATGATAAAGTCATGCAACTCGATATTTAACTATATCAACACATAAATAGTATAAAAATATCTCCGTGCTTTGCAACAGAAATAAATCTATCAATATTGTATTTCAAATTTGATGCAAACTTAATAGGGCATTGTCATACAATTGTCAAGATGTTACTATCATCATAAAATAAATTATAACTTTTAAATTTTATAGAGATGATAAAACATAAATAAACATGTACCATTTCAATTGTTGTTTTTCATGAATATTGATATTTTTTCTCCCGTTGCAACGCACGGGCATATTTGCTAGTAGTCTCCTACATGTAAATGTTTTTTCCTAAAAAAAGAAGAGTAAAATATATGCTCATTCGTCAAACTTATTCCGTCTCTTCATCTAGGCCCATTTAGATACAAAATTAAATATATCAACAATTATTTGTTTATTTTTTAAAAAAAATTGGAGGGGCTACGCCCATACTTGGGCTGTTATTTTTTTTGAGCAACCATACTTGGGCTGTTGTGCCTGTTCAAGTAAACTGGGCTTGCGCCTTACCTAGCCATGTGCATTTTTTCCTTCTAAAAACATATGGAGGACCAAAAGGCCACAGCGTTGCTAAACAAGCTAAGATAAGACTCCAATTGGGCTCGCTTATCTTGGCCCAACAGCCACAGCCCACGTCTAAATGGAGCCGAGAAAGACCCAACCCAAAGGAAGCATCCGGCGCAGTCGACCCGGACCCGATGTCGCTGGTCGCCTACGACGCCTCCTCCGACGAGGAAGACGCCGGCGAGCCTCCCGCCGCGGCGGCTCCACAGCCTGCCCCCATCGGTCCGCAGCCGAGGACTCCGTCTCCTTCGACGGCGGTGAGCGCCGATCCTCGGCCTACGCCGCCGCCGCCGCCGGCAGCCAGCCAGTAAGCTTCCCCACTCGCTGTCTTGTCTCTCTAGGGTTTCGCTTGTAGTTGTAGAGACGGGTGTTGCTTGATAGGTGACAAGCTGACGGGGCTGGCTGAGTGTGCTGTACTAAAAGCTGAAGCTATTGGCTGTCGAATCACTGTACTAGCAAACCCTGCATCAATACGATGCTGCAATTCCTTCTCTCGCTTTCCCATATACTCTACTCAGTAGCTCACAGTAGCACGGCATCTGTGGTAACGAAGGTTCAAGTCGGTATGATTATTGGCATGCATGCGTTTTGCAATGTGCTCCTTTAGGGATGAGATTTATTTATGCAGCTTCTAAACCATGTAGAGAGTTCTATACTTCTATACATGTCTGGTCATCAGGATGTGCTTGCCCTTCTCATTATAATAGCACAGCTTCATCCCTTCTGTTTAGAAACCAGGGAACCAGCAAGACACCTCCACTTTTACCTCTTTTTACCCTGTATATAAACGTATCAGTATATTCAGTTCACAAGCTTAGCAGCACTCGAGGGAACCAGATTTAGCCCAACTGAATAGTGTAACTAAAATGATAAGGTTAGTTCAGGGACATCTCATTGACCATGATGATATTCCCTATCTTGCAATTTTTAGAGTGCTTAATGATGGCTTATGAATGCAATCGACCTCACGCAGGGTTGTGGCGAAATTAACTATATGTGAACAAGTTAGTCGCATATAACTTCTGGAATAATGCATTTGTCCACTACTGCTACTGCATTGGATTCTGCACAGTCCTTCCTCTTAATGCTCACCGTGTACCACAACTGGATGATGATTATGTTCTTTAGCATGCCAGTATAAATCAATCTGGAAATATTATACTTATATATATAAGACCCAACCAATTTGGCGGTGGTTTCGGTGTAGTGCTAGATTTCTCTTATCATGGTTTATTCAGGCTGCTTGTCATCAGAATGAGGCACTAAGCCACTTATAGATTATTGATTATATGCCTGTTCTGCTCCCTTTGCATGGGCCTGATATTTTCTCTAAATTCCAACAAGCAAGAAAGAACATCTTTGCTTCGTGCCCTTGTCCCTGATCTTCTTCCTTTGTTTTGGAAAAGGAATTAAATGCTACTCCTAACAGGGTAAGTTGGATTATTAGATGCCCTGTGATGCTTTGGTTTATTGGGCAAAAAGAGTGCCTGTGATGCTTTGGTTTATTGGGCAAAAAGAGTGCAATTAATTTTGTTTATTTAAAGCAGACACTTCCCTACTGCATAATCTCCTTATTGTATTGGGTATATGAATGTACTTCCTTTGTTATGTTATATTTCATTGACCCTTCTTTATTTTAATTCGTGGCCTTGTTTTTTGTTTCTTCTGATTTTTTTAGTTCTAGCTGCATGCAGTGTTATTCTGGAATCTGGATGTATACTTGATTACTTGTCAGTTTCCTAAATGCACAGCACATTACTACCAGTATACTCCCGCCGTTGCTACCTAGGTTTGATATGGTATTGTTGAGTTCTTAACTTGTTTTTGTCGTTTTGGTCCAGGAGTGTAGCACTGATTAATTCGAGTAATGTCTCTCTGCCCACACCATCATTAGACCTCCCAGATGTTGCAGATCTCTTTGCTCCCCCTGCAGATAATGCATCAAGGAAGAGAGAATCAAATGGGTCTGCTCTTCATGATTCATGCAGTAAATTTCCAAGGATGCAATCACAACCCCGAGGCATAAGAAGTGCTGCAGGGAACACTCTAATTCCACCACAGCTTCGTGGAAGGTTAGTTTTTTTTTTTTCCTTTTCACAGACACACACTCAGCTAACAAATCAAATGCTCATATTAATGTCATTGTGAACTAAGGCATTGTGGGCTGTCCCAGAATGTATTTACCGATTGTTCACATTATGTATTTTGTATCCCTGAGTAATGTCTATCTTTTGGTTACTGCTTCACAGGAGCAATGTTGTTACTGAAGATATGAGCAAACTCTTTGTGGCTAAGAGAAAAGAGTAGCATGTTAACACTTTCTGAATCCGAACCTCTATTTGGACTTCATAGACACATCTACTGGCTCCCATAGTCCCATGGATGTGCCGGCATGACCCAACGATGTTGCTGAATCTTGAAGCAAGGATGCTAACGGTACTGCAACCTGGACACTTAGCCCACAGTGGGTTGTCGTCAGATATCAAAATGTTCTCTTAGATGTTAGAATATTTCTTTGGTGCTTACTCGCGTTTCCATGTTCAAGGATGCTACACGCCTGATGTTGGATGCATGTACATTCTGTAACGCTGTTATGTTATGGCAGCTAGATGCTGCTGCTCTGTTTAGGAGTTAGGACTAGATGCAACTCCATTTATCTTTTGATCGGTGATGACAATCACGTATTCTGCCCGTGGTTCAACTATCTATGTTCAGGCAGCTTTTATGCGAGTATATTTTTATACCCAAGGAACGCTGTGAACTACGTAATTGTCTCTTAAGATTCTGCTAGTGAATGAGATTGTTTCTTTTTAACAAATTTTGTTTTCACATAAGCTAATTCCACGCCTGTTGTAAATTGTAACCTACCGCAACCATCCTTCTCCTGAACCATTGCACTCGTTTGAGTGTCTATAAAAAAAAAGAATTTGTCATGTCCGGGACAGGTAAATTTGGTCAAAGACTTTGACCAAGTTTATTTATTTTCGCTCGGTGCGTGTAGTTTATTTTTTCCGCAAAAAATAAAAAATGTTCGCGCTCGCGGCCAAAATTTCGCGGCCGAAATTTGCTTCTTTCCTCCAGAAGGAGGCGCGGTTTTGGCTTCCCTAGTACGCTTCTCCCGCGGCGTTTTGCTTCGGAAGGAACCGCCGCTCCATCTTCAGCGCACTCATCATCTCTCCTCCGCCGTCGCATTTGCACCCCACCGAACCCCGAATCGGATCTTGCCCGCTTCGATCAATGCCGGACTAGTGCCAAAGCGAAGACTCGGGACCCTGCGAGATTTGTGGTCTTACTCCCCGCAAACGGAGGTATAATCCCTCCGTTTCCCCACATTATTTTCGCGGCTTTTTTTTTGTTTGTTCGTGAATTTGGATGATCATGTTCTCCGCGCCGCTGAATCGTTCGTTTCTCGCCGCGGACGAGGGGGGTTTTGGTCGAACCTCTGATCGCCGATTGTTCCACGCGGCCTCCATTAACATCGCCAGCGGAGTGCGGGGGGCTTCTCTCTTATCCCCTATACCCCTAAACCTCAAGCCAAACCCCTTCCATGTATATGCGGAGGGGCATTTTGGCGATTGCTTCGTGATGAGCGCAATGAGCGTGAGATTGTCAAGCTGACGCGTCTGTGAAACTAGTAGTTATTTCAACAAATATATCATAGCTTTGCTACGTAATTGGTATTGACACTCTTTGCGTTATTACTGAATCCTAGGACGATCAAGGTGTTATGTTCTTCAATGCTCTTTCAGATTTACCACTAGATGCTATTTTGTAGTCTAATCTCTGTGGTTTGCTGTCTAATCTTGGATTCTGGCAATAATTCCGTTGCATGGTGCACTACCCAGGCAAAGCTTTTAGCCATCTAAATTCCTTTTTTTTTTCCGGAAACAACAAAAATATGGATGTGCATAATTTCTGTGAACACAGTCTGCTCTTAATCTCGATTTAACCCGTTGCTATGGCTACCACATTTATTTTTCTTTTCTGCACGACTTATCTTGAAACTCTGCTTGTAGTTGGTTGTGTTGCCTTAAATCGGCATATGCCAGGACACTAGGATAGGGCAAGATGTGTCATTTATCATTCTTGTAATCATACATTTTTTCTCGGTGCACATGTGGGTTTGTATATCTGCATTTCAGTACTTTAGCCGTTTCAAAATGTTCCTTTCATATTTGTAGTTTTGGTGTTTATATATGCATCATCCGACCATTTGAATTTGAGAATATTTCAGCACCAGTATCAAGTTTAGGTTTTCTTATCAATTCAATAATCACATCATGGTTTGTCTGGTGTTGGTACGCCATTCACAGTTTCAATCTTATAGGTTCTACTTGCCTATATCTGCCAGCAACCACAGCTTGGGTACAATGAGCACAGCAAGAGTTCAGGGAAGATTAGATTACCTTAATTCACAGGAGCCTGGTGATGAATCACAGGCTACTGCTATTGATATTGTGGAAAGGCTGCTTGTAGAAGATGACATAGGAACTTCTCAAAAAATGAGTGCTGAGCCAATGAGTGGAACAAAGTCAGCTTCTATATTAGGCACAAAAGTGGCCCAGTGCCTGGCAAAAAGGGGTGATTGCAGTAGCCCACTCCAGAACACAGGTATTTTTGACTGGGCTGATGCTGCAAGTAATGATGAATGCACAGCCATTATGGTTTCCAGGAAAAAACAAAGGATCCATGCTAATACTCAAGCGAAGAATTTGACCTCGCAGACCATTGTTGGTTCCATACCAGAATGTAATGGTCGTGACTCAGGCTTGAATTCTTTTAAGAAGCCAGAGCCTGTTGGTTCTACTGATGATTTATATGACGCATATGATATTGGGCCATGTACTCAGATGGCAGCTGAAGCCATGGAAGCATTGTCCAATGCATCAACTGTAAATTATGCAGTCAGGGAGAATGCACATCCTGAAAGTTCAGTTTTTAGAACAAATTTGGGAAAAGAAAGCAAAGCCGATAAGATATGTTTTGAATCGCCAATTCAAAAGCGAATTGGTGGAACTTCAAGCTCTGTGAAAAAGCATCCCAGCAAGTCAAAAGACAAGAAGAATCGAAAACAGCTGGCAGGGAAAACAAAAGGAAGCATGGACAGTATCACTATACAGGGAGATACAAATCATGAGGTGTCTGAAGGAATCAAGGGATCTAGTCCAAGTGATTCAAATATTGTAGGCTCTGATGCTGTAATCCACCCTAAAAGGAAGAGGACCCACACGTTTATCTCAAGAAGCTCGAAAGTTCAATTCAATAAAGCTGGGAGCTCAGCTACACTTAGATCCAAAAGTACAGAAGTAGCTGACTCATCAACAACAAATCCAGTTAGCATATCTGGCCCTGATTTAAATCAGCTTGCCAGATTAGAAAAACAATCCACATCTGCACAAGAAGATCATAACTCTAGTTTGACAAACAGAGAACCACTGAAGGAGCTAAATAGCAAACGCTCCCAATTTAGGACACAAATATCAAAGAAGCCACTGAAGAGAGGACTTGAGAAATCACCAGGTTCCAGAGAACTTGCCAGCCTGTTAAGAAATGAAGCATCTCCAGTTTTGCAGACAAGCAGGCAAAGAAGAAACATGTCCAAAGTCCATGTTCTGTTGAGCCAAAGCATGGATAAGGAAACCATCAAAATGCAAACAAAGGTAGTGGTTCAATACATTAGTTATGCATATTAAAAACAGTATTTAATGGTCTGTTGATGAATCCCATTTTTCAAATTTTCTTGGATGTTGGCAGATATTGATATACTTTGGACTACCAGTGGAAACAACTATTTCAGAAGCTACGCACTTTGTTGCTGAAAAGTTTGCCCGTACAAGGAACATGCTTGAAGCAATAGCTATGGGCATACCTATAGTCACGCCATCATGGCTTGAATGCTGTAGAGAAGCAAGGTGCTTCATTGATGAGAAGAAATACATTATGAGAGATATGAAGAAGGAAAAGGAGCTAGGCTTTAGCATGCCTGTCTCACTTGGTAGAGCCTGCAAAAAACCATTGCTTCAGGTTTTCCTCTAATTTCTTATCTATGAAGAGTCCAATTGAAATGGGGAAACGAATAGTGACAGAGGACAGTTGTATTCTCTTTTTATGTCAAGAGAAAACTCAACATTCACCGTATGCTCACATCATTCCTTTTGTAATATTTATCATAATGTTTCCTGAGGTTTCCAAAATTCGTTTCAGGGTAGAAGAGTACTAATCACACCAAATGCCAAGCCTAGCAAGGAGCTTCTGAAAAGTTTAGTAGTTGCAGCTCATGGTCAGGTATGCAATTTGTAATCCGTATCAGTCTACCATCTCACTGTCTTTGTAAGTTTAACTAAGTTTGCATTCATTTATGAACCATGTAGCCATAAGGCATAAATAGAAAATATCCTATAATATGCTTTATGTTTTACTGTAACTTCGTGTAATGAATAATTTTGTATGATCTCTATACCTCCTAGAATCTCATTCTTGGTTCAATAATTTTCGTTGGCTAATTTGTTTTAGTGCTAAACAAATTTTGTCAGCCGTTGGCGAGAATCACAGCCTCTACAGTGAAGAACAAAAAAATTGAGGGGGCCTTTGTACTCTCTTGTGAACAAGATCACAGTGTCTGTATGCCATTAATTGAGAGTGGTACATGTTATGAATTTGCCCTCCCAAAAATCTTCTTCTGTTGCTTCTCCATTTCTTGCAATTTAGGGAACAAGTTATGTACAATTGTTGCAGGTCTGAAAGTCTTTGACTCGGAGCTTCTGCTGAATGGTATTGTCACTCAGAAGCTTGAGTTCGACAGGTACATGCTTACTACCTTAACAAGCTAGGATCATGTTGTGTCTTGAACATTTTGATATTGATGAAATCTACGCTGCCTTCTAACTCTGAAAATGGTATATTTTGTTTTCAGGTATCACCTTTTTCCATGAATAAACCATATGAGCGCGATCTGGATAGGTTCGGTTCCAGTACCATGCAAGGCAGACAAAGCACTTCTGTACATACGCATCCTTATCTTTCTCTAGTTACTCTATGATCCCCTGCACACTCTTTGCATGTATTTATTGTTCGAGCGTCTGGCGGTCTGGCCCTTACCACAATTATTTGCTTTCTATTGGCTCTTTCTTTTGTTGTATGACTGTGAACATGTTAGCCGATATTAAAACTAAGTACCTGCATGGATTGGATATATCATATATCATTCTGCCAATGAGCCTATTCAGAGTAATGGTAGAACCAATCCATTCGATTGGTGTTTCCACGAGGGATTTGAACCCAATGGTCTGATGCTTTATTGTATGACTCTGAGCAGTATAATCAAGCACTAAAGAATTTATCTTCACCTACTCTAACCAGCTCCAATGGAAGATGTATTTGACATTTCTTGGTGTGTAACTGAGTTCCTACAGAACGCAATAACGTGTTGGCTTATATAGAGCTAAGTTCAGTTGTGCATTCATCAGGCTCTCTTGCTGAAGTGGCACTTAATATAGAGCCTTGCCACTTGTTACATTTCCTTCAACTTTTTTTTTGTCCAGATGTACTACGTAGCTGGCATTTTTTTTATCCATAACAACACGTACTAATGGTAATGTGAGTTATGAGAAAGAGAGTAATGTCATCAAGAACTCCTGGTTAGAGCTGAAAGCGTGATGCAGTATGTTGGGACTAGGAGGCACGGGGAACAAGTAGTCTTGATAAAACAGCAGATGAAGAGCATCTGGTGTGCAGTTCTTTGTGTTGCTTCTTGTTTGTGTGCTGTTTTTGTGGATATTTCGCATTTGCGCCCATCATGTTAAAACTGGCTTGTGTGTGTCCCAACCAGCTCTTTATTTCAGAACCTATCATGCAGGAGTCTGGGAGAGTTAAATGTTGCAGTTCTAGCATGATAAAAATCTGTAACATTCTACTCTCTAGAAAAGAAAACTTCTAACATTCTGTCTATTCAAAGTTGTGGTAGAATCAACTAGTATGGTGGTGTTTTCATGAAGCAGCAGCATGTGAGGATTCAAGTTGGATTGTTACATAATTTGAGTGTTCTTGAGACCCACTGTCTTTGGTACCGTATGAGCAATCAAGCAGCACTGCAGAATTTATCTGTTCATCTACTGCTCTTCACTGATTCACTGTGTCATATCGCAAGATATCTTTTACATTTAAAGGCATGAGTTGAAGCATGTAAATGATTTAGATCTCGTACTAGAGGATATGAATATGATCATGTGTGGTATTAATGGATCATCAGTGCACTTGTCAACCTCATTCGACACATAGGTACTCTTGGTCTGGACCTGGGCAGATGCTGCGGTAGGGCAGCGTGATGGTGGGAACCGTGCAAGCGAATGGTGCCCAAAACTCATGACAAATGATCTCTTTTTTGATCTCTCTCTCTCATCCGCATTGGATTTTTGCTGAGTTGTCTTAGCTATAAGTCAAGTTGACATGGTTTTATTGTACTTGCTCTAAGCCTCCAAGGTTATACTCATCCATTCATTACATTATTAATGGAGGGCAAGGGAATCAGCTGGTGTACTCTACTCCCCCATCCTTTTCTCGCTGAAGCATGTCTCCCTTATAAAAAGGGCACATGTTTTGTTGCCCGATAATGCAATGTCCGCATCTTATCATACCACCCAACTATTGCAAAAACGTCATCGTTCCACTTCCTTTTCCTATTTTAGTCTATTATAATAAATATCAACGATCCTTAGTCTCTATCACTACGAGTAGTGAATCTAGCTAGCTATACGTACTAGTGGAGCCAGGAGAAATTAAGCAAGAGTAATGCCAATGAAAAACAAGGGATTTGGATCGGGGCTAATTAAAAGCTGGTTTGAGATTCAGGAATGGGAGGTATCAGGAACCATGTCTCCCCGTGCCCTCCACCTTCCACGTGCTATAGTACTAGAGAGTATGCAACTACCTGGCGGAGATCAACACACGGGAAGAGGACTAGCATGGATTTCGACAAGCACAGGCCACAGGCGAGGCAGATCACGTTCTGGACTCGCGCATAACCATGTTAACCTAGGTAATTGACGGTTATGCCAACTGCCTCTCCATGGGTTGCGGTTGGGATGGTCAGTGCTGGAAGAGTCAAGAGCTCTCATGGAGATTACTCTAGCTGGTGCCGCCACAGCCTCTTGCAAGTGATGCCCGAATAAACAAAAAAGCATTTAGTCTTCCTTGGAACTTATCCTGTCATGTTATAAAAATTCCTGATATTAGTTCTGTGCAATTATGTGTGACATGTTGTCTCACTGGTGTAAGTAAACATGTTTGTGGACCTAAATGGTGACTACATTCAGTTAACTATATTCCTTGTGATGAAACCTGCACACACGAATTCAAGTTTCCAACCAAGCATGGGTGCTTGTCTTTGTCAATCTTAAGATTTATCTGATTATTTAATCATAGGCATTTAACGACGCTATTTTTCCAGTGGTAGGCAATGTGATTGTCGATAGTGAGGTGTTTGTGGTGATTTCGTCAATCTCGAGATTTGCTAGTCCAGTTTAGTCCTTCAAAAGATGCTCTTAGGGCGGAGAGGGTGTGCGTGCGTATATTTATAGGGGTGAGTATACGTAAGTGTATATAAACGTTTGTGTCTGAGTTTGGTAAAAAAGTGAATAATGCTTATACAAATACCTATACTCTAAATATGTACCCTGTATTATAGGCAAAATTTAAAGCACATAATGCCTATATTACACGAACCATATATACGTCTCGGCAGCACACATGGCCTTTTTGTAACTTATAAAAGGCGTGCATCGACCTACCTCCTGTATCCTACCTATGAACGAAACAAATCCCAAAAACCAACGATAGCATGCAAACGGAGTCAAGGAGGGAGCAACCAAAGAAGCCTAACTAGATCTGTATGGGCAAACGATCGACAACCTGCGTGCATTACAATGCTCGGAAAGGGAGACGTCAGGAGATGTATTTGTTGAGCTTTTCTCACCAACAGTGCGAGACGCTTCCATACCAGCAAATCAGTGGATGCCAGCCATCTGCCTCACGGTGCGTTGGAGAAGCAGATAGATTATTGCTGCTGGGACGGCCAGCGCTGAAGCATCCTTGTGTGCCCATATGTGTAGAAGTCATTTCTGTTCATGTAAACAACATGGCACTAATCTTTTTTCTTTTTTGGAACTCATCGTGTCATGTTATAAAAAATTTCTGGTATTAGTTCTATATATACATGTAATTATGTCATTATGTGTGACACGGTGTGTCACTCATGTATGTGCACATCACTACGTTCTGTTAATTAGGTTGAAATTAACCTGCACACACGACTTCAAGTTTCCAACTAAGCATGGGTGCTCATCTTTGTCAATCTCAGGATATACCAGATTATTTCAGGTAGACATCCAAAAAGGTACTGTAAGCTGCACTTGTGCATGTGATACAAACATACATAGAGAGGCGGTTGATACTAGAGACCTTTGATCACTCACCGAGTTCAAATCCGATCGAGCAAATTCACTATACATCCACCTACTACCACTTGTTGAGACTTATTGACTCCCATCAAAGGAACATTAAAGCCAGATATCAGCATATATACTACCCTATAAGTTCAATATATAATAGACAGTAGTAGTATTCCAATTCCAAACAGTACATATGTATATGTCATCGGTGAAAGAAGGAATAGTACATGCAAGCTAGAGCGAAGTCGTCGCAGAATCAACATTTTTTCTTGATCACACAAAAGATTTGCGCGTCTTTGTATTAAGATAGAAGAAAGTTTGTTTACAATGGTGCGGGTTTTTACAAGATTTTCAACTCAGATCATACCTGCCTAAGGATCAACATGAATAGAGCTATTAGGAATTAAAGTGTGATGGATATGCATGCTATGCCAGATATATAAGTGTGACTAGGAGGCATCCTGAATAGCTAGCGGCCCACCCAAAGGGTCCTGACAGTCCACCAGCAGGTGGCTACTCTAGTTTGCACTATTGCCATTGGAGCATTGGGGGGTCTCCAAGGCGAGTACGTTCATGCCTCGATAGCAGATTATTGTTGGTGTCCTATAGAAGAGTGATAGAGGCTAGCCAAACACCTCACAGTGCCACATGAGGTTGAGTTCGATCGGGCTCTAGCAGCATTAGCCTAGGGCGGAGCTAGTCCCTGCTGTGGGACGTCTTCAACCGCAATCAATTGTGAGATGTGTGCTTGCTATTGTTTTGAAAGTTTTGGCCGACATATACCATTATTTTTCACCGATCCCGCATATCCGGCCTATTGTTTGCTTCATACCTCACATGTGATTCAGGGCACTACTTTTGAAACCAAGCATGGGTCTGTACTAACCCATATTCTCAATGAGAGTTTGCACTTGCTCATTTGATTTCTGTTCAAGCTCTGAATGGTTTTTTTTCAAGAACGTGCATGGCACGTGTTTCATTAAGAAGAAGATTAGGAGGTTTACACGCCTGTCATCATATCACATCACGGCGAGTTGCCATGAGTGATGGGGTTGAACACGGACACAAGACACAGCTAGACGGTGGAACACATGGTGTTGTAACTAACTAAGAAACTAATTGTGCGACCGAAAAGCTTGCGATGACGAGCAAACCTGTGCTCAAAACGCTTGCGGCGCCGCCCGCTTCCTGCTAGCAGCAGCCATGGAGAACAGCTCCCGCATTGCGGCCTTCTTCGACGAGGATAGCGGTTCGTTGAAGGTTTCATGGAAGCGCGCCGCGATGGAGGCATCAGGTGTCATAGGCGATGTCCTGGACGTGCTCGCCGATGCCGGGTTCCATTTCCGTAGCATGACGCGCTTGGCCTGAGCTCCAGTTTTGGCTCGCGGTAGAAGGACTTCGCGGCGAGCCTGTCGCTGCGTCGTGGCACGAGGTCCGTGTCCACACACGGGCGCGACACGCGAAGGCGCAGTGGGGAACGAATCAGTGACTGCTTGAGGGATGCAATGAAGTCAGGTACCTGTGGCGGCTGCACAACGGGGGGTGGAGTTAGCGTCGGATCCCAGGAGGGCGCCCCCCAGATCGCTGCGATCCAAAGGTAGATCACTGCACGGTGGAGTCTTGATCAGCACATCTCCAATGGGGCGCTTGAGGGCAGCGACGAACTCTGGAATCGTTGGTGGCGGCACTGTAGGCGATCCGGCAACCGGAGCAGCCACTGGGCCAGCGGCTTTGACCGATGAGTTAGCGACTGGGTTAGCGGAGCCCACGATCACAGGGTTGGTGATCGGCCTAGCTGAAGGCCCACCAGTAGAAGGGGAAGTCCTCATCCGAGCCCATCTGGACGCTTGGCGTTTCCGGATGGCGGTTGCCCCCGTCGTTGCTGGCATCCGGCGTGAAATCCGGGATGGCCTCCTCAGCAGGGGCCACCAAGGAGGCAGCCGCGTGGCTGTGCTCGTCAGCGATGAGGGAGCCTCATGTTTGATGATTATACGTACACTCAATTCTCATATTGACACAACACTTAACACACTTAAACCATTCTTTTACCGTGACTAGGCATTTAAACGTGTGTTTAGCTACTGATTAATCGCACTGTCTAAACATTATTTTTTACCATGTTGATCGTTTAGATGTGTTTACCATTTAATTCAGTGACTACTAGGTCATAATCTGTATGCAAAGCCTCCATTATTTACGGTTTACACACGTTTAGACAATTGTTCAAGTACCTTCAATTTAACTGACTGAGATGTAGCAAATATAATGCACGAGTACTACACTACACCCACCATCTCCTATCCCACTCTTGAATTTGTCCCAGCTGATGGCTGCTTGTATATTATTATTATTATTATTATTATTATTATTATTATTATTATTATTATTATTATTATTATTATTATTACTACTACTACTACTACTACTACTACTACTATTATTACTACTACTACTATTATTATTATTATTAGTATTATTAGTATTATCCCAGCAGGTCCCATCCAGCGTATATGTAGAGCCTGGACCATTGTTTCATTCCATGGTATAAAAAGGTGTGTCCATTCCCATATATATACGGTGCCGGTTCTAGGGCCTTGTTTAGTTCGCGAAATTTTTTGGGAAATGACATTGTAGTACTTTTGTTGTTATTTAACAATTAGTGTCTAATTGTGGTTTAATTAGGCTTAAAAGATTCGTCTCGTGAATTTCGTCTAAACTGTGTAATTAGTTTTATTTTTTATCTATATTTAATGCTTTATGCATACGTCCGAAGATTCGATGTGATGGAGATTCTTTAAAAATTTTGCAAAATTTTGGGAACTAAACAGCCCCTAGAAAAAAACTAGAGTCAGCTAGCAATAGAGTCATGGCCAGGCAAAGGGTGCAAGAGCTAAGAAATGGGAAACTGAGGCCTCAGGAACAACATCCCTTGACCAACCCATGGTGGAGGTGCCACCCATCATCATGAATCCGCTTCAATGGCAGCCATATGGACAAAATGGATCCTCTACACAGTTCCTTCTATCACTGTAGAGGCGGCAGTACCATGTTACCTCCGATTTTGGCCACCTTATTGCCAATTGAATGGCTCTAGATTTTTTTCATGCAATCAAGTACCGCTTCGCTCTGGTGCAGATTTTCTTGAAAACTGTACACAAATCTTGCAGCAAACAAGTAATTAGTTTCAATTAAACAGAAGCAGAAAATGTTAGTTGATGTCCATATCTTAATTAAGAAAAAAAAGATAAAATTTTCACTATTGATGATCAACTGTTATGGAATCCGAATTAATTGTTTACTACAGCTTCAAGGAGGTACTCACGGTAAATAATATCATCATAATACATCACTAAGATTGTCACTAAGAACGAAATCAAAACATGCCCTAAGTAATGCAGATAAATAACAAATTACTAATGTTTCTTGAAACTTGTAGTGTCATCACGTTGTAAGCATTTATTTATGGCATTATTAGTTTTCTGCAATGTGTTACATGGGTGTTTCTCATGTATGTACGTAGGTTTGTTAACTTATGGCAGCTATGTTCAGTTGGTTGTGTTCCTTGTGCTAGAATCTCTAGACCCAAATTCGAGTGTCCAAGTAAGCAGCATGGATGCTTGTTAAGGGACTGCCTCCGGAAATCTATGTCCTGAGGCGGACATCTCTAGAAACAATTGTTCTACAAATAAATCCATATTTTTTTTTCATATTGGGACATATGAAGGCAACCTTTATATTAAAATTATAGAGCTTGGCGAGAAATACAACTTTGTAGTTAATATTATTTTATTTAGAATTGTTTGGGGCTCAAATATGTGTAAGATCTCAGATCTATTTTTTAAAAAAAAATTGAAATGATTTTTTTTCTAAATGCTGGTAGTTAAGAGGCCCGTCTATGGAAACCATTCTCTTCAAAGCTACTAAAGAAAAGATTCTCCTAGCTATTACAATCAGCACCAACCAACCCATGCATAATGTTGAAATAAGCATGCATGACCCTTAGGCCGGTCTCAGTGGGAGTTTCACTAGAGTTTCATTTGCATTTAATAGCCTGCCACATATGCATTTTTGATGACATGTCAACGTTTTAATGAAGAGAGAGAAGAATTGAGTTTCATGGAGATGAAACTCTCTTGGCACAGTTACCAACTCTCTATGAGTCATAGAATTAAATGTCTATGAAACTATGGAGTGAAACTTTCCATTGAGAGTGGGTGTTTCATTCGAGTTTCATTTCATTCTATATGACATGGCAGTCTTGGAAACAACGAAATAAATAGGTGAACGTCGCCTTGCCTTGATAGTTTGCAGATAACCTTGCGTTGCTTTCCCATGCATGCATGTATATGAACTAGTAAAAGAGTCCCCAAATTCAGTAGCTAGCAATAATAGAGTCAAAGGTAGGAAAGCTGGGAAGAACCGATACTGTGTGCAAGTGCTTTGCAATATGGGAAAAGGAGGCATTTGCAACATCATCCCATGGGATGCCGTATGCCAATCAGCCCCGGTCCTGGGGCGGGCGAGCGGGGCGGCCGCCCCGGGCCCCCCAAGCTGCCAGGGCCCCCCTTTTATGTATACGGTGCAGAAGTAGCCAAGCCCAGCCCCGTATATGGGTGTAGGAGTAGCATGTTTATTTTGAAAACTGAGTAGTATGGCTTAGCTGAAGTACCAATGAGTGCGGGCAGCCTATCATAGCACTGTTGTATGAGAGGCCAGGAGCCCACGAGCAAGCGTGTGCATCAATTTTGTTTTTTTTGTCATACAGATGTAGGAGCAAATAAATATTACCAATCCTGATTGCAAGGCCTACAAAGTTACAATTAGATAATAATTTGGACAACGATGAGGATGATAACCAGCATGTGACAAGCTAATTTTTTTAAAAGTGTATGGTGCAAAGAGAATAGTTAATGCATGCTAGGGCTTAGCATCCAAGCGAATACAAGCAATAACAGATACACGTAAGGGCGTCCCCAGTAATCTAGCTTTTTTTAGAGCGTCCACGGTGTATAGAGTCGACCCCGTTTCTATAAAATGATGTGACATCAACTGTTAAATTGATCCCAATGTATAGAACCATGGATCTTTAAGAGGGCCTACGATATTAAAAAATTAACAGCCTATGGATGAGAGCTCTATGGCTGATGTTGTTGTAGTATGGGAAGGAAATGAAATATCGTTTCTTATTCTACAGGACTCGCTCCTATGGATAGGAGCTGGTTCTCTCAAGGACCATGCTCACAATGTATCGACCGGATCCAAAAGAGATAGAATCGGCTTCGGACCGCCATTGCGAACAGCTTGCTAGCTAGTACAAGTACACGTCACTTGTAACTAACAGTATGCGTTCATCCGTCCAACAATCTGACTCTTGGAAAACAGTCATAGGACCCACCACCGGCCAACCATATTGCGCCAGATGCCAACCGACAAAACAGTTGCTAGCGATTTGAGTTTTCACATTCTCTCAGCTCCGGATCATCCTAAAATCTTACGTAAGCTGGCTACGTTGATCACCGCTAGGCCATCCTAAGGGGCCTCATTTTTCAATCTCGCCCTGGCCCCCAAAATGTCAGGGCCGGCGCTGATGCCAATGGTGCGGATACAGAGCCAACCGAATTCTTCATAGATGTATTTGATGTCGCCGATGCTAGCCAACTCCATTCTGCTATCGTGGAATACCTTAACTGGGTCGGCCCTGATGCCTCAACTGGCTCGGCTTGCACGGAGGCCCAGGACGGCTCCCGTGGAAGTGGAATCTGGTACAAGCTCAGCTATAGCCTCTGTGAGAGGCGAGGCGAGCGGCGGCGATTCCGGTCAGCTTCTGTTAAGAACTTCAATGTAATTTTATTTTGTTGTGGGGGCTTCTTTACAAGGGGTTGGATATAATATGTCTCTATGCTTAATAAAATTCAACCTGTTTTATATAAAAAAAAGCTAATGCTTGTCATGAGCTAGAATCTTTTTTTTTCGACAACGTGCGCTGCACGTATTTCATTAAGGAGAAAATTCAGAATACAAAGACCGGCATGCCATGGCGAGGTGCGCCGTACGTATTTCATTAAGGAGAAAGTTCAGAATACAAAGACCGGCATGCCATGGTGAGGTGCCAGACGCCAACAAAACCCAGACGCGTTACAATTGCATGTCTACATCGTGACTAAGCTGAGCGACTCAGAGACAGAAACTTGTGTAGCAGTGATTAGCATCAGGCCTCCTTGCAGCGCGCGTGGACCCAGCCGGGAAGAGCTCGCGCATGGCTGCTCTCTTGGTCGTTGACAGCGGCTCAGCGAACACCTTGCGAAATTGCGCCGGTATCTGCTCATTGGGCGAGGCTGGAGCAGGAACAGGCTTGGGCGACGGGTTGGTAGGCCCAGCAGCCTGTGACGGAATGTTGGCCGGAGAAGCAGGCCCAGCAGCCAGGACAGGGACGTCCACCCCAAGGGCCGACGAAGGGGACGGAGCTGGTCATCCACGGTGGACCCCAGTGGCGGAGGCGTCGTCTCTCCCAGGTCTTTGGTGTTATTGGCGACAGAAGAAGGGTTGTGCAGCTCAGCCACCCAATCACAGGATCTGGAGTCAGGCGCTTCCCTATGCGGCGTGACGTCGCAGGGAAGCATCTTGGGCCGTGCCACCAGCAACGGCTCCTCCACTTCATCGTTTAGCAGCATTGAATCCCATCGCATGGGAGTTTCTGTAAGCTACTGGAATCGAATAGAACTAGCAAGCAAGCAATGGGGAACAGCAGGATATCGGAGGAGTGCTTAGAACTTAGAACTGAGGAATATTGGATAGTTACAACAATGTTTTTGATAATTGATAATCTCTCTCCCATCACTCGACTACTTAAGCTGTCGACGCACGCTTCCTGGAGCTGCTGAAGACCTTCACACCCATTCTGGACCGTGGGCTCGTGTACTGGGCCGACGCTCCCTTGTGCCACGCCGAGGCCCAGGTAGCGGCTCCACGTCCTGGTCTTCTTGACTTGGTCCTGCTGGTGGTTCAACGTCGCTGACATCCCCTCCCCGATAAGCACCAGCTTGCCCCCAAACTGGAGCACGAGGGAAGCGCCGGCGAAGAGCTTCAATGTCCTCCCAGGTTGCTGAGGCTGCAGACATGCCAGACCACTTGATGAGGGCTTGAAGACGTACCTCGGTTCCCACTTTGGCCACACGTTTCTGAAGGATACACTCAGGTACTTGAAGACCATCCAGATCAGGTGGCAGGGGTTGAGCAGAATGTGTGACTGGTACAACAAGCTTTAACTGTGATACATGGAACACAGGGTGAATGGTTGACGAATCAGGAAGCTGCAGTTTGTAGGCAACGGTACCAATCTTCTCAGTGATTAGATATGGCCCGAAGAAACGATAAGCTAGCTTCTGATTGGCCCGAGGAGCAACTGAACTTTGAACATACGGTTGCAGCTTGATATCACAAGTTCCCACTGAAAACGAGCGTTCAGTGCGCTTCTTGTCGGCTTGGAGTTTCATGCAATTCTTAGTCCGAGCCAGCTGATGCTGAATGAGGGGCTGAATTTCAATTTTCTGTTGCATCCATTCCTCCAAAGAGTCCACAGCACAAGTAGAAGAGGCATCAATACCGAGCTGGCGAGGGGAGTGGCCATACAGAACTTGGAACGGAGATTGATTAAGAGCAGAATGCCAAGTGGAGTTATACCAAAATTCAGCGAGGTGTAGCCAGTCAAACCACTTACTAGGCACCGCTGTGGCAAAGCAATGTAGGTACTGCTCCATGCATTGGTTGACTCTCCGTTTGTCTATCCGATTGCGGATGGTAAGCTGAGCTTAGCCTGAGATCAACACCTGCTAGCCGAAACATTTCGCGCCACAAGAGATTGGTGAAAACACGGTCACGGTCCGAAACCAGAGCAGATGGAAGACCATGAAGCCTGTATATGTTCTGCATGAACAGTTTGGCCACCAACAAGGCTGTAAAAGGATGTTTGAGGGCTAAGAAATGGCTGTACTTGGAGAAAAGATCCACCACGATGAGGATACAGTTGTACCCATGAGAGAGGGAAGACCTTCAACGAAGTCGAGAGACACTGTATGCCAAGCAGAAGATGGTACGTCCAAAGGCTGAAGTAATCCGGGGTACCTGACGCGCTCCGGTTTGGCCTGCTGGCAAGTTGGACAACTGTGAACAAATTCAGTGACTTGCTTCTTCAACCTGGGCCAGGCAAACAAGGCTTGGATGCGCTTAACTGTTGCTGGATGCCAAAATGACCGCCCACAGGAGAACTGTGTAAGAGCTTTATGAGCCTCAACTGGATGGAATTGTTGCGGCCAACCCAGATACGATTCTTATATTTCAATAGACCATTTTCCAGTGTAAAATGAGGTACAACTACAGCATTTGCAGCTACCTTAGTGAGTAGCACCACTGTTTGAGGATCCTCTTGATAGCCCTTGACAATGTCTTCACACCATTGTGGAGTAACAACTGAAATAGCGGAACATAACTCCTCATGGTGAACCCGTCGTGACAGAGCGTCCGCAGCCCCATTGTCGCTTCCCTTCTTATATACAACGCGGTACTGTAACCCAAGCAACTTGGTAAACACTCGCTGCTGCCAAACTGTATGAGTGTATGGAGCCGCTGATCGTTAAGGTGGATCAATGCCTTTTGGTCAGTGTAAATAATGAACTCCGACAGCTGCAAATAAGACCTCCATTGTTCCACGGCGATGAGTACCGCGAGGTATTCCTTTTCATAAGTTGAAAGACCCTGAGTTTTAACACCGAGAGGTTTGCGCACATAGGCTAGTGGGTGGCCGTTTTGCAAAAGGACAGCACCAACACCATACTGGGAAGCATCTGTTTCTAAGGCGAATGGCTTAGAAAAATCCAGAATCCCCAACACCGGAGCCGAGCACAATGCTTGCTGTAGTGTGCTGAAAGCCTACTGATGCTCAGACGTCCAAATAAACAGACTATGCTTTTTGAGCAAATTCGTGAGGGGCTTAGCAATGATAGCAAAATGCCAAACGAATTTCCGATAGAAGCCGGCCAAACCAAGAAACCCTCTGAGTTCACGAACATTGGTGGGAGGCGGCCACTGTAAGACTGCCTGGACCTTTTCTGGGTCGGTGTGAACCCCCTAGGAACTCAAAATATGCCCAAGATATTGGATCTCCTGTTTAGCAAACTGACATTTCTTGAACTTAACCACCCATTGATCTTTGGCTAACAGTGTCAGAACTTGTTGGAGATGGTCCAATTGCTCAGTATAGGAGGAGCTGTAAACTAAGATATCATCAAAGAATACAATGACACATTTCCGTAGGAGAGGCTGGAGGGTGATGTTCATGGCACCCTGGAATGTACCTGGTGCTCCAGACAAGCCAAAAGGCACCACTGTAAACTCATAGTGACCAATGTGTGTGGAGAATGCGGTTTTGTACTCTTCTCCGGGCTGCAATCGGATCTGATGGTAGCCTGAATATAGGTCCAGTATAGAAAACCAAGTGGCCTGACCCAATTCATCTACCGGCTGATCAAAGACCGGGATGGGAAAGACGGACTTAACTGTAAGTGCATTGAGGTATCTGTAATCGACACAGAACCGCCATGTGCCATCCTTCTTGCGAATGAGGAGAACCGGAGAGGAGAAAGGTGATGTACTGGGCTGAATTAGTCCTTGGTCGAGCATAGCTTGGACTTGTTTCTCGATCTCATCTTTGAGGCTCCGAACATTCACTGGCGTGGCTCCGGTGACCAAGGGTATGGCATGGTCGCATGCTCGTTTAGGCGGCAGAGAAGTTGGGATAGTGAATACTAACTGAAAAGAATCCAGAATAGTCTTCACATCAGCAGGCAGTGTATCTGTGGCATCAGAGGACTGACAATCCATAGGCAACAACTGAAACACCATCTCATCGTCAATGTCTGAAGCAATACCTTGAAGCAGGATTTGCTCACCATTGAACGACAGAGATAACCATCGAGCTCACCAGTGAACCTGCATGGGACTGTAAAGCTCCAACCAATCCATGCCTAAGATGAGATTGAGATCATAAGACTCTAGTGGCAGCACACACAAATCATGTTGGAATGTGTAGTTATCCGGTGTAAACTGACAACCCAGAATCAGTGTAGTGCATTGCAGAAGCTGCCCATTGGCAATTTTGACAGCAGCTATCGTAGGCGCCCTTGGTAACATAGGCAAACAATCGGCAATAGAAGCATCCAAGAAGGAGGCCGAACTGCTGGAATCCACCAAGACCACTATTGGATGACCAAAAATACTGCCATGGAATCTGATTGTACGGTGACCATGAGATCCCATTCTAGCATCATGAGACAGTGCAAGGAGAAACTGTTCAGTAGTGTCCGCCAACAGATCTTCAGGGTCTTCGATATTGAAAAGTTCCCATATCTCTTGCATGGCATGTAACTGGATAGTGGCTGCACATTTGTGACCACGAACCCACTTCTCAGCACATCGTTCATAGAGACCTCTGGCTCGTTGATAATTGCGCAGAGTGGACAGTTTATCTTCAGTTGTGTGTACTGGAGGCTTGTCATCCACTGGCTTCTCAGCAACTGGTACGGTGGTGGATGTGCATTCGTGAAATTGGCCTTGTAACCTGGCTTTCCCCAATCCGGCTTTCGCTGGCAATCTGCCACTTCTTCCTGCAACAATGCCAAGGAATACGCAGTATCGAGTGTTTGTGGGCGTTGCAAAGTGACAACAGCACGTATATCATCTCTCAAGCCATCCACAAAGCGGGTGATGTAATAATGATAATCAGGTTTGGGCTGGTAAGCTTTGAGTTGGTCAAACAAAGTAGAGAAACGTTCCACGCATAATCTAGTACAGTGGTTGTCTGGCTAATATGAAACATTTGGCGAACTAACATGTCTCGCTGATCACGACCGAAGCAATTGTGGAGGAGCTGGCAAAAATCTAGCCAAGGCGATCAGGCTGGTCAAGAGAACTGATCCAGCGTCCCGCGGCACCACGAAAATGCATGCGCGAGACACGGACCCAGATAGGTTTAGGAACATGGTACATATCAAAGTAGTCTTCAGCCTAAACTATCCATAGCTTTGGGTTGTCGCCCTCAAAGAGTGGGAAATCAAATTTGGGTAATCGGCCAGTATGTTGATGGGTATTAGCAGTGTCAGCATCAACCAATGGATCATCATGAACAACGTCCTGAATGGGAGGAGAGACTGGGTTGGGGATTGTGTTCATACCGTTGGCCGGGCAATGGAATTGGGAAGACGAGTCTCCAATGCCATCCACCCGTGTAGCATGTTCGACGCGGTGCCCGCTGGGCCGAGCAACCATGAAGCCGGCAGATGGGCGTGCGGTGGCTTGCTCCGACTGTGGAGGTGCGGTGGAGATCAGCCCCATCGACGCAGAGGCTTGGTCGAGGATCGATCGATCCATGTACATAGTGAGCTTCTTCATCTTCAACTTGAGATCATCAACCACACCTTTGGACTCCTGCTGCTAGCTCTCAAGGGCCCCCGTTGAAGACGCGAAGGTCTTGGCGCTGCTCGGAGTCGGAGAGGAGAGTCGACTGGCGGAGTTCAGAGTCGGTGATGCGCCACTCTAGGTTGAGGTCGGAATCCACGAGCAGCCTGGTGAAGTTCTCGTCGAAATCCGTGAGCCGCTTGGAGAAGTTCTCGTCGATTTCGGTGAAGCGCTTGGAGATGGAGTCCTCAACCTCGACGAAATGCTTCCCCCATTGGCGGTCGCCCTTGGTGAAGCGGGACTCGAGCCTTCGCTCGGACTCGGTGAAGAGCTCGTCAATCCGGCGATCTGACTCAGAGAGGCGGGAATCAATCTTCGTGGATTGCTCGTTGAAGAGACGGTGCATCTCGTCAAGGAGCATCTTCGATTTAGGAGTCATGGCGCCGCGAGCTCGAGCGAAGCAGGTGAAGTGGGGATGCTTCAGAGGAGGCGGCGGCGGTAGTGGTGGACTACGATCCAGAGTGAGGACTACCGATTCGACCCAATCGCGTGCTGGGAATTACGGAAATTCAAATCGACGGATCGATTGATTTTGATGACCCGGGGCTGTTGCAATCGGATCTAGAATCAGAGTGAAAGGGAGGGGATCAGATCGGAAGAAAATAGGGGAAGAGTAAATCAGAGAGGATGGCGGAATCGATATCTGATACCAGATGTAAGCTATTGGAATCGAATAGAACAAGCAAGCAAGCAATGGGAAACAACAGGATATCGGAGGAGTGCTTAGAACTTAGAACTGAGGAGTATTGGAGAGTTACAACAATCCCCTGTTCAGCTGCTCTTATCAGCACGGCTTATCAGCCGTGGAACAGTATTTTTCTCTCATAACAAAACAGCCACAGCCGACTTATAAGCCGCAGAAACAGCCTGCCGAATAGGGTGAATGTTTTTGATACTAGGTAACATACCCGTGCGTTGCTACGGGACAACTAAACTTTTGTACTAAAAACAAATGGGTCGCATGATAAGATAACCATTGATATATTGTATTTTTTAAGGAAAATATATGTAGACTAAATTATTCCTCTAAAAAAACCTTGCAAATTATTTTGTATTGATTATCAATGAACACCAATCACTCCTATATGCAAGCTATTATGACCAAATCAGTTTCCATGACCCTAAACTGAAAACCTGGTATGCAGGAACATTCATTCATTCGTAACTTGAAAGCCTAAAAATAATCAAGAAAATTTAATACAGGTACACCGAACTGAAACAAAGGTACACCGAACTGAAACAAAAGCCTCCCAGCCTAAAACCTGACTGAGTTTGAAACTACAAATGGTCTGAGTGCACGGTTCAATTGCGTGATCACCGGGATTGGTCCGAGTGAATAAAAAATCACCGTGAATGTAAGCCACCTAACTCCAAATGTGGTACAGAAGGCAACATGAGACAAAGAAGAGAACCTGCACAGAACACAAACATTGAAATAAGAATAATGTTGTGGTATAGCATATTTAAAAAAGAACATTGAAACAACATCTGCTAGTATGCACAACACAACATCTGCAGCTTGAAGGAATCTAGATCTCCTGATTTTCTTGAGAAATAGAAACAATCATTTTTTAAAAAAAATAGTCCTCTGTCAAGCTACACAAATATATACGAGCATTGCAAAGGTACAACAAACTTAGAATTGAAAGCTCGATGAACAGGGAACTGAAATGTTACAGGATGAGTTTCAGTCCATAGTGTGATTCTTGACTATTATTGCACATGCTATTCATTTTATATCTTCAGTCCATAGTGTTATCCTTGACCATTCCACAAGCTCTCCCTATTATAAATTCTATTTCAGTTAACTGCAAAGGAAAATAATCACCACAATACAGATACAGGGACAAAATAATCAAGAGCAGGGACATGTAAAGCAGAAATTCTGCTTGTCACTGCCTCACCAAGAACACCAAGAACAAAAAAAATAAGAAAAAGAAAGACCCGAATTGCCTGAACAGAGATAACTGGGAAAAGAAAGACACCAATTTCCTGAACAGAGATAACTGGGAAGGTACAGATTATTCGGAATTGAGAGATCTTCCACCAAACTGCCTGAACAACAGATGCTTGGTACAAAAAAAGTGTGTAAAGATGACAGCCATGATGCAGTACTCATGAGAGCAAAAAGGGAAAAGAAGAGCATAAGTGAGACTGGGAGGCATAAGGATTGCAATCAATTCTGAAAATGTAAGAAAACAGAGCATGCTATTCAGTTTGAGGACTTCCTTTACAATTGTATTTTGTTCCCTTCATGCCACTGGTTACCTAAGGCCACGTATTTAACTAAAAGATTACTGATTATTATTTATTAGTTCAGCATATAAAGTAACTATATTGCAAAGAAATTGTCTTATTTAGACTGACTGGAATTAGTTCAGCATAAAGTAACTATAATGTAAAATTGTAGTGTAATACATGTTTAAAACTGCATAGTGTAAAACTGCGGTGGTGGGGTTACCTGATCTGGCTCCGGCGGGCTCGGTGGCCGGAGCGAAGGGCGTTGGAGCACCATATGAATCTCCCATATAGGCACCAACATAGGGAGGAAGAGGACATAGTTATGTTAATAAATGACCCTCATGATCTAAAATAAAAAACTTGTGTCACACAGTTGTATGTGCAAGCTGAGAATTGGCCTAGTAATCATTATAGGTACCACTACTCCATTTATACCAATACTGAAATTGGTATATCAGCAAGGTACAAACTCCGCTACTGAAATTGGTTCAGTGTGAAAGACAACCTCATACTAAAGAATGATAGGCACATTCTGAGCAATATATAGTTCCGTTGAAAAACATATATAAGATCCTAATGAATCTGATTCCCATCCCGACCAACTATAGTTATACGGTCTGCAACATATGAAACTATAGTTTCTACCATCATAAAGCATGGAACCTTATAGTCCTTAACATGAGGATTTCTTTAATGTCCTGTATTAATAAAAGTATAAAACAAATAATGTTTTGGTTCACAATAAGTACTTGGTCAGATAGAAAAGTGGTCAGTTTCACTGGGACATCTTGCCAGATTTTCCATTGCAGGTTCTTTACAAATAAGTAATGAGATGCATGGTTAAACAAGCTAACCACTGACAACACTAACACATGCGCTATCCGGCCTTACTTCAGATGTGTTGATTTACTAACAGAAGCACTAACACAAATCAGAGCTACTAACACAAGTTTGCTTGAACAAAAATAATGATCATATTCACCTGAAGGATAAAGATAAGGTTCCAAAATAGTCCAATTTACCATTTTCAGTGAGCGGTTGTAGTAGTTCTGATTTGCTCTGAGATTTAGCCTCATCAAATAGATCCACCAATCGAACAACCTTAGTACTGGTTCAGAACTGCTTGCCATCTGAACCAAGAACAAGACCAAATCCAACCTGGCTTGTTTTCGGAAACCTCTTTTCACTTGGATCTGGGAGCCAACCAGCCATCCTTGCAGCCTGTAGAAAGACAACAGAAGATTCAATAAACGCAAAAAAACTGAACAATCTTTATTTCTTGGCAGGTTGATAATTCAAGTAGCAATAGAATTTCTTGACCAATTTCCAATATATAATTGTTCTGGGTGAAGGGCTGCTTTTATTTTAGATTCATTAGGAATGTGTATCTAGACAGTATCATACACATGAAAAAAATTGAATTAGCATGTTCTCGATGTAGAGAAGAAGAGATTCAGAGATACTTGAGATACCTGAGGTCTCAATCAGCCTCCATTTCTTCTCGTTCTTCACGTCTTGTTTCTCTGCAAAGAAAGCCATCAGTCCATCACAAAAAAAAAAGAAAAAAGAAACAAGATCAGCAAGAAGAAAACTGGATAATGAGTGCATCGTAGTTGAGACAGAGAAGACAGGGAGGAGGAGCCGGGATGCCACGCTGCCAGCCACGGAAGGGTGGGCACACCTATAGGGTTCGTTGTCGGTGAAGGGCCTGATGAAGATCTGGCGAAGGGATCGACAAAGACACGAGCTCCTGACATGATACAGGAGTGGTGGGGATCGAAGTGGCGGCGAGGATTGAGGTGGCGGCGGGGATCATGGCCGCTGTTGTTGGAGGCGTGGCGTCGCCGGTGAAGGGTCGGACAAATACACGAGCCGGATCGGGGGAGGGATGACGAGCGCGCGGCCTGCAGGCTTCCGTTGTCGCCTAGCCCGATGGGACTTGGTGTTGGCGCAGGGGCGGCGTGGATCGAGGTGGCGGCGAGGGTCGTGGCCACCGTCGTTGGAGGCATAGCCGTGGCGCGTCGGCGTCTCCGGTGGCGTCCACTGATCCCGCGTCCACTCCCTATGGGTGGATCCGCTCCCACTGATCATGCGTCTCTGGTGGCGTCCGTCTGCAGGTTCCGGCAACTCCGCTGCCTACGGGGAGGTTGCTCTCGACCGCGCGCGGTATAGGGTCGTTGAGGCGGCATGGGCAGGTCCTGTGGTCCAGATCTGGGCGGAAGTCACAAGGACCGCCCAGATCGACGTAGTCCTGCGCCGCTTCTGCCTCCGGGAGCCGCCTCCAGAACCAGGACGCACGGGGAAGAGGGCGTGATTGGCGAGCACAGGGAGGAGGAGGGCGTGATTGGAGGTCGCCGTGATTGGAGGAGGAGGCACAGAGGGATTGGCGAGGTGGGCGTGATTGGAGGAGGCACGGACCGCAGGAGGAGGCACGGAGGGAGAAGCGCGTGGGTGCGGGATCGCACGTCGCAGGGAAGGGATCGCACCGGAGAGGCAGACGGACGATAAAACAAATATCGCACCAAAAAAAGTGTCCACGCTTTGTTCTTTTTAGTTGTAGGAGAATTGATAATCTCTCTCTCCCATCACTCGACTACTTGAGCTGTCGACATACGCTTCCTGGAGCTGCTGGAGACCTTCACACCCATTCTGGACCGTGGGCTCATGTACTGGGCCGACGCTCCCTTGTGCCACGCCGAGGCCCAGGTAGCGGCTCCACGTCCTGGTCTTCTTGACTTGGTCCTGCTGGTGGTTCAACGTCGCTGACATCCCCTCCCCGATAAGCACCAGCTTGCCCCCAAACTAGAGCACGAGGGAAGCGCCGGCAAAGAGCTTCAATGTCCTCCCAGGTTGCTGAGGCTGCAGACATGCCAGACCACTTGATGAGGGCTTGAAGACGTACCTCGGTTCCCACTTTGGCCACACGTTTCTGAAGGATACGCTCAGGTACTTGAAGACCATCCAGATCAGGTGGCAGGGGTTGAGTAGAATGTGTGACTGGTACAACAAGCTTTAACTGTGATACATGGAACACAGGGTGAATGGTTGACGAATCAGGAAGCTGCAGTTTGTAGGCAACGGTACCAATCTTCTCAGTGATTAGATATGGCCCGAAGAAACGATAAGCTAGCTTCTGATTGGCCCGAGGAGCAACTGAACTTTGAACATACGGTTGCAGCTTGATATACACAAGTTCCCACTGAAAACGAGCGTTCAGTGCGCTTCTTGTCGGCTTGGAGTTTCATGCAACCATGAAGCCGGCAAATGGGCGTGCGGCGGCTTGCTCCGACTGTGGAGGTGCAGTGGAGATCAGCCCCATCGACGTAGAGGCTTGGTCGAGGATCGATCGATCCATGTACGTAGTGAGCTTCTTCATCTTCAACTTGAGATCATCAACCGCACCTTTGGACTCCTGCTGCTAGCTCTCAAGTGCCCCCGCAGCGTGTTCGACGTTGAGGATGCGAAGGTCTTGGCGCTGCTCGGAGTCGAAGAGGAGAGTCGACTGGCGGAGTTCAATGTCGGTGATGCGCCACTCTAGGTTGAGGTCGGAATCCACGAGCAGCTTGGTGAAGTTCTTGTCGGAATCCGTGAGCCACTTGGAGAAGTTCTCATCGATTTCGGTGAAGCGCTTGGAGATGGAGTCCTCAACCTCGACGAAATGCTTCTCCCATCGGCGGTCGCCCTCGCTCGGACTCGGTGAAGAGCTTGTCAATCTGGCGATCCGACTCAGAGAGGCGGGAATCAATCTTCGTGGACTGCTCGTTGAAGAGACGGTGCATCTTGTCAAGGAGCATCTTCGATTCGGGAGTCATGGCGCCGCGAGCTCGAGCAAAGCGGGTGAAGTGGGGATGCTTCGGAGGAGGAGGCGGCGGCAGCGGCGGTGGACTGCGATCCAGAGTGAGGACTACCGATTCGACCCGATCGTGTGCTGGGAATTACGGAAATCCAAATCGATGGATCGATTGATTTGGATGACCCGGGGCTGTTGCAATCGGATCCAGAATCGGAGTGAAAGGGAGGGGATCAGATCGGGAGAAAATAGGGGAAGAGTAAATTAGAGAAGATGGCAGAATCGATATCTGATACCAGATGTAAGCTATTGGAATGGAATAGAACAAGCAAACAAGCAATGGGAAACAACAGGATATCGGAGGAGTGCTTAGAACTTAGAACTGAGGAGTATTGGAGAGTTAGAACAATGTTTTTGATAATTGATAATCTCTCTCTCTCCCATCACTCGACTACTTAAGCTGTCGACATACGCTTCCTGGAGCTGCTGGAGACCTTCACACCCATTCTGGACCGTGGGCTCATGTACTGGGCCGACGCTCCCTTGTGCCACGCCGAGGCCCAGGTAGCGGCTCCACGTCCTGGTCTTCTTGACTTGGTCCTGCTGGTGGTTCAACGTCACTGACAGTTTCTACCCTCTTGCTTTTGTTGATCTGCCAAAAATTCCGAGACAGAGCAGGCGCGATGACGCAGGACCGGTGGAACATAGCTGCGAGCTGCTTTGCGACCGGCAGAATGTTGAATAGCTGTTTGAATCGGGCAGAGCATCTTGCCAACTTGCAAGTGTGGCATGCCTCTGAAGGTGGGCCCGTGGCCAGGACCCAGGCGCGGCTCAGGGGGGCCTCCACCGGCTTCGGCACCCCTGTTGTTGGTGCCGCCGTGGAAGTAGGTGCGTGGCCAGGGAGCTGAATGAGAACCGATTCCTCGATCGAACCAGTTCGGATCGTTGGAGTCATCACTGTCGTCTGTCGAATGAAGATCCAGGGACGACGATGGAGTGCGCCAATCTTGGACCTCGACGATGCAAACACGTACGAGATAGTGAAGTGCCCCGAGCTCGGAGTGAATGATCTCATGCTCGCGGATGTAGAGCGGCGGCTCGACGACGAACGGCACGTCCAGCTCTGGGATAGCAATGATGACCTCCTGGGGGACGAAATCGGGGTGCAGGCACCACGCGGCAACGATGTACTCCTGGCTATCCCAGGATGGCGGCCCTGCGTCCACCTTGGCACAGGAGTAGCCAAGGATCCGCTCTGCTACCGGAATACCCCAGAGATGAGCTGGGATTCCCTTCATGGCGATGAGCACCTTGAAGCGGAAGCTCCCAGTAGAGGCCATGGATTCCCTACGCCAGCGACGCCAGACGAGGAAGAACGGGGTGTTGGCCAGGGTTGGAGCGTGCAGAACGTCCAGCATGGCCTCCTGGTAACGGAAATGAACCAGGAAATCCTCCGGGGAGTACCGAAGAACGACGAAGTCATCGGGCTCGATATGGTACCAGGACTCGAGAGCTGCGGCCTCAGAGGTGCGCCCAGTGGCAGCGAAGGCGGGGGAGTCGGAGGCGGTGTGGGCGGCGGTGAAGGGTTCTGATGCGGATGCACCGGTGAGCCGGCTCAAGGAGGAGGCACAGAAGTCTCGCGCCCGGTGGAGCATGAATGGCCGGAGATCATGTCGTCGTCCGTCGACTGGACGTGCTGAGGGGAGGCGGGACAGGGACGAGGCCGCACAGTCCGTCCAGAGCGTGGCGGCAGGGGTGTATTGGCCCTGTCTGGCGAACAGGCGCGCTTGCAATCTCTGGCACGGTGACCGGTGCCCTTGCATTGCAGACGAGGCATCGCGACGGTAGACGATAGCGTGCGGCGACATGGTCGCTGGCCAGACAGATGAAACACAGTCCAACGAGTGTGGCTGGAACCGGGTGAGGACTAGTCAGGGCACGATGCGGGTGGCGGCGCCAGCGACGCTTGCTCTCGATGACGTGGAAGCCCTCCTCATCTACTGCCGACCCAAGCCGCGGAGGGTGTGCGACGACAGAGCAGAGACAGGGGCAGTGGTCGGGGCTCGACGAACTCCGAACAAGGGCTGGATGGTGCGCGTCCACCGCGCAGGCATGGCGGTCCTGGCGCACCTGCGGCTGGCGGTACGCGTGAGCCGGTGACGCCTCCCGCGGATGTTGCGCGACTGCGGGGCGAGGGCCTGGATGGCGTCCCTGACCCGCCGGGCCACGAGCATGGGGCTGGCGGCGCGCATCCACCATGAAGGCTCCCAGCGTCGGTGGACGAGCGTGACGCCAGCGACGCTTCAGAGGGGGGCGACCTCCATTCCCTTTCCCTTGCCCGAGACGACGGGCTGCGGCGACTCAGCGGAGCCATCGGAGGAGTAGCCGTAGTCGGACGAGTCAGAGAAGGAGAGCCTTTCCGGAGCCGGGTTGGAGGGAAAGCCGCGGAGCAGGCCCAACGAGGAGGGGGCCGAGTGAACCCAGGCTGGGCCCGACACAACAGCACGGGCGAGAGCCGCGACCCAAGTGGGCCGGTCTGCAGAGACCTGCAGGCTGCCGCATCTTGCCGCAATCGCGTTCTGCAGGTATTGCGGGTGCCCGCCGCCTGCAAAGCCTGCTGGCCGCGACAGCCCGCTAGGCCTAGTGGCCAAACCTGCAAGGCCTAGCAGGGCCCGCAAGATTTATTTAAAAAAATGAGAGAGATATAACACTAGTGTGACTCTGCTCACATTTAAATATCACCAAATATTTGATCATGTATGTGGTTGAGGTTACTTAACCACATATAGCCCAGGCAAACAAAAAAAATAAGCTTCAGCAATCACCCCTGCATCCTTTGTGGCCTGCCTCTGTGAGACGTTGAAGTAGGCAGGGACGGTGACAACAGCATTCCTGATCTTGCTGCCAAGATAAGCTTCAGCAATCTCACGCATCTTGATGAGGACCATAGAGGAGATCTCCTCAGCTGCAAACTGCTTCTCCTCATCCTTGTGCTTGCTGGATAACAATCATTAGCTTCTCACCAGGCCCAGAAATGACCTTGAAGGGCCAGAGCTTGACAACAATCATTAGCTTGGCATCAGACAACCTCCTGCCGATGAGACGCTTGGCATTTGCATACGAAAGCAATCATGTCAGATATGCATTCCAATAGTACCATACAATTTGAAATGCAACATAAATCATCCTAGAGTTAAATAAAACTTTGATCAATCAAGTGAAACATAATAATCTAACTGAGGTTACTTATAAATAACAAAAAAACACATCAGTTTTCAGTCAAGATGCCAGTAGCATAAAGGTCAATCAAATGAACTCCAATAATAATCAGATTGAATTCAGTAACAAATTACACCTTGCTAGCTAAGAAAAAATAAACATTAGATTTTTCAGTCAAGATCATTAACACAATCAGACTGAATTCAGGAAACAGCGTAACAGTACCTGAACAAAAATGTAATCATCTCCATAAACTCGAACTGTACTCTAGAACACATTCTCAGTCATACTTAATTGTTGTTCCGTCGGCCTTAAAGGATTGGATCAAATATACAAGCAGAACATGTAGCTTTCATTATTTATATGATAATGATAACACAAAATGAGCATGCAATTGCGTGCTAAAAGGTCGACCTCGACGTTGACAAAATCCGGAAGAGGGTCTGCACATGGATTTCTAACATACATACAAGAGCACAGACTTTGACTAAATTAAGACAGTAGCCACTATGGCATTCTACATTGATTCAGCAAGACCAAATCCAGAGTATAAGTTCAGGCTTTACTTTCAAGCAACGACAACAATATGCTGGTACTAGCAATATGCCCATCAGCTTAGGAACAACAAAAGTGAAATGCCCTGGAACACAAGGTGCTTTGGAACGTGGCCATGAGTTGAAAGAACCAACCAGATAAATTGTTTAGGCTCAGCTATGTGTACCAAGCAAGCTATCCAAAATAAAGTGAAGAAAAAGAGTAAAAGCTTTTATCAGAGTAGTCTGCAGTAAGTATGGTCCTTCTGGTCACCATAGTGCAAGCATATCAGAAAGACAGAAACTAGTATCACCAAATGTCCAGTCTTTTATCAAGAGAAAAAAGTAGAACGACGACAACAGAATAGACGATCCAGTTAGATACAAAGACTTTTTTAGGCGAGTGATCATATCAAGACTTTTTTAGGCAAGTGATCATATCAAGACTTTTTTAGGCATTAAAACAGATCAGCACCCAAGGGTGCTCACATATCGCAGTCTGTGTCTCAGGAATCAGGACAACTAATAGCAGTGCTAATAACAATATTTTCCCAGGATTAGAAAGAAAAGAAATAAGCAGGACCTTACCAGACATGTGCTACTGATATAAGTCATTGGAGATGCTATCCAAGTTGTCAATTGATATAATGTCTAAATATGAAGAACCTGCAATTATAAATTAATATGCACCATCAATTGATATTTACATGTATTAGAGAGATGATCGAAGGAAACTAAAAGCATATTGCATACCAGCTGCTCGTAGCCAATCCTGAAAACACAATAAAGCTTCAACGGTGCTGCCTGCAAGTCTGGTCCTGTGATCATTGATAATATGACCACTGGTGCTGAAAGCGGACTCAGATGGTACCGTGGAAGCAGTAACAGCCAAGATATCACGTGCTATGGCAGCCAATGTTGGATACTTAGATGTGTGCATTTTCCACCAATCTAGAATGTCAAAACTCTCATCATCACATGGGAACAAATCATCACGCAGATACCTATCATACTCGCTGTTTTCTTTGTTTCTTTTGGCACTAGTGTGTTCACTCCAATCAGACCAAGAGTGACCTTTACCTGCAGGTGTCATATCATCTCCATGGGTCTCCACTTGAGAAGAACCTCCCATCTAAGTAGAGTAGGCATTGAACAATCTTCTAATAGCTTGATCTACTTTATCAAGGTGCTGGACACTTCCATACTCTCCAAATGCTTGCTTCAAGCGAAACTCAATGAACCCAAATTTGAACCGCGGATCAAGTATAACCGGCACACAGTTTGTCAAGTATGAAATCATCCAATACTTATCAAATTTTGCTTGCATTTCAGAAACCATGGTTACAATAGTTTCATTTGGACTAAATGCTTCCTCTTCTAAAACTTGTTTGATACTCCAGATTTCATGAAAATAGAGGTTCGACGTTGGGTAGCTTGTACCGGAGACCACTTCCGTTGCTTTCTTGAATACCTTTAACAACTTGCATACTGCATTAGCCCTTTCCCAGTCCTGAGATGAGGGGCAGTAAGAATAGTTGCTATCTTTCACTTTTAACTCAAGAAATGCCTCTTTGAACGGCATTGCAGACTCTATCATATCACACGTGGAGTTCCAACGATTTTCTACATCAATTTTGGGCACACTCCGACAACGAATGCCTAGTTCCACAACTATATCCTCGAATTTCTCTTTTCTTGATTGAGAAGCTCGAACATACTTTACACTCTCTCTTATGTTATTGATAACACTATCAATTGCTTGAAGACCGTCTTTAACAATGAGGTTAATCACATGGGCAGCGCATCTAATATGAAATAGATCACCATCACAATGCAACATATCCATCTTTAACAAATTTGCTTTCAAGATATCCATCATTGTATTGTTTGTAGCTGCATTGTCCAATGTAATGCTAAATAACTTGTCTTCAATATTGTAAAACTTAATAGTCCTCAACATTGAAGTATAGAGATTAAAACCATCATGTGGTGTTTTTACCACACAAAATCTGATTATCCTTTTCCGAACTTTCCAATCATCATCTATATAGTGGCAAGTGACGCACATGTAGCCTATGTTCTGATTGGAAGTCCACAAATCAGCTGTCAATGAGAATATGAAATTACAGTTCTCAAACATTTCTCTCAGCGTTGTTCGGTGGTTCTTATAGGCTTCTAAGCAGTTTTCCTTAATTGTTGTCCTAGATACGGTTTCTGCAAGTGGATTTAAGCTAGCTGAATAGCTACGAAATCCGTCATACTCCACAAAAGAGAACGGGAGCTCATGTAGTACAATCAGACGAACAAGCTCACATCGAGTCAATTTAGGATCGAACCTCCAATTAGTGAGAATAGCTGACTCAGTTGTGACTGATGACTGTAACTTATCAACAAAATCATGCATCTTAAGTCTTGGCTCACAAATTTCCAAATGTCTACGCATATGACTAGTCCCTGAAGTACGGGCAGCAGCAAATACCTCATAGCAATGCTTACATCGGCCTTGTATGACTTTACCATCTTGATAAATGGGATCCATGTCCTTCCAAATAGCAGATCTCAGTTTTCTCAGTTTACCTGTCATTATATAAAAGCAAATGTCACTACACAGTATTGCTACCACAACATCAAACCTAAAATCTGAACTATTGCTACCACCACACAAAGGTCACTACACACTATTGCTACCACAACATCAACCCAAATAATCCAAGAATGGCAACAATATCAACTTGATATTTCTTTTTGATACTTATTAGCATCAGCAATGTAGCATGATGAACCTGACAGAGTTACATTATATCCAGTAAGTTGAGCTAGTGTCATAGCATACTATTCCGCTCAAAAAAGTGTGAATGAAGCATGAACTCAAATCTACTTTGTACAATGAAGATCAATGTTTCAGGTTCATTACAGTCTCAAATAGAAACCATCCAGGCAAAAAGTTGAGGTCCATAATTACCATGGTCATGAGAGCCTGAATGAGCAGCTCCACTCCGCGGGCTGCATGCCGGTGACGTCTGTGGGCTGCGTGCCGGTGACCTCCGTGGGCTGCGTGATGGTGACCTCCGCGGGCTAAGTGACGGTGACCTTGGCCGCACAACCAATGGAGACACTATTAGTCTCATCATTGGTGACCTTGTCACCACAGGAGAGAGCTTCTTTGCCATTGGAGGCTTGAAGCGCTTGGTTGATGAAGGATGCCTTTTACGCTTTGTTCCAGAAGAGGCGATCAAAGGAGAGGTCGCCGATGCGCCTTCGTGTAGTTGAGACTGTTAAAAGAAATTCAGAGAAACATGTTGAGTAACTGACCCAGCTGCTTCTTATTCATAGAAACATGGAGTCAAACATTTTCCTGGGACATGTAAACTTGTGCACATAGGAGAACTGTAGTACCAGAATGATTCAATTCAAATTTTCTCCTAGGACACTCTAATCAGAGAACAGGCATTCCTTTCGTCAAAAAAAGCAGGACACCATCTAAACGTGTGTGGTTTATCTTGCTGACAAGGAACATTACAAACTGCTAGTTCAAGAAAAAGCCTGTAGGCATTCACTAATGTGTGGTTTATCTTGCTGACAAGGAACAATTTGTGTGACACTAATAATGCACTGCATGAACTGTCAGTCGTTAATTTGTATTTAATTTTGGGCAGCCAAGCAAGTCACCAAGGGACATGGTGCAGAGGATTCTAGGATGGCTAAGCCCTCTCCATGAGAGCATCTAAAGGTGGCAGGCAGAGAGGGACATAGAGCAGCTAACTGTTGGTGGCGTTGCATTGCTAACATAAATTACTTCCAGAACATGTCACTTTCAGTTGTCAAGGAAGACACTATAATCTTTAGATTTCAGTTTGTGTACACTAGTGTATCCAGTTGTCAAGGAAGACACCATTACACAGCAGAAACATGATGACAACATAAACCTATACAAGACATGGCTCTGACAATCTTTTCTAAAAAAGTGGGTTTTCTTAGAGCAAGGACGATTGATGCATTCACTACGGAAAACAATTTTTAGCATTTTTCAGTTTCATCTGCAGTCACAAAAGAAACTTGTCACTACTATCCCTTTCCCGTAATAAAATTTAAGCTGAAGCTCACAATCATTTTTCAGTCAGGAACATAAATGTATTTCCAGTTCCAAGCTGACATGTCAAGAAAAATAGTTTTTTTTCGAACAACACATTAGACATAAATCCTTAATATGACATTAGAAGCAACCGTAGCACTGTCACTTTAATGGACAGATCAGTAGATCACTGAACGTTCATTGCGCTGACAGTCTGCTACTAGCAAAATCTGAAAAGCTAGTGCAGAAAACTTACAACCATGCTACATTTCAGGTTTACACTACATAATTGAACATTCAACTATTCATAGGCCACTAGCTCAATTCGTTGACATCTATGTTGAGTAACTGCAATATCAGAAATACCTGCTGCGGCATCTGGCCGTCGGTGTCCGCGTCCTGGAGCAGGGGCAGAGTGGACCTCGGGACCGGCAAGCCATACCGCAACGTCGCGAAGGCTGCAGACGACGCGGAGGGGAGGGTTTGCACGGCGGCAACGGCGACGCGGGATCTGGGGGGCTCGGCTATGGACGTGCGCGCATCGCCGGTCTTCGGCTTCTTGGCAACGGGGACCTCGGCGGCCGGAGCAGGGTTCGGCGGGCCCTTCCCCTTCCTCTTGGCGACGAGAGCCTCGGTGGTCGGAACAGGGTCCGGCGGGCCTTTCCCCTTCCTCTTCTTGGAATTGGAGGAAGATGGCGGCTTCTTGTTGGCCAGCGTGGTGGCGGGGGCGTCGACGGGCTTCTCCCGGATCGGCATCGGCGAAGACGACGGCTTGTTCTTGGCTGACGCGGTGGTGGGGGCATTTGCGGGCTTCTCCGGCACTGGCGTCAACGCCACGGCGGGCACATCGGCCATGGAGCCCGGTGGAGTGGAGCGCTATTGCGCACGGCGTTGAGCAGTCGGGGGGAGCGCTGTTGTGTGCAGCATTGGCAGCCGCGTGACCTAGCGGAGGTGGCGGCGACGGAGTTGAGTCGCACGGCAAGCGAAGTCAATCGCGTGACCTAGCGTGACCTACGGCAGGAGTTTGCGGGTTTTGTAGATTTATGCGAACTACCTGCATTCGCTAGCAGGCCAGACCGCTTCAGCCTGCAACATAAAAGCATGCAGGTTGCAGTGGCCCAGTGGGCCTGTTTTGCGGGGCGGGCTAAGCGGGCTTGCGGACAGGCCCGCGCCGCTTGCATGGTGACGCGACCGCCGCTGCCGCCAGGGGAGGGAGCTGCGGGGAAGTGTCCCCGGACGACTCGGACCCAGGGGATTTGGGGTCGGCACCTTCCATGGCCGAGAGAGAAGGATGACGCCGCTGCCAGCGGGTTTGGTGGTGGACGCCGGGGCCGGAGTGGCCATCGGCGGTGGGGGAGGAGGGAGGCTAGCTCACGTGAAAATGCCTTCCAGAGCCATGATCTAGAATCTTAATAACAAATACTCCCTCCGCATCGGAAAAAAGGTCTTTTTAACCTCCGACGTTGTTTCCGTAAAGGATGTCGCTTTAGGTTTGATAACGTGGTTTTGGACGCTAGTGCCCTAAACTCTTCGGTTGCCATCCCTTCATTCAATCACGGGAGTAAATAGCGCCGCTTCTGTTGCCATCCCTTCCGTGCCCAGTTCGTCGCCTGCTCGCTTCCCCTTCCTCGCCGGCCATGCTCGCGGTGCGCGCCATGGGAACTTGCCGGAGCCACCGCTTTGGCTCGCGGCCGCGCATGCCGCCGCCGCCCTCGCTTGCCGACCGCGCTCGCTCGCGCCCCGCGTCACCAATCCTCATCTTCCGCTGGCAAGTTGCTCTCGGAATGTTGCTCTCGAAAGAACCTAAGGTTATTATTCTAGCAAGAACACAAGAACACCAATCCTCATCTTCCGGTGGCAAGTTGAAATCAAATCCTATCCAAAAGGAAACTAATAAGGAACAATTGAACATAAAAAGGAAACAATGATACGAGAGACGATTGAATATGAAAAAGGAAGCTAATAAGAAATGAATCAAATCAAATCCTATGAAAAAGGAAACTAATAAGAGACGCATTACCGTTGTCATCTTCCAGTACCACCAGCAAATAAATCAGCCATGTGTTGCACGGTAGATGAAAGAGCTAGAAGAGGTGGCTTTGTACATGAACAACAGCAGTGGTGGCGCTTGAAACGTCGTCGTTGCAAGTAACCCAACCGAGCGCCAGGCCTCCAGCGATCCGTCTTTTTTATTTTTTTAGTTTTTTTTGAAAGATTTTCTCAAATACGCCCCTGGCAGTATCATTTCAAAATCTAGACCCTGGGCTTGGCGCCATTACTATTGGCGCCAAGGTAACACATCTCGGTGCCAGAAAAATTGACGTCAAGCTTCTTGTACACGTATTCATTAACACAGAGCTGGCGATGACGTGGCAAGGCGTCATAGATGTTGACGCCAAACTTAGCGTCGTACTCCCTCCGTCCCATTGAAAGTGTCGTTAGAAAAGCGTGCCCCCCTCACAAACACGTTTCCCGGGCGACACTTTCAATGGGACGGAGGGAGTAGGTGTTTGGCGCCAAGCTTGGCCCCTAGCTTTTTGGCGTCAAGCACAGTCACACAGAGTGCGACGTGTCAGTGATTCGCGCAGCGCGGTCTGCACTGCCGGCTTGCCTGGGTCTGCCCTGCCTGCCTGGGCCCACCATGTGCCACCAACCCAACCCAGCCACTCACTCCTCCATGTCTCCATCCATCCATCCAATCCACCACCATACAGTACCTCACGTCCTCACGCCAGACCGACGTGCGTGCATGCAGATGCAGCTGACACTGCTTGGGCTCTCCAAGTCCCGAGGCCACGCCGGACTACTTGGGCTCTCCGAGTCCCGAGGCCGCGCGGTCGCGTGCGTCGCCGTCGCCGCGCGCATCCACGGCGCGCGCCTGTCTGTCGCGCCAGCGCAGCAGCCCGCGACGAAAGTTCCAAAATATTTTACGAAAAAACAGTAGATTTCTCGTCACATCGAATCTTTAGACACATATATAAAGTATTAAATATAGATAAAAAATAAAACTAATTACACAGTTTAGACAAAATTCACGAGACGAATCTTTTAAGCCTAATTAGACTATGATTAGACACTAATTACTAAATAACAACAAAAATTGCTACAGTAATATTTCGCAAAATATTTTCAAGACCTAAACAGGCCCTAGTGACCCACGAGGCTACGCCATCGGAATGACCTGAGCACTCCGCTGCCTAGCGCCTAGCGGGCAGGGCAGCGGCGCAGCGCAGTGCGCAGGGCCGGCAGGGCAGGTAGAGGCAGGCCGGGCGTACGAAAAGCAGGGCGCCCGGGCAGCTACGATCTGCGTCACCGTACCTCTAAGCCCTAGGACCCTAGCCTACGCTGCGATGACGACGGGTACTCTGGGTCATGTCTCACGCACACGGAAGCCTGCGATGCGATGGCGATACTGCGATCAATTCCATGGCACTGTTCGCCGACTAGTTAATCGACATCTTGTTTAATTGTTCTTCCTTAAATATTTATTGTTATTGGTTTACGTGCCAATAGTTTAACTAAAATTATAAAAAATATTAGCAATATTTATATCTCTAAATAAATTTACTTTTAGACCTCTTATTTGACTGTTCATCTTATTCAAAGTTTTTACATAAATATTATCGACAGTGCTATTCTACACCACAAGCCAAAACTGAATAGAAAACATACTGCGTTCAGTACCACTCAGCACTACACTCAACACCACAAAATACTAAAGAATACTGAAAAGCGACTACTGAACAATACTGAATTCTGTTCAGTATAACAGTTAGGTGTAGAATACGGTGTAGAATAACGTGTTTATAAATATTGTTTATTTTGTTTTGACTTATTTTGTACATCAATAATAAATTATTTATTTTATTATTCCCACAAAACCCTAAATAAAACAACCGATCCATTATAAGGACATGACAGGACTCCATCCTAGCTTGGCCTATACAGTACGGCTTTACACTACTCCATCGTACTAGTACCCTAGTCTGTCCATTTCGCTTTTTAACTTGCTAGCTAATTAACTGTTGTTTTGAATTTTCGTGCCATAAGTTTAACTCGATTTATAGAAAATACGTGTAATATTTGTATCTCCAAATAAATTTGTTAAAAAACTAGATCTAAAGATCTTTCTAATGATACTAATTATGTACTATAAATATTAATATTTTGTAATATATATTTAGTTAAAATTATTTTTTGAAAAACGTAAACGATAGTTAATTTGGGACTGAGAGGGTACTGCTATGTTGCCTTCTGAACGACTGACGTGCATTTGCACTGGCCTGGCATGGCAGACGGGTTGCGTTGCGTTGCAGTGTCAGCTGCATCTCCATGCATGCGTCCGTCGGTCTGGTGGATTTTTTTATATAATATGTATGGGAGTGGGGATGGATGGACGGAGACATGGAGAAGTGAAGTGACGGGAGGAGTGAAGGGGGTTGGCAGACCTCGCACTGCTCTCCTGTGTGACTGTGCTTGACGCCAAAGAGCTGGGCGTTATGTTTGGCGCCAAGATCTACGGTGTATCGCCAGCTCTACGTTAACGAACACGTGTATAAGAAGATTGACGCTAATTTTTCTGACGCCAAGTGTTACCTTAGCGCCAATAGTAATGGCGCCAAACTCAGGGTTTATATTCTAAAATGATACTGTCAGGGGCGTATTTGATAGAATCTTTCGAAAAAGGCTAAAAAAATAAAAAAAAAGACGTCCAGCGATCCAAGTGCAACGCAAAATTCCACGAGCTCTTAAAAAATAATGCTCCTGATAGGGATCGAACCGAGCTCCTCCAGCCTCGGGCCGCGGAGCGTCTACCACTCTGGCTAACAAACTTTGTTGTACTAGAGGATACCCGTAGCCCTATTTAATAAGGGAAAATATGGAAAAATACCCCATAATTAATCATTCCTTGGTATACTAAATCATGTCGTAAACGACTTTCTTTACCAGTATGGAAGGAGTATAAATATATTATTAATGAGAAGTATGTGTCAGTGCACCTACAACTTATCAATATTCCTTTGTGTTTCCCTCTCTATCTATTTTTGGATGCAATACCTAGCTATCTCTATCTAGTTGTAGTGGTCTTAAATTACATATCCATAGTCAAAGTTTCTCTCTTTGCAGGGCATTTTTAGGTGTCTTTTATGTATTTATTAGCTAAAACCTTAGTTTCTTAGCAAGTGATCGCAAATTGCAATCCCTGGTATATCGAATGCGAAGCCAACTGATTAAAATTTAACTTACAACAAACTGAATTGACACTTCGCATGCATGTTGCTGCAATCGATCCTTGTGACCTTCCCTTGCCACCTCCAGCTATGGCCTCCAAAAGCCCGCCGACGCTGGTCCGCACGGCTGTGGCTTGCAGCGTTGCCACGCTGCGCCCTTGTGCTCGGAGCCTTGGACGTTTGCAGGTTGCAGCACCATGCGGCCCCCTGTCTCGTGCACACGTCAGTCCGCCGGCCGCCGCAGCCTTGCGCTGAGGTGCCCTCGCAGCCCTGCTGCCCGCCCAATCCCCGCACCACTCCACGCTAGGAGAGTGAAGAGAAGGAGCGGGCTGCGGGCGACGTGTCGATATGTCGTGCGCATGTTCTTGCGTGGTGCCTGGGAAGCCTGATGGGGAGAAGTTGGGCCATCCAGCGTCGGGGCTTGTTGGGCCATTGGGTGGCAAGCGAAAGCAGTAGGAGGCCGTCTGTTTTGGGCTGAATAATTTTTTTGGCAAAGTTTTTGCGTATTATTCAACTGAATAATGTTGAATACATGTGGGTCTGCCCCTGGGTTCATCATCTGCATGTGTAGTTTAGATCAGAGGCGTAGTGCTTAAGAAACCCCACACCCCCTCTCTGGACATTGTTCAAAATTTTTTTGAGCATGAACCAAAGGCAATAAAGAACTAATTTAACCTAACAAGAATGACCATAAGGTTAAGCAACAAATAATAGGTTTCTTAGCACAAGTTTTAACATGACGACAGAGCAGATCAACCACGTACGTTCACAATAATAACACCATAGCAGGCAGCACAACCTTAGACGATGGATCGAGTTTGTTTATTATTCTAGCTAAAGCCGGAAATGCCGCACATTATGCATGGGCAGGCTGGCGCAGACTCAGCCGGACATGCCACACATTATGCATGGCGCAGACTTGACTCACCTCCAGCCTCCGCGTCATGGCGTTGCCTCTGCCTTAGTGGACATGAAGGAGTCCTCCTTGGCCACGCCAGCACCGATCACCTTTAACATCTACACCACCGATGGATATGGACATGGATGAAGCACAATTAGAGATAGGGGATCTTGTATTGGATCATTTTGCAATCACCGAAGAATATCTTCTTCCACTGGGGCTCGTCCCTCTCGAAGCTGTAGCCTCTCATCATATATAGATCAAGCAAGAGTTGCGCCTCGGTTACCTATTTGCTTATCGTGCCCTATACCCAAAAACGGTGTTTATGCTGAATTCTTTTCCTCCCACTGGTGGTATTGCCTCCTTGCAGCGTTTGAGTATCCTCACACATGAGGCATTGTCAGGAGTGCAAGACGAGCTGATGAGATGAAAAACAGTACATGGGGGCATATGGCTTTAAGGGTAGATTTAACTTTCCTGTGTGATGTGAAGATAAAGCAAACATGAGTATTATGTACTAAAAGTAGAAGGGGCTAAGCACTGCACACTGAAGCAAATTGAGATGGTCTCTGGTGGGAGCGCGAGCCAGCATGGAGGATGTGCACCTGTGCCATATTGGCACTTGTGGCTTGCGTGTTCAAAGGGGATGCTGTAGTGGAGGTGAGCTTCCATGATTCATAAGCCTCTAATTTTACAGGGGTTGTATGACAGGAAGGCTGCATGGGTCTCTTCCTCTTGTGTTTGTTTATCTCCTATATCTCATAAAATATTGATAATACAGCAGAGGACCCTGAGATCAAAGACAGGAGTAGTTGATATTTAAGCACTCTCAATAGTTATAAGCATACACATTTCATTTTTTCACCACACCTCACAAGAGTGGGATGTATGATTGGTTTGTCATTCAAATCTGCTGATCAACCTTGCAGAGTGGCTAACTGACTAGTATTGCCCATAGCTAGCACATGCAAAGTTGTACACTTGACCTACTTTGGTGTCCATGCATGCATGATGTCTAATTTCTAGAACATGCAACACTATTTGTGTGCAAAGAAGAATCAATATTTGAAGCACTCACATCTTTTCTGCAGTCACTGAAAATATCACATAAGTTCATACAGGTTATTCATGTCAATTTTATTCAGTTGATACAGTTGATTCATTCCATTTTGGATTGGTTCATATGGTTGGCTCATGTTAATTTGAATCTGTTGATACTGGTGATTCATTGTCTAAAGAAGTAGATGGTCCACCTCGAGTGATCTCCATGCTACGTACATATCAAACCTCGCTCCTCGAAGGGTCTTTGAGTGAAACAAGTGATGAAAGGGACATTGTCATGCCAATTTGAATACCATCCACACGCATGCTGTTCTCTACTCCAAGTGAATGACGGCAACGACGGCAAATAAGTTTGATGCAATTGTCGAGTTCAGCTAGCACTCTTCCTATCCAGGCACGGCATAATTGTTGTTGCGTGCTTACTGCCTAGTGCATCCAATGTTCGAACCAAAGTAGTATTCTGCTTTTCTGGAGCGCCATCACCTTGTATTAGAATGGTTATTATATATTTGAATAATATTACGATTTGAGCCCGATGATTAATTGGGCGACGTGTACTCTACTGAAGTTTCTATATATACTCATGAATGTTGATAGTACAAAATATTTGTGCTATCGAACTGAAGAAGTTGACTCACATTTATATACGATTGAGCGAACGGTGCACTGCAGCACGCACCAACGAACTGGTGTTGAGATAAAGGTGGGAGAGCATTTAGGAACAGTTTCATAACATTTGATTATGGCCGTGTTTAGATGCCCAAAAAGAGGCAAAAATTTTTACATAGTAACTGTCACATCGAATATTTGGGTCCACGGACACTTGACCCGCCGCGAGCCCGACCCTTACCCCGTTGCCATCCTTACCCCGCGCTGCAAGTTTTTCATGTGCCTGGCTGCTTCTGCAAGATCAAGTGTGGACAGCAGTCAGGCTTCACTTGAGAGGCTGGAAAAATAACTACTTTTTTGCGCTTTGCGAGAGGAGCCTTGAGACAGCTATCTATCTTTTCACAGAATGTCCTTACACGAGGAATGTATGGAGCCTGGTTGCCGTATGGAGCACCCACGCCAGTCTACAGCCTAGCTGTTGGTCGGGGTTTTGTGACATGGAAGAATGGTTCCTGGCTCTAACGGCAAGGGGCAAGAAGGAGGCACATTCGCTGGCTATCCTAACTACATGGCACATTTGGAAGGAAATGAATGCAAGAATCTTCAATGCGAAACGGGGTACGGAGCAGGGGGTGTTGATGAGAATAAAGGATGAGCTCGCCGACTGGTGTTCAGCACGTAGGGGAGTTCTTATGCTCCAAAGGGTAGTTCCAAATAATATGAGTAATTAGTTTTTCAGGCTTTTCTAATCTCACGTGGCCGTCTGCCATGTGAGACAGCGCATCTTGCGCATGTAAGATTGTAACTCTACTTCTTATTTATTAATATAATGCCGGACAACTGGATCTTTAAAAAAAAAAGCTACTGTACTTACTAAAGAAAAGATTCTCCTATTACTCTCACTGTCCCCAAATAAATCAATTCCTAGAATCCGTACCAGTCAAACTTTTTTAATTTTGACTGACTTTATAGAAAAGAATAGCAACACCTATGATATGAAATTAGCATATTATGAAAATATATTCTATGATATATCTAATGATACTAGTTTGATATCATAAATCTTGATGTTTTTTCTATAAATTCGGTCAAAATTTAAAAAGTTTGACTTAGGACAACCCCAGGAATTGATTCTTTCAGGACATAGGGAGTACATTCAGCACCAACCAACCCGTGTTGAGATAACCATGCATGGCCCTTATAATAGGTGCATGTCGCCCTGCCTTTAACAGTTTGCAAATATCCTTGCACTACTTTTCCCATGTATATATGAACTACAATAGTAAACTTGAGTCCCCAAATTCAGTAGTCAGCAAAAGAGAGAGCCTAAGGAAGGAAATCTGCGAACCGATACTGCTGTGTGCAAGTGCTTTGAGATACGAAAAGGAGGCATTTGGAACATCATCCCATGGGATGCCCATGTTGCGGCTACAAAACTGAAGACATCGTCGATGCATTTGATGTCGCCGATGCTAGCCAACTCCTATGATTTAGTTCATATGGGTAACAACCCACTCGACCTCACTTTTTCTGTCTCCTCGATCGGCTGACCTGGTCCTGATGCCTCAACTGGGTCGGCCTGCATGGAGGCCCAAAGGGCGGCTAGCTCGCATGCATTCTGGTACAGCGTACAAGTTGAGCTACAGGGACCCTAAAAAGAGTTGATCTACAGGGTGAGCCGTCGTACTCCCTCCATGTCAAATTATAAGTCATTCTAAGAATCTTAGAGAGTCAAAACATCTCAAGTTTGACCAAATTTATATGATAAGATAATAACACTTATGATGTCAACTAAGTAGCGTTAGATTCTTTATTAATTATATTTTCACATTATACCTATTTGATATCGTAAATATTTGTAATTCTCTCTATAATTTTAGTCAAACTTGAGATGCTTTGACTCTCCAAGATTCTTGGAATGACTTATAATTTGGGATGGAGACGGTACTAGTTTATGAGCAGTTGCTTCTCATCATGTGTTAGAATCTTAATAAAAATTAACAAATACAAGTATTTCATGGAAGTACGTGTTAGTACCTACAACTTATCAATAATATTCCATTGTACTCCCTCACTCTTATCTATTTTCGGATGCAATACGTGATCTCTATTCTTCTAGTTGTCATGAACTTCAATTATATCCATACTCTCTCTCTCTCTCTCTCTGTCTCTTATGTATATAGATGGAAATCTTAGTTTAAATTATGGTGGCTTTTCTTGCAGCCCATGTCTCATAAGTCATGATTCTATCATTTGAATTTCAAATATTCATTTACCAGTTGCTACAATTTTTTATGCACCTGGCAATGTCCTGTTTGGCAGCGTTTCAAGCGGCTCTGGTTCTTTCCCATGGTAATGGTATTAGGTCTCTATGAATTATTATTATAGTATAAATGGTCAATTAAATCTGCACCTCATCACCGAAAATTGTGGAGGGTTGAATAGAGGCGAGACATAGAAAGAAGGGCCAACATTGCTAACTCAAAAGAGGACATATCTCATACACCTAAATAGGAGAACCCCACTAGCTCATTTCTCTGCAACTTGGTGAAGCCACGTCATCACAGACTCCACTACATGGCTTCCTGTCAAGCAACATAGAGTCCCGTCCTATTTTCACATCGGTAGCTCAACAGACGCTCTTGATCAGTTCCCAATCACTGCAACTTTTTGAACAGCGCCTCGCATCGTGTCCTGTGAGGCGGCTCGGGTGACGCGCCTCCGCCGTTGAGGCCCCATCCTCCGGCTGCTCCTTGGCCACCGCCGCCGCCACTCTTCGGCGAGCGGTGGCGGCAGCCCCGATGGTTCTCAAAAAGGCAGCCATTCACATCCTTCCTCTCCCATCCCTCTGCTATCTCGCCCTCCCCAAGCTCCTCCTGCAGTCATTGGTTTGCGCCCAGATCCATGGCCCCCGACGCCGGATCCGGCGTCTCCAGCTCGGGTTACGGTGCCTTCGGTCAGATCTGGTTGTCCGGTGCCAGAACTCGCGGTGGTGCCTGGGTCTTTGCGGTGGTGCGGCTCCTGGAGCAGGCCATGGTCCGGGTCTCCCTCCGGCCTGCAGCTCTCGGTGTCGAGCTGTTGACACCATTTTAGGCACGTGTCAAAATGATCAGAGTGGGCTGATCGGCAGGAGGAAAGTTACTGTATACGGCGATAGAAGGGTGCCGATGAAAATTAATTTGTAAGGATTGTTGCCGATGAATAGTGGTGACCGATGGAAAGGCAGACTTAGATTTGGAGGTGTTGCTGGTAAGATTGGAGATGTTATTGCCGATGCCGATAAAGAAAGATTTGAATACTGCTGCCGATGGAGCTTGTGATGACAGGAAGCATGCCGATAAAGGAAGATTTGAAGACTGCTGCCGATGATAACAGGTAGCATGCCGATGAAGAGGAAGTTGAGAATTGCATCGTAATCAAGGCGGACAGGGAAATAGATAGGTGTTGATTTCCTTTTCTATATTTGTTAGAGTATGATTCTTGTAAGAGTCATGTGTTTCCTTAGATATGGACTCGGTGTCCTAGTCGTGTTTAGTTATGTTTCTTTAGGTCAGGATATAAATATAGATTGAGAAGCAATGTAATAGACATATCAATCAATATCAAACCAATTTTTACTCCTATTTACATCTACTTACTTTTCGACGACTTCGTCAATTTGCATATTTTTCTTTTTTTATGAGTTCTCATCGATTCGGCGAGCTGCATCGCTTCAGTGCGACCTTCGGCGATCCTCGAGTTCCGCGTGAGTACCTCTTGGCCGTGACTTCCGGGCGTATCGCTGTTGTCAGGACTAAAGTGCTCGTATTTTCATCCTTGTCGATTAACAGGTCAAATCGACTGGCACGCTTTGGATATCGATTCGGGTATTAGCCCTTTGTGTTTGTAGATCCACTTTTGCATCAACACATCTTTTGGCACGCTCGGTGGGACCGATCAGTACGATCAATATGTTCAATCCTGAGATCGATTCGGGGAACATCATCGCAGTATCAGAAGATCTTAAGGAAGATCAGAAGCAGGCTATGAAAAAGGCTATAGAAGAATACAGGCAGCTTTGCCTGAAATCATTCAGCCTGAACAAGAGTGGACAAGTCATCCAGAAGCAAGATTTGCCGTTGCCTCGGTAGGTTACCTTTGACTCCAATCCTGGTAAACTTCAAGAGATGGTTAATTCTACAGTAAATCATGCTTTGATTAATCACTCCAATGTGCTGTCCAATACTGTTCATAATGCTGTGGTTCGAACTTTTAACGAAGGACAAGCGTCACCACATTACGTTGGGCCTGCTTATCACCAACTAGAACCAGCATCTGTCAATACTCCATCGGCTCCTTCAGCCGTTGTGGGTACAGAAGTTACTTCCCCTCCAGTATCGGCAGGCTTACCTAGTATTCAATCTACACCAATACGATCAGACCCGGTACTTTCAGGAGGATAAGTTCAGCTTAATACAGATCTATCGACATCAGCTATGTCAGGCTCTGTGTCTCAGAATAGCCAGATTCCTACTAATTGGTGGGGATATGGCATGCCTCTGGAGTCATCTGTTTTCAATCCTGAGTTACCTCAAGTATTTAATGCAGCAGGAAAAGCTCCTATACCATCGGCTGTTTCGCCGATGGCTCAAGTGCCTCAATAATTCAATCAAGTTTAACTTTATCTTTGTAAAAAAAAATATATATATATATATATATATATATATATATATATATATGTGAAAGCAACTACTCCAGTTTATCTTATATACAACGTGTTTATTAAGCAACTTAGAATTTAGAGACACATGTAAATAAGCAACTAATCACATTAATATTTGATGTATAAATTACCCAGGTATAAAACCTATATGGCTTTCAATTATAAACCCAATTGTTTTAACGTTAATTAATTTAGCAATTAAATTAATAAAATCATAAACACGTGACATGATAAACAACGTTGCTAATGCGTCTCCTACGCCAACACAGTCACGAAGCAACAAGAACGAAATTATAACTCTATGTTGTTTTTAATTATAAAATTAGGTGCATATAATAATTAATTAAATATTCAACTATATATTCCAAAACATGTGACACGAAAAACGTCGACACTAACATGCAAATCATGACACTACTAGCGCAGCGCAACGAGATTGAACTACAACGAAATTTAGATGTGAAAACAGTAAAGGATAGAAGGTGGATAGACCAAAGGGCTTACAAGAAATTAGATGTTGCGGACAGATATTCTTCCATTGGCCAATTGCTTCTGCTGCAGTGCATGGGGAATTTACATGCTCGGCCCTTATTTTCTTTCAGAATTCTAGGTGAATGACGAGCTTGCTTGCTGGCTGAACTTCAAGACTGGAAACAGATGAACTGGTGCATGGCTGCCGCCTTTGCAGCTCGACAAAAGCATGCAGTCAAGCAACAGATGGAACACTCATGATGATCGGAGTTGACATGCACAGATCGATGAACAGACAAGTGGTGGAGATGGATAGCGTACCATGTGGCCCGGCAGCAAAACTGCGATGTCAAGAGCAGGACGAACCAGCAACAGTCACCCATGGACAAGTCAAGCGGCCAACAACGGCTTCGGAAGTTTCGGCATGGTTCACAGCAACGATCATCAGCAGGCTTCACGCAGCGGCGACGGCGGCGGCAGCGCATGTTGAGCAGGACTACTGGAGCCGAAACTCCAGGGTCGATGGGCAGACTGCGGCGGCGGCAGGTAACTAGGGCAAAACCGATGGAGTAGATACATACATCATAAAAGACGATGGCTTCGCCTTTTATACGGCGCACTGGCCGGCAGGACGATGTCCAACTCAAATACGATTCACAATTTCATATATGGGAGGGAAATTGAGGGCTGACAGCACGTATTACACTTGCATGCACGTATACGTATATATGTATATTTAAGATACGGCGAGAGGCAGAGGGAGCTACGAGCGGCGGCTCGTGATAAGGGTTGTACTTCTGAAACCAGAGCGTCGAGGGCTACGCCGGCATATATATAGTTGTAGGGTTTGGAAACTTTTCGGAATTTCTTAATTTCAGGATTATTTTAATTCCGCGAATAAAATAATTCCAGAAAATCTAGAATTACCTTTTAAGCCGTGAAAAATAGCCCGGAGCTCAGAAAAATCACGGGAAAAATCCTGGAGACTCTTGGGGAGATAAGGAACTCAACTAAATGAGTTTGGACTCATGAAAAGATTGATGAAGAGATCAAGGAAAAAGATTAAGCTCAAGGAAATTGAAATTTTAAATCCATAAAATGCCAAAAAAAATTTCCGATGAGAAGTAAACTTCATCCTATGGTATTTTAAAAAAATAATAGCACTCACCAACACCAAAGACAAGCATCAAACAAACACCACATTATCAAATTAATATGAAAAAGTTTAAAACCACAATTTTCTATACTTAAATTAGCAGCAACTTAACTTATCTAATAAATTTATTCAAATATTAAAATCATTTATTTTATTTAGTGTTTTCTAAGCATAACCCAAAATTAAAATTTTAGGGTGTGACAGTTCTGGGAAGATAAGTGGATACACGGTGAATCCATCCCAGACATTGCTCCATGCTTATGTCAGTTCGTGCCTCCGAGAACACGCAGAAGACAGACCGTGCAGCAAGGTCTGCTCAACAGGTCTTGGGTGCAGTCGATCTCTAGAGGAGTATCAATGCAAGCTATCCATGAGTACCTGACACTGTGGGATACACTGCAAGACATACCGCTCAATGATCAACCAGACCAAACCGTTTGGCATTGGGCCAACAATGGAACTTACTCGGCGAAATCTGCCTACTCCATGCTGCACGCAGCATCCACTCTGTTCTTGGGTCACAAACTCATTTGGAAAACCTAGGCTCCACTGCGGATAAGATCTTTCTTTGGCTGGCCTTCAGACGACGCCACTGGACCGGAGACAGAAGAGCTAGGCACGGGCTAAGGGAGATGTGCTACCTATGCAACCAAGGGCGTGAAACCATTGATCATATCCTGGCCGAGTGCCCCTTCACTAGAGAGGTCTGGTTCCACATTCTCCAAGCCTTGCAACGCCCACTGCCACAACCAGCCGCAGCTACAACAATGCGATGGTGAAGACGACTGCGAGCGGCCTACAATGGTGACCGGCGCCGAGGCATTGACTCCCTATTCGCGCTAGTCTGCTGGACCATCGGAAGGAACAAAACGCCAGGTGTTTCAGGGAGGCATCCTCATCAGTGAACGAGGTGCTGCAGCTCGTCAAGGCCGAGGCCGATCGGTGGATTGAGGCCGGCGCACGGGGGCTTGAAGCGTTGGCTCGCCTGTAGCTAGGATGGTCACCCTTGAATGTTGTTGGTTTCATAATGTAGCACTTGCAAAACACTAACGCGGCCGTCGAATGGCACTTGTAATGCTCAAACTCTTTCTACCTAATACAACGATATGCATCACTTGTGCGTATTTGAGAAAAAAAAAACAAAGTCCAGTGAAATGGGGTCAAAGCCAAACGAAAAAACACGAGGAATTAGTTAGACATGGATGCGAGCCCATGCGGTGGGAACAGGAGGCATCCGGAACTGCAGGCATTATATTGGGGTGTTATTACTGGTGCAGCTACACCGTCTGGGATGGTTCTGCCTTGTGTAGATGCTAAGCTTGCTTGGTTCTACGAGTTGGGCATTAAGCCGATTGACTCGACAGCTTTGACATGTGAATCGGAGATTCCCATCCATGTGTAGTGATGGTGAGCTCGACTGAGAGCAAGCAGAAGTTGATGAGCAGGTGGCCCAACGGGCAACGGAGCTATAACAAGGTCATCAAACAGACTCGAGCAGATTAGTGGACGGGAAGACATGGAACTTTCAGCCACGCGTAACGGAGGTCTACTCTGCTCATCTAAATCACTGGCAACTGGAGCTGCCCTAATAAGGATGGACTCTTGCCCAATGCGACATATCCAATGTAGTCGTGAACTCTCTCGACTGATAAGATGCCGAGAGCCCAAACATATCCGTTGTGGAACTATAGCCACATCACAGGTTTTTACTGGTGTTTTTGTTAGCAACTTCAACCCGATACATGAGATTGTCAAGATATGCTACAGCATGACCAGCCAGCAAGCTAAGCAATATAACTATCCTAGCTACCTCACCATTGAGATAAACTTAATTCAAAAAAATATTGCAGATGCACCAGTAATGATCATAAGTTTTATTAGCATAAGGTAGATACTTTTAATTTGTTTGCTAATTTTAGGTGGACTTTTGGTTTGACCTATAAATTGTAGAGTATCTTGGTTGTATGTGACGACAGAGGCTGGAACTTTTCCATTTTCTAAATAAAAGAAATGAATCAGAATGTTTCTTAGGAAGGAAATAATTCAGTCTAAACAATACAAGGCAAGTGGAGGCAGAAGCTCAGCCACCGAATCACGTTCTCCTTTTTAAGTCAAGTCAAAAGTTCCCCCATCGGGATTGGCCTTCCCAACATCTGAATCAGAGGTTCCCATCTGTGTCAGTTGCAGCTGCTTGCAGCCAAAGGAGGCAGAGAGCAATTAGCAGACTGACCTAAGGCTAGTGTTTGCAGGGGAAGAAAGGGGATGTATTTTTTTATGATGATGTGTCCCGTAAACCAATTTAACTGACACTTTCGGATTAGCAAAACAAATTAGCCCCAAAGATTTGGGGAAAATGGTGGAATTTGATCAAGTGGCCCATAAATCAAATGAAGTTTCATCCATAGTAATCAAGACTTCACCTCGGCTTTCGTGGATTTAGGAAAACCCTTAAGAAAAGTGCAACTCAAGAACCATCGAATCAGAATTAGAGATGTAGGGAGATTGATTCCCCAATAGAGATGACCAACAAATTGGACCAAAAATAGTGAGCTACAAATTGATCAAGCACTAAACATTTCACACATTAAGTTCCATATTTCTTCCATAAAAAAGATGCACGTCACACGTGTACTCTCAGACAAAGACCATTCATGCCATGAATGATATGATATGATATGATATGATATGATATGATATGACCTCTTTTGAATGACAAGATACGATCATCAATTCATCACCTAATTCAATTCTGATCGAGCAAATTAAACTGCACTCAATGGTCACCACTCCATACACAAATTGTTGCATACCATACCCCATCTCACCAATATATACCCATTGTTCCAACTCCAAACAACACACATGCATGTTATCTTTGAAAGAAACAATACCTCCCAAAACCAGCAGGAATGGAGCACTAGACGCGTGTTATGGTAGATGAAATGTGTCGCACGGGGTGTATAAAGTGGGACTATGGGAATAGTAGGCATCCGGAAAAGTGAAGTCGTCTGGGATCACCGGATGTCTCTTGCTGTCATTAGCCCATGCTAGATGGCCTTTAGGACTCAAGAATGGAATGTTGATATGTTGGTAGAGTGTCACATCCAGCCCAGTTTAGAATTTGGTCCATAGTGGCCCATATGCATGTTAATGAGATATTGTGAAGGATTTAGTCTCACCTTGGTTGTTGAGGGTGCGTTAGACCAACATATAAAGCTTCTAGAATTCATCCCACCATCCCTGGGTTAATCCTTTTGCACAAAGCGATGGAAAAACGTAAGTGGGATGGTGGTAGGTGTGGTTCGTTCGGCGCAAGTGGATCTGCCTCAGGTACATCTACGGTCCATTATTTTGGCATTGTTTCTCCTCAAGTACTCCTCCAGAGGTGCCAAACGGGGCCTAGATAAATTAGATCTGACTTTAAGATATTTTTCTATTTATTAGATGTTGTGCTTAATTTATTTTTTAAAAATGAAAATATATTTCTCTTATACATCTTGTGAGGTAATATTTGATAATAGTCGGCATCTATATCTATATAAATGGACAGTGCACAGTCACTTCCGATTTGTCGTAACACATCGTTTCCAAAATTTTGTTTGTACACAGGTTAGTCGATTGGAGAGGATTTTTGAGTTGCTGTTTCAGTAGGTAATAACTCAAAATGTGACTAGCATAGTTACGATGATTAAACAACCTTTCTATTAAGGTCTAGAATAATAGCAAAGTTTTGGCCACTAGCCACTAAGAGAGCATGAGGCCGATCGAGTAGGTGTCCGAGTCAATAAGGTATGTATATATGGTTTGACCGAACAAAGGTTGTTGACTGCAGTATGGCTAGGGCCTAGGGATGTACTCCGTAAGATCTACATGTATTTGGTCATTACATCAACACCCAAAACTTACTAAAATAAATTAAAACAGTGTGCCACTTAATTATTTTGAGAAAAAATAAACTAACTAAGCTAGCTGGTCTACAAAATACCACCTACTTACATCCTTAAGTATGGCCAAATATTGCTGAAGCAGAGCCCTGTTGGGCCAAAATGCATGTACCAAAGCAATTTTGGCTTCGCAAGTATTTCGGGCCTTGAACAAGGCTTTGTATAGCGCAAATGAACCAACTAGGACTTGCCTTGTGAGCAAATGCCAAGAGCTAGGATTGTCATTGACAGTTTTTACAAGTTTGATCTATTCTCTTCTTCAGAACAGGCGAGTCTGATGGTTACTACAGCCTAGGATGTTTACAGAGAGATACCATCATTTTGGTTGCAGCAAATGAATATTGATGCCAATTTGTGCATATATACATATATATAGTCGTCGTTACTTCTTGTGATTAAGCTGGAGCAAATGCCACGGTACTACTAAACAGTACAAACCACCTATTAGGCTACTACCACTAGTTCAAATAAACATGCATTGCCTAGCTCTTATAAAGGAGCATATCACCCCGGCTTGCTTCTATTGAATCTACATATAGTCAATGCCAAAACAATATAGCATGCCAAACAATTTCATTGCTCCCATCTTCCTTTGTCATGCTACCCAATTGAACGATTTGTGCCGCTGGTCCTCTATTACCATAGCTTCTTCTTGCTACTCTACTTAGTACTAATGGCATGCAAATGCAATACATGAAGCCAATCATGGGTACTAGAAAAAGGAGGCATCAGGAGCCAACATCTGTTAGGTCCGCAAAGACTCTGGCGCACCAAGACTTATTGACTTTGCCATCTCTGATGATAGCTTCCTCTAGCCAATTGTACTGAATCCAATAAGCTTTAGGCGTGCTTTACTCGTCTATTCAGTCCTTCGGATTTTTAGGAAAGACACCGGAGAAGAAAGCAAGAGGGGTGGAGGATATGAGAGGATGTGGATGACGAGGGCACAGGCACAGTGCATGAACTCATCAAGAGACTGGGGGTCGTGTGATGCTTATTGGGTGGTGGGGCATCCTACAAAGAGTAGGAAGAGGAAGACAATAGATGGACATACGTACGTGCAAGCATGGATACTCAGGCCAATGTGGCAGGATATGGTGTTAAAATGGCCCTACAAAACTATTCAGGATGTCATTTGAACTTTATTTTATGCTTTAAGGGGTATAATATCGGGTTTTATAATTGATGGTTTATGTAGTCAAACTCTTGATACGTTAGGAGGTTATGTAGATTTTTTTCATACTAGTTGGTGACTCAAAACCATGTCAACGTGTATGTAATATGCCATGTCAGCATGGGTACTCAGGGGGTTATTTAGACGATTTTAAAGAGTTTAAGGGTTAGACAATGCATGGTTTGTAGGTAAAAGGTGTGGTAGACAACTGCCAATAGTTAGCAGGTTAAGGCCTTAAGGGGAGTTTTTTTTCAACATGTAGAGCAACCCCAAAAGTACGGTGACAAATCCGAGGTCAATCACAATATTTGAGGCCACAAATTTGGGTTGCACTTCTACACGGTAAAAACTAGCTCTACAACACATATCAACTACGTCATCAACTTATCAAAGGACTCATGTATGCTTCAAATATGCCAAATCAACATATGTCATATAATTCGAGGAAACTCATTTAATTTGACCAAATGGCACAAATAGTTAACAATACAACAACCATTCAACTCATATGGCATGAAAGTTACCAAACCAATCACCATAGAACTCATAGCCTTAGGGGTGTTTCTTGACCTACATGTGAGAAGCTTGTTCTTATCGCAATATCATATATACAAAAACATAGTGAATTCATCTCCATACACGATTTAGCTAAAACTTATGGGAGAGACCAGAGCCCGGACCGTCCGGACGCTCGCGCCCCACGCGTTCATCTACTTGTTGTTCTAAAAATAATGAGGCCCGGCTCCGCCTGCTGCTCACGCATTCAACATTGTCCCCGTCCCCCATACCGGTACCGCAGGTGTGCATGGTCCCATAAGCTTGTGCACTCAATGGAATGAACGCCCAGACCAGAACCAGGATCCGTACACATGTGCCCGCTGCTGCGGTACGCATGCACGTTGGGGATGCTTTGCACGCGGGACTGTTGCGCTCAAGGGGACCACCTCCACCTGCGCCCTCTTCCCGCGTGTGCTCATGGAACACTTGCAACATAAAGCATTTGCTGCAACATACGTCCGAAACAGATGAAACAATTGCAACATATGCTTGCAACATGTCTATGGTCACTGCAACATATGCAACATGCAGATAAAACACTATCAACATATGTTTGAAACAGCTGAAACATTTGAAACATATACTTATAACATACATGTATAGCCAATGCAACATATGCACAGTGGCGGGCCCAAGATTTTGAGCTTGGGTATTCAAAATTGTGAAGACGAATCGATTTTTTTTAGAACGTAAAATCCAATGATGGATCTATAATTTTGTAGGTATGCAATACTAAAATTTTCATACGTAAATTGGTAAAATCAATTTAGCAATTCAGTAAGCAATAGTAAAATTTGTTGGCAAATTTGGTATTTCAAATCAAGTACAAACAAACCCAAGTTTGTGTTGTATATGTACCAAAAAATTTAGCGTGAATTTTGTTGTCGTCACCTCGTGCCAACGTGCCTTGCCACTGCCCGAGTCCGTTGCTCTGCCACCGCCATCAGTAGGCGCTAGGGTTTGGGGTTGGGGAAGAAAACAGGATAGAAAAGGAGCGCCTGAGAGAGCACGGGCAGGTGATGTGCCGATGTCTCTGATTTGGGAGTCGCGATGCGCCTGTGTGCTGCCAGCGGGGGAGATGTTGGTGTCAGCAGAAGCAGTCCAATGGATAGCTCATGCGTCCGGGTCTTCAGTGCTCGCTCAGCAGCGCCATGCGCGCACTCGTCGAGTCCACGGCGCGCCCACGCTCCCGAAATGCGCGCTCTGCCTAGCGACTCGCGCGCCCAGCTCGAGCGGTCACTATGGCATCTAGATCCGCCTAGTGCGCGCCCGCTCTCGCATGTATGCATGTATACGGCACGGCTGGCCAAAGGCTACAGCTACTGTTGTATAAATATGTAACTCATGAGATCAATAGAATTGTCCAGTTGATCCACATACTTTTTCAGTTGGGCCACATGCCGCTGGGCCTATTTAGGCCATCGAGTGGGGTGGAAAATCAGTAGAATACAGGTTTTTGGCCGAATTCTTGACATGATATTTGTTTTGGCTTTATTTTCTTTTTTTTCCTACACCTACATATATACACTATATATACAAAAGTTTTTTGGCAAAATTTTTGGGTATTCAGTTGAATACCCTTGAATACATGTAGGCCCGCCACTGCATATGCAATATCCACATAAAACACTTGCACCATACGTTTGAAACATTTGAAACATACACTTGCAACATACGTGTATAGTCATTTCAACATAGCAACACCAGATCTACTTTTGCAACATCCAGATGAAACATATGCAACATACATCTGAAACGTATGAAACATACGGTGACAACATGAGCTCATCTACTTGCTGCCCCCAATGGACGCTTGTTGACGCCAAGCACGTCGGCACGGAGCTCGAGGTCGCCCACGGTTGACAGGCGGATGGAATGTGGCCGCGGCGTGAGGCGTGGGCAGGGGCACGCGACACAAGCGGGCGGCGTGCGGCACGGGCAAGGGTCCCCGGCGCGAGACGCGAGACGCAGGGGGGCAGGTGGGTCGGTCCCGTCCGAAAAGGACCGACGCCCCGAGGGCATCATTATCGAAAACTTATCCATATGTGTGAGGTTGTGGTTCTAAACCGTTGATAAAGTGTGTGTATTGTCCAGTACTACAGGCGAAGGTTGAAAATGGGACTTTAACAGCAAGTAAATGCCTGTGTAAAGTAAACTTTACCCTCTATAAAAGCGTAGCAGTCATGCAATGAAGAATTCCATTATGCAAAGCTTAACACATTCTCATTATTCGCTAAAAAAACATTGATTCTACCTCATCCACATTCAGAAACAAAACATTGCAGGCTACAGAAGACAAAATAGCCAAGAGAGGAGGATCAAATTCCTGAGGACGGCCATATACAACCGTCGCTCCTATCTAAAACATTTTTTCCAAAAACTGTAAGCGCATCCGAGGGCTCAATTCTGTTGTTTCTACAAAAACAAATAAAAATAAACAAAAGTGGCAGAACGTCTCCTCCGAAATCACACGGCGTTGGGGCCGGTGGGGATGGGCTGGTACCCATCGTGGCGGTCAGACGAGACACCACTGCCGGAATCGACAGGGATGAGCTTCAGGACGGCGCCGATCACCAGGCTGACCGAACCGATGAGCACGCTGGCGAGCCAGAGCCTCCCGCTGAGGTGCACCGTGCTCGCGAAAGTCCCCAGGAGCTCCACGATGATCACTTGGAACGCGGCGGTGGCGCCGGCGACCGCCGAGAAGATCCAGCTGCTGAAGATGCCGCTGAACACGTTGATCTTCTCCATCTCCCGGCTGTTCACCTCGTTGAACACCTGTAAACATTCAGAGAGCATGGATGATGAAATCAGTCTCCTAAAAATTCAGACTTTGCTAGTATAAGCTAGGGTCGCTTCTGTACTGACCTGGCAGAACACGAAGGTGTTGAATATGAACGTGTTGAGCTGCGTGTCCGACAGATCGCCGACGCCGTCCAGCAGCAGGAGGCTCTTGCCCTTGAAGATGAGGACACCGAGCACGGCGAGCTGGTAGATGCTCTGGCCGACGATGTTCCGCCACATCACCTTGGTGATGAAGTTGTCGCCTCGGCCGACCGGCGGCCGCTGCATCATCGTGTCGTTCGGGGGCTCCGTCGCCAGCGCCAGGGCGCCCAGGGTGTCCATGATCAGGTTCACCCACAGCAGTTGCACTATGGTCAGGGGGGCGCTTCCTGAATCATTCATTTGTTCATCAGTCGTGTGTCACCCTGAGAGCTCGGCTATCTGACGAGAAAATGAGGAATGAGGAATGGCTGCATGCGCACCTGTGAAGGATGCAGAGACGAAGTTCACCATCAGAGCGACGACGTTGACCGTGAGCTGGAACTGCACGAACTTCTGGATGTTGATGTAGACCGACCGACCCCATTTGGCGACATTGATGATGGTCGAGAAGTTGTCGTCCATGATGATCACGTCGGCGTTCTCCTTGGCGACCTGACAGCAGTTGTTGCAAGCGTGAAGCAGTTGTCGTCAGGAAGACATGACGTGAACAAGGGTACTACTACTACAAACCTCTGTTCCTGCAATGCCCATGGCGAGGCCGATGTCAGCCTCGTGCAACGCCGGCGCGTCGTTGGTGCCGTCGCCGGTCACCGCCACTACCTCATTGAACATGCCCCTCAGGTTCGTCACCAGCGTGTGCTTGTCCAATGGCAACGACCGAGCCATCACCTGCAGACAGACACAGACGACAGACCAATCGCGTCAGCTTTCACCATGCAAAAAAAAAAAAAAAAAACTCATTCTTCAGAGAAGAAGACTATGTAGCTGTACGTGCCTGGATTTTGGGTATGATCTCTCTCATCTCGTTGGGGCTCTTGGCCCGGAACTCGGGGCCCTCGATGGCAATGCCGTCGTCGGTGAGGATGCCGCACTCCCTCGCGATCGCCTTGGCAGTGTTTATGTTGTCGCCTGTGACCATGCGGACGTTGATGCCCGCGTCGTGGCACGTCTTCACGGCCTCCCTCACGCCCGGGCGGAGCGGGTCCTTGATGCCGAACACCGCGATGAGGGTGTACCCGTCGCCGGGGACGTCGCTGGCGCCGCCGACGTCCTGGTACGCCAGGCAGAGCGTGCGCAGCGCCTCGCACGCGAACGCGTCGATGGCGCTGGCCACGCGCTTCGCCTTCGCGTCCGTGAGCTTCTCCACGCTACCAGTGCCGTCGATGACGGAGCTGCACCGGCTCAGGACCACCTCGGATGCGCCCTTGAGGAACGCGCGCGGGTGGCCAGCAGCGTTCGGGGACGCGATAACCACTGCCATGGTCTTCTTCACCGAGTTGAACGGCTCCACCTTGAGCTTCTTGGCGCCGGCGTGCTCCACCTTGATGTACTTCTCCACCTCGAGGCCGAACTCCAGGATGGCCGTCTCGGTGGGCGTGCCCATGACGCTGGTCCTTCCGTCCTTGCTCGTGACGACCTCCGAGCCGGAGCAGTGGAAGACGCCCTCTAGCAGCACCCGCGTGAAGTTCTCCGACACCAACGACCGGAGCTCGTCGAAGCCCTTGGCGGTGCTCACCGTCTGCGCCACCCCGGACGCCCAGACCTTCTCGACAACCATGTGGTTCGTGGTGAGCGTGCCGGTCTTGTCCGTGCAGATGCAGCTCGCCGACCCCATGGTCTCGCACGCCGAAAGGTGCCTGACGAGCGCGCGCTCCTGCATGAGCTTCTTCATGGCGAACGCCAGGCTGAGCGTGACGGCGAGCGGCAGCCCCTCAGGCACGGCGACGACGATGATGGTGACGGCGACGGCGAAGAAGTTGAGCACCGAGAGCGCGTCCGCTCCCCTCCAGCGCAGCAGCCCGCCGGGCGCGTGCGCCTTGCTCACCAGGAACCGCGCCATGAGCACGGTGAACGTGAGCACCGCGAACGCCAGCCCGATCTTGCCGATGATGGTGGCCACGCCGTTGAGCTTGACCTGCAGCGGCGTCTCGTCCTCGCCGCCCTGGCTCAGCGTCTCCATCAGGTTCCCCCACTCTGTGCGCATCCCGACCGCGGTCACCAGCATCCGCGCCGAGCCGTCCTGCACCTTGGTCCCGCCGAGCAGGAACGGGTTGGCGCTGGACAGGTGCACCGGCTCGCTCTCGCCGGACAGGCTCGACTCGTCGACCACGAGCGAGTAGCCGTCGATGTACAGGCCGTCCGCCGGAACCTGGTCGCCGATGGAGAGGTGGACGATGTCCCCAACGACGATGTCGTAGATGGACACCTTCTGGCGGTAGCCGTCGCGTGTGACCTGCATGTCGATCTTCTTCTTCTCCCTGTCCAGGTCCCGGAACTGCAGCGACTGCTTGTAGTCGCTGGCCGCGGTGATCATGACCACGAGGAAGATGGTGAGCATGATGCCGAGGCCGTCGTACATCCCGCTGGGCCACCCCTCGGTGGCGAGCCCGATGACGACGGAGATGAACGCGCAGAAGGCGAGCAGCAGGAGCGTCATGTCCTGGCTGGCGTCCCACAGGAACATCCAGAACGTCCTCGGCGGCTTCTCGGTGTACTTGTTGGCGCCGTAGACCTCGGCCCGGACGCCTGCCTCGTCCGACTTGACGCCGTCGGCGAGGGAGACGTTCACCTTCCGCGCGATGCCGTCGACGCCCTTGTGGTGCCTCAGGCTCTTGCCGTCGTGGTTGCGCACCACGGTGGCCAGCTCCTCCGCGCTCACGGAGAAGCCGCATTGCCGCGCCATCTCCGGCAACGGGTGCTCCGTCTTGCGGGCGGCTACACATGGTTCCAGCCAGCATCGGCATTGTTAGGATTGGACCCCAACATCGGAGGAAGCAGAAGATCGATTCATCCAACAAGAAATTGAATGCAGTGCTTATAAAACTGAGCTAGTGTCGTGTACCATCGATGAACTGCAGCGCAGCCTTCTGCACGTAGAGTGCAACACGAAGCTTCTCCTGTGAATCAGAAAGAAACATTTTTCAGTGCTTTGGGCTGGGTGTGAACAAAGGGCAACATGCTAATTGATTGAAAAGGTAATTATATTGATAAAAGGTTAATTGTTTATGTTATGCTGCTTTAATGTGAATCAGTAAAACTTCATTCAATTAGTAGCATTGGGAGGAACTTTTACCGAACAGATTCGTTCAAGTACTGCCTTTTCATGTTCGTCTAAGTTTGGCTAATAAATTGAGCTGAAAATAAATAAACATTACATGAAGCTTCACCTTTTGCCTGCTTAGGCTTTACAAATTACTTAAATATAAGTATAAAAGGGCACTTTGACGGCAACCAATTGCTGTTTTATGTTCTCACTTTCAGAAATATCATATAAACTTGTTCATGTATATATTCTAACCATGAAGCGCATATATACAGATATAACAAGACACAATCCTTTTAGTTAGTCTTCAGAAATTGAAGACCTGACAATTAAGCTAGCTTAACTCTATCTTGTAGGTTACACACAAAGGTAACCGATAAGACAACCTGTGAAATAACTACTGGAAATTATGGGGCACTTCAAGGACAGAGCATTTTCTGTCGCTGCTTCTGAATTGGACCTTTTAAGTTGACCATTGACCAACTCTTCAGTCACATGACTAACAGAGGTCAAAATTTAAAAACAGGTACTCCGTAGTTGGTCTCGGTGGTGTGTATTAATATCAACATCAACTTACATTTAATATGTAAAGAGTAATTTTCCGATGTACTTTAAACCTGCACGAATAAATGACAAAAAAAATGTGCAGGTCCGTTTTCCGCAGGAAAAAATGACTAGAGCCTCAAAACTTTGGCCATTGACTTATCCGCACAAAAGCTACTCGACTACCACCTCCGTCCCCTCCGCCCCTCCGCCCCCATAAGGACGGGTTTCGAGGTTTAGATTGAGTCAAACTTTTTTAAATCTAACTAAATTTATTTAAAAAATATTTAAAACATATATGACTCTGAATATGTATGCTATGAATACAGATTAGGTGATAAATCTATTTGTAAATATTTGATAACATGCATAATATATCATTTCGTTGTATATATTTGATCAAAGTTAAAATAAATTCACTCAGTAGCCAAGTTTGAATTGCACTCTTTTCTTTTCTACGGAGAGAGTGACTCGTATCATATCTGTAATATATGCATTGTGACAGAAAAAAAAAAATTGTTCATGTGCATCCAGGATACACACAAGATTTGTCTGAACATATTTTTTGTGAATCGATTTCTGACAACACACCTGATGGGTAAACGCGTCTTTGTATTGGTCGTATCATTGACTGTATAACAAACTACCGTATGTATGTGATGTCAAAAAAAAACCGTGTGTGTGGCTTAAATACGTAAGAAATTATGCTCTCCTATCGCGGATAAGCACGGCTTGGAGGAAAGCTACAGAAAAAAAAAGAGGGGAAAAAAACACTGGGCCCTAGCCCCTGGGCAGGCAACGGCATGCCATTGCCATCCATGGACATGCATCATCGGATGAACAAGCCGAGAGATCGGTCAGGAGAATATCAGCACTGCCGCCTTGCGTCGCAGATGGAAACTAATCGCTGAGCTTAATCACTTCCGATCCAAGAAGAAGAAGAAGGAAACAAATTTAACAATGCGTGGAGTGCAGGTTCGACAGACGGGAATACGGGATGGACGGACCTGGATGTTGCGGCGCTGCGTCTCGACCTCCGAGCGCTTGTCGAGGTCGGGGACCATGCGGAAGCGGCGGCGGCGGTTCTTGACGAGCGTGCCGACGGCCTCCCGCCACCGGCGCTGCGCGTCCTCCGACGGGTTCTTGGCCGGCACCTCGAACCGCTTGAGGAACTCCATCGACTTGTTCCGAAGGTACGCCATGACCGACCGACCGCTCGATCGATCGATCGATCAGTAATGGCTGCCTGGATCGGCTGGCCCACGAACTGAACTTAGCCTCCTACTCCTCTTCCTCCCCTGTCCTATTCGAATTCTTTCAAGCGAAACCAACCAACCACTGTGCGCTTAGCGATCACGTCTGCAACTCCATGGCCGTCTCCGTCTCTCTCTCCCCCTCTGGTTTGCTTCAGACGCGCGCGTGGAGGGCAGGGCAGGCAATGGTGGTGGATAGGTGCAGAGCAGAGCGCGGGTAAGTACGGACCCGAACCACCTGCCGCGGAGTCCGGGTCGCAGGGGAGGGAGGGAGGGAGGGAGCTCGCAGCAGCTTTGACGGAATCACAACCGTAACAACCTCTAGTTCCACGCTGAATCTCCGTCCCTCGATAAATATAGCACTTTGCTATGTTTATTTATTTTATTTATTTATATATTTATTATTATTATTATTTGGGAGGAAAAAAACAATGTAGGAAGTCCGTGTGGCGGAACTAGAGGGGCTAGCAAGGGCAGCAATAAATTTTTATAACACACGTCCATATAAATATTGAATCTGTTAACCCACACTACAGTGTTTTCGGGCCTCAATAGGGGCAGAAAAAATTTATAACACATATCTATATAAATATTGAATCTATTAACCCACATCGGAGTGTTTTGGGGCTCCAAAACACTCGATTTTATTTTTCACACATCTTCCTCCCCACACGCCGCCGCTGCCGCCCACTGCCTACTGCGACCCTCTTCTTTTCCTCCCCACCCCCGCCGCCATGGCCATGGTCGCCCCATCTCAACCTAGCCCGGCCACCTCCTCTATCGTCCGCTTTGGCGGTGGCACCGCCGTCTCTCCTGTCCCCCATCGCTGGCCCTGCCTACCTCTCCTAAATTTTCCTCTAAGCCCACCGGAGATAGAGAGGAAGAGAGGGACAGGAAGAGAAGGGAATAATCAAAGTGTTGGAACACTCGAGCAAGCATTAGCTTTTCTGTAAATGTTTTAATGCACAGGCACATCAAGTCATTAATTTATTGCCATGTTCAATCATAATATTACGATTTTTATTATAAACACTAACTACATCTGCATAAGCATTGAAAAGCTATCTCTGTCTCTGTAACTAAAAAAAATACGTCAAGGACCGTCTACCACTACCGTGGTGAAGCGCTCTGCGATAGCACTCAGTAACTCCTGTTTGCACCGACACGTGGCCCACTCGCCCGGGCGCACTCGCCCAGCCCACCTCGCCTCGCACTGCCCCGCCGGGCTCCGGCCCTTCCCATCAGCCGCCTCCTGCCCTCCTCTCCATGCGTCGCCGCCCACCTTGCCTCGCGCCCCCCATCCCCGTTTGCCACAGCCTCACCGCGTCCTCCCATCTACCACCGTTGTACCTCACTCCATTGCCGCCTCACCTTAAATCCAAATTCAGCGGCGGCGCCCGCGCCCTCTCCCTCTTTGTCAGCGGCGCTCGGATCCATGGGAGGATGCGTCTCGATCCCTCATGGAGTGGCAGCTCTGGGGTGGCTGCATGACGACGCCCTCTCACCTAAATGCAGCCTAGTATGCTGTCACTCTCGTCCTCCTCCTGCGCCCCTCTCCCCTCTCACTCCTGCAGCATGGCGTGGCATGAGGTGACGCCTGCGACCTCATGACCGCGGTCGGCTGCATATGGTTGAGGCACCTGTCAACGTCGCGGAGGCCGTGGAGGTTGCGGCATTCCAGGCTGTGTAGGATACTTTCTTCTGTTAACGAGCATTGGTACTGTATAGATTCTGAATAATTCAAGAAATTTTGACTTTAGCATGAGCCATGCATTCTAAAAGCCTATGATTATAATAATTAATTGGGGAAAAACGAAAACTTGTGTTGGATTAGGCGTTGTCATGAGAATGTATCTGAATCCTCGAAAGTCCCTATGAATAGATGACTAAATTTGTTGTTGTTTGGTCTAGTTGGATTAACCGGATTAGAATTGAATAAAATAAAGATTTACAGGAATATGTAGAGAAACCCTTTTCTTATTTATTTAACTTGCACACTATTGCTCGGACAATATTTGCATGTCCAAATTGGTATTGATCACTTCATTCGCGTATGTATGATTCACTGGTCCCTGTTAATTGGACTCTGCAAAATCAATCATAGTTTTGTTGTATGATCAGACATTTAATTTATTTATAGGCTGCAGCGTCCACTCATAGTTTACATTTTTTTTTAGAAAGGACGGCAAAAACTTTGCCGCGATTTCTATTAGACGAAGAAAGAAAAAAAAAGGCAAATGCCCGCCCAGTTTTTTAAGTGGAAACTGGGCCCAAAAACCATACAATTGCGGACAGTGTTCCACTCGTCCAATACAACTTTCGTACAACTAACAACTCAACTGTCAACTCATGCCTCCAACTTGGTCGAAACGACCCAACTTACAACCAACTCAACTAACAACTAAGGAGAAAACACGACAACCCTCCGGAACAGCACATCTTGAGGCACCACCATGGCCAGACGGAAGGAGCAATACGGAACTGGAAAGCCTAACCATGCTCCCAAGGAGGAAACGACGCTAGAAGCGCCGACAAGGTAGTTCGCCATGGGAAGGTTTTCACCTGCAACATCCAGTACGGTAGGAGGAGAGGTAGGAAAGGACGCCTCAAAGGAGGAAACGGCGTCCGCAGTCGTCGTCATCCAAGCTTTCACCCCAATCTCAAGCAACCTCCAACACCGTCGCCGTCGGAGGCCGAACCCTACCAAGGAGGCAGGGTGCGGCAATGGATCAGCAACAACTTCGCCCGGTCGCCACCTCGAGAGATGTCGTCCAAGAGAAGTGCCGGGAGAAGCCCGCCGGAGAGTCGGCCCCCAGCCAGCTCTGCCACGCCACTGAAGCCAACCCGAAGGAGGGAGAAGAGGGCCGGGATCAGAAGAAGCCCCAGTCGCCCAGCCCGCCAACGTCCCAACCCCTGTCGAGCCGACCTCGCCTCAACCACGCCACGCAAGACCTCGAGCCACCTCCGCCAACCCCACGCCGCCCACTCCGCCATGACACGCAACCGTCGTTGTTGTCGCCGAACTGTGAAGAGTCTGGTGTGGCCTGCTCGACTGACGTCCGCCTCACCGCCATAACGCGACAGAAGCGATACGAGCAGGGCTGCCGCTGTCCACGCCACCTCGACGTCGATGCCGCACAACCAGCGCTGCCGCCCCACGTCACCACGACGTCTGACACGCCTGGCCATACCACCAATCTGCACTGACGCAACCGAGCTAACTGCCTGCCCAAGACAACGCCAGTGCCAGCTGAAGACTGGAGCTGCACGCCGCTGCCCCCGCGGAAGCGCCAGATCCGGCCCCGGGAAGGCCGGATCCGGCTGTAAGGCACCGGATCCACTGCTTGGAGCCGCCGCCCCCGCCACCGCGCACGCTGCTGTCGCCGGCAAGGACCACGACAGTGAGCCCCAGCCAGGAGGGCGCACCCCGCGCAGCCCTCTCCACCACCGCCGTGCCCCCACGCGCAGCCGCTGCCAAGCCGACTCCTCCGCCGCCGCGCAGACGCGCGGTTACCGCGGCATGCCGCCATGGCCATCAAGCTCCGTCCCGCACGGTGGATCTCGCAAGCCTGGGCGAAGGCCTCGCTGCCGCCATCCTAGGGGTCCGCGCGGGCCTCCCGGCATCCCCCTCCAGCAGCGGCGAGGGCGGGAGGTAGGGGAAAGAGGGCTGGCGGCGGGGCTACGATGGGCGCCGCCCGAATCACCTGTGCGGGGGCGTGTGGGTGTTGTAGACTCAATTGGTTCTTCAGTTTGCTGCTACATTGAACAGTGCTTCTCATATTCCTCTAGCAATTCATGTGATGCTACTCGCTTATAACCACTAATGGAACCTGGAAAGGACGGTAGCAAGTGGCTAGCCATTCGGTTTTAGGACCAACAAGTCAACAACAGTACACCTACAGAACTGCCAAATACTAAAAAAGTTGACGTAAATAATAAATCTTAATTTTAGTTAGCATGCAGCTCCATCTGCTCAAAATCCCGCTTTCTTGGTTCTAGATGCCACATCTGTTTTTCTTGGTTCCTTTTTTTTTTGTTGCAGCTACAGGTACTTCTATATGTCAGCTTTGGAGCTGTGTTGCCCTGATCCTTGGAACTGCCAATTACCAGATCAGAGAGGGGGAGCAACAAAGATGGAGGTAAGGAGAAGGAAGGAATATGTTGTAGCTCTGTTTCCCTGCGGTGCTCGCTACTGCTGCTGGAGTCTAGCAATGGCAACTGTCAACTCTAAATGAAAATTTTCAGCTTAATTTGTTTCAAATTTCTAACTGAACTAGATTTCTGACTTGATAACTTCATTTGCGAGCTTTTTTGCATATGAACAAAACAATGTTTGGAGCTGAGAGCTGTCATTTTGCTAGTTAATTTGATTCCATGTTTTGAGCTTCAAAATGATCTGATGAAATGATCAGTCATATATATGTTTTGAGTAGGTCCTGAACATAGTATACTATGATGTTTGATAGCACCAGAATTTACTGATTGGCATGCCTTCAGCCCGTAGGAGTGTAGGTCTTCAGTCTTGGCATGCAGCTTTGCATCAATATCTCCCATCCACATTGCTCCTCCTTTACTGCTACTCTGTATTATTTTGTTTCGAAAACATTTTATATACAGAGAAGGTGTTATGCAAGATTCAGAGATTTCACATTTTCATTTACCCTGAAAGAATTGCTATTTCAACTAGATTGGCTATTTTGGTGTACTTGCACATTGTGCTCTACTGATGTACATTTTTCATACTACAACATGTGAAATAATCATGTTCAATTGTTCATATTACAAAGGCAGTTCTCTTAAATTCAGCTTAGGTTTGCATAGTTATTCTCAATCTCTATCTCTTAGATTCACTTTTGTAGCCAATTCTGAATAATTGTTTTCCATAACTAGAGTTCAGAAAAGCGATTCTACAGTTTTGCATGTACTAGCTAGATTAGGTCTGAGCCAACATGCTCTCCTTTAATCCTGCTCTAATTTCAGAGATACAGCCTATTGAGTGTAGTATGCAATCTGTTTTTTCTATCTGCACCCAACTCACTACACGCATCAAACAATGCAGTTAGTGAATCCACCTGGATGCAACTTTTGCAAATAATAGTGAATATTCTTATCTATAAGGTATTTTCTCTGTCAGCAAATTGCAAGCATCACCTTTGCCTACCAAGAAAACTACAACAGTCAAATTATTTATTGCACGAGCAAATAAAATGTCCTTAGTATGACTTGGCTTGTACCCGATGTATCTATTAGCAGGTTTTAGCAAACAACAATGTGAGCTTACAGTAAGGGGGCTCCTGATTCGATGGGCCTTAAGAGGGATGTAAACCGCTGCTAGCAAGGCCACAGCTGCCACACAAGTGCAGGAGGAAGGGCGGCCATAGCATATGGCTTCTGGAGGAGGGCGACATCAGTAGTTTGAGAAGCCAAGCTTCAGAAGTAGAGAAGTTGTAACTTATTGTTGAATTGAGATTTTATCTCAATATTGAATTTAATGATTGAATGCCTCTGTCAATTTGTGACTGTTGATTGTTGTGTCAATCTAAGAATGTTGATAGCATTTTTTGTTGTTGTTTGGACAGTGAAAATTAAAATATTCAGAATATACGTTGGACACTGAATATTGTAACGTTGTCTTTGAGAAGGTGGATATTGAATATACACTGATTATGAATATGACTCTTGTTTGGACTATGAACGCTGAATATCTCCATGTGATGACTAGACAATTGTATAGGTATGTTGCTCCCAGAATGTATGTTTGTGATTGCAAGATGGAAGCAAAAACTTGAGTGGAAGCATGACAAGCACCATGCATGCTACAGATTTGCAAAGCTGCTTTTTTTCTCGCTTGCTTGAAAAATGGCAAAATGTATAAGTAGCTTTTGAAAATAGAGTTATGAGATTACATCAGTTATTTATTTTTTACAATTAGTGTTATCACTTGATCTCTTGAAATACTAGAAAATATGGATTTTTAAGCCCGTAGCAACGCACGGGCATGAACCTAGTTGAGACATACACGTATATATTTGGCACACTTATGAGATGTCATCATGCTTGCTCATCTCCCTTAATCAAAATTCCTGGCTCCGCCACTGAATCTGTGGGCAAGGGGCACCTCCCGCCCACGCTCACTCCTAGCTTTCTCCTATTCGGTCTTTTCCTCGTTCAATGCAGTCGTCGATGTCGAGGAGTAGAACTCACCACATGAGTCAATAGCACCACCCGAGGAGGAAGCTACGAGGACTACATCTCATGCATAGCAATTTGGATAGGCTAACGGACTTTATGTGTTTCCTAAAACAGTGTGGCTAGCGCCCGGACGTCCGGACGCTAGCCCTCGTTCGGACGCTGCTCCAACGCCTACACCCACGTCCCATCGGACGCCCCCGCGCTCGCATCAGATCCCGTGCCAACGACTGCGTCCGGCAGCCCGCGACCCATCCCACACTAGCGACCAAGTCCAACCACCCGCGACCCATCCCGCGCCTCGATCCCATCCTAGTTGCACCCTCGCGTCAAGTCCGCCACGCTCCTTCCCCTGCCGCAGAGCCATCCCCCACCGCGCACCCATTCTCCGCTGCTCTTTGTTTCGGTCGCGCCCCTTCCCCCGTCCTAACGTCTCATCTGTGCAACATCCGTCCGACTATTGCAACATATGCAGTATACTCTTGAAACGTACTTGTATAGTCATTGCAACATCCAGATGAAACACATGAAACATGAGCCTGAAACATTTGGAACACACATTTGCAACATACGTCTGAAACAGCTGAAACATGTGGAACATACACTTGAAACATGCGTGTGTAGCCATCGTAACATATGCAACACCAGATTCTTTTGCAACATCCAGATGAAACACAAGAAACATGTAGATGAAACACGTGAAATATACATCTGAAATGCGTGAAACATACGGTTGCAAAAGGCTCGTCGATGCGGAGTTCGATGCCATGAGTGACGCGGAGGCCGCCGGTGCGAAGCTCATCGACGGCACGGGCCTCAGCAGTGGCCGCAGCAGGCGGATGGGCGCGCAATCATGGCGGGCGGCACTAGTCTGAGTGGAAGGCGTGATTCTGAGCGCGAGGCGCAGTGGAGGCAGCGAATCCACATCGTCATGGCGCACAACGAGCGGGGCGGGCGATAGAAGGGAACAAGTGTCGTGGACGGGGCGCGCGTCATGAGAGGAGTGAGCAGGAGCAGCGCGGTGGGGTGGGGCGTGCGGCGTCCGCACGGCTGGACGCCCACATCTAAGCATTAGCATTCCTAAAATCATTCTCTATATTATATTATGTAACCTAGCTCAAAGAAACATAGAGCATGGTTTAGAAAATATGAAACTATTTTCATTTTTTAAGTTAAAATAAATTTTCTATGGATTTTTAATGTTCAATCAGATTTTTAGTATTTTTAACTGCATATTTATCTAGAAAAATATTAGAACATTTAAAAAAATATATATTTTTATATTATAGTTGACGTTCGGTATAAGCCCTTGCCAATAGATGTTAGCTTTAACATGATCGATCGTAGTATGGCCCGTGGCCCCTTCAGTAAAGCTCCGGTTGGTTTTAGCTCATTGGAGGGGAGCTCGCAGCAGCAGCTACTCCTTATAGAACTCTAGCCGGCTTTTACTCCATCTCCTATTCTCCTAGAAACCGGCAAAGCCACTATTTGTAGCTTCTTCTCCTCCTAGAAACTGGTAAAGTCACTATTTCTAACTTCTCCTCTTAGAAACTGGTAAAACCACTGTTTCTAGCTTCACAGGCTCTAGCAAGGAGCCATGACCGCCTGAAGCTATGCAAACAGGGCCTGCATCCAAAAAGAAATACAGTATACTGTCTCCCCTGACTTCAGACAGAGACCGGAGATGTTAGATCCCAAGAATAAAATCTTGATCGATCATTGTAACTCTATATTGCATTTTGAAACAAGCCGGGCCGCTGGGCGGGTGAGCTGGGATCAGGGGCGGAGCTTCTGAAATGGCAAGGTATGGCCCTCGCCATACCTCAATTCCGGCGCGGATAGCCCTTTGAAATCGCTGGTGGTCAGCCGCTCGTTCCTGTGCGGCATTCACGCAAGATATTGATTGGCAGTTGGAGAAAGAAGCGGACAGATATTGGTTTATTAATATTATGTGTGCTGCATGCGCTTAGCTCTTTAGCCGTCTACTTTGCTTGTGGTCTGCACAATTAGCCCCAATTTGGAGCAACGCTTGCACTGCCGTTGTATCCCCACGAACTGTCAAGGGCTTCAGCCTCGAGGTGTCGAACTGACGCCGTCCCTCACAAATGTATTCCTGGAGGTGCAGTTCGTGCTGCCCCCAACCCACGCCAGCCACCACTCACGTTGTCCGGAAAAATCGTTGGAGGGTGCCACTAGCTAGGACGTCCAGTCCAAACCACTGGAGCTTGGAACACCATTGCCCATCGGTCAAGGCTTGTCTTTGCTGTTTTGTTAATTGCTTATGACTTATTTACTATGTCTTCATCTTCATTTGAGATGGATGGCACATGGTAGGGGACAACCAATGCCAAAATGAAACGTGCATATTGCAATTAGCGACATTATTTTATACACCATATGCATATAAATATATACTACTTTATTTTTAGAAAAAAAAAATATATTACTGTTTACCCATTATTGTTATCAACTTCGCCACACCTTAATTTTTTTTCTTCCTCCGCCACTGGCTGGGATCCACAACTGTAGATCGTAAAATAAATTTACATACATGCAGAATTGTCAGGACCTTCAGGCGTGAGGCGACGCGCTAAACTGAAGACTGCAGCCGCAGGAGATGGAGGCGGTACTATTGGACGTCCGACAATACCGAAGCCGAGCATGAAGTTGCTGACAGTGGGGTGAAGCTGTCAGAGCATATGGCGGTTCGTTGATACATGGGCCATAGTAGTTGAATAGGCCGTAGCGGTCAGGTGTGCGCCAGTATATAAGGCGTTGTCACGGCTTAAGCTTCTTCAGACATGAACTGATTCCCCAAACCTGTATTCTGAATTCCCCGTCTATATTCAGTCTGAACCCAATCTTCCTGCTGTTCTTCCTACCTTTGCTCTAGATTCCTTCTCTGGTTACCAAATCAACAGCAGGAACATTACAAGGATGCAGGCTGTAGCTCTCTAAATATAAATTCAATCATCACATGACCAAAAACATATACCAACTTGTTGGAGTATGTGTTTAGGCCTATGAGGCTAAGGCCCATGTGGCCCATGTATGGAACCTATATAGCTACCCTTCTAGGGTTAGCCCTAATCAATAGAGAATCACTTTCCAACATGGTATCCAGCCACTTCTTTCCTCTCACCTGACCCAGCCGCCGCCGGCCCCTTTCTCCCTAGCCGCCGCCGGCTTTCCCTGCCGCCGGCGGCCATGGTCGGCCGCCCACCTCCCCCTCCCTCCTACTTCTCCGTTTTCCCTCCCCTCTCCTCCCCATCCTGGGCTGATCTGCTCCGTTCTCCCTCCTCTGTGGCCGCTCCTGGTGGCGCCGCCGGACTCCCTGGGCCTGGCGCCGCCCCTCTCCATGCCGCTGCTGGGGGCCGCAGTTCCCCTTCCCTTCCCCCCTCCGCGCCATCTCCTCTCCTGGGGGCCGCGCTCGCCGGAGCTCTAGCGGCTGCGGGCCAGCAGCCCCCAGGGGCGGCCGCCCCTGTCCTAGGGCCGGACAGCGGGGGGGACCTGGTGGTGGCCGCCTCCTCTGGAGCCGCCTCTGGGACCTCCTCTGGGGCTCTGGATGCCTCCGGCACTACTACTGCAACTACAGCTCCAGTCACCACGCCCTTCATCACTCCAGTGACTCCTCTTCTTCCCTTGGGCGCCGGGGATGGAGCCGCCCTTGCTGCTGCTCTCGCCGCGGCAGCTGGTTCGCAGCATGGGGGCGCGGGGATCACTTCTCAAGGCGCGGCCTTCCTCTTTCCCGCTTCGTCTTCGTAGCCCGTTCCCGGACACCGCCCCGACTCCGGACTCGCCGCCGCTCTCGCCGCTGCCCGGGCTGCTGCCGCGGAGGGACAGGCCCGTGTGCGCGCCGCTGCACTCGTGTGGGAGCGGGAGCGCAATGCGACCGATGCTCTGGCCCGCCAGATCGCCGAGGCGGAGCACCTCGTCGCATCTCCTGCCGATGTTGGGGCCACTTCCTCCGCCTCGCCGGGACGCCGCGCCTCCCACACCGCCGTCCTCTGGCACAACCGGCCGACCCGCTCGTGGCTCAGCTTCACTACCAGGCCGGGGGGGGTCCAGAACATTCGCCTCCTCATCCCGGTCGTCCTCGAGCCGGAGTCGCCCTCCTACGCCCGCTGGCGGGACCTCGTGCTTCTCACTCTTCGCCGCTACGCCCTCGACGACCACGTCCTCGTCGACGCTTCGGTCGCCGTCCAGACCCCGTCGTGGTTTCGCCTGGACAGCATCGTCCTCTCCTGGATCCTGGGGACGATCTCTTTGGACCTCCACGACCTCGTCCGCACCTCTCCTGACGCGCGTCGGGCGTGGCTCGCCCTTGAGGGTCAGTTCCTGGGCAACGCCGAGGCCCGGGCTCTGCGCCTCGACGCGAGCTTCCGGACGTTCGTCCAGGGTGACCTCTCCGTCGGTGAGTTCTGCCGTCGGATGAAGGGCATGGCGGACTCCCTGGGGGACCTCGGGTGGCCCGTGGAGGATCGCATCTTAGTCCTCAACGTCCTCCGGGGGCTCAGTGACCGCTACGCCCACCTCCGGACGTGGATCACCCGCCAGAGGCCCTTCCCCACCTTCCTGGAGGTCCGTGACGATCTTGTCATGGAGGAGCTCACGCAGGGCCTCCAGCCGGGATCCACCACTTCCACGGGGTCCTCGTCCTCCTCGATGGCCCTGGCTGCTACTTCGCCGCGTCCGTCTGCTCCACCGTGGTCGACCGCTCCACCGCCGCAGTCTCTCCTGGGCCCTCCTCCCTCCGGGCCGAGCGGAGGTGGAGGGGTCGTGGCGGTCGTCGTCGCCGCGAAGGGGGTCGCGGGGGTGGCCGGGGTGGACATACCCAGGCCCCGGCACCAGGTGTTCTGCAGGGGGGGCACCATGGCCCTCTTTCCAGAACCCGTGGTCTGGGCGCATCTCCATGTGGCCCTACCACGCCACTGGGGCCGACTCGCGTCCACCGGTGGCCATGCTCACCGGAGCTCCTCCTGCTCCCCCTGCTGGTCCTCCACCCGGCGGCGTCTTCCCGGCTACGGCGTGGACTCCACCTCCTGGGACTCTCCCGGGGGTCGCTGGATGGGACCAAGCAGCCCTGGCTCGCTCGTTCAGCACCATGGGCCTGACGCCTCCGGTTGGACCCGAGTGGATCGCTGATTCGGGTGCCACCTACCACACCACACCTGACCCCGGTATACTTTCGTCGCTTCACTCTCCCTCTTCCTCTCTTCCTTCGTCCATTATGGTCGCAAATGGAACTTGTATTCCAGTCTCGTCTGTGGGTACCGCCGGTGCTCATGGCCCCTTTCGTCTTCCTGATGTTCTTGTTGCTCCTTCTATGGTTCATAACCTTCTTTCTATTCGTCGTTTTACAGCTGACAATTCTTGTTCTGTGGAATTTGACTCTTCTGGTCTTACTGTAAAGGATTTGGCTTCCCGGCGTCCTCTGCTCTGATGTGACAGCACCGGGCTCCTTTACACCCTTCTCTTCCCGGCGGCTCCTTCGTCTTCTTCGCCGTCCGTTTTGTCAGCTGCCTTCGCCGCTTCTACTTCCTCCACTACCTGGCACCGGCGCCTCGGCCATCCTGGACGTGATGCCCTGATACAGCTCAGTCGTAGCTCTGGTCTCCCATGTACTCGAGCTCATGATGAGCAACTGTGTCATGCGTGCCAATTGGGCCGACATGTTCGTCTTCCTTTTCTACTTCTCCTTCTCATGCGGCCCGCATTTTTTATCTTGTACATTGCGACCTATGGACGTCTCCTATTCTGAGTATTTCTGGTTATAAGTACTATCTTGTGGTTGTTGATGATTTTTCGCATTATTCGTGGACTTTTCCTCTCCGTGCGAAATCAGACACGTTTACCACGCTCCTTCACTTCTTCACCTGGGTGTCTACACAGTTCGGCCTCACCATTAAGGCCGTCCAGTGTGACAACGGTCGCGAGTTTGATAACTCCACCTCCCGCGCTTTCTTCCTCTCTCACGGTGTTCAGTTGCGCATGTCTTGTCCATACACCTCTTCGCAGAATGGCAAGGCTGAGCGGATGATTCGCACCACCAACAACACCATGCGTACCCTTCTGTTTCAGGCCTCTCTTCCCGCTCGCTTCTGGGCTGAGGGCCTGCACACCTCCACCTACCTTCTTAACCGCCTTCCTTCCGCGGCCTGTCCCGCTCCCACTCCTCACCACGCCCTCTTCGGTACCCCGCCTCGGTACGATCACCTCCGCGTGTTTGGGTGTGCGTGTTACCCCAACACCGCTGCCACTTCTTCTCACAAGCTGGACCCTCGCTCCACGCTCTGTGTCTTCCTCGGGTACTCCCCGGATCACAAGGGGTACCGGTGCTTTGACCTTACCTCCCGACGTGTTCTCATCTCTCGCCATGTGGTGTTCGATGAGTCTGTCTTTCCCTTTTCCAGCACTACCACCCCTCCGGTACCTGACCCATCCTCCCTGTTGAAAGTCCCTAGTTTGGTTTTGGCTAATTGATGAAACCTAGGACTAACCTTTGTATCTAAGTGGATGATTTAGATAAAGGTGGTCATTGAATATGAGACATGACATTGACTCATGTGACCAAGATGATGAAGACCAAGATGAGGCTTGGCTCGATGGACCGGTTGTGAAGGTGAAGGGCAAGTCGAGGCTTCGAAGCGAAGGACCATGCGATGGTGAAGCTTGAGCAAGACTTGGCGCCGACGGACCGATGCAACGGTGAAGAGCAAGTGAAATCAAGGTCGATGGATCGAGATGGTCATGTGATGATATGAAGTGGATCATATCATTTGGAGAAACAAAATGGGCTCAAGGCAAAGGTATAACCATAGGGCCATTTTGTTTTACACTCAAGACACCATAGAGGGTGTGAGTGGTTTAGGGTCGATAGCCGAACTATTAAGAGGGGAAGTCTTATCGGTGATTCGACGCATGGGTGCCACTAGGTGAATTCATGAAGTGCATTGCATGTAGGGCCTAGTGAGCTAACTGGAAAACCTTTGAAAATGATTGAGAAAAAGCTAACACACAAGCACATGGAGATGTACACTTGATGGTGTTGGCACATTTGCAAAGGTGGCGTTGGTCGCGCTGTGGTTTGCGGGTAGAGAGGGGTTTGGTTCCTTTCTCTCTCCCGCCGAGCGTGCGAGCGCGGGATTCAGGCGATTTCGGGGAAGTGAAATGCCTATTTTCCATTGCGCCGGAAGTCGGAAAAGAAACGGAGGCGAACGCGGTCACAGAGGTGACCGGACGCAGCACCGGACGCCGCACCGGACGCTGCACCGGACGCGGTCACTGTGGACCGGCGCGTCCGGTCAGTGCAGCGTCGGGGTCAGGCGCGCGGGCTGGGGTTCGACACCGGCGCGTCCGGTGACCCACGGGACCGGCGCGTCCGGTCTGGCGAACAGCGTGTCACGAAGTCATCGGACGCGGTGCGCGTCCGGTGTCACACCATCGGACGCGTCCGGTGGTCTCGGGAGCTTACTGGACTCGCACCGGACGCGGGTACTGTGGCGTCCGGTGGTGGCGAGGAGCGCGTCCGGTGGTTGTTTCACGGGCGCGGGTGCTGTGCGCACCAGCGCGTCCGGTGGTTTGCAGCAGCGCGTCCGGTGGGTCGTTTGACCGTTGGCAAGCAGTGACCGTTGGAGGATCTAACGGACGAATTTGAATTCGGGGGACACCGGACGCGGTTGAGCGCGTCCGGTGCGTTACCACCGGCGCGTCCGGTGGTCCCGCAGAAAACGTAAGTGGAGTTGTAACGGCTCTATTTGGATGGGATGCTTATAAATACTTGTTGGCCGGCCCTTGGGGAGGTAACTTGGCATTTCTAACATACTTGTGCATCTTTTGAGCTAGAACAACTCCTCCCACTCATCTCCCTTGCTTGATTGCAAATCAAAAGTGAGATTGAGTGATCCCAAAGTGCATTGCATAGCTTGAGGGCATCTAGTGGCACTTGTGGGTGGTTGAGCCGGTGGATTTCTTGTTACTCTTGGAGAGTACCGCTCCTAGCCGGCTTGGAGATTGTTGGAGGCGTTGGCAAGAGAAGGTGATTGTTCTTGGCCACCTCCGGTTGATTGTGAGAGGTTCTTGTGCTTTCCTCGGCGGGACGCCAAAAGCAACTCTATTACATTGCGCGTGTCATTGAGTTACCTCACTTGAGAGTGGTGTCTTGCGGTGCCTTGCGGGGCGTGCCTTGAGGGGCAAGTGACTTGAGGGTCACACCGGGGAACCATCTAGGTGTTGGTCGACACAACCGGTGACGTAGCTTGTCGGTGCACAAGTGAACACCGGGTGAACAAATATTGTGTCTCTTGTCTCCCGGTGATTGGTCTTCATCTTGGGTTGTTGTCAATATTGATTGTTTGTATATCATCTTGATGATTGGCAACATCTTCACTTCACCGTCGGTATAAGAATCACAATCCTCTCTCTTGCATTTACATTCACTAGTTTATCTTGTGTAGCTCTAGTGGTAGTCTTTGCTAGTAGTTGATTAGCTTGCTCACTAGTGTAAGTTAGTGACTTAGCACTTGTGTGAACTAGAGATCATAATCTACTAGACTTGTGGATAGGAGGCTTGCATCACAACCGTAGGCTAAGCAAAACTCGCTTTACGCCGTTTGTTAGTCTAACAAGTTTGCTTAGTGGTGCTTGTAGAATTTTTTATAGGCTATTCACCCCCCCTCTAGCCATCTAGGACCTTACAAGTGGTATCGGAGCCGTGGTCACCGTTTTAATCAAGGCTTAACATCCTTCGGTGTGAAAAATGGCTCAAATTGTGTTCAATCATGTTGGGGGCAAGCCACCGTTCTTTGATGGTGTTAGTTCTTTTGCTCATTGGAAGAGAAAGATGACAATGTACCTTGGTTCTATTCATGAGAGAGTATTGGAAGTCACCGAGAATGATTTTGCTATCATTGATCCCGATCATCTCACCGATGAAGATAGAGCAAATAGAACATGCAATAGAATGGCTCTCAATACACTTTACAATGGTATTGACACAAAAGTATTTGAGGGCATCAAGGACTTGGAATTGGCAAATGAAGTGTGGACAAGGTTAAGTGAAACATATGAGGGCACTAAGGTTGTGAAGAGTGCCAAGCTATATGGGCTCAAGAGTGAGTTTGAGAACTTCAAGATGAAAGAAGAAGAAACAATCTTAGAGATGTTTCATAGATTGCAAGTCATTGTGAATGATCTCAAGAGCTTAGGGCACAAGACACAAGATCAAGATTTTTGCCACAAGTTCTTGTTGAGCTTACCTAAAAGATTCAAGATGTTGATCATGATGCTACAAAGAGATGGGCTTGAAACAATAAAGCCCAATGATTTGCTTGGAGAGGTATTGACATTTGACAAGTATGATCAAGATGTTGATGAGAAGGAGGAAGAAAAGAAGAAGACCGTGGCATTCAAGGCCACCTCCTCAAAGGGCAGAGCTTCAATTCAAGAAGAAGATGACGATGAAGAAGATGAAGAATTTGAAATTGATGATGAGGCACTTGCTCTTGTAGTCAAGAAAATGGGTCACATGTTCATCAAGAGAAGAGGCTTTAAGAAGAGAAATGACAACTTCAAAAGAAATGAGCAACAAAGAAAGTGCTTCAATTGTGATAGCACCGAACATCTTCAAGCCGAATGTCCCTATGACAAAAAGAAGAACAACAAGAGGGGCAAGTTTGAGAAGAAGAAGAAAGAGGCCAAGATGACATTCAAGAAAGGCAAGAATGGTGCCTATGTGATGACTTGGGAAAGTGATGATGAAGAAGAAGAAGAAGAATCATCCAACAAGGCTTTTGCTTCCATTGCTATCAACAAGAAGCCATCACTATTTGATTCATCCTCTTCATGCTTCATGGCTAAAGAAGCTAAGGTATTATATGATGAGAGTGATGATGAAAGTGAAATGGAATATGCTCATGATAGTGATAATGATAATGATAATGATAATGAAAATGATGATGATGAACCAACTAAAGAACAACTATATGACTTGATGCAACAAACTAGAGACATAGCTATTGCCAAGCACAAAGAGTGTAAGAAGCTTTCAATGAAAGTAGCAATACTTGAGAAAGCTCTTTGTGAGCTTAAGACCACTCATGAGAGTCTAGTGGAAGACCATGAGGATCTTGATAAGGCTCATTCTAAGCTAGAAAAAGCTCACTCATTGCTACTTGAGCAACAAGCAAAGAAGGAGGTTGTTGTATCATGTGATATAGGTGTTACATGTGATATAATTGATGAATCCTTTAATGAACCTATCATCATGTCAAATGCTAACCCTTCTTGTAGCTCTTCATCCACCACCACCAACTCTACCTCCACTACTAGTGAAGGTTTCACTTGTGATGCCTCACTAATGTTTGAGAATGAGACTCTCAAGAGAGAGGTGGATGAGCTCACTCACGCCTTAGGCAAGGCCTATGGTGGTGAGGCCCGCTTGCTTAAGTGCTTGGGTAGCCAAAGGTTCTCTCTTAACAAAGAGGGATTGGGCTACAACCCCAAGAAAGGCAAGTCGGCCTTTGCAACTCCAAAGCCTCGCTTTGTGAAGGGCAATGGTCGGTTTTGCAATAGATGCAAGCAAGTTGGGCACCTAGAGCATAATTGCAATAAAAGGAACCAAAGCAAGAACTTTGTTAATGCTATACCTTTTGATTCTTGCTATGTGCTTACCAAGGGTGTGAAGGGTGTACAAGCTAAGTTTATTGGTACACCAATTGTGGGCCCAAAGAAGAAGGCTATTTGGGTACCAAAGAGCTTAGTTACTAACCTACAAGGACCCAAGCAAAAATGGGTACCTAAGCTTCATTGATTTGCTTGTAGGTCAATTACAAAGCCGGAGGAAGGCATTGGATTATTGATAGTGGGTGCACTCAACACATGACCGGTACATCAAGAATGTTTGATTCAATCAATGACAATGATAGTGGTGTTGATTCTATCACATTTGGCAATAACAAGAAAGGCAAGGTTATTGGCTTGGGCAAGATTGCAATATCAAATGACATGAGTATCTCCAATGTGTTGCTAGTTGAAAGCTTGGACTTCAATCTTCTATCCGTGGCACAAATATGTGATCTAGGCTACAAATGCATTTTTGGAGTTGATGATGTGGAAGTTATTAGTGTGGATGGTTCAAATATGGCATTCAAGGGCTTTAGATATGAGAATCTCTACCTAGTTGACTTCAATGCTAGAGAAACTTCTTTGACAACTTGCTTAGTCTCCAAATCAAGCATGGGTTGGCTTTGGCATAGAAGGCTTGGTCATGTTGGCATGAAACAATTAAAGAAGCTTACAACTCACAATCTTGTCAATGGTTTGAAAGATGTTGAATTTGAGAAGAATAAGCTTTGTAGTGCATGTCAAGCCGGGAAGCAAGTTGGAAGCTTACATCCAAAGAAGAGTACAATGAGCACATGCAAAGCATTTGAGTTGATGCACATGGATCTATTTGGACCAACAACATATACAAGCATAGGCGGTAATAAGTATGGATTTGTCATAGTGGATGACTTCACAAGATTCACATGGGTATTCTTTCTTAGTGACAAAAGTGAAGTGTTTGACACCTTCAAGACATTTCTCACTAGAGTTCACAATGAGTTTGAGATTAGAATCAAGAAAGTGAGAAGTGACAATGGAAGTGAATTCAAGAATACAAGAATTGAAGAACTTTGTGATCATTATGGTATTGGACATCAATTCTCGGCCAAGTACACTCCACAATCAAATGGCCTAGTTGAGAGGAAGAATAGAACATTGCTTGATATGGCTAGATCAATGCTTCATGAGTACAATGTGAGTCAATCATTTTGGGATGAAGCAATCAATACCGCTTGCTACTACATCAATAGACTATATTGTCATCCATTGCTAGAGAAGACCCCATATGAGCTACTTCATGGAAGAAAGCCCAATATTTCTTACTTTAGGGTTTTTGGTTGCAAATGCTATATCTTGAAGAAAGGCACTAGATTGGGAAAGTTTGACAAGAGATGTGATGAAGGGTTCCTACTTGGTTATTCAAGTACAAGCAAAGCTTATAGAGTTTGGAACAACTCAAGTGGCATTCTAGAAGAAGTCCATGATGTGCAATTTGATGAAACCAATGTGTCACAAGATGAAGAAGAAAATCTAGATGATATTGGTGGAACTCTATTAGTGGAAGCAATGAAGAACATGGACATTGGAGACATTAGAGCAAAGCAAGTAATTGATATTCAAGATGATGATAAAGATCAAGTGCTCAATTCACCATTCAAGCTAGCTAGTGACTCTCAAGTGCAAGATCATGGTGCTAGTTCATCTCATCAAGATACATCAAGTGTTCAACCAAGCTCAAGCAATCAAGTGCAAATACTCCAACCACAACATGTTGCAAGAGATCACCCCATTGATAGTGTTATTGGTGATATTAGAAGTGGTGTGCAAACAAGATCAAGATTGGCTATGTTTTGTGAGCATGCATCATTTGTGTCAACCATAGAACCAAAGAAGATAGAAGAAGCTTTGAGGGATGCCGATTGGATCATGGCTATGCAAGAAGAGCTTAACAATTTCACAAGAAATGATGTTTGGGAGTTGGTAGAAAGGCCAAATGACTACAATGTGATTGGAACCAAGTGGGTGTTCAAAAATAAGCAAGATCAAGATGGCACTGTAGTGAGAAACAAAGCAAGACTAGTTGCTCAAGGTTACACTCAAGTTGAAGGTCTTGACTATGATGAGACATATGCTCCCGTGGCAAGATTGGAGGCAATAAGGATTCTATTGGCTTATGCTTGTGCACACAACATCAAACTATATCAAATGGATGTCAAAAGTGCATTTCTCAATGGGATTATCAATGAGTTAGTCTTCGTTGAGCAACCGCCCGGATTTGAAGATGACAAGAAACCCAACCATGTGTACAAGTTGAAGAAGGCTTTATATGGCTTAAAGCAAGCACCTAGAGCATGGTATGAGAGGCTAAGGGATTTCCTTCTCTCTAAGGGATTCAAGATGGGCAAGGTTGATACAACTCTATTCACCAAGAAGATTGGAAATGATCTATTCATAGTGCAAATATATGTTGATGACATCATCTTTGGATCAACCGATCAAGCTTATTGTGAAGAATTTGGTGATATGATGGCCAAAGAGTTTGAAATGTCTATGATTGGTGAACTTAGCTACTTCCTTGGTCTCCAAGTAAAGCAATTGAAGAATGGGACATTTGTGAGTCAAGGGAAATACATAAGGGACATGTTGAAGAAGTTTGGAATGCAAGATGCAAAACCAAGTTCAACTCCAATGGGTACAAATGGCATTTTGGATAGTGATCTTGATGGCAATATGGTGAATCAAAAGGAATATCGGTCTTTGATTGGAAGTCTACTCTATGTCACCGCATCAAGGCCGGATGTCATGTTTAGTGTTTGCATGTGTGCAAGATATCAAGCCTCACCTAGAGAGAGTCATCTCACGGCCGCAAAAAGAATATTGAGGTACTTGAAGCAAACAAGAGATGTTGGACTATGGTATCCCAAGGGGTCAAAGTTTGAATTGATTGGATATTCGGACTCCGACTATGGGGGTTGCAAGATCAATAGAAAGAGCACAAGTGGCACATGTCAATTACTTGGAAGATCACTTGTGTCATGGTCCTCAAAGAAACAAAATAGTGTGGCAATCTCTACCGCCGAAGCCGAATATGTGAGTGCGGGGAGTTGTTGTGCACAATTGCTATGGATGAAATCAACTTTGAAGGATTATGGCCTCAACTTCAAGAATGTGCCATTGCTATGTGATAATGAGAGTGCAATCAAGATGATACAAAACCCGGTTCAACATGGAAGAACAAAGCATATTGACATAAGGCATCATTTCATTAGAGATCATCAACAAAAGGGAGATATTGCCATTGAGAGTGTTGGCACCGATGATCAACTTGCCGATATTTTCACTAAGCCACTTGATGAAAAGAGGTTTTGCAAGCTAAGGAATGAATTGAACATTCTTGATTTCTCAAACATGAGTTGAATGCACCCCACCCACTTATTGACATGCCTCTCCTTCGACATTGCAAGGTAAAGTTGATTGACATATCATTCATCCTATGCTAAGGACTTGCTAGAGCATGTAGACATAATAAGTGGTATGCATGAGCATTCATGATAAATCAAATGAATTTGATGAATATATGTTACCACTATTGCCTCTTTGATTGTTTTGATCTAGTGGTGGCATATGACATGTTTGTGAGCTTGCAAGCCTAGTGTTGAATCTAGAAGATTTGCTATAAGTGTTTAATTCAACATAGGCAAGATAACCCTTATTATGAGGTGTGAAGAAGCTTGTCTTTGGTTCAAATCGAATTAAATATCTTTGGCAAGTGTTCTAGGTCGAACCAAATTTGATAAATTTTAACCTACTCCATCAAACATTTTTTCTTCTTTCCACAATTTGATCCCATTTTTGGGTAAGTTGTTGACAAAGGGGGAGAGAAAAAGGGAAAAAGATGATTCAACATGATAAAGGGGTAAATAAAATTTTTGATGCACACAAGTAGGGGGAGCAAGCTCATAAACAAAGTTGTTGCATTTGTTTGGGCATTTTCATATGACTTGCTCATTGCACATGTATTTAAATTCAATATACATGCTTGTGTGGTGCAATGCTAGTATAGAACTTGGATGATGAAATGATCTACTAGCATGCATAGGAATAGTTTTACATGTGGTATCTAGACTTGCCTAAAGTGTTTACAAGTGGTCCAAGAACCTTCATATAATGTTGATCTCACGGGGTTCTTGAGTTTTGATGGATGTCTAGTTACCTCATGATGCTAAGGATGGTGTAAAAGGCAACTCCGATTGGTATCACGCTTCAAAGGTCCATTTCTTACACCTTAGCATCATTTTGGTAGAATTACTCTCCCAACACTTCTATCCATGCATATGTGCAAAGCTTTAAATCCAAACTCTATGCACATATGTAGGGGGAGCTAATGCTACCAAAACCGAGCTTGTGATAATTGTCCAAACTTTACTTATGAGCAAAATGATTGGACAAGTATGACAAGTTCAAAACTTTTATTATCAAAATCATCTTTGTGAGGGTTGTCATCAATTACCAAAAAGGGGGAGATTGAAAGTCCCTAGTTTGGTTTTGGCTAATTGATGAAACCTAGGACTAACCTTTGTATCTAAGTGGATGATTTAGATAAAGGTGGTCATTGAATATGAGACATGACATTGACTCATGTGACCAAGATGATGAAGACCAAGATGAGGCTTGGCTCGATGGACCGGTTGTGAAGGTGAAGGGCAAGTCGAGGCTTCGAAGCGAAGGACCATGCGATGGTGAAGCTTGAGCAAGACTTGGCGCCGACGGACCGATGCAACGGTGAAGAGCAAGTGAAATCAAGGTCGATGGATCGAGATGGTCATGTGATGATATGAAGTGGATCATATCATTTGGAGAAACAAAATGGGCTCAAGGCAAAGGTATAACCATAGGGCCATTTTGTTTTACACTCAAGACACCATAGAGGGTGTGAGTGGTTTAGGGTCGATAGCCGAACTATTAAGAGGGGAAGTCTTATCGGTGATTCGACGCATGGGTGCCACTAGGTGAATTCATGAAGTGCATTGCATGTAGGGCCTAGTGAGCTAACTGGAAAACCTTTGAAAATGATTGAGAAAAAGCTAACACACAAGCACATGGAGATGTACACTTGATGGTGTTGGCACATTTGCAAAGGTGGCGTTGGTCGCGCTGTGGTTTGCGGGTAGAGAGGGGTTTGGTTCCTTTCTCTCTCCCGCCGAGCGTGCGAGCGCGGGATTCAGGCGATTTCGGGGAAGTGAAATGCCTATTTTCCATTGCGCCGGAAGTCGGAAAAGAAACGGAGGCGAACGCGGTCACAGAGGTGACCGGACGCAGCACCGGACGCCGCACCGGACGCTGCACCGGACGCGGTCACTGTGGACCGGCGCGTCCGGTCAGTGCAGCGTCGGGGTCAGGCGCGCGGGCTGGGGTTCGACACCGGCGCGTCCGGTGACCCACGGGACCGGCGCGTCCGGTCTGGCGAACAGCGTGTCACGAAGTCATCGGACGCGGTGCGCGTCCGGTGTCACACCATCGGACGCGTCCGGTGGTCTCGGGAGCTTACTGGACTCGCACCGGACGCGGGTACTGTGGCGTCCGGTGGTGGCGAGGAGCGCGTCCGGTGGTTGTTTCACGGGCGCGGGTGCTGTGCGCACCAGCGCGTCCGGTGGTTTGCAGCAGCGCGTCCGGTGGGTCGTTTGACCGTTGGCAAGCAGTGACCGTTGGAGGATCTAACGGACGAATTTGAATTCGGGGGACACCGGACGCGGTTGAGCGCGTCCGGTGCGTTACCACCGGCGCGTCCGGTGGTCCCGCAGAAAACGTAAGTGGAGTTGTAACGGCTCTATTTGGATGGGATGCTTATAAATACTTGTTGGCCGGCCCTTGGGGAGGTAACTTGGCATTTCTAACATACTTGTGCATCTTTTGAGCTAGAACAACTCCTCCCACTCATCTCCCTTGCTTGATTGCAAATCAAAAGTGAGATTGAGTGATCCCAAAGTGCATTGCATAGCTTGAGGGCATCTAGTGGCACTTGTGGGTGGTTGAGCCGGTGGATTTCTTGTTACTCTTGGAGAGTACCGCTCCTAGCCGGCTTGGAGATTGTTGGAGGCGTTGGCAAGAGAAGGTGATTGTTCTTGGCCACCTCCGGTTGATTGTGAGAGGTTCTTGTGCTTTCCTCGGCGGGACGCCAAAAGCAACTCTATTACATTGCGCGTGTCATTGAGTTACCTCACTTGAGAGTGGTGTCTTGCGGTGCCTTGCGGGGCGTGCCTTGAGGGGCAAGTGACTTGAGGGTCACACCGGGGAACCATCTAGGTGTTGGTCGACACAACCGGTGACGTAGCTTGTCGGTGCACAAGTGAACACCGGGTGAACAAATATTGTGTCTCTTGTCTCCCGGTGATTGGTCTTCATCTTGGGTTGTTGTCAATATTGATTGTTTGTATATCATCTTGATGATTGGCAACATCTTCACTTCACCGTCGGTATAAGAATCACAATCCTCTCTCTTGCATTTACATTCACTAGTTTATCTTGTGTAGCTCTAGTGGTAGTCTTTGCTAGTAGTTGATTAGCTTGCTCACTAGTGTAAGTTAGTGACTTAGCACTTGTGTGAACTAGAGATCATAATCTACTAGACTTGTGGATAGGAGGCTTGCATCACAACCGTAGGCTAAGCAAAACTCGCTTTACGCCGTTTGTTAGTCTAACAAGTTTGCTTAGTGGTGCTTGTAGAATTTTTTATAGGCTATTCACCCCCCCTCTAGCCATCTAGGACCTTACACCTGTTTCCCACTGACCCGGTGGTCGAGCCACCTTTTTCGTGGTCTCCTGCAGGTACCGCTTCGCCGCGCGCCGGGCCGGCCCCCTGTCCCGGCTCCCCAGAGGGTCCGGGCCCGTCGTCCTCGAGCGCGGCCCCGTCCTCTCCGGGTGGTGCAGGCCCAGGGCCTTCGTCCCCCGCTTCTGCCCTGGGGAGTCGTGTCGGTCGCCGACGCCGGATCCCGTCCCGGCACCTGCCCCGGCACCTCCGTCGAGGTTCGCCGCGCGCAGTACGGGTGTACCAGCGCAGGCCGCGGCCGCCGCCGCTCGCGCTCCCTTCTCCACCGGGGACACCGACACCACCGCCGCAGTCCCTGCCGGCTCGTGGTGCCCCGCCGGTCTACCACCCGCCGCTGCTTCACCGACACCCGCGGCATGTTCACCCGATGGTGACACGGCACGCGGCTGGCACACTGCCACCTCGTGCCCTCGAGGCTTCGACCGGTGACGCGGCGGTCTCCCCGGTACCCTCTTCCGTCCACGACGCCCTGTTGGACCCTCACTGGCGCCGCGCGATGGAAGAGGAGTACGCCGCGCTACTCGCCAACTAGACGTGGGAGTTGGTGCCCCGGCCGCCAGGCTCCAACGTCGTCACCGGCAAGTGGATTTGGACCCACAAGCGCCGGGCCGACGGCTCTCTCGAGCGCTACAAGGCTCGATGGGTCCTCCGGGGTTTCACTCAGCGCCCTGGAGTCGACTACGATGAGACCTTCAGCCCGGTGGTCAAGCCGGCCACCGTCCGTACCGTGCTCTCGCTGGCGCTTGCTCGGTCTTAGCCCGTCCACCAGCTGGACGTCAAGAATGCCTTCCTCCACGGCCTTCTTACCGAGACGGTGTACTGCAGTCAGCCGGCAGGGTTCGTCGATTCCACCCGTCCTGACATGGTCTGCCGGCTCAACAGGTCTCTCTACGGCCTCAAGCAGGCACCTCGGGCGTGGAACCACCGGTTTGCGGCTTTCTTGCTGACCCTGGGGTTCATGGAGGCCAAGTCTGATACGTCCCTGTTCGTCTACCACCATGGAGCCGACACTGCCTACTTGCTGCTCTATGTTGATGACATTGTCCTCACTGCCTCCAGCGAGCCACTCCTCCGCCGGATCATCACCGCTCTCCAGCAGGAGTTCCCGATGAAGGATCTGGGTGAGCTCCACCACTTCCTCGGTGTCACTGTTGAGCACCGTCCTGCCGGACTCCTCCTTCACCAGCGGCAGTACACTCGGGACATCCTAGAGCGGGCTGGGATGACTGACTGCAACCCCTGCTCCACTCCGGTCGACACTCAGGGCAAGCTGTCTGAGGCTGAGGGACCACCGGTGGCCGATCCCACTGCGTACAGGAGTCTCGCCGGGGCCCTTCAGTACCTCACCTTCACCCGGCCGGACATCACCTATGCAGTTCAGCAGGTCTGTCTTCATATGCATGATCCCCGGGAGCTTCACCTCACAGCTCTCAAGCGCCTCCTCCGCTACCTCCGGGGCACACTCGACTACGGCCTCCTCCTCCACCGGGCCTCCTCCACCGACCTCGTCGTCCACACCGATGCTGACTGGGACGGGTGCCCAGATACTCGCCGCTCCACCTCCGGCTACGCCGTCTTCCTGGGCGGCAACCTGGTGCTTGGTCGTCCAAGCGCCAGCCGGTGGTCTCCCGGTCCAGCGCCGAGGCGGAGTACCGCGCCGTCGCTAACGGCGTGGCGGAGGCCGCCTGGCTCAGGCAGCTGCTTGCTGAGTTGCACACTCCGCCCTCCCGGAGCACACTGATCTACTGCGACAACGTCAGTGCGGTCTACCTCTCCACCAACCCCATCCAGCACCAGCGGACGAAGCATGTGGAGATCGACCTCCACTTTGTCCGTGATCGGGTGGCCATGGGCGAGGTGCGGGTCCTTCATGTTCCGACGACCTCCCAGTTCGCGGACATCTTCACCAAAGGCCTCCCGTCCTCGACCTTCGCCGAGTTTCGCTCTAGCCTCAACATCACCGGTGGCTAGTTGCGTCCGTGGGGGGTTGTGCGTGTTCTTTCTTGTTCAGCCTTGAACTCCGCTGCGTCGGTAGTTCAGACTGCGGGGGTGTTGGAGTATGTGTTTAGGCCCATGAGGCTAAGGCCCATGTGGCCCATGTATGGAACCTATATAGCTACCCTTCTAGGGTTAGCCCTAATCAATAGAGAATCACTTTCCAACCCAACTGAATCTGTAGCTCTCTCTACATATAAATTCAACCATCACCATAACAGAAAAATATATAGTGACTGAACCAATCACTACGCTTTTCTTCAGACATGAGCTGAGCATCAAGCGCAATGAAAGCAGGGGAGAGACGACCCTGAAGCCTTCCACCACCAAAGAACGGACCTGCTCCACCCATGAAAAGCACTCGACCAGGTTACCAAACTGTACAGCTCTTCCTCAGGTGCCTTCTTCGGCATCCCAGTAATCGACCAGGTGGTGTTCTTGCAGTTCAGTGGTACATTACACATGCCAGGGAAAGATAGTTCCTCCTCCAAAGTAACAGTATACTGATTCGGTATCTCCAGCTTGTCCTTGGAGCATACAAGCATCCAATTTTTTCCCATCATCAGTTCAGCACTACAATGCTCCAGAGTATCGTCGTGTCTGTCTGCGTTCTGAAAAACAGAAGGCACCTTTTAGTCTCCACAACTCCGGCATGGTGGCAGAACAAACAAAACGGGAATAGTAATGCCTTTTTCTAAAGCATCACTTATTAACAGAATCAAATTTCGTACCAAACTCACAGCTCGTCTTAGATTTCAGAAATGACAGACCAAGCATTCCCAGCAAAGTTTACCTGTTCTTAGCACTTTGGTGTCAATTGTCGGCACAAAAAAATTATATATACATCTGAATGAAGCGCAACCAGATTACATCTTCGAGATAGCAAAAACAAATTGCAGACTGTATAAGCCTATTGCCTTGACACTTTCAGCTAAACCAACCTTGATTTTCATCGGGATTCTGAGTTTCTGAAATTAGAACAAAGCTGCATGCTTTCTTCATGCATGCTTGAACATCTTCATGCTAAGCCAGTGCAGATAGACAGCCACAATTATTACAGGAAGCGTCAACGGCACAAGTAGACAGTAATACCTGCAGAATTACAAAGCAAGCCAGTTAGGTGAATTCTTATATTAATAGCGCAAGCTACACTGCTGCATGGATCTCACTCTTTCAAGGGAAACAACAATAGAACATCCATATCCATATCAAATAAGGAAACATTATTAGCTAATCTGATGCACCTAATTTAGTACAGTATATATTAACTGGGTAGCACAAAAGCGGACAGCCTGTACCCCAACGTCAATCAATTTGCAAAAGAGATACCCCAACGTCAATCAATTTGCAAAAGAGATACAAGTAAACAAGCATCTCTCTTGGCTTGCCGTTCCTTACCAATCCTCTTGGATGGCAGCCAGGAATTGATTTTCATAAGGTGGAAGCAGCTTGGACACGATGGCAACGTAGAAGAAACACACGAACAATGTGATCCCAAAAGCAATGAACGCCGACCCGATCAGCTCATCTCTAGAAAGATGCATCTCTGGATTCCCAATCTTCTGGCCTCTGATGTGTAGACCGGCAGGCGGCAGGGGCGGACCCAATAAATCCTGAAAAAAAAAATCAAAGTTAGTAGTTGCCATACTTGTAATTGAGTCAGATGACTCAGATCCATTAGTTTGGGTCACTGGGATGCTCGGTTTCGCACGGCAGAAAAGGAAAGAGAAGGGGGCGGAGTGGCAGACCCAGGATTTGACTATGACTAGGGCCAAATTAGTGTGGCGAGAAGCCGGAAACTATACATCATCATAGTCTACATGTATGTGTCTCATAGAAAAATAGCCACTGTGAAGGGAAGTTTTCAAATTGAGAAGTTGATTCAGTTAGATGCTTAACAGTGCGATGCAATAGCAAAGAACAAACATGGAACATAAAAAACAAATACCTTTTCTGTGGGTAAGGCATAATCCTTTCACTGAATTTTGTAATGGAAAGTTTGGATAATATATGTGTCTGTTCCAGTTCTGTTAAATTATTTCTATTTTTCTGGGAGGACTGAAACCAATTGAAACTTAGAATTAGAAATTAGTAGAGAACAAGTACCGGGCAGAGCAGGGGGTGCTTGGTGCTCCTGCTGGCTGCTGCCCTGCTTGACTTATTTGGCCTCTGGGGGCGCGGCCGTGCGGGGCCGTGCAGGTGTTGGGGCGCTAGGTGCGGCCGCGCAAGGCCAGGCTGTTGACCGCCAGGCACCGGCGCGCCGCTGACCGCACTGCAGGCTGCTCCAGAGAGGCGCTGAGCCGGGCGCAGCAGAGCAAGCCGCAACAGAGCAGGGCGGGGGCGGCGTCCGGCTGGCGATGCGGAGCGCAGGCCGCAGCAGAGCACGGCGGCGTCGGGCTGACGACGGCGGAGCGCAGTAGATGGCACGAACACGACGGCGGTCGCGACTCGCGAGCGTGGGGCAGACGACAGCGGCTCCGTTGCCCTACTCCTTGCCTGGCTGCTTGTGTTGGGCTGTTTGATGGGCCAGAAATTCAACACCTGCTCCCTTGTTACATGGGCCACGACTAGGGCCATGGCCTGGGCTACGCTAGTGCTGGGTCCGCCCATGGGGGCGGGCATACCCGGTGGCTGCTCGTAACCGGCGAGGACCTGGCGTAGTGCGGCAGCGAGACAGAGGTGGACGACGAGGCGGGACACGGTCCGCTGCCGCGGGAAGGACCCGTATGTGGCGTTGCTGTGGTAGGGGAGGCGGTGGTGGACTGGCGGTTGCCGAGGCTGGGGAAGGAGCACACCGAGGCGTTGGCCAGCAGCGCGGCCGCCTCGGCCAGGATCTGGTCCCCGCACACGTCGGTGGCCGCGAGGCGGCGGAGGAGCGCGTCGCCGGCGGCGAATTGCGACGCGCCAACTAGAGGGAGGGACAGGTGGCGGCGGAAGGCGAGGGACAGGAGCGAGAGCGCGAGGAGGAAGATGACCGCCGGTGGGACCGCGGAGATCCTGGTCGGCCGAGTGGAGTCTCCCACTGACATGCGGGTCCGGGAGAGCGTGTCGCCACAATGGGCCGATGAGGCGTGAACGCGGATGTGTCCGAATTTCAAGTCATGCCCGTGCGGAGCTTCATAGCTTTGCTTTCTATGCGGCCCAGTCTGGCCCAAAGACAGCGTGCCCAATTTGGCGCTGGGAGAGTGAGTGAGGTGTTTTTTTTTTCTTTGCGAGACGTGAGTGAGGTAATTGAAGAGTCTCGAGTTTGGAACTGTGGACAACATTTAACACCGACCTCTCCAAATCCGACAGCCTACTCGAAGAAGTTGACACTGGATCAAAACCCGGTGAAATTCATTATGGCAACCCTTCACGAAGATTCATCACGAAGATGATGCCTTGTTCCAAGATATACGACGTGACTTGGTTTGGTAGTCTTCGATATCACTGTTGAACAGTTCATCTTTCTTACAATATACTCCCTCCGTCCCAAATTACTCCCTCCGGTTCATCTTATCTGGCGCAAGTTAGAATGACATACTCTCCTACATTACACTTTGACTATTCATTTGCTTTATATTATATTATTTATGCTTATAAACTTATATTCATTGGATAGTATAATTTCTTACAAATCTAATCATATAAAGTTTGTATTATAATAGTTAAAAATTATTAGCTTAATTATTGGTCAAAGTTTTTAAAGTTTGAATCTTGATATACGTGTGCGCCAGGTAAAATGGACCGGAGGGAGCATGTCGCTTTGACTTTTTAGATTCATTCATTTTGCTATGCATATAGATATAATAATATGTCTAGATACATAGCAAAATGGATGAACCAATAAAGTCAAAGTGATTTATAATTTAAAACGGAGGGAGTATAAAATTTTTTATAATAAAAGTTTGATCATTACATAATATTTCTAAATACAAATATAATGTGGCCACTTTTGCAGATAAGTTTTCCGTATGATTAGAGCATAATATTGTTAGTTAAAAGACAGGAAAGTTTTTATTTTGAAATACGTGTGTGTCTTATATTTTGGGGTGGACAGAGTATTTGGTGTACCGTGAATCCATGATTCCGTTAGGGCACGAAGAACTCAAAGTTCCAGAACCAAATGCAATAAATCAATGTTCTGTGTTGATGTTGTGTTGGATTACTCAAGAGGTAATATAATTGCGCTAGTGTTGTCATAAGACTGTCTCCAACAGGTAACCCACAAGGACACTTAAACCTAAAATGGGTCTTCAAGAGTACTGTAGCGACCTTCAATAGAGTACCTATACAGGAGAGGCATAACCTAAATCTGAGTATCCTCTCTTTTGGAGACCCATTTGCAGAAATGATTCTCTTTTGGGTCTTGTTGTTGGAGAACACCAAAAATGGGTATTGAATATTTTGCCTATAGCGCTACCCAAACATAGAATGAGTCTTGTATTTTTGGTGCCGTTGTTGGAGATAGTCTATAGTCCATATCCATTGTAGTTGTGGTGGTAGTAAGGATGTTGTCACCATGGCACTAGCTGCAACCATGTTCTCGGCTCGGACAATGGGACATGGTACTTAGAGTTTATTTGGTGTTGCTCCACCTTTGGCTTCACTAGCAGCTCTGACTCCAAAGTTGTAGGAGCCGCACCAAATGGCCTTGCAAGAAGAAGTGTTTTTGCGCATTTGGAGGAGTCGAGGTCCTTTTCACGTACAAACATGTAGTGCCATGATTTGCCGGTCCTGGCTCCAGCTTCATAGAGAAATGTACGGACGTAGAACCGTGCCAAGCAAGCACTTTAGAGCATCTCCAAGAGACTCTCTATATCCTTCGTAAATGCTAGGAATAGAAATTTTGATGAAAAACTATCCTCCAACAGCTTCTCTAAATGGGTATGCTAAGAGCATCTTCAAGAGACTATGTAAAATGAATCTCTAAAAATAAAGATTTAGAGGCTCTCTAAATAAAAATAGCTCTCAATATACTAGAGCACTGCACCAAACTCTCTATCTTCTGTCATCCATCCAGCCAGCCTCCCCCACGGCGCGTATTCCAGGGGTCTCGCATGCGGCTGGCTACACCCTCAAGCCGTTCGGAGCGTTGCATGTCATGACATGTCTCAGCTGCCACGATTCACGCGGACTTGGCGAGCGAGCCTCGCTCGCTTTGTATGCCAAGCGAAAAACATGGAATAGCTCGTGGCTATATTTAGATGATGAAATGGAGAGCCTGTTGGAGACGAGTTTTTGCTAATAATAGCTATATTTACATTTACAAAATGTTTTACTTAGTCTCTTGGAGATGCTCTAATATAGCCATCTTCTATTCCGGATTTTGCGCTAGCAAAAAAATAGAAGACGAGAATGGTTCTCTAGAGTGCGTATGAGATATAGAAAAACTGTTAAAGAGTGAAAGGATATAAAAAGCGATTTTTATACAAATGACTCTCTAAGAGCATCTCCAAGAGCCTTTCTAAATCTTACTCTCTAAATCATTATTTTGAGAGCCATTTGCATAATAATTACTTTCTTTTCACTCTCCAACAGTTTTTCTATATACCATGCGCACTCTAGAGAGCCATTCTCGTCTTCTGCGCACTCTAGAGAGCCATTCTCGTCTTCTATTTTTGGCTAGCAAAAAATCCGGAATAGAAGATAGCTATATTTGGATGATCATTTGGAGAAACGGTTGAATGATAGTTTTTCACCAAAATTTTTATTCCTAGCAATTAGGAATGATATAGAGAGTCTCTTAGAGATGCTCTAAATGATGATTTAGAGAATGAGATTTAGAAAACCTCTTGGATATGCTCTTAGAATTGGTGCTTGGAAAATGAGAAGACAAGATTGTCACAAAAGAATATAGCAATGCTTGAAGTGAACTTATGTATTTCTGGAAACTTGTCCAGCCAACATCGGAGCAGTAGACCATAGCGTAGTACTCCAGGTCAAACTTTTGTAAGTTTGACTAGGTTTGTAAAAAATAATAATAATATTTTTATCTTTAAATAAAATTATTATGAAAATATATTTAATAATTAATCCAACGATGCTTATTATGCACTATAATTTTTAATAATCTCTTGCACTATGTCCTAAAATGAGTGTTGTTCTTGCTTCCCGTGGAGTCAACTCCTTTTAGCTTTGACCAAATATAATATTTATATATACTATATAATTTGTATCATTAGATAGACCGCTGAATCTATTTTATAATAAACTTATTTGGAGATATGAATGTTGCTAATATTTTTTATAAATCTAGTCAAACTTGAGAAAGTTTGATCGGTGCGAATACCATAGCGTCACTTATTTTATGACGGAGGGAGTATGTGTTTGGTCAAAGTTGGAATACGTTTGCTTTCTCGAAAAGCGATAATACATGTTTGCCTTCTCGAGAAGCGAAAATGACACTCTACAACAGAGGACGTAAGATGCAAAACCACCCTACTGTTAAATATTAAAAAATATTTATGATGGAGGAAGAGAATTCGGCCCTGTTTGCTTGGCTGAAAGTATTGTTTGCTGATTTGTTATGAGAGAAAAATATTGTTCGTTGACTGAAAAAGTATGGCTTATAAAATAAACGAACATGACGTTTTTCTTTACTTGTGGTTGAAACATCAAAGGTACATTTTTTCCGATCAAGAGAGAACTTCATCACATCCTTAAAAATATACAACTACGTCTCTGAGGTATAAGCTGCTCGGTACAATTTGGATACTTTTACGATTTGAGTTGAACAAACAAAAACTGCACACACACTTGGAGTGAGAAAACGCACTCGATACAGGAAATGGATGGGATGCAGAGCAGACGAGCAGTAGTCGGTGGGAAGTGAAGGGCAAGTGGGGCTACGTGCCGAAAATGACTCGGGAACATACAGGGTGTACCAGTGCGTACCGAACCGACAAGCCAATGAATGAGACGAAAGTAAAGAATGAATCCAGTGCAGCATCCCATGGCCATCTCATCGCAGGGACGTGATTAATTTTGCCATCAACGTCGCAACACAGTACAACTCCTAGTCATTAATGAAACCCTCCCAGCCCCTCTCGGTCCGTGAAAACATGAGACGTCTTCGTCTCAGGTCGTCGATCTCAAGGTCCTCGGAGAACCAACGACAGTTGCAGGCCCCACTTGGTTGTCTAGCTCCATAAGTATTAAAGTACTTGTAGTAATAATAAATATGTATTTTTAGAAAATGATGTATAAGGCTAGTCATAGAAAGTTTTACGGCGTCGTCACTAAAACTGTCGTATCATAAAAATGAAATAAAACATAAATGAAACATCCATTCTCAATGGTAAGTTTATTCTATGATTTTATAAATATTTAATTTTATGAGTTATATAGAGTTGGTAATTATACCAAAAGTACTTTTTTGTTTCTTCTTAAAAACGTTATCACGTTATAAAAAACGTTTACGTGGCAGTTTAATAAATGCAAATGAAATTGTGATGAAACACCATTTGAGAGTGGCCTAAACCGATGGATCGTAGGAGTAGTTGAGATTACAAAAGCTAGATTGAGCTCGTTCACAGTGGCGGATCCAGAAACAATGCAAAAGGGGGGCTAAATAGTAATAGAATGCTAGAAATCCTGTGATAAATCAGTACCAGTTGTAGCTGAACACCTAAATTCTAGACTATTTTGGGCTGGAGATGAAGAGGTGTTCTTAGCTGTTTTGAGCCACATCCCGGGCTATAGCCCCCCTAGCTAGGGGTGTAGATCCGCCCCTGCTCGTTCAGATCAACGGGTTGCACCAACACAAGAAATAGTGCAAGGCAAGTCTTTGTTTGCCGCAACGGTGAGAAGCTGAAATGAACGTACCCACTGTGCTACCCGGTAGAATTCAAACAAGGCCGCTTTTTTTTAAGATGGTACCCAACGGCCTAGCAGAAACGCGTCACACTCCTATTGTATCGCTGCAGTCCTTCCCTGTCTGCCTCGTCCCACTACACACGCGTACCCTGCCCTCGTCCATCTCGCCCCGCGCTCCTTCTCCCTAAGGCCCTAACTCCCTCCTCTCTTTTCGCGTGGGTGGGAGCCGGGAGCCAGGATGAGGACGAGCACGCCCCGTTCGTTGGACCCAGGCGCGCCATGCGCCACATCCGTCGGCCCCTGGCTGCACCCCTTCCCCCGGCAGCGGGGTGGTGCCCTGTGATTCTTTGAACATATCTCTGAAACAGAAACACTTGAATGCAACATACATCTGAAGCAAATGAAACAACTGAAACATACACTTGCAATATGTGTGTGAATCATATGCAACATCCAGATAAAACACTTGCAACCTGCAAAATGAAAACACTTATTGTAACATAAGACCGAAACGGTTGAAACATTTCGAACATACTCTTGCAACATATGTGTGAAACATATGCAACATCTAAATAAGGACACTTGCAACGTACATCTAAAAAAAGCAGATGAAACATTTGGAACAGACACTTGCAACATACGTGTACAACCACTGTAACATGTCCAACATCGCGATCTATTTTTGCAACAAACATATGAAACAGTTGTAACATACCTCAAAAACATATGAACAATTGAAACATACTCTTGCAATATGTGCTTTCAACGCAATATCTTCTTGCTGCTCACCAGAATGGAGATTCATCGGTGTGTGGTGTTCACGGGAGGCAGCGGGCTGGCGACACTTGTAGACGGGGAGGCCGCGGCCGCGCGACTTGGAGAGGGCAGCAGTGCGACCAAGCGCCACGACTTGGAGGCGGCCGCGCGCCGTGCCTGGCAAAGCCAGCGCCCGAAGCGGCTTCACGCCGCTTCTCGGGGGGGGGGGGGGCCAGCGGCCGTGCACTCAGAGGCGGTAGGCGAGCGGATAAGAGTGATAGAAAGAGGAATAAGTGGATGGACAGTTTTTTTTAAAAAAAATAAAGAAGTGTGGGTTGTTAGGCTAGTGTTATGGCCTAGTAACAGAGCGTACGTCCGGATAGATGCACGCATGGTTTAGAGCAAGCATTACCGTTTTTTTTTCACCCATTCAAGCTTCTCCGTATGCTGCGTACTCCCTCCGTCCCATTGAAAGTGTCGTTGGAAAACCGTGTCCCCCTCACAAACACGTTTCCCGGGCGACACTTTCAATGGGACGGAGGGAGTAGTGCCGAAGGTGTTTGAAGCTGAGGAAACATCTCCGTCTTGGCTGACGCCGCGGCAGGCAGGGCTTCTAGACGCCTCTCACCTCACCCAGTCACCCGTTAGTTGCATGGTCCTTGCTGCAGCGACCAACACAAGTGGCGGCTTCTCCCCGCCTCGACCCCGGGGCCACGCGGTCAGTGACCGAGGGTCCACGCGCGCGCTTGTGCCAGGCGGAGCACTCGAACCCGTCCGTGCGCCCGGTTCCGTGGACCTGCCTGGGCTCCGGATCCACTGACCTGGCGGCCCCACACGACGGTGCATGCAGAAGGACGCGGGAGCTCGTGGGATCGGAAGGCCGTCGGTTTCCGGGAAAGGGAGGGGCCACGAGAAAGCCAGGGCCCAAGGGGATCAGAGGTGGGGCCCGCGTCACGGGTCGCTCTGAGTCGAGTCGAGTGGAATCGAATCGGGCGGGTCGGGTGGCTCACCCATCCATCCGCCCGCACCCAACAGCCAACCGGATTGATCTCCTGTGGCGCCCACGGGCACGGCCGCCTGCAATAATCACCTCCGCCACGTTTAGATGGCAAATATTATGAACCTGATGAATAGTATTATTTTCGTTTTATTTGGTAAATATTGTCCAATCGTAGACCAACTAGGCTCAAAAGATTCATCTCGCGATTTCCAACTAAACTGTGTAATTAGTTATTTTTTTATCTATATTTACTACTTCATACATGAGTTCAAATATTGATGTGATGGAGAGAGTAAAAAAATTCTAACTTTTAGGTGCATCTAAACAAGGCCTAGCAATAGGATAGGAGAACCCGTCCTTGTACGGGTCAATTTTAGGTATGATCAGTTTTCAGTTCCGTGGAGCGTCAGGTCAGGTCTTCTTCACCTCATCAGCTGATCTGGTTCTCTAGAAGGTTCGGCATCAGGGATTATCCAAGGGGCAGTGCTGTGTGTTCCCACAACCTGTCGTTAGTTTCCACCATCACAACCCGTGGGACTTGCATTACGGAGTACTACAGTACTTGAGTTTTTTACAACAACTTGCATTACTTGAGTTCTTTTTTTTTTGGAAACCTTACATTACTTGAGTTGAGAGCTTACACGAAGATTAGATAGTACTAGTACTTGTGGGAACTAAGCTTAGCTGTTTAGATTTGTGGTAAATCTGATCACATTTTTTCGGATTTATTTTAGAATTCAACATGGCAGCTACTTCGATGGTAGACAACGTGACGTGTCGATCAGCGACAAGGTGTTTGCTATGACTTCATCGACCTCGAGATCTTTTGTTTAATCCAAATTTTTAGAGGTGCTCATAGATGTATTGTGTGTTGTGTTCATAGGTTGAGTGTGTATACATTTATATGAGTGTCCTGGTCTATAACGTGTTTCTAAAAAAAAAGATTAACAACTTATGTATAAGTGTACTATATTTTAAGACCATGCAGGTTCTTTATGATAAATGCTTCCTCCATCCTAGAAGATGCCATTCTAAAATAGTTATCAGCCAAATTATCTTAAATTTGTACCAAAATATAATTAATGTTACCACACTAAATAAGTATCTTATGGAACCTATACTTTCACAATATATCTATTTGTAATCTTATTAAATGTTCTATTTTCTATAACCACAATTAAAAATAAGTTAACTCTAGCCGTAAACCTACAACCGCATGTACAAATATAACCTCTATGGGCATCTGAAACACGGCGAAGTGACCATAGAAGATCCTGCCTTACCAATACCCCCCTCCCAATTTCAAAATCTTCAAACCATCCACCACCAAAACCCAAACAAAGACAAACTAACGAAAACAACCACAGAGATCAATCACAAAAAGTTCAAAAAAGCAAACATAGTCCACCCTAAGACAACAAAAACAGATTAACGGCTTTAAGAGCGCTTTACCCACTAATAATAACCTAGTCACTCCACACTAATCTCACTCTCTCTCCAAAAGTCTCCAACCGCCGCGGTTCTCTCTCCTCTGCTCAAGACAACACAGCTAGAGCTTAGCTCTCGCTTCTCCTCCTCGGCTGCATTCGCATTCCTCGCTGCGGTTTACCTCTCCCTTTCTCTCACCTTCCTCGCCCACCTCCATCGCCTCCTCCTTAAGCAACGACGCGGCGAGAGACCCGCGACCCTAACCCTAGGGAGAGAGAGAGAGAGAGAGAGCCACCAGCAGCACGCGCACCCACCCACTCAGCGGCGGCAATGGCGGGGCGCCCCCTCACCCCTCGCTCGTCGGCGGCGGCCGGCCGGGATGCGTGAGATCGCGGCGCCGGATGGGGAAGGACGCCGGCGAGGCGCAGCAGCCGCCGGACGGGGCGGGCGGCGGCGCAGGCGGAGGCGCAGGAGGAAGCAGGGCCGGTAGCGCCCGCCGCTTCTGCTGCTGCGGAGGCGGAGGGGCGGCGAGGGTGGTTCGCCTGCAATGTGTGGCGGCGCTCGTGCTCGGGGTGGCCGTGCTGCTGTCGGCGCTCTTCTGGCTCCCGCCCTTCGCGGGGCGGGGCGGCGGCAAGGAGGGCCCGGATCCGGGCGACGAGTTCGGAGGTGAGCGCTCCCCCCCGCATTGCGAGATCTCGGGTTCCGTTCGGCCGTGGTCGCCGAGTGGCGGTTGTTGCGTTTGCTTTGCGCTGGGAGTTCGCTGGTGGATGCTCGGCTTTGGATCTGGATGTCCGCGGTGAATAGCTGCGGTTTCGGGCTGGAAATTTGAATTACCTTTGACTGCGAGGAAACCTTGTGGAGAAGTTGCGTGTTCGGGCCGCAAGCTGGATCTTCTAGTAGAGCTGTGCTCTCTATTGGTGTGTACGGCCTGCAAATTCAGTCGCGTATGCCTCGTTTCTGCTGGATGGTGATGCTTGAGTTTGATCTGTGCTGTTTAGGCTGTTGGACGAGTGTCGGTGCTCCTTTTTTTTTGGGGGGGGGGGGGGGGGGGGGGGGGTGGGCGAAATGCCGTTTTGGGGAAATATTCAGTCAAAATAAGTGAGTCGTTATGCGTTTGGGTGGAAAATTCGAATCAACTGCAAGGAAGGGGCCTGCTTTGGCATGTGTTGGTGCTATTTTTGTGAACATAGTAGGTTTATACAGGCAACAAAGCTTTCTGCTAAAATGGGGCTACTATTCTGCCCTGGTCTGTGGTATTAGGTATTGGCTAGGGACTAGGATGCGGTCAGTAGCTATTTTGTGTTGTTTGCTGATTTGTGTAGCATATTAGATTCCTTGTTTCGTTAAATTTGATGATGCCAGGGATGTTGATTCTGCGTGCCTTACTAGATTTATGTGGCCACCTAGCATTGTGTTATGCTGCTATTGGCTTATTGTGGATGAGTTTGCATTAGTCTGTCGGATTGTACATTGGTTTTTTCTATTCTTCTTATTTACTACGTATGGACATAGGGATTTCTGGTGACTTGTCATTCCTCGTTTAGTCCAGATAGATCAGTACACAGCAATTTGGCCTATGGTCTATTCCCAGACCATATGAAGTATAATCTTGCACTGGGCTCATAGCAACAAACACTCCATTATAGCTTATATTTACTAATGAACCTATATTTTGCAGCTGCTATAGTGGCAAGCTTTAGGCTACACAAGACAGTTCCTGAGCTGAGTGGAAATAAATCCCAGCTTGAATTGGATATATATGAGGAAGTTGGCATTCCTAATTGCACGGTAGGCCCTCCAATTCCCTTGATCTACACATTGCTTGATATTTTCATCCAGTTGCCCTAAACTGATGCTTGAACTTCTATACAGGTGGTTGTGAATATGCTACATCCATTAGATGGATCAAACTGGACAAACATCATCTTCAACATTGTCCCTTTCCCAGAGAACGTGACTATATCATCAACATCGTTGAGCATTCTTAGATCAAAGTTCATGTCCTTGGTTGTACGGCAGTCAACAATCCACTTGACTGAGCCCCTATTTGGGAATTCATCGTCCTTTGAAGTAATTAAATTCCCAGGAGGAATAACAATCATCCCTCCACAAACTGCTTTTCTTCTTCAGAAGCCCCATGCGACTTTTAATTTTACTCTGAACTATCCAATCTACAAATTACAAGACAGAACTAACGAGTTAAAGGATCAAATGAAGGCAGGACTACTACTCAATCCATACGAGGTTAGTTGTACCTTCTGGCCTAGTTTCTTTGTGTTTGTCTGCATTGTCAGTTCAATTTGATAGAAACAAAAGATGAAGCATATGTACATGTGAGATTTGTTCATTTGATTCTTCTAGCAACCTTCATTATGCCAAAAGCTTAGGCATTTGGTGATTATGGCACTCCAAAAGTCTATGCATATTTATGCAAAATTTGCATGTAAGTGATGCATATAATCTTGTAGACGTATTGCAATCTCTGACGAAAGTTTCTGTCATTTTCTTATTCATTTGCTGGCCACGTGTTCAAATAGTCCTGTGAATATGGAACCCATGTACTGTAGGCATATGACACCAGTTCACATACTATCACACATATAGCTCCATCTAGGGTTGCCCTTAGTATTTTTTTAAGCTTTGACAAGCAATATGCCAATATCTATAAAAGCATATCGACTTAAATGAAAAGTGTTACACACTATAATTTTTTTTCCATCATAAATATAGTAATGTCAAAATTTTGCTGTCAATCTATATAATCAAAGTTAAAAAAAAGTTTCACTGAGGACAAACCTAGATGGAGTTATATTTGTGATCGCAAGAAGTAAAAAAGAACGAAGCACAAATAGTTGTTTGTACCTTCTTTTTTTGTTTGTGTGTGGTGCTTTGGACTTGTCATTCTATTCTAAGCCAAAAGGAAAATTGAGAAGGGAGGAATCGCCTATTGGTAGTATATTCTCTTTTCTTTTCCTGTGAATTGAGTTTCAAATATTTTGCATTGCAGAATCTGTATATCAAATTGACAAATTCGCAAGGTTCAACGATTCTCCCTCCAACAATTGTTGAGACCTCCATTGTCCTCGAAGTTGGAAATCGCCTATCTGTACCAAGGATGAAGCAGTTGGCACGGACAATTACCAATTCATCTTCATCCTCGGGAAACCTGGGTCTGAATCATACAGTATTTGGAAGGGTAAAGCAGATTAGCCTTTCATCCTATCTTAGGCATTCCTTACATAGTGGAGGAGGTTCTGATGCACCGAGTCCTGCACCCATGCATCATCATGGTCATCACGGCCATCATCACCATCACCACAGTCATGATGACAACAGGCATCCAGCTCCTGCTCCCGCTCCAATACATTTTCCTGTGCCGCAACCCAGATATAGTGCTCCACCTCCATCTGGATGTCCATACAGCAAAAACAAGCCAAAGAAAAGAGGGCCTGTTACACCAGCCGCTGAGCCTGCAGCTAATGATCACCGATCTCCTTCCATTGCTTTACCACCACATCCATCGTCACCTTCGCCTGCTAGTCGTTCTCGACATGGTCCCAGTATGCAGGGTGGATCTCCTGTTCCTCCCCCTCCTGCTCTACCAGAGCCACCTTTGCCCACCGTTTCTTTTGCTCATCCACATCCTCCAAGTGAACGTGGAACAGGGGCAAGTCCTGCTCCAAGTGAAGAGGCAACACGAGCAGATCCTGCTGGGATGTCACAAGTGGCACCTGCACCTCATTCATGTGAGTTCCTTTTCCATTTATGCTTTTGCAACTGTTGTAGATTGTTATCTGAAAAGGCACTTAGTTTATCTGCTCTAGAGTAGAGTACGCATATAGGAAGTAAAACATTGTGCAAAGATTAAGAAGTCTGACGTTATATACTCACATGAGGGTTTGAACAGTTCATTCACGTATTTGTCCCACTTAATCACAATCTGTGCTTGTAAGGATAGGGCGATATATTCCGTTCACTTAATCCCACACCTGATCTAGTGGCATAATTAGTTGAGGTTAAATTGGCAAGTTCTTCTATTTCCCTGTTAATACTGTTTACATCAACTGTTACATAATGTAATTGTTAGGAAGAGGAAGTTCAGTTTTTCCATGATGGCATATTGTAATACAAAGGGAATCCAAGTTGTACTTTTGTTTTTGGAAACTGGCATAGGGTGATAGTTATGGTTAGTTCAACTACTGGAGAATAATGCAGTGCTCCATTTATTTTCCAACAACGATAGGTAGGAAATCATATCGCTGACGAGCTAACAGTAACACGCCATGGTGTTAACATAATACAGTGAGCCCATCAGGCCATGAAGGGCACTCATTACCATGTTCACCTCTACATGATGTTTGTGGTATTGCAGCTTATGCCGCCAGGATGCAGGGCGATGTTCCCTGCCGCTGGGTCCTTTTTGTCCTTGCTTTATGCACCCTAACGAGCCTGCTACGATGAAGGAGGTATGTGGCCGGCCAACCAGATGTATATCAGCAACCGCCACGGCCACCGCCTTACGTGGTCAGAAGAGAAGAGGACGCACGGGGCTCCACCGGAGGCATATATCTGGTTCCGGCCCGGCCAGGCGACCATCAGCTCCCGGGGGCGGGTGGGGCAAAAGAGGCCCTTCTCCCCTCGGCGGGCTGTCACGCTCTCGTTGCTTGTTTTCAGTTGTCACTGCATGTAAATATGGGGGGATGGGATGGGATGGGTATAGGGCAGGACGGGCGGCCGTGCGTCGTGGTCAAAGCCACAGGGGGTGGCAGGCCCTTGTGTAGCGCGCGCCTCTGCCCGTCCCGGCTCTGCCGCTGTGTGTGTAGTGTACTCCTGCTGCTGCTGATACTGAAGCTGAACGGGCTCGTCAGTGTAAAGACCTCCAGTTTCGTGAAGGTTCGTTTCGCATCCATCCACGCTCCGTTTTGCCGTGCTATCCTATCTTATCCTGCTGACTGCACTGTTTCATGGTGCTCTGATCTGACTGCTTAATGCCGTAGAATGAAATCGTCGAGCTCTGTGATCATTGGTCACGGCTCCTTCCGTTCCATCCATGCATGCCAGTAGTAGTAGAGAAGCTGCTGCAGGAATACATTGGCCCTGTTTGGTATAGCTTATAAGCTGCTTATATGGTCAAAGTAAGTTGAAACAAACAGGCAAACAATATACTTTGTTTTTTCAGTTTTTTCTATGATCTTTTTTACTGTACTTTTTCTTCATTTGTGCACCTTAACTGAGAAGTGCCTTTTCTGACTGTTCTACCAAATAGGGCCATTGTGTATATCCTCGCGGTCGTAGTGGAACTTCTAACAATATAAGATCATAGATTTGTAGGGTCATTCTGAATCATAGCGGAACTTCTAACAATATAAGATCATAGATTTGTAGGGTCATAACTATTAAAATCATAAAATTGTAAACAGAAGTCTTAACAATCTGTAAGTTCTATTTAATAGAATCGTAGAATCAACTTAGGTTAAGACATAACATTGGGCAGTAATAAGATGATAACGTTGTAAAAAATCAACTAAGATCGTTGAGTCGTACAATCAAGCAATAGAAGTAGAGAGAATAGAATGAGATGTTATCAATCATGTTACCAGTACAGCACCAATATATGTGATCCACTAGTACAACACCAAAACAAGACCTGATCATTTGGCTTATAATCCGTCTTTTCCAGCTTATTTTTTCAGCCGGAACAGTATTTTTCTCTTACGATAAATCAATTAACAGTATTTTTCAGCCGGCTTATCAGCCAGCGAACTGCTCCCAAGAGTGCGGCGCGGGCGTGGCAGCTATAACTGGCCACGTTACGACGATAACTCGCTACAGGACAGTAGGGCACACACAGTAGTGTCTGGTTCCGAGTAGGTCAGGTGGTTGCCTGCTGAAAATGACCGTCACGCCCTCACTACCCGGACGCGTCTAGCCCAGCCCAGCCCATACTGATGTTTGCCTGTGCCAGCATGACCGACCGAGCACCGACTTTGCTCCGGCATTAATGGACCTGTGCGGGAGGCTGTTTTTTTTAAGCTTATAAGCCGGCTATGGCTGATTTACTGTGAGAGAAAAACACTGTTCTACGACTAATAAACCGTGCTGATAAGCTCAGCCGAACAGAGGAATGGCGGAGGACACACCGGAAACCGGATCGGAGACCCCACCGTCCCCACGCACCTGCCCGCCGTCGGCCGCCCAGCTACATTACGCTGCCCTCTTAAATTGCCGTCGCTGCCTCGTGCTGCCTCCATCGTACTACAGTGAAGCATCCTGCTACACCCACCTCGCACGGACGGCGCACTCGGAGCTCCATCCAAGTTCAACCGCGGATCCATCGCACGCGGTCCATGCCCGCGTCTCCAAGTACAAAGACGCCGCCTCCTTCCCTCCCTCACTCTGTCCATCCATCCCTCACGGCTAGCTCGCTCCTGCGCCAGCAGCGCAAGCCCAGCATGCCGGCCGGCGGCTCGTCGTACCTGGCGACCATGGGCCGCCGGAGCTTCTCCTACCACAGGCTCAAGAAGCTCCCCGCCGGCGCCGCCTCCTCTCCTCCGCGCGCCACGATGGCGCCTACTACCGGCCTCGAGCAAGAACGAGGCCTGCAGGCCCACCACCGCCACCCGCCGTGTGCCGCGGCAGCCGTTGCCATCGAGGAGTCGTACCGGTCCTACTACCGCGCGCTGGTGGCGAGGGGGCGGAGGCGGCAGCGGCGGGGGCAGCAGCAGCCGTGGCGGGGCAGCGGCAGGCCGCGGCGGCGCCTGAGGGCCTGGGGCGCCCTGGCGCGCGCGCTGCGGCGAAGGGCGGCCGCCGCCGGGGCCCGGGTGCGCGCATCGATCGCCAGGGTGGCGCGGCGGCTCAGGGACGGCCGGCCCTACGTCGGCGACCTCTTCGCCGGGAACTACATGTTCCTGCAGGTGTCGCCCACGATGGCCGGCGCCGACGGCAGGGCGCGCGGCGCCGTGGTGCCCTTCGCGGAGTACTACTACGGATGCAAGGCCCGGGCCAGGGCGGCCGCCGGCGCTGGCGCGGTGCAGATGCACCCTGCTGCAGCCGCTGCCGCGGTGCTCTACAAGGTGTAGCGACGTGACACTACAGCTCCGATCCGTTGTTCAGCGCTTCGTTTGCAACTTTGCATGCATGATGTCAAAACAACGATGACATCATGTGTTGTGCACTTGAGTCACTGATGGATGACTTGGTGACTGGCCTGATGGTTTTGTGTTGAAAACGGGTAAATAAATGTTGTTGGTCAGGTTGGATTGGATTTTTTTTTGTTGGGTTTCGCCAGTGTTTGTTGTTGAAGGCTCATAGGCCCAAGTGGCCATTAGTGTGATGAAATGGAATGGTGCGTGTGTGTGGCCCAAGTGGCCAGCCTGTTCGTTTCGCTGGTTTATTGTGGCTGAAAGTACTGTTTGCTGGTTTGTTGTGAGAGAAAAACACTGCTGGATGGCTGCTGGACAGGGGCAATTGTCTGCATGCTCACTGCTCAGTTTAACTGACATAGATGGATGGTACTAGTGCACACGTGTGTGACTCACATAATAGCAGGAATTTGGTGACGCGAAGAGCTTCGTAGGCATTGCCATATGTGTGCAACAAGGAGGTAGCGCGTTTTTTTCCCCCCTTGATTGATGAAACAGGAGGCAGCGTGTTTTGGTGACGGACGACGGCAAGGCATTCACCCCGCCCGCGCCCCAGCGTTCAGCAACCGCGTCTCGCTTCGCCGAGATGCCGGCGGCACCCTAGCTAGCGGCCTCAGAATCAAACACCTTGGGAGGGGGATGGATGCCCGACTCAGGCAAGGTTCTGAGGCCACGAACCAACGCAAGGAGGTGTGTGCAAAAGCTGTCTGGCGCCGGCGTCGCTCCAGGCGTCCGAATCCGATTTAATGAGTCTGACTTGTGGTTAGCGGGCGGATGTCTTGATTGCAAGACAACGATACTCACCTGCTACCCGACAATTTATGTTCATCCATCCAACAATACTACCCCGCTGCTGTTGGCGACTTGGCAGTGCACGCACCCGGCTGCAAGCTGCCACCAAATAGCTATAAAACTCTTCATTATTTATCACATACATAGGTCTCGTTTAGTTCCGAAAAGTTTTTGATGAAAATATCACATCAGATATTTCGTATGATGTCGAAGAGTTTTTGAATACTAATAAAAAACTAATTACACAACTAGCCCAGAAACAACGAGATGAATTATTAAGACTAATTAATACGTCATTAGCAAAAGTGTTACTGTAACATTTTAGTGTCAAATCACGGACTAATTAGGCTCAAAACATTCGTCTCGCGTAAACTATATAATTAGTTTTTTTATTTCGTCTACATTTAGTACTCTATGTACGTACCGTAAATTTTACTGTGGTACTTTTTGAATTCTAAAATTTTGGAACTAAATGAGGCCATAGACAATCTGGTGTCTTCGTCCCAAGGCCCCAGCTAACGGATCCACTGGCGCCCACGGGCGGGCCATGGCACAGCCATTCCGAGCTGTTCCTATCCTGCTGCGCCACCTCCTATCCTAACTGCTTCATTACTCAGGGTGTGATTAGTTGGTGAAAAGTTAATAAAAAGTTACTATAGCATCTTTTGTTTTTATTTGACAAATATTATCCGTAACTAGGCTCAAAAAAAATTCGTTTCGTAAAAACCAGACAAACTTAACAATTAGTTATTTTTTTTATCTATATTTAATACTCTATGCATATGTCAAATACTTGATGTGATGGATGGAAGAGAAAATATTTTAGGTTTATATAGAAAGTGAACGGGGCCTCATCTACAGCCCTGTGAGTGACCCGCTACCACTCTGTTCTGTACAGCCATCAAAATCAGCCATGCAGCTTGCTGCCCCACTAACCATGCCCTGAAACTTCTACAGAACATGGGGTGCCACCGCGCCAGTGACCTGTGACTGTGACCATGAATCGTTTCGTTCGTCAGGAAATGATGCGGCAAATAAACGATTGTTACAGTAAACCACAGCGAATTCTAGCATGGAAATTGGCTGTCAGTTAGAGGAGGTAACAATTGAATGAATCGGCAAGTCTTTGTGTACAAGTGATCTGATCAAGGTACAAACTGCTGCTACGGCCTATGGCTGCTGGAATGAAATTACACGAGGTGACGAATCTCCAAGAATGTGGATTTGAACAAAGAGGGTACACGGTCTCTCCCTCCCCAGGCCCTGACCTCACTAGCTGCCTGAGGGGGTAGGGGAGCAGAGGAAACAATGTGGTGACGGTCAATTACCCGACAAATATGTACCAAGGACCGGGGATCACGTGGTATGGTCATAACAACTGCTGCCTTTTGTCAATAAGGTTTACTGTGCTTGTTGTTTTCTCTCTTGAGTTGTACTTTGAGTTTTTTACCGCCTAATTGGTACCCGTTCATCCTATTGATGGCTGCCTGTGCAGAAGCTGGAGAATCGTAGCTCACAAAACCTGCATCCAGGTCATATGCGTCGGTTAGCAAAGTCAGCAGAGGCTGTGCGCCGAAAGATAGAGAGGGTAGGGGGTTTTACCGAAGCATTTGCTGACGCCCGTTGCTTTGTCCACAAACACCTTAGCACTTAGTACTCTACCAAAACTCTGAAAGGCACTGGAAAGCTCTTGGTCACCATAGTCTTGTGGGATATGATAAATAAATAGATTGGCTCCAGGAGGACCTGTAACATGATAATTAGGTTATATAGGTTTCAAAATATAATAAATGTCACAGTATCAGTTATAAAAGTGGTAGACAGATTAATTATCGCATAATGGGTTATATGGTCCTTATGGATTTTGATAGCAAGCCTATAATAAGAGCTACCAATCATTTTTGTTCTACATGGCTACATACTGATGTACATCTTCTGATAGCCCTACGTACTGGTGTACATTTTTGTAAAACAAAGGACAGTGCACATCATGCTAGAAAATGTATGACATGTTTGCTAGGAAACTTAACATTGAAACTTGAGAGACAAAAAGTACATGCAGACGACCACATCAACTCTATGGCGAATAGTCTTTCCCCCTTTGCACAGAATAGACATACATAGAGTATCAAGTCTGGCTAACCTTCGACCTGCCCACCGGCATTGCTGCTGGGACTAGAAGAAATGGCGGAATTGGCATTCGAATTTGGAACTTTAATTGAAATTGAACTGTGAGAATTTCCAAAAGGACGATTGTTCATGGGACCACCAGGATATGATCCAGGATACTGCATACCAGGGATAGCAGGATAAGGACTGCCTAATTGCATTGCATTAAATGACCTTTGAACAGAACTGGGAGACAGTTCAGGATTGACTCCTCTTATCGAGTTCCCTTGATTAAGAGGTTGAACCATATTCTGGAAGGGGCCTTGACTTTGCATAGGAGACAAAGGGTACTGCATAAGTCCGTATGTCCCTGGTGGCTGCACAGGAAATAAAACACACTACATTAAATTTGATGTTGATCATCATTTATGACAAAGATTTCGGTTTTTGGAGTTTCCGCATATAACATGTATTATTTAAGAATCAATATAATATAATGTCAAGAGAGTAAAGCTAAGAGTTTTGAAAAATTGAATGGAATAGATCTTTTTCCATTTGCAACATATGTTTACCAAAGAACAAGCAGGAAGGAATCCAAATACTGCAGATGATATGTTACGAGTGAGAAGAACAGAAGTTAACAAATCATATGTTCTGAACAAGGATTGGTGGAGAGAATTTGTGAAGAAAAAAAAAACCTTGAAAGCAGAATACCATTAGAAGAGTGCTGCCCTTGGTAGAACTATTGAGCATTTTCTATGATATGGCTGTAAAATGTAAAGAAGGCTAAAAGAACAGCAGAAGACACCTGATAGCCAAATCCATTGTATTGAGGCATATATCCCATCTGTAAAGCTCCAAATACTGAAGACTGCTGCATTGGACTTGCATTGGGCATATTAGATAGCTGTAACTGAGCCTTTTGTGCTTTCCGAGCCTGCCTTTCCTTTTCTGTATCGGCCCATTTGACAACCAACGGCACACTAGAACCCTACAAAATATATTAGAGCTTGTTGGAATATGTACAAAAAAACATGGGTTTCCTAAAGAAATCCAGAAAATTCATATAGTGTCAAACGGGTTATCTGAAAATGCAAAAAAGAGTTTTAATTCATAATTTATGTACAAATTGAATAATAACAATATAATAATTAAACAGCCTTAAAATTCAGGCTTTGCTGCATCCCCAGCTATTCATGGCACCATATGGAAGTCAGAATTTAAGTCAGGTAGGATTCTCGCTCAAAAAAAAGTTAGGTACGATTTTCTAGGCAAATTCAGGACAACTTAAAGAAATTAAGGGTGAGTGTGAATAGATTTGCATACTTAGACAATCAAACTAAATGAAATAATTGCAGAAGTGGCTGAAAACTGGGTGGCTACAAAAGTCCAGAATGACACCATTTTGGACTTGACTTATATATATTTGACTAGAGCAAACGTAAATTGTTACTTCAGACTGTTGGACAGTAAATAAAATAAATAATTCAGTCTAAGATACGAGCCTATATGCTATAAGATCTCAGTAATAAAAAAATATATATGAAAAACGATTTGATATCCAAACTCATTTTTGACAGACCTCTATTTTGTGTTTCCCGTTTAGAGCTTCAATAGCTGCCAATGCTTGATCTTTTGTTTGATATTTAATGAAGGCACAGCCAGCTGCCAAGAGCAAAGTTAACTGACAATATACACTTGAGGCAATGCTTACCATTCTATTCATAAGGAAAACAACTTCTCTGCAGGATATTACCTTTGCTTGTTTGTTGTGAACCTCTCAAAATTTGCATATCCTTGACATTCCCATATTTGGAAAACAAATCAGTCAACTCAGTGTCCGTAACATTTTTCGGAAGCATTCCAATGAAAAGCTTATGTTCTGAAAGTCATGACAAGTATAAATATGAGTGCACTGTTTGGATATCAGTAAAAAACAGGCAACAATGTCTTGAGCAAATATCCCCATACAAGATTGCTGGCAAAGAGAAAGTTCTACTTGAACAGTAATAATACCTAGCCTCTCCAACTCTCCATCAGCATATTTTACTTGCAAAGGACTTGATGCCTGAGTTAAAGAGAAACATAGAAGAGTGTAATCAGACTGTCAAAGCAGAGACAATTCTACAAGATTTGTATTTGATGAGTGTCATAGAAAAGTGTCACCCATATCACCATATCCAAACAAGGCATCACAAGTGTAGCTAACTGGTTTTATGACTAAACGAAAATATTACTAATGAGCAAGTGTCTCAGACTCTCAGTGGCTCCAAAAAGTCCATGTTTACCAACTACAAAGCATTTCGAATTTTGTCCAAGATCAGGTTATATAGGTCTCTAACTACCAAGACTTGGCAGCATGCTTTGTATCACCATCCTCATTTGGTGAATGCACTTTTGCCTCTGTTAGTGCTAGTCACATTGAAATGATGCAGTGTTACTTCCTATCTGAACAAAAAACGCATCTTAGCAGGAGTGGGATTAGATATGTAGTCACTCTCTGATGCAATTCATTGAGTTAAGGCAGTAAACCGTATCAATTTCCAGCAGCTATCAAACGTCTAGGTCTAGAGCAATAATGATGTTTTCAAGAAAACTTGTGCACCATAATAACAAACATTCAAGAAGATACACATCGACAAAAGCAATATATTTTTATTGCAACTGATGCTAGTTGAGACAGGATCATGCATTTTTCATGTACTTTGTCCAGAAACTTTATTCATACCCAACTGTTGCAGTGACCTAAAAGTCTGGTCATGTTCCATACGACAGAGGACACAATTGACCCCACCCAGAGTTAGGTTTTCCATATTAATTTTGTTGTTTGGTTCGGAGCCACAGTTAGGTGTGTGCCAGAAAATTGAAGATAAAAAAGTTGATTTTGCATACCAAGATGGATGCTAAAGTGTTATGGCCACTTGGTGGTCTAATTTCTGTTAGGTGTGCCACGTCAGAGACAAGCCTATGCCATTATATGGTTGGTGACCAGACATCAGTATTCAGTTGTCATAGACCCAACTTGTTCCCTAAAAGAGCATTTGCATTTGCTACTTGCAGCATAGCCTAGCAATGCAGGCTCCAACCAAACATAAAATTTGTCAGTTGGCTTTGATATTTTGACTAGTTTCTGTTGACAGATGCTACATAGGATTATACTGCAGAGGACTGAGAAAAGAGCTTCCTCTTGAATCACGTCTATTAATTGGCACAAAAAATTGCAACTAAAACATTCATATTACCCCCATGTAGGTATATGCTACTTCAACATGTTTTATCCATTCCCGCATTTAGCAGGACCATGAATTGAAATCTCTAGGTATTCCTCCTATCCTACATAAGACACTCATTCCGCAGCTTACAATGTTGGAAACCGTAGACATTATGTTTCTAGGAATGAGGCTAAGCTGACTAGCTTTGATAAATATCATAATAGCAACCTGCAGATTACCAGGCACAAGCCTTACAGAAAGACTCAATAAGATGTATTTTACATCGCATTCATATCCTACTCAAAGTAACAAAGAAAAGATTTAGCCAACCTAAAGGCTTTTTTTTTGACAGGGGTAAAAGCTTAGAATGTAACAACTTCTTCAGTAACCGACTGCTGGGGATACCAGCTTACAGAACCAACATGTGAAAGCCTAAAGGCTACTCATGAAGGGTTGTTGTATTACGTGTGTATTTGCTACTTAGCATGCTCTTAAAAGCACAACTACGTATCTGCATTAGGAAACAGATTCCGAGCAACTTCATTCAGCAAGAAGTCATTCAAGAGAAGTTAAAGTGCATATTCCTCTTATTTTGGATACACAAGAAAGAAAAAAAAAGATTGCCAGTGAGCTTGACACTATTCGGATATATCCTTGAAATCAGAAGAAACAGTCCCCAGAGAAGACAAACAATGCCAAAACAATGACCTACAAACTGAGAATGGGTTCACGCCTTGCAATCATTTGAACACACACCTTGACAAACTATTAATGGTTAGAACTTGGAGCCCAAAAATTTTAAAGAAATCCAATTCCAAAATTTTGAACCAACCACCAAAGTTGCAGTCACTAAATTCAGTTTCTCTAAAGTGCCCCACGAAAGAATCATCTGATCCCATCCCACTGGACAGCCAAAAGCAAACATTAGCTGACAATGTGGCCCCTGCCAACCAGATTATGGGATACTTCATAATTAGCGATCCAGAAGGAGCTAAAGGTGCTACAGTGGGTTCAGTTACTGACAATTCCACCTAGGCAGTTGGCAGGAAGGAACCTGCTACCAGAACAAGATTAGTAGAATGCTCGCATACCCCAGAGAGCGTGCGCTTGTTGTGGTAGGCATTCACGGCCTTGTCAGCTTCCTCCCTTGAGGGGCATATGACGAAGCAGCACCCTGCATTATGTTCAGAGCATGTAAAACTGAGGTGAAATCGAGAAGCAGATGGACAAAATGAGAGAAACACAGTCAGGCTGGAGCGGAGCAAGGTGAAGGAAATAGCATGTCAGTGTGAGACGTAACAAATAGGTTTCAGGCGAAACAGTTTTTTTTTTTTTTCTAATTCTAATTATGCAGAAACGCCAACGCCAACTAAATTTCCGCATCAGAAACGCCAACGCCAACCACACTGCCATGTGAATCAAGTTTACCTGAGGCCAATCCAAACCTAGCAGCTAAATATAGCACAGATTCCAAACAATTATAGCACATTTAAGCCTGCATTGCTCGAAAACAAGCTGAAGCCACAACAGAGACGCATATTTTTTTTCTATAATATTATATTTTGCAAAAATCCAAAATGAAAATATGGAGGGAGCCAACAGAATATGATTTCAAAAACAAAAACAGAAGAGATTCAAAACACGCAACGGAGCAAATACATACAGTAAGCTAACGCAATTCAGGCCTAGTACACTCGAATCCATGCTGAAACCCCACCAACCAGAGGACTCGACGCGAGATCTCCCCGCAGCATTGCAGCAAATCGATCCCCCAAAGCAGAAAAAGCAAGCCAAAAACGCTAGCACAAATTTGTCTAACCGAAAAGCGGCGATTCCTCCGACCGGCGCGGCATTGTCCCCCGAACCGGAGAAGCAAAACCACGTCGGAGCGAGCACTCGAGGTCACGGCGCGGCAGGCATTGTGGCGAATCGAGCGAGAGAAAGGAGGGTGGCGAGCCCAGATCCGGGGCCAGGCAGATCCGCACCTCGGGAGACCTTGGTGACCTTGTCCTTGATGACGGTGACCTCGTCGACGGCGGCGACCTCGCGGAACATGGCGAGCAGGTCGGCCTCGGTCATGTGCTTGGGCACCTGGCCCACGAAGAGCTTGACGCTCTTCTCCTCCTCGCCGCCCTCCTTCCCTCCTCCTGCCTCCCCCGCAGACGCCGCGGCCTTGTCCCCGTCCTCCGCCATTGGCCGCTCCCCCTCCCCCTCCTGCTCCGCCAGACGCCGCTGCTAGGGTTTTCGCCGCAGGCTTGCTTGGTCGCCGCCGCCGCCGCCGCCGCTGGGGTCGCCTCGTCGCTGCGGGCGGTTGCGCTGCCAATTGTTTTTGGGTTTAGGTGGTGGAGCTGATGGAGTTGGAGTTGGAGGCGGAGGCGGAGGCGGAGGCGGAGCAATTTAATATAATATTAATGCCTAATGGATATGCATGCTGCAGTTGGAGACTCCCCTACTTGCTGCAATCATGACTTCAGCCTCCTTCCCTACTCTACTCTCCTCCCTTTGCAATGGAGAGAGAGAAAAGAGAGACGTGGTGTGGCGGTGGTTTGTTTTTTTATTTCTGTTTGTTTTGGGCGACAAACAATGGAGGTTTGTCTTTTCATGCATTTGCCCTTTTTATTTCTGTTTTCCTTTATATATTCGTCGTCAAGAAAGAAAGTGTTTGGATTTTATTTAAACACGGATGTATATATAGAACTACTACTATGTAGCTGGCTACAAAATAACTTATTTTGTAGCCACTTTGAGCTACGATAATTATTATGTTAATTTACGAGATTATAGTAACTCCTTACTAAGTGGTTTACCATAACGTTATGGTAAATATCCCCACATGTTATAGTAACACAATTATCGTAAATATGTATTCAATTTATCGTAAATTAGTATATAAAATTATCGTAAATGGAGGTGGCTATAGAATAACTTATTTTGTATCTGGTTACTAAATATCCCCGTTCGCTTTGCTGAAAAGTCATGGCTGAAAGTACTGTTCGCTAATTTGTTGTGAAAGAAAAACACTGTTCCAACTGAAAAAAGCTGAAAAATATAAATTATAAGACAAACGAACGAGGCCTTTCTTTGTATCCTTCTAAAAACATATATTTTTACTCTATATAGCATCTCTCAATAATTAAGTCGATACATCATCTATCACTAAAAGAAAGTTATTATTAAACTTTAAAATAAATAACTTAATACAAACACCGTCGAAGAAAACCGGATGGATAGATTCGAGTAACAAAAATAGCTAAAAGCTACACCCAGTTTAGAATCCATATATGTTGCATACATGCAGTTATTACTCCTCTCTCTCAGTATAATTAGAGGAGTGGAGTAGGTAAACACGTGTGACAGGTCAATCTTTGTCCTCCGGTTTTTACCGTGAGAGGGAACAGTGACATACCCGCACTCATGACCTCTATATTCATCCTCTATACGTCCTAGTCAGCAAGATTCTCTCCTCTATACTTAATTCTTCCACACCCATGCATCCTCTATATCATCCTCTATCCACTCTATCCACTGTGGGACCCACTTGCCACTTTATTTAAATATATCCATGTGTGATCTAGTTTTGAATGATTTATTGAGACGAATTTAATGGTGCAATCGAAATTTAATTTGGATTTTTGTTTGTGAGTTATAGCATTTTTCCCTTTGTTTAGCTAGTGGGGCCGCCACTATAGAGTATAGAGTAAGTATTGTACTACTCTAAATATAGAGTAAGAGAAAGGATAGAGTATCGTTTTAGAGTACCCAGTGCAGCAGTTTTTACTCTATATTCATACTCTAAAGCTTTAGAGTATCGTTTTAGAGTACCCACTGCGGGTAGTCTTAGTTTCTGCCTAAAAACTTTTCACCATATCCCATCGAATATTTGGACACATACATAGATGATTGAATATAGATAAAAAAAAATAACTAATTACACAGTTTGCATGGATTTTACGAGACAAATCTCTTAAGCCTAATTAATCCATGATTAGTCATAATTGCTACAGTACATACATATGCTAATGACAGATTAATTAGGCTTGATAAATTCGTCTCGCGGTTTCCAGACGAGTTATGTAATTAGTTTTTTATTAGTACGTGAACATGCTTTCTGACATGAAACATCTGATGTGACAAAAAAAAAAAAACGTTTCAAATACGATCTAAACAAGGCCCTAATCAATTGACGCAGACCGGGTGGAGCATGATGTAATTCTAGGAACAAAAAAAAAAGAACGATCGTAAATCATCCACTCGATCATCCAAAATATTCACATACTAGGCCCGACCGGCCAAGCTGGCTGACTCCTCAACATGATCATAGAAGTAAATATACTGCTTAATCTGATATGGTCAATAATTGAACTCTTCTTTTTCTTATGCATCAATGCAGCATAAGTGCATGAGGAACGAAAAAAACACTGGAGGAGCTGCTGTTAACCAACCAACCATGTGAAAAAAAACCCATGGAGGCAGATCAATCATGGGAGTCTGTTCATTCATTCACTCCTTGGTGTGTTCAGTTCAGCACTTGAGCTGGGCCTGTTCATTGGTTTCAGTTTCCTTTCAGGTTAAGGCTTGTTTAGTTCCTTAAATTTTGCAAAAAATTTTAAGATTCTTCGTCACATCGAATCTTTGGACGCATGTATAAAACATTAAATATAGATAAAAAATAAAATTAATTACATAGTTTAGACAAAATTCACGAAACAAATCTTTTAAGTCTAATTAGACCATGATTGGACACTAATTACTAAATAACAAGGAAAGTACTACGGTACCATTTTCTAAAAAATTTCGGGAACTAAACCAGGCCTTAGTAATAATAAACAACGCTGTCAGTTTGGGTGCGAAACAAAAAGAAAAACCTGGGTTCCACCGCGGCCTGGCAGATGGTAACAATGGGTCAGGGGCGGATCCAGCGGTGGGGCGGGCGGGGCTCAAGCCCCCCCTACCGCTGCAGCGATAATGGAGCCCCTCCTAATTTTTATAGGCATGAAAGAGATAGATAAGAGGCTTTAGAGGTTGAAGATGAGTTGAGCCACCTCTTCTATAAATTTCAAATCCGCCACTGCAAAGAGTGACACTGGACCCGAGGAATGAATGGTGGACAAGGACACGGGGGACATGATCCGGGCCAACAACAACAAGAGACGAGACAGGCATGGCAACTGGACTCGGATCCATGTCCATCCTCCCACAACAGAGCTGGCATGTCTGCTCCTCCAACTCCATCCATCTCAGCGTCAGTGAGCTTTTGCTTGGCCTGGTCTGGTCCTCCTCTCGACCCCTCCTCTGCTCCGCAGGTCCAGGAGGCCAGAACACATCTGAGACAGAGAGGGACATCAGATCAGGTGTTAACTAACCATCCGTTCCATTCACACGCCTCATTTGACGTCAAATTACTGCAGGATCAAATCAAACCAGCTTGGGGTTGGGACTAGGACCTAGGGGGTGTTTAGTTTCTCCCCAAATTTTTTTCACCCCGTCACATCGGATATTTGGACACATGCATAGAGTATTAAATGTAGACGAAAAAATAACTAATTACACAAATTACGATAAATTTGCGGGACGAATTTTTTAAGCCTAATTAATCCATGTGTCGGTGTTCGGTCCCGTGGGGGTCCTAAACCGACGAGTGAGTGCTGCGTGTCCCTAACCTGGATGGTGATGCAAGGAGAACACACGGGGGTTTATCCTGGTTCGGGTAAGAGAAGGCCCTACGTCCAGCGGAGGGGGGAGAATTTTGTATTTTCTTGCACCGAGGTGCTTGTGTAGGGGTTACAAGCTTGCGAGAGAGGGCGGCGAGCCCAAGTCTCGAAGAGAGAAAAGAGTACAAAGATGATTGCTTGAGATGTTGATCTCTGTCTTGTGTCTTGCCTGTTGTCCGTGTCCCCTTGTAGGGTCCTGGCCGGTCCTTTTTATAGGGTCGGAGGAGGCCAGGGTACCGAGGAGCCTTGAGACGATGTTTTATCGATCCCTGTTGGGGGTGACTGTAGCGACGTGCCCTGGGAATGGCCGGCCATCCCTGGACACCATGACGACGCCGGGGATGAGACGACGAAATGACCCGGAACACCGTGCCATACTGTCCTTCCTTCCCTGTTAAACTGTGCTGGGCGTCGAGGCTGGGTCGAGGCCGGGTCGATGTCGGACGGATAAGGCCGAATCCCCGATATTGCGGAATACGGACCTTGTCATATCCTCCCTCGAGGGTAACTGACGATAAACAGTGCACGGTAAGGTGTGTATAGTGACAGGTTTCACCTCCCATCATGGGATGGGCGGTAAAAACAGTGAGGGCTGACACCGGCATTGCTCCCACGTCGATCCTGGTTGCGACCATACCGGTAGGTGGTAGCAGGTAATCGCATTAAATGCTCTGACTTCTGTCCTGGGGCAGGGGAAGTGAAGGGGTCGAGCGCCCTGACCCGGGGTCACGCGAGTTGGAGTTTTTTTCCGTTGGGCGAACGAGCCTCGTGCGAATCGGAGTGTGGTCGAGGTGCCCTGTCGTGCGGGACGGGGCGCGGTCGAGGCGTTCCCGTCGAGGGTGCCTCGTACGAGTCAGAGCCGGAGCGCGGTCGAGGCGCTCCGTCGAGCTGGCCTCGTACGAGACGGACCTGGTATGCAGTTTGAGGTGGGCTGCGTTTTGCTGTGGCTTAGTCGTTTTTTTTTATTATCGATGGATGTGGATACCCCCATACTGTTGGTACCGATACCATGATTTGACAATGTCGTGCTACAGTAAATATGTGCTAATGATGGATTAATTAGGCTTAATAAATTTGTCTCGCGGTTTTCAGACAAATTATGTAATTAGTTTTTTATTAGTATCTGAACACCCCTTCCGACATTCCACGAAACATCCGATGTGACACCCAAAAATTTTCACCCCAAGAACTAAATACCCCCTAGGTCTAGGAACCCGTGATCATTACTTGTCGGTGTTCGGACCCGAGGGGGTCCTAAACCAACGAGTAAATGCTGCGTGTCCCTTTCCTGGACGGTGATGCAAGGAGAACACACGGGGGTTTATCCTGGTTCGGGCAAGAGAAGGCCCTACGTCCAGCGGGGGGGGAGATTTGTATTTCCTTGCACCGAGGTGCTTGTGTAGGGGTTACAAGCTTGCGAGAGAGGGCGTCGGGGCCAAGTCTCAGAGGGGAAAAAAGAGTACAAGGGTGATTGCTTGAGATGTTGATCTCTATCTTGTGTCCGGCTTGTCGTCCCCTGTTCTTCCGTCCCAGTTGTAGAGCCCTGGCTTACCCTTTTATAGGACGAGAGGAGGCCAAGACGACGGGGAGCCTTGAAACGATGTTTTGTCGATCCCTGTTGAGATAGCTGTAGCGACGTGCCCTAGGAATGGAAGACCATCCCTGGGCATCGTGATGACATAGGGGACGAGGCGCTGAAATGACCCGGAGCGCCGCGCCATACCGTCCTTCCTTCCCTATTGAGCCGTGCTGGGTGTCGAGGCCGGGTCGAGGCCGGGTCGAGACCGAATGGATAAGTCCGAATCCCCGGGATTGCGGTGTACGGATTCTGTCGTATCCTCCCTCGAGGGTAACTAGTGACGTACAGTGCACGGCATGGTGGGTACAGCGATGGTTTTCACCTCCCATCACGGGATGGGCGGTAGAACAGTGAGGACAGACACTGGTATTGTTCCCACGTCGACCCTGATCGCAGCCATGCCGGTAGGTGGTAGTAGGTAATCGCATTGAATGCTAAGGCTTTTGTCCCGGGTAGGTAAAGAGAGGGGGTCGAGCACCTCGACCCGGGCTTACGCGAGTCGTAGTGCGGTCGAGGCGTTTCGTCGTGCGGGACGGGGCGCGGTCGAGGCCTCCCGTCGAGGGGGCCTCGTACGAGTCGGAGATGGGATGCGGTCGAGGCATTCCGTCGAGCCGACTGAAAGTCCCTAGTTTGGTTTTGGCTAATTGATGAAACCTAGGACTAACCTTTGTATCTAAGTGGATGATTTAGATAAAGGTGGTCATTAAATATGAGACATGACATTGACTCATGTGACCAAGATGGTGAAGACCAAGATGAGGCTTGGCTCGATGGACCGGTTGTGAAGGTGAAGGGCAAGTCGAGGCCTCGAAGCGAAGGACCATGCGATGGTGAAGCTTGAGCAAGACTTGGCGCCGACGGACCGATGCAACGGTGAAGAGCAAGTGAAATCAAGGTCGATGGATCGAGACGGTCATGTGATGATATGAAATGAATCATATCTTTTGGAGAAACAAAATGGGCTCAAGGCAAAGGTATAACCATAGGGCCATTTTGTTTTACACTCAAGACACCATAGAGGGTGTGAGTGGTTTAGGGTCGATAGCCGAACTATTAAGAGGGGAAGTCTTATCGGTTATTCGACGCATGGGTGCCACTAGGTGAATTCATGAAGTGCATTGCATGTAGGGCCTAGTGAGCTAACTGGAAAACCTTTGAAAATGATTGAGAAAAAGCTAACACACAAGCACATGGAGATGTACACTTGACGGTGTTGGCACATTTGCAAAGGTGGCGTTGATCACGCTGTGGTGTGTGGGTAGAAAGGGGTTTGGGTTGTTCTCTCCCTCCCGCCGAGCGTGCGAGCGCGGGATTCAGGCGATTTCGGGGAAATGAAATGCCTATTTTCCATTGCGCCGGAAGTCGGAAAAGAAACGGAGGCGAACGCGGTCACAGAAGTGACCGGACGCTGCACCGGACGCTGCACCGGACGCGGTCTCTGTGCGTCCGGCGCGTCCGGTCAGTACTGCGCAGAGGTCAGGCGTGCGAGCGAGGGTTTGCCACCGGCGCGTCCGGTGACTCGCGGGACCGGCGCGTCCGGTCATGCGAACAGCGGTTCACGAAGACGTCGGACGCGGTGCGCGTCCGGTCACACACGATCGGACGCGTCCGGTCGTCCAGGGAGCTTACTGGACTCCCACCGGACGCGGGCACTGTGGCGTCCGGTCAGTTCTTCAGCGCGTCCGGTCGTTGTTTCGCTGTGCGCGGCTCTGTGTTGACCGGCGCGTCCGGTGGGTCACGGGACCGGCGCGTCCGGTCGTGACCAGCGCGTCCGGTCGTTACGACCGGCGCGTCCGGTCAGTGGATCGCGAAAGAACCGTTGAGCGACCGGCGCGTCCGGTCGTTGCGACCGGCGCGTCCGGTCGCAGTTTCGAATTTTAGCCGTTGGGCGACCGGAGCGTCCGGTCAGTTACGACCGGCGCGTCCGGTCGTCCCGAGTTTTCTGTGAGTGGAGTGGCAACGGCTCTATTTGTTTGGGGTGCTTATAAATACTCGTTGGCCGGCCCTTGGGGAGATGGCTTGGCATTTCTAACATTCTTGTGCATCCTTTGAGCAAAAGCAACTCCTCCCACTCATCTCTCTTGCTTGATTGCAAATCAAAAGTGAGATTGAGTGATCCCAAAGTGCATTGCATAGCTTGAGGGCATCTAGTGGCACTTGTGGGTGGTTTAGCCGGTGGATTTCTTGTTACTCTTGGAGAGTACCGCTCCTAGCCGGCTTGGAGATTGTTGGAGGCGTTGGCAAGAGAAGGTGATTGTTCTTGGCCACCTCCGGTTGATTGTGAGAGGTTCTTGTGCTTTCCTCGGCGGGACGCCAAAAGCAACTCTATTACATTGCGCGTGTCATTGAGTTACCTCACTTGAGAGTGGTGTCTTGCGGTGCCTTGCGGGGCGTGCCTTGAGGGGCAAGTGACTTGAGGGTCACACCGAGGAACCATCTAAGTGTTGGTCGACACAACCGGTGACGTAGCTTGTCGGTGCACAAGTGAACACCGGGTGAACAAAAATATTGTGTCTCTTGTCTCCCGGTGATTGGTCTACATATTGTGTTGTTGTCAATATTGATTGATTGTATATCATCTTGGTGATTGGCAACATCTTCACTTCACCGTCGGTATAAGAATCACAATCCTCTCTCTTGCATTTACATTCACTAGTTTATCTTGTGTAGCGCTAGTGGTAGCCTTTGCTAGTAGTTGTTAGCTTGCTCACTAGTGTAAGTTAGTGACCTAGCACTTGTGTGAACTAGAGATCATAATCTACTAGACTTGTGGATAGGAGGCTTGCATCACAACCATAGGCTAAGCAAAACTCGCTTTACGCCGTTTGTTATTCTAACAAGTTTGCTTAGTGGTGCTTGTAGAATTTTTTATAGGCTATTCACCCCCCCTCTAGCCATCTGGGACCTTACAAGTGGTATCGGAGCCGTGGTCACCGTTTTAATCAAGGCTTAACATCCTTCGGTGTGAAAAATGGCTCAAATTGTGTTCAATCTTGTTGGGGGCAAGCCACCGTTCTTTGATGGTGTTAGTTCTTTTGCTCATTGGAAGAGAAAGATGACAATGTACCTTGGTTCTATTCATGAGAGAGTATTGGAAGTCACCGAGAATGATTTTGCTATCATTGATCCCGATCATCTCACCGATGAAGATAGAGCAAATAGAACATGCAATAGAATGGCTCTCAATACACTTTACAATGGTATTGACACAAAAGTATTTGAGGGCATCAAGGATTTGGAATTGGCAAATGAAGTGTGGACAAGGTTAAGTGAAACATATGAGGGCACTAAGGTTGTGAAGAGTGCCAAGCTATATGGGCTCAAGAGTGAGTTTGAGAACTTCAAGATGAAAGAAGAAGAAACAATCTTAGAGATGTTTCATAGATTGCAAGTCATTGTGAATGATCTCAAGAGCTTAGGGCACAAGACACAAGACCAAGATTTTTGCCACAAGTTCTTGTTGAGCTTACCTAAAAGATTCAAGATGTTGATCATGATGCTACAAAGAGATGGGCTTGAAACAATAAAGCCCAATGATTTGCTTGGAGAGGTATTGACCTTTGACAAGTATGATCAAGATGTTGATGAGAAGGAGGAAGAAAAGAAGAAGAAGACCGTGGCATTTAAGGCCACCTCCTCAAAAGGAAAAGCCACAATTCAAGAAGAAGATGACAACGAAGAAGATGAAGAATTGGAAGTTGATGATGAGGCACTTGCTCTAGTTGTCAAAAACATTGGCAAAATATTTATCAAAAGAAGAGGCTTCAAAAAGAGAATTGACAATTTCAAGAGCAATGAGCAACAAAGAAAGTGTTTCAATTGTGATAGCACCGAGCATCTTCAAGCGGAATGTCCCTATGACAAGAAGAAGAACAACAAGAGGGGCAAGTTTGAGAAGAAGAAGAGAGAGGCCAAGATGACATTCAAGAAAGGCAAGAATGGTGCCTATGTGATCACTTGGGAAAGTGATGAAGAAGAAGAAGAAGAAGAATCATCCAACAAGGCTTTTGCTTCCATTGCTATCAACAAGAAGCCATCACTATTTGATTCATCCTCTTCATGCTTCATGGCTAAAGAAGCTAAGGTAGTATATGATGAGAGTGATGATGAAAGTGAAATGGAATATGCTCATGATAGTGATAATGATAATGATGATGAAAATGATGATGATGAACCAACTAAAGAACAACTATATGACTTGTTGCAACAAACTAGAGACATAGCTATTGCCAAGAACAAAGAGTGTAAGAAGCTTTCAATGAAAGTAGCAATACTTGAGAAAGTCCTTAGTGAGCTTAAGACCACTCATGAGAGTCTAGTGGAAGACCATGAGGATCTTGATAAGGCTCATTCCAAGCTTGAAAAAGCTCACTCTTTGCTACTTGAGCAACAAGCAAAGAAGGAGGTTGTTGTATCATGTGATATAGGTGTTACATGTGATATAATTGATGAATCCTTTAATAAACCTATCATCATGTCAAATGCTAATCCTTCTTGTAGCTCTTCATCCACCACCACCAACTCTACCTCCACTACTAGTGATGGTTTCACTTGTGATGCCTCACTAATGGTTGAAAATGAGACTCTCAAGAGAGAGGTGGATGAGCTCACTCACGCCTTAGGCAAGGCCTATGGTGGTGAGGCCCGCTTGCTTAAGTGCTTGGGTAGCCAAAGGTTCTCTCTTAACAAAGAGGGATTGGGCTACAACCCCAAGAAAGGCAAGTCGGCCTTTGCAACTCCAAAGCCTAGCTTTGTGAAGGGCAATGGTCGATTTTGCAATAGATGCAAGCAAGTTGGGCACCTAGAGCATAATTGCAATAAAAAGAACCAAAGCAAGAACCTTGTTAATGCTATACCTTTTGATTCTTGCTATGTGCTTACCAAGGGTGTGAAGGGTGTGCAAGCTAAGTTTGTTGGTACACCAATTGTGGGCCCAAAGAAGAAGGCTATTTGGGTACCAAAGAGCTTAGTTACTAACCTACAAGGACCCAAGCAAAAATGGGTACCTAAACTTCATTGATTTGCTTGTAGGTCAATTACAAAGCCGGAGGAAGGCATTGGATTATTGATAGTGGGTGCACTCAACACATGACCGGTACATCAAGAATGTTTGATTCAATCAATGACAATGATAGTGGTGTTGATTCAATCACATTTGGTAATAACAAGAAAGGCAAGGTTATTGGTTTGGGCAAGATTGCAATATCAAATGACATGAGTATCTCTAATGTGTTGCTAGTTGAAATCTTGGATTTCAATCTTCTATCCGTGGCACAAATATGTGATCTAGGCTACAAATGCATCTTTGGGGTTGATGATGTGGAAGTTATTAGTGTGGATGGTTCAAATGTGGCATTCAAGGGCTTTAGATATGAGAATCTCTACCTAGTTGACTTCAATGCTAGAGAAACTTCTTTGACAACTTGCTTAGTCTCCAAATCAAGCATGGGTTGGCTTTGGCATAGAAGGCTTGGTCATGTTGGCATGAAACAATTGAAGAAGCTTACAACTCACAATCTTGTCAATGGTTTGAAAGATGTTGAATTTGAGAAGAATAAGCTTTGTAGTGCATGTCAAGCCGGGAAGCAAGTTGGAAGCTCTCATCCAAAGAAGAGTACAATGAGCACATGCAAAGCATTTGAGTTGATGCACATGGATCTATTTGGACCAACAACATATACAAGCATAGGCGGTAACAAGTATGGCTTTGTCATAGTGGATGACTTCACAAGATTCACATGGGTATTCTTTCTTAGTGACAAAAGTGAAGTGTTTGACACCTTCAAGACATTTCTCACTAGAGTTCACAATGAGTTTGAGATTAGAATCAAGAAAGTGAGAAGTGACAATGGAAGTGAGTTCAAGAATACAAGAATTGAAGAACTTTGTGATCATTATGGTATTGGACATCAATTCTCGGCCAAGTACACTCCACAATCAAATGGCCTAGTTGAGAGGAAGAATAGAATATTGCTTGATATGGCTAGATCAATGCTTCATGAGTACAATGTGAGTCAATCATTTTGGGATGAAGCAATCAATACCGCTTGCTACTACATCAATAGACTATATTGTCATCCATTGCTAGAGAAGACCCCATATGAGTTACTTCATGGAAGAAAGCCCAATATTTCCTACTTTAGAGTGTTTGGTTGCAAATGCTATATCTTGAAGAAGGGCGCTAGATTGGGGAAGTTTGACAAGAGATGTGATGAGGGATTCCTACTTGGTTATTCAACTACAAGCAAAGCTTATAGAGTTTGGAACAACTCAAGTGGCATTTTAGAAGAAGTCCATGATGTGCAATTTGATGAAACTAATGGGTCACAAGATGAAGAAGAAAATTTAGATGATGTTGGTGGAACTCTATTAGTGGAAGCAATGAAGAACATGGACATTGGAGACATTAGAGCAAAGCAAGTAATTGATATTCAAGATGATAATAAAGATCAAGTGCTCAATTCACCATTCAAACTAGCTAGTGACTCTCAAGTGCAAGATCATGGTGTTAGTTCATCTCATCAAGATACATCAAGTAATCAACCAAGCTCAAGCAATCAAGTGCAAGTACTCCAACCACAACATGTTGCAAGAGATCACCCCATTGATAGTGTTATTGGTGATATTAGAAGTGGTGTGCAAACAAGATCAAGATTGGCTATGTTTTGTGAGCATGCATCATTTGTGTCAACCATAGAACCAAAGAAGATAGAAGAAGCTTTGAGGGATGCCGATTGGATCATGGCTATGCAAGAAGAGCTTAACAATTTCACAAGAAATGATGTTTGGGAGTTGGTAGAAAGGCCAAATGACTACAATGTGATTGGAACCAAATGGGTGTTCAAAAACAAGCAAGATCAAGATGGCATTGTAGTGAGAAATAAAGCAAGACTAGTTGCTCAAGGTTACACTCAAATAGAAGGTCTTGACTATGATGAGACATATGCTCCCGTGGCAAGATTAGAGGCAATAAGGATTCTATTGGCTTTTGCTTGTGCACACAACATCAAGCTATATCAAATGGACGTCAAAAGTGCATTTCTCAATGGGATCATCAATGAGTTAGTCTTTGTTGAGCAACCTCCCGGATTTGAAGATGACAAGAAACCCAACCATGTGTACAAGTTAAAGAAGGCTTTATATGGCTTAAAGCAAGCACCTAGAGCATGGTATGAGAGGCTAAGGAATTTCCTTCTCTCTAAGGGATTCAATATGGGCAAGGTTGATACAACTCTATTCACCAAGAAGATTGGGAATGATCTATTTATAGTGCAAATATATGTTGATGACATCATCTTTGGATCAACCGATCAAGCTTATTATGAAGAATTTGGTGATATGATGGCCAAAGAGTTTGAAATGTCTATGATTGGTGAACTTAGCTACTTCCTTGGTCTCCAAGTCAAGCAATTGAAGAATGGGACATTTGTGAGTCAAGGGAAATACATAAGGGACATGTTGAAGAAATTTGGAATGCAAGATGCAAAGCCAATTTCAACTCCAATGGGTACAAATGGCAATTTGGATAGTGATCTTGATGGCAATATGGTGAATCAAAAGGAATATCGGTCTTTGATTGGAAGTCTACTTTATGTCACCGCATCAAGGCCGGATGCCATGTTTAGTGTTTGCATGTGTGCAAGATATCAAGCCTCACCTAGAGAGAGTCATCTCACGGCCGCAAAGAGAATATTGAGGTACTTGAAGCAAACAAGAGATGTTGGACTATGGTATCCCAAGGGGTCAAAGTTTGAATTGATTGGATATTCGGACTCCGACTATGGGGGTTGCAAGATCAATAGAAAGAGCACAAGTGGCACATGTCAATTACTTGGAAGATCACTTGTGTCATGGTCCTCAAAGAAACAAAATAGTGTGGCAATCTCTACCGCCGAAGCCGAATATGTGAGTGCGGGGAGTTGTTGTGCACAATTGCTATGGATGAAATCAACTTTGAAGGATTATGGCCTCAACTTCAAGAATGTGCCATTGCTATGTGATAATGAGAGTGCAATCAAGATGATACAAAACCCGGTTCAACATGGAAGAACAAAGCATATTGACATAAGACATCATTTCATTAGAGATCATCAACAAAAGGGAGATATTGCCATTGAAAGTGTTGGCACCGATGATCAACTTGCCGATATTCTCACTAAGCCACTTGATGAAAAGAGGTTTTGCAAGCTAAGGAATGAATTAAACATTCTTGATTTCTCAAACATGAGTTGAATGCACCCCACTCACTTATTGACATGCCTCTCCTTTGACATTGCAAGGTAAAGTTAATTGACATGTCATTCATCCTATGCTAAGGACTTGCTAGAGCATGTTGACATAATAAGTGGTATGCATGAGCATTCATGATAAATCAAATGAATTTGATGGATATATGTTACCACTATTGCCTCTATGTTTGTTTTTGATCTAGTGGTGGCATATGACATGTTTGTGAGCTTGCAAACCTAGTGTTGAATCTAGAAGATTTGCTATAAGTGTTTAATTCAACATAGGCAAGATAACCCTTATTATGAGGTGTGAAGAAGCTTGTCTTTGGTTCAAATCGAATTAAATATCTTTGGCAAGTATTCTAGGTTGAACCAAAATTGATAAATCTTAACCTACTCCATCAAACATTTTTCTTCTCTCCACAATTTGATCCCATTTTTGGGTAAGTTGTTGACAAAGGGGGAGAGAAAAAGATGATTCAACATGGTAAAGGGGTAAGTAGGGGGAGCAAGCTCATAAACAAAGTTGTTGCATTTGTTTGTGCATTCTCATATGACTTGCTCATTGCACATGTTTTTAAATTCAATATACATGCTTGTGTGGTGCAATGCTAGTATAAGAACTTGGATGATGAAATGATCTACTAGCATGCATAGGAATAGTTTACATGTGGTATCTAGACATGCCTAAAGTTTTTACAAGTGGTCCAAGAACCTTTACATATAATGTTGATCTCACGGGGTTCTTGAGTTTTGATGGATGTCTAGTTACTTCATGATGCTAAGGATGGTGTAAAAGGCAACTCCGATTGGTATCACGCTTCAAAGGTCCATTTCTTACACCTTAGCATCATTTTGGTAGAATTACTCTCCCAACACTTCTATCCATGCATATGTGCAAAGCTTTAAATCCAAACTCTATGCACATATGTAGGGGGAGCTAATGCTACCAAAACCGAGCTTGTGATAATTGTCCAAACTTTACTTATGAGCAAAATGATTGGACAAGTATGACAAGTTCAAAACTTTTATTATCAAAATCATCTTTGTGAGGGTTGTCATCAATTACCAAAAAGGGGGAGATTGAAAGTCCCTAGTTTGGTTTTGGCTAATTGATGAAACCTAGGACTAACCTTTGTATCTAAGTGGATGATTTAGATAAAGGTGGTCATTAAATATGAGACATGACATTGACTCATGTGACCAAGATGGTGAAGACCAAGATGAGGCTTGGCTCGATGGACCGGTTGTGAAGGTGAAGGGCAAGTCGAGGCCTCGAAGCGAAGGACCATGCGATGGTGAAGCTTGAGCAAGACTTGGCGCCGACGGACCGATGCAACGGTGAAGAGCAAGTGAAATCAAGGTCGATGGATCGAGACGGTCATGTGATGATATGAAATGAATCATATCTTTTGGAGAAACAAAATGGGCTCAAGGCAAAGGTATAACCATAGGGCCATTTTGTTTTACACTCAAGACACCATAGAGGGTGTGAGTGGTTTAGGGTCGATAGCCGAACTATTAAGAGGGGAAGTCTTATCGGTTATTCGACGCATGGGTGCCACTAGGTGAATTCATGAAGTGCATTGCATGTAGGGCCTAGTGAGCTAACTGGAAAACCTTTGAAAATGATTGAGAAAAAGCTAACACACAAGCACATGGAGATGTACACTTGACGGTGTTGGCACATTTGCAAAGGTGGCGTTGATCACGCTGTGGTGTGTGGGTAGAAAGGGGTTTGGGTTGTTCTCTCCCTCCCGCCGAGCGTGCGAGCGCGGGATTCAGGCGATTTCGGGGAAATGAAATGCCTATTTTCCATTGCGCCGGAAGTCGGAAAAGAAACGGAGGCGAACGCGGTCACAGAAGTGACCGGACGCTGCACCGGACGCTGCACCGGACGCGGTCTCTGTGCGTCCGGCGCGTCCGGTCAGTACTGCGCAGAGGTCAGGCGTGCGAGCGAGGGTTTGCCACCGGCGCGTCCGGTGACTCGCGGGACCGGCGCGTCCGGTCATGCGAACAGCGGTTCACGAAGACGTCGGACGCGGTGCGCGTCCGGTCACACACGATCGGACACGTCCGGTCGTCCAGGGAGCTTACTGGACTCCCACCGGACGCGGGCACTGTGGCGTCCGGTCAGTTCTTCAGCGCGTCCGGTCGTTGTTTCGCTGTGCGCGGCTCTGTGTTGACCGGCGCGTCCGGTGGGTCACGGGACCGGCGCGTCCGGTCGTGACCAGCGCGTCCGGTCGTTACGACCGGCGCGTCCGGTCAGTGGATCGCGAAAGAACCGTTGAGCGACCGGCGCGTCCGGTCGTTGCGACCGGCGCGTCCGGTCGCAGTTTCGAATTTTAGCCGTTGGGCGACCGGAGCGTCCGGTCAGTTACGACCGGCGCGTCCGGTCGTCCCGAGTTTTCTGTGAGTGGAGTGGCAACGGCTCTATTTGTTTGGGGTGCTTATAAATACTCGTTGGCCGGCCCTTGGGGAGATGGCTTGGCATTTCTAACATTCTTGTGCATCCTTTGAGCAAAAGCAACTCCTCCCACTCATCTCTCTTGCTTGATTGCAAATCAAAAGTGAGATTGAGTGATCCCAAAGTGCATTGCATAGCTTGAGGGCATCTAGTGGCACTTGTGGGTGGTTTAGCCGGTGGATTTCTTGTTACTCTTGGAGAGTACCGCTCCTAGCCGGCTTGGAGATTGTTGGAGGCGTTGGCAAGAGAAGGTGATTGTTCTTGGCCACCTCCGGTTGATTGTGAGAGGTTCTTGTGCTTTCCTCGGCGGGACGCCAAAAGCAACTCTATTACATTGCGCGTGTCATTGAGTTACCTCACTTGAGAGTGGTGTCTTGCGGTGCCTTGCGGGGCGTGCCTTGAGGGGCAAGTGACTTGAGGGTCACACCGAGGAACCATCTAAGTGTTGGTCGACACAACCGGTGACGTAGCTTGTCGGTGCACAAGTGAACACCGGGTGAACAAAAATATTGTGTCTCTTGTCTCCCGGTGATTGGTCTACATATTGTGTTGTTGTCAATATTGATTGATTGTATATCATCTTGGTGATTGGCAACATCTTCACTTCACCGTCGGTATAAGAATCACAATCCTCTCTCTTGCATTTACATTCACTAGTTTATCTTGTGTAGCGCTAGTGGTAGCCTTTGCTAGTAGTTGTTAGCTTGCTCACTAGTGTAAGTTAGTGACCTAGCACTTGTGTGAACTAGAGATCATAATCTACTAGACTTGTGGATAGGAGGCTTGCATCACAACCATAGGCTAAGCAAAACTCGCTTTACGCCGTTTGTTATTCTAACAAGTTTGCTTAGTGGTGCTTGTAGAATTTTTTATAGGCTATTCACCCCCCCTCTAGCCATCTGGGACCTTACAAGTGGTATCGGAGCCGTGGTCACCGTTTTAATCAAGGCTTAACATCCTTCGGTGTGAAAAATGGCTCAAATTGTGTTCAATCTTGTTGGGGGCAAGCCACCGTTCTTTGATGGTGTTAGTTCTTTTGCTCATTGGAAGAGAAAGATGACAATGTACCTTGGTTCTATTCATGAGAGAGTATTGGAAGTCACCGAGAATGATTTTGCTATCATTGATCCCGATCATCTCACCGATGAAGATAGAGCAAATAGAACATGCAATAGAATGGCTCTCAATACACTTTACAATGGTATTGACACAAAAGTATTTGAGGGCATCAAGGATTTGGAATTGGCAAATGAAGTGTGGACAAGGTTAAGTGAAACATATGAGGGCACTAAGGTTGTGAAGAGTGCCAAGCTATATGGGCTCAAGAGTGAGTTTGAGAACTTCAAGATGAAAGAAGAAGAAACAATCTTAGAGATGTTTCATAGATTGCAAGTCATTGTGAATGATCTCAAGAGCTTAGGGCACAAGACACAAGACCAAGATTTTTGCCACAAGTTCTTGTTGAGCTTACCTAAAAGATTCAAGATGTTGATCATGATGCTACAAAGAGATGGGCTTGAAACAATAAAGCCCAATGATTTGCTTGGAGAGGTATTGACCTTTGACAAGTATGATCAAGATGTTGATGAGAAGGAGGAAGAAAAGAAGAAGAAGACCGTGGCATTTAAGGCCACCTCCTCAAAAGGAAAAGCCACAATTCAAGAAGAAGATGACAACGAAGAAGATGAAGAATTGGAAGTTGATGATGAGGCACTTGCTCTAGTTGTCAAAAACATTGGCAAAATGTTTATCAAAAGAAGAGGCTTCAAAAAGAGAATTGACAATTTCAAGAGCAATGAGCAACAAAGAAAGTGTTTCAATTGTGATAGCACCGAGCATCTTCAAGCGGAATGTCCCTATGACAAGAAGAAGAACAACAAGAGGGGCAAGTTTGAGAAGAAGAAGAGAGAGGCCAAGATGACATTCAAGAAAGGCAAGAATGGTGCCTATGTGATCACTTGGGAAAGTGATGAAGAAGAAGAAGAAGAAGAATCATCCAACAAGGCTTTTGCTTCCATTGCTATCAACAAGAAGCCATCACTATTTGATTCATCCTCTTCATGCTTCATGGCTAAAGAAGCTAAGGTAGTATATGATGAGAGTGATGATGAAAGTGAAATGGAATATGCTCATGATAGTGATAATGATAATGATGATGAAAATGATGATGATGAACCAACTAAAGAACAACTATATGACTTGTTGCAACAAACTAGAGACATAGCTATTGCCAAGAACAAAGAGTGTAAGAAGCTTTCAATGAAAGTAGCAATACTTGAGAAAGTCCTTAGTGAGCTTAAGACCACTCATGAGAGTCTAGTGGAAGACCATGAGGATCTTGATAAGGCTCATTCCAAGCTTGAAAAAGCTCACTCTTTGCTACTTGAGCAACAAGCAAAGAAGGAGGTTGTTGTATCATGTGATATAGGTGTTACATGTGATATAATTGATGAATCCTTTAATAAACCTATCATCATGTCAAATGCTAATCCTTCTTGTAGCTCTTCATCCACCACCACCAACTCTACCTCCACTACTAGTGATGGTTTCACTTGTGATGCCTCACTAATGGTTGAAAATGAGACTCTCAAGAGAGAGGTGGATGAGCTCACTCACGCCTTAGGCAAGGCCTATGGTGGTGAGGCCCACTTGCTTAAGTGCTTGGGTAGCCAAAGGTTCTCTCTTAACAAAGAGGGATTGGGCTACAACCCCAAGAAAGGCAAGTCGGCCTTTGCAACTCCAAAGCCTAGCTTTGTGAAGGGCAATGGTCGATTTTGCAATAGATGCAAGCAAGTTGGGCACCTAGAGCATAATTGCAATAAAAAGAACCAAAGCAAGAACCTTGTTAATGCTATACTTTTTGATTCTTGCTATGTGCTTACCAAGGGTGTGAAGGGTGTGCAAGCTAAGTTTGTTGGTACACCAATTGTGGGCCCAAAGAAGAAGGCTATTTGGGTACCAAAGAGCTTAGTTACTAACCTACAAGGACCCAAGCAAAAATGGGTACCTAAACTTCATTGATTTGCTTGTAGGTCAATTACAAAGCCGGAGGAAGGCATTGGATTATTGATAGTGGGTGCACTCAACACATGACCGGTACATCAAGAATGTTTGATTCAATCAATGACAATGATAGTGGTGTTGATTCAATCACATTTGGTAATAACAAGAAAGGCAAGGTTATTGGTTTGGGCAAGATTGCAATATCAAATGACATGAGTATCTCTAATGTGTTGCTAGTTGAAATCTTGGATTTCAATCTTCTATCCGTGGCACAAATATGTGATCTAGGCTACAAATGCATCTTTGGGGTTGATGATGTGGAAGTTATTAGTGTGGATGGTTCAAATGTGGCATTCAAGGGCTTTAGATATGAGAATCTCTACCTAGTTGACTTCAATGCTAGAGAAACTTCTTTGACAACTTGCTTAGTCTCCAAATCAAGCATGGGTTGGCTTTGGCATAGAAGGCTTGGTCATGTTGGCATGAAACAATTGAAGAAGCTTACAACTCACAATCTTGTCAATGGTTTGAAAGATGTTGAATTTGAGAAGAATAAGCTTTGTAGTGCATGTCAAGCCGGGAAGCAAGTTGGAAGCTCTCATCCAAAGAAGAGTACAATGAGCACATGCAAAGCATTTGAGTTGATGCACATGGATCTATTTGGACCAACAACATATACAAGCATAGGCGGTAACAAGTATGGCTTTGTCATAGTGGATGACTTCACAAGATTCACATGGGTATTCTTTCTTAGTGACAAAAGTGAAGTGTTTGACACCTTCAAGACATTTCTCACTAGAGTTCACAATGAGTTTGAGATTAGAATCAAGAAAGTGAGAAGTGACAATGGAAGTGAGTTCAAGAATACAAGAATTGAAGAACTTTGTGATCATTATGGTATTGGACATCAATTCTCGGCCAAGTACACTCCACAATCAAATGGCCTAGTTGAGAGGAAGAATAGAATATTGCTTGATATGGCTAGATCAATGCTTCATGAGTACAATGTGAGTCAATCATTTTGGGATGAAGCAATCAATACCGCTTGCTACTACATCAATAGACTATATTGTCATCCATTGCTAGAGAAGACCCCATATGAGTTACTTCATGGAAGAAAGCCCAATATTTCCTACTTTAGAGTGTTTGGTTGCAAATGCTATATCTTGAAGAAGGGCGCTAGATTGGGGAAGTTTGACAAGAGATGTGATGAGGGATTCCTACTTGGTTATTCAACTACAAGCAAAGCTTATAGAGTTTGGAACAACTCAAGTGGCATTTTAGAAGAAGTCCATGATGTGCAATTTGATGAAACTAATGGGTCACAAGATGAAGAAGAAAATTTAGATGATGTTGGTGGAACTCTATTAGTGGAAGCAATGAAGAACATGGACATTGGAGACATTAGAGCAAAGCAAGTAATTGATATTCAAGATGATAATAAAGATCAAGTGCTCAATTCACCATTCAAACTAGCTAGTGACTCTCAAGTGCAAGATCATGGTGTTAGTTCATCTCATCAAGATACATCAAGTAATCAACCAAGCTCAAGCAATCAAGTGCAAGTACTCCAACCACAACATGTTGCAAGAGATCACCCCATTGATAGTGTTATTGGTGATATTAGAAGTGGTGTGCAAACAAGATCAAGATTGGCTATGTTTTGTGAGCATGCATCATTTGTGTCAACCATAGAACCAAAGAAGATAGAAGAAGCTTTGAGGGATGCCGATTGGATCATGGCTATGCAAGAAGAGCTTAACAATTTCACAAGAAATGATGTTTGGGAGTTGGTAGAAAGGCCAAATGACTACAATGTGATTGGAACCAAATGGGTGTTCAAAAACAAGCAAGATCAAGATGGCATTGTAGTGAGAAATAAAGCAAGACTAGTTGCTCAAGGTTACACTCAAATAGAAGGTCTTGACTATGATGAGACATATGCTCCCGTGGCAAGATTAGAGGCAATAAGGATTCTATTGGCTTTTGCTTGTGCACACAACATCAAGCTATATCAAATGGACGTCAAAAGTGCATTTCTCAATGGGATCATCAATGAGTTAGTCTTTGTTGAGCAACCTCCCGGATTTGAAGATGACAAGAAACCCAACCATGTGTACAAGTTAAAGAAGGCTTTATATGGCTTAAAGCAAGCACCTAGAGCATGGTATGAGAGGCTAAGGAATTTCCTTCTCTCTAAGGGATTCAATATGGGCAAGGTTGATACAACTCTATTCACCAAGAAGATTGGGAATGATCTATTTATAGTACAAATATATGTTGATGACATCATCTTTGGATCAACCGATCAAGCTTATTATGAAGAATTTGGTGATATGATGGCCAAAGAGTTTGAAATGTCTATGATTGGTGAACTTAGCTACTTCCTTGGTCTCCAAGTCAAGCAATTGAAGAATGGGACATTTGTGAGTCAAGGGAAATACATAAGGGACATGTTGAAGAAATTTGGAATGCAAGATGCAAAGCCAATTTCAACTCCAATGGGTACAAATGGCAATTTGGATAGTGATCTTGATGGCAATATGGTGAATCAAAAGGAATATCGGTCTTTGATTGGAAGTCTACTTTATGTCACCGCATCAAGGCCGGATGCCATGTTTAGTGTTTGCATGTGTGCAAGATATCAAGCCTCACCTAGAGAGAGTCATCTCACGGCCGCAAAGAGAATATTGAGGTACTTGAAGCAAACAAGAGATGTTGGACTATGGTATCCCAAGGGGTCAAAGTTTGAATTGATTGGATATTCGGACTCCGACTATGGGGGTTGCAAGATCAATAGAAAGAGCACAAGTGGCACATGTCAATTACTTGGAAGATCACTTGTGTCATGGTCCTCAAAGAAACAAAATAGTGTGGCAATCTCTACCGCCGAAGCCGAATATGTGAGTGCGGGGAGTTGTTGTGCACAATTGCTATGGATGAAATCAACTTTGAAGGATTATGGCCTCAACTTCAAGAATGTGCCATTGCTATGTGATAATGAGAGTGCAATCAAGATGATACAAAACCCGGTTCAACATGGAAGAACAAAGCATATTGACATAAGACATCATTTCATTAGAGATCATCAACAAAAGGGAGATATTGCCATTGAAAGTGTTGGCACCGATGATCAACTTGCCGATATTCTCACTAAGCCACTTGATGAAAAGAGGTTTTGCAAGCTAAGGAATGAATTAAACATTCTTGATTTCTCAAACATGAGTTGAATGCACCCCACTCACTTATTGACATGCCTCTCCTTTGACATTGCAAGGTAAAGTTAATTGACATGTCATTCATCCTATGCTAAGGACTTGCTAGAGCATGTTGACATAATAAGTGGTATGCATGAGCATTCATGATAAATCAAATGAATTTGATGGATATATGTTACCACTATTGCCTCTATGTTTGTTTTTGATCTAGTGGTGGCATATGACATGTTTGTGAGCTTGCAAACCTAGTGTTGAATCTAGAAGATTTGCTATAAGTGTTTAATTCAACATAGGCAAGATAACCCTTATTATGAGGTGTGAAGAAGCTTGTCTTTGGTTCAAATCGAATTAAATATCTTTGGCAAGTATTCTAGGTTGAACCAAAATTGATAAATCTTAACCTACTCCATCAAACATTTTTCTTCTCTCCACAATTTGATCCCATTTTTGGGTAAGTTGTTGACAAAGGGGGAGAGAAAAAGATGATTCAACATGGTAAAGGGGTAAGTAGGGGGAGCAAGCTCATAAACAAAGTTGTTGCATTTGTTTGTGCATTCTCATATGACTTGCTCATTGCACATGTTTTTAAATTCAATATACATGCTTGTGTGGTGCAATGCTAGTATAAGAACTTGGATGATGAAATGATCTACTAGCATGCATAGGAATAGTTTACATGTGGTATCTAGACATGCCTAAAGTTTTTACAAGTGGTCCAAGAACCTTTACATATAATGTTGATCTCACGGGGTTCTTGAGTTTTGATGGATGTCTAGTTACTTCATGATGCTAAGGATGGTGTAAAAGGCAACTCCGATTGGTATCACGCTTCAAAGGTCCATTTCTTACACCTTAGCATCATTTTGGTAGAATTACTCTCCCAACACTTCTATCCATGCATATGTGCAAAGCTTTAAATCCAAACTCTATGCACATATGTAGGGGGAGCTAATGCTACCAAAACCGAGCTTGTGATAATTGTCCAAACTTTACTTATGAGCAAAATGATTGGACAAGTATGACAAGTTCAAAACTTTTATTATCAAAATCATCTTTGTGAGGGTTGTCATCAATTACCAAAAAGGGGGAGATTGAAAGTCCCTAGTTTGGTTTTGGCTAATTGATGAAACCTAGGACTAACCTTTGTATCTAAGTGGATGATTTAGATAAAGGTGGTCATTAAATATGAGACATGACATTGACTCATGTGACCAAGATGGTGAAGACCAAGATGAGGCTTGGCTCGATGGACCGGTTGTGAAGGTGAAGGGCAAGTCGAGGCCTCGAAGCGAAGGACCATGCGATGGTGAAGCTTGAGCAAGACTTGGCGCCGACGGACCGATGCAACGGTGAAGAGCAAGTGAAATCAAGGTCGATGGATCGAGACGGTCATGTGATGATATGAAATGAATCATATCTTTTGGAGAAACAAAATGGGCTCAAGGCAAAGGTATAACCATAGGGCCATTTTGTTTTACACTCAAGACACCATAGAGGGTGTGAGTGGTTTAGGGTCGATAGCCGAACTATTAAGAGGGGAAGTCTTATCGGTTATTCGACGCATGGGTGCCACTAGGTGAATTCATGAAGTGCATTGCATGTAGGGCCTAGTGAGCTAACTGGAAAACCTTTGAAAATGATTGAGAAAAAGCTAACACACAAGCACATGGAGATGTACACTTGACGGTGTTGGCACATTTGCAAAGGTGGCGTTGATCACGCTGTGGTGTGTGGGTAGAAAGGGGTTTGGGTTGTTCTCTCCCTCCCGCCGAGCGTGCGAGCGCGGGATTCAGGCGATTTCGGGGAAATGAAATGCCTATTTTCCATTGCGCCGGAAGTCGGAAAAGAAACGGAGGCGAACGCGGTCACAGAAGTGACCGGACGCTGCACCGGACGCTGCACCGGACGCGGTCTCTGTGCGTCCGGCGCGTCCGGTCAGTACTGCGCAGAGGTCAGGCGTGCGAGCGAGGGTTTGCCACCGGCGCGTCCGGTGACTCGCGGGACCGGCGCGTCCGGTCATGCGAACAGCGGTTCACGAAGACGTCGGACGCGGTGCGCGTCCGGTCACACACGATCGGACACGTCCGGTCGTCCAGGGAGCTTACTGGACTCCCACCGGACGCGGGCACTGTGGCGTCCGGTCAGTTCTTCAGCGCGTCCGGTCGTTGTTTCGCTGTGCGCGGCTCTGTGTTGACCGGCGCGTCCGGTGGGTCACGGGACCGGCGCGTCCGGTCGTGACCAGCGCGTCCGGTCGTTACGACCGGCGCGTCCGGTCAGTGGATCGCGAAAGAACCGTTGAGCGACCGGCGCGTCCGGTCGTTGCGACCGGCGCGTCCGGTCGCAGTTTCGAATTTTAGCCGTTGGGCGACCGGAGCGTCCGGTCAGTTACGACCGGCGCGTCCGGTCGTCCCGAGTTTTCTGTGAGTGGAGTGGCAACGGCTCTATTTGTTTGGGGTGCTTATAAATACTCGTTGGCCGGCCCTTGGGGAGATGGCTTGGCATTTCTAACATTCTTGTGCATCCTTTGAGCAAAAGCAACTCCTCCCACTCATCTCTCTTGCTTGATTGCAAATCAAAAGTGAGATTGAGTGATCCCAAAGTGCATTGCATAGCTTGAGGGCATCTAGTGGCACTTGTGGGTGGTTTAGCCGATGGATTTCTTGTTACTCTTGGAGAGTACCGCTCCTAGCCGGCTTGGAGATTGTTGGAGGCGTTGGCAAGAGAAGGTGATTGTTCTTGGCCACCTCCGGTTGATTGTGAGAGGTTCTTGTGCTTTCCTCGGCGGGACGCCAAAAGCAACTCTATTACATTGCGCGTGTCATTGAGTTACCTCACTTGAGAGTGGTGTCTTGCGGTGCCTTGCGGGGCGTGCCTTGAGGGGCAAGTGACTTGAGGGTCACACCGAGGAACCATCTAAGTGTTGGTCGACACAACCGGTGACGTAGCTTGTCGGTGCACAAGTGAACACCGGGTGAACAAAAATATTGTGTCTCTTGTCTCCCGGTGATTGGTCTACATATTGTGTTGTTGTCAATATTGATTGATTGTATATCATCTTGGTGATTGGCAACATCTTCACTTCACCGTCGGTATAAGAATCACAATCCTCTCTCTTGCATTTACATTCACTAGTTTATCTTGTGTAGCGCTAGTGGTAGCCTTTGCTAGTAGTTGTTAGCTTGCTCACTAGTGTAAGTTAGTGACCTAGCACTTGTGTGAACTAGAGATCATAATCTACTAGACTTGTGGATAGGAGGCTTGCATCACAACCATAGGCTAAGCAAAACTCGCTTTACGCCGTTTGTTATTCTAACAAGTTTGCTTAGTGGTGCTTGTAGAATTTTTTATAGGCTATTCACCCCCCCTCTAGCCATCTAGGACCTTACAAGTGGTATCGGAGCCGTGGTCACCGTTTTAATCAAGGCTTAACATCCTTCGGTGTGAAAAATGGCTCAAATTGTGTTCAATCTTGTTGGGGGCAAGCCACCGTTCTTTGATGGTGTTAGTTCTTTTGCTCATTGGAAGAGAAAGATGACAATGTACCTTGGTTCTATTCATGAGAGAGTATTGGAAGTCACCGAGAATGATTTTGCTATCATTGATCCCGATCATCTCACCGATGAAGATAGAGCAAATAGAACATGCAATAGAATGGCTCTCAATACACTTTACAATGGTATTGACACAAAAGTATTTGAGGGCATCAAGGATTTGGAATTGGCAAATGAAGTGTGGACAAGGTTAAGTGAAACATATGAGGGCACTAAGGTTGTGAAGAGTGCCAAGCTATATGGGCTCAAGAGTGAGTTTGAGAACTTCAAGATGAAAGAAGAAGAAACAATCTTAGAGATGTTTCATAGATTGCAAGTCATTGTGAATGATCTCAAGAGCTTAGGGCACAAGACACAAGACCAAGATTTTTGCCACAAGTTCTTGTTGAGCTTACCTAAAAGATTCAAGATGTTGATCATGATGCTACAAAGAGATGGGCTTGAAACAATAAAGCCCAATGATTTGCTTGGAGAGGTATTGACCTTTGACAAGTATGATCAAGATGTTGATGAGAAGGAGGAAGAAAAGAAGAAGAAGACCGTGGCATTTAAGGCCACCTCCTCAAAAGGAAAAGCCACAATTCAAGAAGAAGATGACAACGAAGAAGATGAAGAATTGGAAGTTGATGATGAGGCACTTGCTCTAGTTGTCAAAAACATTGGCAAAATGTTTATCAAAAGAAGAGGCTTCAAAAAGAGAATTGACAATTTCAAGAGCAATGAGCAACAAAGAAAGTGTTTCAATTGTGATAGCACCGAGCATCTTCAAGCGGAATGTCCCTATGATAAGAAGAAGAACAACAAGAGGGGCAAGTTTGAGAAGAAGAAGAGAGAGGCCAAGATGACATTCAAGAAAGGCAAGAATGGTGCCTATGTGATCACTTGGGAAAGTGATGAAGAAGAAGAAGAAGAAGAATCATCCAACAAGGCTTTTGCTTCCATTGCTATCAACAAGAAGCCATCACTATTTGATTCATCCTCTTCATGCTTCATGGCTAAAGAAGCTAAGGTAGTATATGATGAGAGTGATGATGAAAGTGAAATGGAATATGCTCATGATAGTGATAATGATAATGATGATGAAAATGATGATGATGAACCAACTAAAGAACAACTATATGACTTGTTGCAACAAACTAGAGACATAGCTATTGCCAAGAACAAAGAGTGTAAGAAGCTTTCAATGAAAGTAGCAATACTTGAGAAAGTCCTTAGTGAGCTTAAGACCACTCATGAGAGTCTAGTGGAAGACCATGAGGATCTTGATAAGGCTCATTCCAAGCTTGAAAAAGCTCACTCTTTGCTACTTGAGCAACAAGCAAAGAAGGAGGTTGTTGTATCATGTGATATAGGTGTTACATGTGATATAATTGATGAATCCTTTAATAAACATATCATCATGTCAAATGCTAATCCTTCTTGTAGCTCTTCATCCACCACCACCAACTCTACCTCCACTACTAGTGATGGTTTCACTTGTGATGCCTCACTAATGGTTGAAAATGAGACTCTCAAGAGAGAGGTGGATGAGCTCACTCACGCCTTAGGCAAGGCCTATGGTGGTGAGGCCCGCTTGCTTAAGTGCTTGGGTAGCCAAAGGTTCTCTCTTAACAAAGAGGGATTGGGCTACAACCCCAAGAAAGGCAAGTCGGCCTTTGCAACTCCAAAGCCTAGCTTTGTGAAGGGCAATGGTCGATTTTGCAATAGATGCAAGCAAGTTGGGCACCTAGAGCATAATTGCAATAAAAAGAACCAAAGCAAGAACCTTGTTAATGCTATACCTTTTGATTCTTGCTATGTGCTTACCAAGGGTGTGAAGGGTGTGCAAGCTAAGTTTGTTGGTACACCAATTGTGGGCCCAAAGAAGAAGGCTATTTGGGTACCAAAGAGCTTAGTTACTAACCTACAAGGACCCAAGCAAAAATGGGTACCTAAACTTCATTGATTTGCTTGTAGGTCAATTACAAAGCCGGAGGAAGGCATTGGATTATTGATAGTGGGTGCACTCAACACATGACCGGTACATCAAGAATGTTTGATTCAATCAATGACAATGATAGTGGTGTTGATTCAATCACATTTGGTAATAACAAGAAAGGCAAGGTTATTGGTTTGGGCAAGATTGCAATATCAAATGACATGAGTATCTCTAATGTGTTGCTAGTTGAAATCTTGGATTTCAATCTTCTATCCGTGGCACAAATATGTGATCTAGGCTACAAATGCATCTTTGGGGTTGATGATGTGGAAGTTATTAGTGTGGATGGTTCAAATGTGGCATTCAAGGGCTTTAGATATGAGAATCTCTACCTAGTTGACTTCAATGCTAGAGAAACTTCTTTGACAACTTGCTTAGTCTCCAAATCAAGCATGGGTTGGCTTTGGCATAGAAGGCTTGGTCATGTTGGCATGAAACAATTGAAGAAGCTTACAACTCACAATCTTGTCAATGGTTTGAAAGATGTTGAATTTGAGAAGAATAAGCTTTGTAGTGCATGTCAAGCCGGGAAGCAAGTTGGAAGCTCTCATCCAAAGAAGAGTACAATGAGCACATGCAAAGCATTTGAGTTGATGCACATGGATCTATTTGGACCAACAACATATACAAGCATAGGCGGTAACAAGTATGGCTTTGTCATAGTGGATGACTTCACAAGATTCACATGGGTATTCTTTCTTAGTGACAAAAGTGAAGTGTTTGACACCTTCAAGACATTTCTCACTAGAGTTCACAATGAGTTTGAGATTAGAATCAAGAAAGTGAGAAGTGACAATGGAAGTGAGTTCAAGAATTCAAGAATTGAAGAACTTTGTGATCATTATGGTATTGGACATCAATTCTCGGCCAAGTACACTCCACAATCAAATGGCCTAGTTGAGAGGAAGAATAGAATATTGCTTGATATGGCTAGATCAATGCTTCATGAGTACAATGTGAGTCAATCATTTTGGGATGAAGCAATCAATACCGCTTGCTACTACATCAATAGACTATATTGTCATCCATTGCTAGAGAAGACCCCATATGAGTTACTTCATGGAAGAAAGCCCAATATTTCCTACTTTAGAGTGTTTGGTTGCAAATGCTATATCTTGAAGAAGGGCGCTAGATTGGGGAAGTTTGACAAGAGATGTGATGAGGGATTCCTACTTGGTTATTCAACTACAAGCAAAGCTTATAGAGTTTGGAACAACTCAAGTGGCATTTTAGAAGAAGTCCATGATGTGCAATTTGATGAAACTAATGGGTCACAAGATGAAGAAGAAAATTTAGATGATGTTGGTGGAACTCTATTAGTGGAAGCAATGAAGAACATGGACATTGGAGACATTAGAGCAAAGCAAGTAATTGATATTCAAGATGATAATAAAGATCAAGTGCTCAATTCACCATTCAAACTAGCTAGTGACTCTCAAGTGCAAGATCATGGTGTTAGTTCATCTCATCAAGATACATCAAGTAATCAACCAAGCTCAAGCAATCAAGTGCAAGTACTCCAACCACAACATGTTGCAAGAGATCACCCCATTGATAGTGTTATTGGTGATATTAGAAGTGGTGTGCAAACAAGATCAAGATTGGCTATGTTTTGTGAGCATGCATCATTTGTGTCAACCATAGAACCAAAGAAGATAGAAGAAGCTTTGAGGGATGCCGATTGGATCATGGCTATGCAAGAAGAGCTTAACAATTTCACAAGAAATGATGTTTGGGAGTTGGTAGAAAGGCCAAATGACTACAATGTGATTGGAACCAAATGGGTGTTCAAAAACAAGCAAGATCAAGATGGCATTGTAGTGAGAAATAAAGCAAGACTAGTTGCTCAAGGTTACACTCAAATAGAAGGTCTTGACTATGATGAGACATATGCTCCCGTGGCAAGATTAGAGGCAATAAGGATTCTATTGGCTTTTGCTTGTGCACACAACATCAAGCTATATCAAATGGACGTCAAAAGTGCATTTCTCAATGGGATCATCAATGAGTTAGTCTTTGTTGAGCAACCTCCCGGATTTGAAGATGACAAGAAACCCAACCATGTGTACAAGTTGAAGAAGGCTTTATATGGCTTAAAGCAAGCACCTAGAGCATGGTATGAGAGGCTAAGGAATTTCCTTCTCTCTAAGGGATTCAATATGGGCAAGGTTGATACAACTCTATTCACCAAGAAGATTGGGAATGATCTATTTATAGTGCAAATATATGTTGATGACATCATCTTTGGATCAACCGATCAAGCTTATTATGAAGAATTTGGTGATATGATGGCCAAAGAGTTTGAAATGTCTATGATTGGTGAACTTAGCTACTTCCTTGGTCTCCAAGTCAAGCAATTGAAGAATGGGACATTTGTGAGTCAAGGGAAATACATAAGGGACATGTTGAAGAAATTTGGAATGCAAGATGCAAAGCCAATTTCAACTCCAATGGGTACAAATGGCAATTTGGATAGTGATCTTGATGGCAATATGGTGAATCAAAAGGAATATCGGTCTTTGATTGGAAGTCTACTTTATGTCACCGCATCAAGGCCGGATGTCATGTTTAGTGTTTGCATGTGTGCAAGATATCAAGCCTCACCTAGAGAGAGTCATCTCACGGCCGCAAAGAGAATATTGAGGTACTTGAAGCAAACAAGAGATGTTGGACTATGGTATCCCAAGGGGTCAAAGTTTGAATTGATTGGATATTCGGACTCCGACTATGGGGGTTGCAAGATCAATAGAAAGAGCACAAGTGGCACATGTCAATTACTTGGAAGATCACTTGTGTCATGGTCCTCAAAGAAACAAAATAGTGTGGCAATCTCTACCGCCGAAGCCGAATATGTGAGTGCGGGGAGTTGTTGTGCACAATTGCTATGGATGAAATCAACTTTGAAGGATTATGGCCTCAACTTCAAGAATGTGCCATTGCTATGTGATAATGAGAGTGCAATCAAGATGATACAAAACCCGGTTCAACATGGAAGAACAAAGCATATTGACATAAGACATCATTTCATTAGAGATCATCAACAAAAGGGAGATATTGCCATTGAAAGTGTTGGCACCGATGATCAACTTGCCGATATTCTCACTAAGCCACTTGATGAAAAGAGGTTTTGCAAGCTAAGGAATGAATTAAACATTCTTGATTTCTCAAACATGAGTTGAATGCACCCCACTCACTTATTGACATGCCTCTCCTTTGACATTGCAAGGTAAAGTTAATTGACATGTCATTCATCCTATGCTAAGGACTTGCTAGAGCATGTTGACATAATAAGTGGTATGCATGAGCATTCATGATAAATCAAATGAATTTGATGGATATATGTTACCACTATTGCCTCTATGTTTGTTTTTGATCTAGTGGTGGCATATGACATGTTTGTGAGCTTGCAAACCTAGTGTTGAATCTAGAAGATTTGCTATAAGTGTTTAATTCAACATAGGCAAGATAACCCTTATTATGAGGTGTGAAGAAGCTTGTCTTTGGTTCAAATCGAATTAAATATCTTTGGCAAGTATTCTAGGTTGAACCAAAATTGATAAATCTTAACCTACTCCATCAAACATTTTTCTTCTCTCCACAATTTGATCCCATTTTTGGGTAAGTTGTTGACAAAGGGGGAGAGAAAAAGATGATTCAACATGGTAAAGGGGTAAGTAGGGGGAGCAAGCTCATAAACAAAGTTGTTGCATTTGTTTGTGCATTCTCATATGACTTGCTCATTGCACATGTTTTTAAATTCAATATACATGCTTGTGTGGTGCAATGCTAGTATAAGAACTTGGATGATGAAATGATCTACTAGCATGCATAGGAATAGTTTACATGTGGTATCTAGACATGCCTAAAGTTTTTACAAGTGGTCCAAGAACCTTTACATATAATGTTGATCTCACGGGGTTCTTGAGTTTTGATGGATGTCTAGTTACTTCATGATGCTAAGGATGGTGTAAAAGGCAACTCCGATTGGTATCACGCTTCAAAGGTCCATTTCTTACACCTTAGCATCATTTTGGTAGAATTACTCTCCCAACACTTCTATCCATGCATATGTGCAAAGCTTTAAATCCAAACTCTATGCACATATGTAGGGGGAGCTAATGCTACCAAAACCGAGCTTGTGATAATTGTCCAAACTTTACTTATGAGCAAAATGATTGGACAAGTATGACAAGTTCAAAACTTTTATTATCAAAATCATCTTTGTGAGGGTTGTCATCAATTACCAAAAAGGGGGAGATTGAAAGTCCCTAGTTTGGTTTTGGCTAATTGATGAAACCTAGGACTAACCTTTGTATCTAAGTGGATGATTTAGATAAAGGTGGTCATTAAATATGAGACATGACATTGACTCATGTGACCAAGATGGTGAAGACCAAGATGAGGCTTGGCTCGATGGACCGGTTGTGAAGGTGAAGGGCAAGTCGAGGCCTCGAAGCGAAGGACCATGCGATGGTGAAGCTTGAGCAAGACTTGGCGCCGACGGACCGATGCAACGGTGAAGAGCAAGTGAAATCAAGGTCGATGGATCGAGACGGTCATGTGATGATATGAAATGAATCATATCTTTTGGAGAAACAAAATGGGCTCAAGGCAAAGGTATAACCATAGGGCCATTTTGTTTTACACTCAAGACACCATAGAGGGTGTGAGTGGTTTAGGGTCGATAGCCGAACTATTAAGAGGGGAAGTCTTATCGGTTATTCGACGCATGGGTGCCACTAGGTGAATTCATGAAGTGCATTGCATGTAGGGCCTAGTGAGCTAACTGGAAAACCTTTGAAAATGATTGAGAAAAAGCTAACACACAAGCACATGGAGATGTACACTTGACGGTGTTGGCACATTTGCAAAGGTGGCGTTGATCACGCTGTGGTGTGTGGGTAGAAAGGGGTTTGGGTTGTTCTCTCCCTCCCGCCGAGCGTGCGAGCGCGGGATTCAGGCGATTTCGGGGAAATGAAATGCCTATTTTCCATTGCGCCGGAAGTCGGAAAAGAAACGGAGGCGAACGCGGTCACAGAAGTGACCGGACGCTGCACCGGACGCTGCACCGGACGCGGTCTCTGTGCGTCCGGCGCGTCCGGTCAGTACTGCGCAGAGGTCAGGCGTGCGAGCGAGGGTTTGCCACCGGCGCGTCCGGTGACTCGCGGGACCGGCGCGTCCGGTCATGCGAACAGCGGTTCACGAAGACGTCGGACGCGGTGCGCGTCCGGTCACACACGATCGGACACGTCCGGTCGTCCAGGGAGCTTACTGGACTCCCACCGGACGCGGGCACTGTGGCGTCCGGTCAGTTCTTCAGCGCGTCCGGTCGTTGTTTCGCTGTGCGCGGCTCTGTGTTGACCGGCGCGTCCGGTGGGTCACGGGACCGGCGCGTCCGGTCGTGACCAGCGCGTCCGGTCGTTACGACCGGCGCGTCCGGTCAGTGGATCGCGAAAGAACCGTTGAGCGACCGGCGCATCCGGTCGTTGCGACCGGCGCGTCCGGTCGCAGTTTCGAATTTTAGCCGTTGGGCGACCGGAGCGTCCGGTCAGTTACGACCGGCGCGTCCGGTCGTCCCGAGTTTTCTGTGAGTGGAGTGGCAACGGCTCTATTTGTTTGGGGTGCTTATAAATACTCGTTGGCCGGCCCTTGGGGAGATGGCTTGGCATTTCTAACATTCTTGTGCATCCTTTGAGCAAAAGCAACTCCTCCCACTCATCTCTCTTGCTTGATTGCAAATCAAAAGTGAGATTGAGTGATCCCAAAGTGCATTGCATAGCTTGAGGGCATCTAGTGGCACTTGTGGGTGGTTTAGCCGATGGATTTCTTGTTACTCTTGGAGAGTACCGCTCCTAGCCGGCTTGGAGATTGTTGGAGGCGTTGGCAAGAGAAGGTGATTGTTCTTGGCCACCTCCGGTTGATTGTGAGAGGTTCTTGTGCTTTCCTCGGCGGGACGCCAAAAGCAACTCTATTACATTGCGCGTGTCATTGAGTTACCTCACTTGAGAGTGGTGTCTTGCGGTGCCTTGCGGGGCGTGCCTTGAGGGGCAAGTGACTTGAGGGTCACACCGAGGAACCATCTAAGTGTTGGTCGACACAACCGGTGACGTAGCTTGTCGGTGCACAAGTGAACACCGGGTGAACAAAAATATTGTGTCTCTTGTCTCCCGGTGATTGGTCTACATATTGTGTTGTTGTCAATATTGATTGATTGTATATCATCTTGGTGATTGGCAACATCTTCACTTCACCGTCGGTATAAGAATCACAATCCTCTCTCTTGCATTTACATTCACTAGTTTATCTTGTGTAGCGCTAGTGGTAGCCTTTGCTAGTAGTTGTTAGCTTGCTCACTAGTGTAAGTTAGTGACCTAGCACTTGTGTGAACTAGAGATCATAATCTACTAGACTTGTGGATAGGAGGCTTGCATCACAACCATAGGCTAAGCAAAACTCGCTTTACGCCGTTTGTTATTCTAACAAGTTTGCTTAGTGGTGCTTGTAGAATTTTTTATAGGCTATTCACCCCCCCTCTAGCCATCTAGGACCTTACACCGACCTCATGCGAGGCGGATCTGACGCGCGTTTTGAAGTGGGCTGTGTTTTGCCGTGGCTTAGTCGTTTTGATTTTTATAATTTGATGAAATGTGGGTACCCCTATACTGTTGGTACCGACAGTAGCCCCCGAGCCTTTTGGTGAGTGTGTGATCACTTACCTAGAGGCTTTTTGCTGATGAACTGGAGTCGTAGCGTTATGGTCTTTTCGGTGGGGGCGCGCGAGCGCACCCGCCGGATGTAGCCCCCGAGGCCTTGGTGGAGTGTTGAAAAACTCCTCCGAGGTCTTTTTTGTGTTTTATCAGGGAGTAGTTTGATGCGGTCGAGCCCCTGAGCCTCGTGCGCACGAGGTCGATCGGAGTCCTGGTCGTCTTTTTTGTTATGCGACCCTCACGCTCCTCTTGCGAGGAGGAGGAGGGGTGGGGAACGCCGTACTACCCCGTTTGGGCGAGTCCCGACGATCTCCGGTGAGCTGCTAGCGGGGAGATTCGAGTGAGAGTCCATGCTCCAGTCGTTAGGAGTCGGCTCGTGGCCCGGAGGCGCTCTCAAAAAATGCCAAGGAGTGGTCGTGTGGATGTCGGTTCCCTGCGACAGGATCCGAGGGCTCGATGTCTCCCTCGATGGGATTCCTACGTCGACCTCCTCTTTTGGCCTCGAATACGTTTTGGGGTGCCTCGAGAGCGCGGCTCGAGCCCTGGCCATGTACGGGCGCACCCTTGGTCGTCCCTAACTCTGTTGCTCGAGGGCGGCTGTCGAACCCGGGTCGAGGGCCAGCTCTCGTTCCCTCGAGACTTAAGACGGGCTCGGGGCCCGTTTGGCATCTTGGAATATCCGTCCGTGGATCTCGCCCTGCCCGTTAACGAGGTGCGCCTTTTTAGGGCGAAACCGGCGCGGTAGTGGGCAACGTGGCGTTCGGTTACGGCGTGGGGGACGGCCACGTGCCCTGCTCCTGCGAGACGTGGGGGAACGGTTAGGTGAGCGCATTTAATGCGGAAAACTGTTCCTACCTTTTTGCGCGGCCGTTGGGCTTCCTCTGGGCATATAAAAGCAAAAACCTGGGGGTCCGAGTCCCCCACTGATTCCTTGTGCCCTCGCCATCTCCTTGTCGCAGACAGCCCTTGCCTTCTTGCGTTCTCCGCCCACATCACCGCCGCCGCCGCATCCTCTCCGCCCGCCCTTCTTCCCGCAACACCTGATGGCTGGAAAGAGCCAGATCCTCCCCGCCGACGACTGGGCAGCCTCCTCGGTGACGGAGAGGAGGTTGGAAGAGCTGGTTGAGGATGGGCTGCTGCGGCCGAGGATGAGTCGGTCACAGCCGGAGTGGATCGCACCGCTGCCCGCCCACCGGGAGCTGGCGCCCCCTGAAGGGTACGTGGTGAGCTTCGTCTGCTTCCACGAGCGGGGGTTCGGCGTCCCCGCGTCCGTCTTCATGCGCGCGCTCCTCCACTACTACCGGGTGGAGCTTCACCACCTTGCCCCCAATGCCGTCGCATAGGCCGCCATCTTCGCGGCGGTCTGCGAGGGCTACCTTGGGGTGGAGCCACAGTGGAACCTGTGGCTTCACCTTTTCAAGGCCAAGCTCTTCTCCAGGAAGGCGGGGGAGAAGGGGGTCATGTGCGCGGCTCGAGTAGGAAGCTGTGTCCTACAGGTGAGGTCGAGCCGGGTGGATCTGTATATCCCGGCTCGCCTCATCTCCTCAAACAGCGGGTGGCACGAGGGTTGGTTCTACCTCCACAACGATGAAAATCAGTTGCCGAGGTACACCGGCCGCGTGCTGACCGCTCGGGAGGACCGCTGGACGTATGGAGTGCCGGATGCCGAGAAGCCGCGCCTGGACCCGCTGCTGGCGGCGCTGCAGCAGCTTCGCGTTCGGGGCTTGACGGCAGCGGCGGTGGCTACGGCCTTCCACCGCCGCAGGGTGATGCCACTGTGCCGGCGTCGTCTTCGCCTCGACCAGATGTCTCCGGAGGCATCTCTGGAGGGGACCCAGATGTCCCATGAGTCCCTCACCCTCGAGGAGGTCCTCCGGTGAGCGCGCTGGATGGTCGGGACCTTCAAGGTGGAGGAGGTCGACCGGGTCCCCATGAGGCCTACCCAGGGGTTCGAGCCCGTGGTAAGTATCTTTGGGTCGATACGTTCGCTAGTTTTGTTCGTTTTTGGATTCCCCTAACCCGGTCGAGGCCGGTGCGTAGGATTTGTCGGCGCTGTGGGAGACGCGTCCGCCTATCCCAGAGGATCGGCCTACCCGGGAGGCTCGACGCCTGCATGCCTCCAAGAAGAAGAAGACCAAGGAGACAGCCAAGAAGCGGGCGGCCCGTAAGGCTAGGGAGGCGGAGGCGTTGAAGAAACTCCGGCGCCAGCAGACCATCGAGGGGGTCCCCCTGGCGCCGTCGCCCTCCGAGATGATCTCAGGGGAGGAAGACGACAGCGGCGGCGAGGACGACGACGCCCTGTCGCGGTACAAGGCCACGACGGGACTGGGGGACCTCCCCAACATTCGCCCTCTGCTGGAGCCCATCGGGGGGTCGTCCTCCTCGGTCATCGTGGTCGAGGAGACCGAGGAGGAGGAGGAAAAGGAGGAGGAGAAGATGAAGACGGAGAAGGAGACGGGCCCCTCGACGGGAGGGGCCGCTTTACCCTGGACCCAGCAAGAGGGGTCGACGGGGATGCCTGCGCCAGCCCAGGCCCCGCAAGCTCGGGCAGGGGCTGGGACGGTGGTACCGGCGCCGTCTTCGGCGGCGGCACCGGCGGGCGTGAGAACCCGAGGCCAGCTGGCCTCGGAGGCACAGAAAGCGCAGGGCAGTGCGCTAGAGAGGGCCCCACGGAGTGCCCGGCCCGCTGGCGGGGCCGCCGCGAGGCCGCCGCCTGCCGCCTCGGGAGGCTCGGGCGGCGCGGGGTCGAGGCCCTTGGTGCCAATTTCTGGGTGAGTATTCGTGCTCAGTGGTTATTACGTCTTTCTTTGGATTCGTGGGCTAACCTTGTTTCTTATTTGACAGGTTGAAGCGGAAGGCGGAGCCAATGGGGCCTACCCCGGTGAAGTCGCTGCGGGCGAGCGCCGCCGTTCTCAACCGGACGGCGGAGCAGGACGCGGCCTGGGTTCGCCAGGTCGAGGCCGCAAAGGGGCGTCTGCGGCAGCAGCAGGAGGCGGCAGCTACAACGGGGGTCACTGGCCCGGACCCTGCCGTGGAGGGGTCCGAACTGGCGCGGGCGGCGGCGCCCAGTTCGATTGAGGCGGAGCCCAGGCCATTGCCGACGGCCGAGGCTACCATTGAGGCCGTGACGAGCGAAGCATCCGCCCGCGGCGCGGAGCGGGCGGGTGCTGACGTGACCATGGAGGAGGTCTCATCGGCGCCAGGGCAGGAGGCGGCGCCGACGAGGGGGCCGCAGCCGCAGCAAGACCTGCCGGCGGGACCGGTGGGCACGGTGGAGGGCGAGGCCGTCGAGGTCCCCCCGGAGCCCCAGAAGAAAGGGCGCCGGAGGTCGAGGTGCCAACTTCGGGAGTGCCGTCGGTCGAGGCGCCGGCTCCTGGGCCGCCGACAGCCGAGGCGCCGGCTCTGGAGGCGTCGACGGCCGAGGTGCCGGCTCCGTCGGTGCCAGCGACTGAGGGGCCGATGTCCTCAGAAGGGTGGGCGCCCGTGGACCTTACCCTTGACGCCCCCCTAGACAAGGGAAAACAAGTGATGGGGGTCGAGGGGGGTGAGGCCACGGACCAGGCTGGTGCCTTGACGGCCGCTGGAGCCGTGGGAGCTGCGGACGAGGCCGGCCCTTCCGCGGGGCCGGGAGACGCCCCGGTCGGATCGTCGTCGTCATGGCCCGACATCGCCGCGCTGGCGATAGCACGGGCCGAGGCGGAGATTCCGAGGTGGGGGGCCGTCCCTTCAGTTCAGGGACGCTGCGAACCCCGACGCCGAGCCTATCTTCACCCTGAATGATAGGGATGAGGTGCACCGCTGGGAGTATCTCGAGGGTGTCCGGCGGCACCTCGATCGGGTGCTCAACGTGGCGTCCGACACCGTCTCACGAGGCATACGGGATGCCACCGAGGTATGATCGACTCGTCGGCTTTTTTCGTGGCTCTTAGTGTCTTTTTCCTTGGTTTCTTTATCTTCTTGGTTTCTTCGAATCGTGATTAGGAGCTGAAGGAGTACTCCCGCCGCAAGTCGCTCTTCATCCGGGATGAGAGTGGCGTGTGGGCCGCGCTGGCGAAGCAACGAGCCCTGGTCGAGGAGGCCCAGAAAAGGCTTTCCGATCGGAACGCCGAAATGGCTGAGCTGCGTACCGCCTACTCGGCGGTGAAGGAGGAGGCGATACAGGCTTGGGCGGCCGAAGCCGTGATGCGCACCGAGATGGACAAGGCCCGGGAAGAGGCTGCCCAGGCTCGCAGGGACCTCGAGCCCCTGTCGGCACGGGTGAAGGAGCTCGAGGAGGATGTCTCCCAGGTCAGCCGTCAGCGCGACGCTCTCAACGTTGAGGTCGGGCAGGTCACGACCCGTTTTAGCGCACTGAAGGACGAGGTCACAGCGCTGAACGGGGCCGTCCAAGAGAAGGACGCGGCACTCCAGACCGCCCGTCAGGAGATCGAGGCGCTGAAGGCGACCGTCCGTGACAAGGACAGCGCCCTCCTGGGGCTTGAGCAGACGTGCGGGGGGCTTCGTGACAAGGTTGTGGGCTTGAAGACCCATATCGAGGGTAAGTATGACTGTTATAGCCATGACGTCGAGGCCTCGTGTTAGGTACTAATTTATTTTGTCGTGTTTCAGAGCTGGAGAGTGAGAATCGGGAGGCCCACTTGTCCGCCAACTCCCTGCAGAGCCTCCTCGAAGCCGAGACCCAGAGGACCCAACTGCTCGAGGGCGTGATCACCACCGTGTGTGACGGTCTGGGGGTCAAGCCCGACGCCGACACCGGGGAAGACGTTCCGGGGAACTCCTTCATCCGTCGGATGGCGGCGCTGGGCCGCCTTGCCCGGGAGAAGATACGGGACAGCCTCCACCACGGCGTGAAGAGGGTGCTGGCCGTCGTCCGTTCAGGGTTTGTGTTTGACATGGAGCTCGTGGCCGACGGCTTCATCACAGACCCGGATCGGACGGATGAGGATAATGAGAACGCCTGCCTGGAGCTGATTGAAGCCGCGGAGGGGCCTGGGTGTCGCCTGGCCTCGCTCTTTGAAGCCGAGGTGGCCCCGCCTGCTGATGATGAAGGCCTGTGAGCCAGATCTGGGCGCAAAGGCCCATGTAATAAGTTAGTACTTTAGACTTTGGTCGTGGTGGCCTCGGAGGCCCTAAAAACTTGAAGCACAAACCGATTCATGATTAAATTAGTTTTATTCGAGCCTTTCTTCCCTTTATTGCTTGGATTGTGTTCTCGTGTGATTTACTTAGCGCGCAGTTGCGTCCTTTGGTGTAAGGGTGCGAGTGGAGGTACCGTAGCCTCGGAGGCGTAAGTAATCTCGTGGCTCGACTGCCCTCGAGCTTCAGGATGCTCTTGCGGCCTCGCAGATCATGTAAGAACTTGATCTAAGCGACAGGGGGTGTATTCTTTTTCAAAGTTATGAACCGCCCTTGGGTCTACTTAACGTGCGGTCGTGCCCCTAAGTGTGAGGGGTGAGCGGAGGTACCGTGGCCTCGGAGGCGTAAGTGATCTCGTGACTCAAAAGCCCTTTCGAGCCTCAGGGCGTTTTCGCAGCGTTGTTGACTTAAGAGGTAGTTCTTTCATTTTGAAAAAGAGTGCAGGTTTTTTCGGGGACTGGGGGTTCCCCCCTTGCAGCCCCCGAGGGAGGGTCGATTCTGGGAGAACAGAGTCGATCCTTCCTCATTGTTTGTAAAATGAAAGTTTGAACATTACTGTATTCTTTTATTGATGAGATTGAAAAAGAAAATACAGAGCCTCGAGGCTTTCTAAGGAAAAAAGCGACGTAGCTGTTCAATGTTCCAGGCGTTGGTGAAGATTTCGCCCTTCTCGTTGGATAGCTTGTAGGTGCCCGGTTTTAGCACTTCTGCGATGACGTACGGTCCTTCCCATGTTGGCGTGAGCTTGTGCCGTCCCTTGGTGTTCTGATTCCGCAGCAGCACCAAATCGCCGACGTTGAGGTCACGCTTGCGGACGTGTCTGTCGTGGTAGCGTCGGAGACCCTGCTGGTACCTGGCAGAATGCAACAGAGCTACATCTCGGGCCTCCTCGAGCTGGTCGAGGGCGTCCTCTCTTGCGGCGTCGTTGTTTCTTTCGCTGTAGGCTTTCAACCTTGGGGATCCGTATTCTATATCAGTTGGGAGCATTGCCTCAGACCCGTAGACTAAGAAGAACGGAGTGAACCCCGTGGCTCAACTCGGCGTTGTTCTTAAGCTCCACAGGACCGAGGGTAGTTCGGCAGCCCATCTTTTGCCATGTTTGTTTAGCTTGTCAAAGATTCTGGGTTTCAAGCCTTGCAGGAGCATACCATTGGCACATTCCACTTGGCCGTTTGTTTTTGGATGAGCCACGGCTGACCAGAGCACGCGGATGTGATGGCGGTCGCAGAAATCCAGAAACTTTTTACCAGTGAACTGGGTGCCATTGTCTGTGATGATACAGTTGGGGACCCCAAAGCGATGAATGATGTCGGTGAAGAAGAGCACAGCTTGCTCAGACCTGATGCTGGCGATAGGGCGGGCCTCGATCCACTTGGAGAATTTGTCCACTGCGACGAGCAAGTGGGTGAAGCCGCCTATTGTCCTTCTCAAAGGTCCAACAAGGTCGAGCCCCCAGACAGCAAACGGCCATGTGATGGGTATAGTTTGCAGGGCATGTGCCGGAAGATGGGTCTGTCTTGCATAGTACTAACAACCTTTACAGGAGCGTACTAGCTTGACAACGTCGGAGACCGCGGTCGGCCAATAGAATCCTTGTCAGAAGGCATTTCCGACGAGGGTTCGAGGCGCTGCGTGGTGACCGCAAGCCCCCGAGTGCACGTCGCTGAGCAGGTCCCTGCCTTGCTCATTCGTGATACAGCGTTGGAGGATGCCAGTAGGGCTGCGGCGGTACAGCTCCCTACTGTCGCCAATGATCACAAAGGTTTTGGCCCGGCGAGCGATCCGTCGAGCCTCGGTCTTATCCGGGGGGAGGTCCCCTCGGATGAGGTAGTCGAGGTACGAGACGCGCCAGTCAGGCTCGAGGCCAGATGGTGGGGTCGAGCCTTCCACCTGCATGGCTTTAGTCCCGGTCGAGGGGGCTTCTGCCTCAGGTGGAGGGTCGAGTGACGTCCCGTCGACCCCTCCGTCCGGCCCAAGGTCGACGGATGGCTGCTGGAGATCTTTCGTGAAAACGTCTGGTGGAACTATAGTTCGACTGGACGCGATTTTCGCCAGTTCATCGGCGGCCTCATTATACCTGCGTGTAATATGGTTGAGCTCGAGGCCGTGAAACTTGTCCTCGAGGCGCCGCACCTCTTGGCAGTAGGCTTCCATCTTGGGGTCACGGCAGCTCGAGCTCTTCATGACCTGATCGATCACGAGCTGGGAGTCGCCTCGAACGTCAAGGTGTCGGACCCCGAGCTCGACGGCGATTCTCAGCCCCGTGACGAGTGCCTCGTATTCGGCGACGTTGTTTGACGCAGGAAAATGAAGCCAGACGACGTAGCGCATGTGAACCCCGAGGGGTGAGATGAAGAGCAAACCTGCGCCTGCTCCTGTTTTCATCAACGACCCATCGAAGTACATGGTCCACAGCTCAGCCTGGAGCTGTGCGAGAGGGAGTTGGGTGTTGGTCCATTCGGCCAGGAAGTCTGCTAACACCTGTGACTTGATAGCCTTGCGCGGCACATAGGACAGGGTCTCGCCCATGAGTTCGACCGCCCATTTAGCAATCCTACCCGAGGCTTCCTGGTTCCGGGCTATCTCTCCCAAGGGGAAAGAAGAAACCACAGTAATCGGGTGGCCCTCGAAGTAGTGTCGGAGCTTGCGCCGTGTCAGGACAACGGCATACAGCAGCTTCTGGATTTGTGGGTATCGGACCTTAGTTTCCGAGAGTACCTTGCTGATGAAGTAGACCGGCCTCTGGACGAGCAAGGCGTGCGCCTCCTCGGCCCGTTCGACGACCAAGACCGCACTGACTACTTGTGACGTCGCGGCGACATAAAGTAGGAGCGGTTCCCCTGGGGTCGGAGGGACGAGGATTGGTGAGTTGGAGAGTGTGGCCTTGAGTTTTGTGAGGGCCTCCTCAGCCTCGAGGGTCCAGGAAAAGTGCTCCGATTTCTTCAAGAGACGGTACAGAGGGAGCGCTTTCTCGCCGAGGCGCGAAATGAAACGGCTGAGTGCTGCTAGGCAACCTGTGACCCTCTGTACGTCCTTCAGATCTCGGATGGGGCCCATCTTGGTTATCACAGAGATTTTTTCAGGGTTGGCCTCGATGCCGTGTTTGGACACGATGAACCCTAAAAGCATACCTCGAGGGACGCCAAAGACGCATTTCTCAGGATTGAGCTTGATGTTTTTTGCCCGGACGCATTTGAACGCAACGTCAAGGTCATTTACCAAATCGTCGGCTTGTTTGGTCTTAACAACGATGTCATCGACGTAACCCAAAAACGTGCTGCATGCATCGCTGGTACGTAGCCCCTGCGTTCCGGAGACCGAAAGACATCGTAACGTAGCAATACATGCCGAATGGGGTAATGAATGAGGTCGCGAGCTGGTCGGACTCTTTCATTTTAATTTGGTGGTAGCCGGAGTATGCATCTAAGAATGAGAGAGTTTCACATCCCGCAGTGGAATCGACGATTTGATCAATGCGTGGTAAAGGAAAGGGAACTTTTGGACATGCTTTATTCAAACTAGTATAGTCTACACACATCCTCCACTTCCCACTCTTTTTCTTAACTAATACAGGATTAGCTAGCCACTCAGGATGATGAACTTCCTTGATGAATCCGGCCTCCAGTAGCTTGTGGATCTCCTCGCCGATGACCCTGCGCTTCTCCTCATCGAAGCGGCGCAGGCGTTGCTTCGCCGGTTTGGATCCGGCCCGGATCTCCAAGGCGTGCTCGGCGACTTCCCTGGGTATGCACGGCATATCCGAGGGACTCCACGCAAAGATGTCGATGCTTGTGCGGAGAAAGTCGACGAGCACGGCTTCCTATTTGAGATCGAGGGTGGCGCTGACGTTCAGCGCCTTCCCGTTGGGATCAGCGGGGTCGAGGGGCACGAGTTTGACGTCTTCCGCGGGCTCGAAGCTGCCAGCGTGGCGCTTTGGGTCGGGAATCTCGTTGGCAAGACCGTCGAGGTCCGCAGCCAAGGTCGCCGACTCCAAAACCGCCTCGCCGTGCTCGATGCACTCGACGTCGCACTCGTAGGCATGTTCATACGAGGGCCCCACAGTGATGACGTCGTTTGGGCCTGGCATCTTGAGCTTGAGATAGGTGTAGTTCGGCACAGCCATGAACTTGGCGTAGCACGGGCGCCCGAGGATAGCGTGGTATGTTCCACGGAACCCGACCACTTCGAAGGTGAGGGTCTCCTTTCTGAAGTTGGCCGGTGTGCCAAAACAAACAGGCAGATCGACCCGTCCGAGGGGTTCCGCCCGTTTCCCTGGCATGACTCCGTGGAAGCCCCCAACGCTAGGTTGAAGGCGCGCTCTCTCGACCCCCAGAAGGTCGAGGGTCTGGGAGTAGATGATGTTGAGGCTGCTTCCGCCGTCCATGAGTACTTTGGTGAGGCGTGTGTTGGCGATGATAGGATCAACAACAAGAGGGTAGACCCCGGGATTGGGGACGTAGTCAGGATGATCATCACGGTCGAAAGTGATGGCCACCGCAGACCAGTCGAGGAAACGGGGAACCGCCGTTTGTACGGAGAAAACCTCGCGCCGCTCTCGCTTGCGCTGGCGCGCTGAGAGGCGGGTCGAGGGTCCTCCATAGATCATGAAGCAGTCGTGGATCTTGGGGAACCCCTCATCCTTGTCGTCACCCTTTGGGTCTTCCTTCTTGTCGGTGTTCTTGCCGCCTGCACCCTCGAAGTACCTGCGGAGCATATGACAATCTTTGAGGTTATGGTTAGTGGGTCCCTTGTGGTAAGGGCACGGCTCTTTGAGCATTTTGTCGAAGATGCCCCTGCCGGGGGGTCTCGAGGCTTCTTGCGCTCGGTAGCGGCGACAAGCTCGTCGGCCGGGGCCTCGGGCTTGCCCTGCTGGCCTTTCTTCTTCTTACGATTGTTCCTCTTGGAGCCCCGGGTGGAGCTCGCGGGATCGTCGGCCTTCTGCTTCTCTTTGTCCTGCTCACCGCCGAAGATAGCGCCAACTGCCTCCTCACCAGCGGAAAAGTTGGTGATGATGTCCATCAATCCGTTGGCAGTGAGTGGGGTGTGACGGCCTAACTCTCTGACCAACTCTTTGCAAGTGGTGCCAGTGAGGAAAGCCATAATTACGTCGGAGTCGGTGACGTTGGGGAGCTCGGTGCGTTGCCTAGAGAAGCGCCGGATGTAATCCCGGAGGGATTCACCCGGTTTCTGCTTGCAACTCCGGAGATCCCATGAGTTGCCGGGGCGCATGTAAGTTCCCTTGAAGTTTCTCTCGAACACCCTCACGAGATCGTCCCAGTCGTGGATCTGTTGGGGTGGGAGATCCTCGAGCCAGGCTCGAGCGCTGTCGGAGAAGAACAGGGGGAGCTGTCGGATGATGACCCGGTCGTCGGTGGCCCTGCCCAGCTGACATGCCAAGCGGAAATCGGCGAGCCAAAGTTCAGGTTTGGTCTCGCCGTTATACTTGGCGAGAGTCGTGGGAGGGCGAAACCGCGCCGGGAGTATGGTTTCGCGGATAGCCTTACTGAAGACCCGAGGGCCTGGAGGCTCGGGTGAAGGGCTGTGATCCTCCGAGCTGTCGTAACGCCCGCCCCTGTGCACGTGGTAACCTCGAGCCACGCCGTCACCGTGCTTGCGCGTGCGGCGCTCAACGATGTTGCCACGGGTGTCTCGAGGTCCGCGGTCGTGAGTGACGGGCTCAGGGGCGGGAGCCATCCGGATCCGTCGGGCAGGTTCGGGATGAACCGAGGCCTCTCTCTCCTGTCGGGAGGGCTCTGCGAGCCGCTCCGAGGCGGGCTCGCGTCGCCTCGAGGCAGAGCTCTCAGCCTGCTGCAGAGCAGTGGTCTCGAGGAGTTCTCGGATCTCATCTCGAGCCCGGCGGGCGTCGGGGTTTGACGGCTCGGGCATGTTGCGGAGGAGCATGGCGGCGGCGACGACGTTCTGGCTGGCTCGAGCAAAAACCGGGGGGTCGGCCGCCCGGTCCTCGCCGATGCGACGGTTGACGTCGCGAGCTCTCTCGCGAGCTCTCCCGCCAAGTGCGCGTTCCGCGCGCTCACGCTCGAGGGTTTGTTGAAGTAGATGTAGGTTCTCGCGTTCCTCGTCGAGCTTTTCCTGCAACTCACGGATTTGCTCGAGTTGCATTCCTTGATCCGCAAGAAATTGAGCCTCGTCTCGCTCGGCAGGGAGCTCGACATGAGGGGGCGTATGCCTTCCTTCGACCGGCTCTTCTTCCTACGATTCCGACGTGCTTTCAACGTCGATGTTGAAGCACTCGCGAGTCGGATCGTAGGTGTCATCAGCCGAGTCGAAGTCAGGAGCGCCAGAGTAATAGTATGACGGGGGAATGTGCGGCCGTTGCAAATCATTGCTGGGGTTGCAACGTTGAGAAGCAGTCACACGGGGTTCTGTTTCTGGTGTCTCCGTAGAGTCCAGATAATCAGAAGCCGGCGTGGACGTAACAAGGTCCAGAGAGGAGCGTAGATGGTGCCCGGGGAGCTTTTCGTAGGCACTCATGTTAGTGCTCACGAAAGAAGCATAGGTCCGGGCAGCCGAGTCTAGCCCAAACGGGAATGGTGATGGCGATGTTGCTACCCGCGCCGGAAAGGATGCACGGGGCAGTGGCATCTCACCGGGCGGGGGAGCGGCGGGATTTTTCGCCGGCATGTTACCCCTGGTCAGGCTCATCCTACCCAGACCTTCCACGAGGAAGTCCGGGCCGGCGCCTGGCCGGGGGGTGCCGAAACGGGGAATCCCATCACTCTCCGCGAGGTGGAGACGATGGTTGCGCCGGGCTTGCCGCCGTCGGGCGGTTCGCGCCCGCCTGGAGCGACGGTACCGGCGGATTGCTCCCCCGGGCTGGGAGAGCTCGTAATCCTCGTCGGTAGGGTGCCTGGGCGGGAGTAGGACCATATCGTAGCCATAGCCAAGCGACATGAACTCCAAACTCCCGAACCAGATCACCGTGGCCAACGGGATAGGGCGATCGGGATCAGCCATCCAGGAAAAAAGGCGGGAAAGCGACGTTGGCACGCAGCGATCCCCTACCTGGCGCGCCAACTGTCGGTGTTCGGACCCGAGGGGGTCCTAAACCAACGAGTAAATGCTGCGTGTCCCTTTCCTGGACGGTGATGCAAGGAGAACACACGGGGGTTTATCCTGGTTCGGGCAAGAGAATGCCCTACGTCCAGCCGGGGGGGGGGGGAGAGATTTGTATTTCCTTGCACCGAGGTGCTTGTGTAGGGGTTACAAGCTTGCGAGAGAGGGCGTCGAGCCCAAGTCTCAGAGGGGAAAAAAGAGTACAAGGGTGATTGCTTGAGATGTTGATCTCTATCTTGTGTCCGGCTTGTCGTCCCCTGTTCTTCCGTCCCAGTTGTAGAGCCCTGGCTTACCCTTTTATAGGACGAGAGGAGGCCAAGATGACGGGGAGCCTTGAAACGATGTTTTGTCGATCCCTGTTGAGATAGCTGTAGCGACGTGCCCTAGGAATGGAAGACCATCCCTGGGCATCGTGATGACATAGGGGACGAGGCGCTGAAATGACCCGGAGCGCCGCGCCATACCGTCCTTCCTTCCCTGTTGAGCCGTGCTGGGTGTCGAGGCCGGGTCGAGGCCGGGTCGAGACCGAACGGATAAGTCCGAATCCCCGGGATTGCGGTGTACGGATTCTGTCGTATCCTCCCTCGAGGGTAACTAGTGACGTACAGTGCACGGCATGGTGGGTACAGTGACGGTTTTCACCTCCCATCACGGGATGGGCGGTAGAACAGTGAGGACTGACACTGGTATTGTTCTCACGTCGATCCTGATCGCAGCCATGCCGGTAGGTGGTAGTAGGTAATCGCATTGAATGCTAAGGCTTTTGTCCCGGGGTAGGTAAAGAGAGGGGGTCGAGCACCTCGACCCGGGCTTACGCGAGTCGTAGTGCGGTCGAGGTGTTTCGTCGTGCGGGACGGGGCGCGGTCGAGGCCTCCCGTCGAGGGGACCTCGTACGAGTCGGAGATGGGATACGGTCGAGGCATTCCGTCGAGCCGACCTCATGCGAGGCGGACCTGACGCGCGTTTTGAAGTGGGCTGTGTTTTGCCGTGGCTTAGTCGTTTTGATTTTTATAATTTGATGAAATGTGGGTACCCCTATACTGTTGGTACCGACATTACTGTACCAGTACTAGTTACTCTGCATGCTGCTCCCTCCGTCCATAATAAAACATAGGGGGTGTTTAGTTTCCACCCAAAAACTTTACATCTCATCTCATCGAATGTTTAGAGATATGCATGGAACATTAAATATAGATAAAAATTAACTAATTGCACAGTTTGTATGTATTTTAGGCCTAAAAGATTTGTCTCACAAAATACATGCAAACTGTACAATTAGTTATTTTTATCTATATTTAATGTTTCATGCATATCTCTAAACATTTGATGGGATGAGGTGTAAAGTTTTTAGGTGGGAGGTCTGTACCGATTGAACTTTTCTAAATTTTAATTTAACTATATTTTTATATAAAATTTTAGTAATATTTATATCTTTTAATAAATTTATTATAAAAATACACTTAATAATTCATCTAGTGATACTAATTGTGTAAATATTAAATATTTTCTTATATATATACACACGTGTGTTTGACCTTTTAGAAAGTGAGAATGACGTTTTTTTATAGGATGTTCAGAAACGATAGGACCAGGGTGCCTATGCCTTCACTACATGATTAGAAAGAAGATGTGGATGTCCGATAACCAGCTAACGGTACTCTCAACCATGAATCTAGATGTTTTTATGTTCACTAATTAAGGTGCCATCTAAAAAAAGATGACGTGGCACTCCAATTAAAGCAAAGAGATGAGGAAATGGTTTCTTAGACAAGAACCATGTCTACACAATAACTATGATATAAAGAGATATGATTAGTAGATGATGGACCAAGAAAACCCGTGATTACAAAAGAATATTCTATAGAAACTATTCGTTGGGACATAGGTTTTCTATGAAGTGTCTATGTAAATTAGTATGCATAGACCTAATTGTGTTTTTTAGCACTGGGATTGTCCTAATTTTTTTTGTTACTCTTGCAGTGTAAAAAGAATATAATTCTAAATTCAAGGTAAGCCAAACTTTCTTAGGTTTGACAAATAAAGTTTTTAAAAAATAGCATCAAATACTTATATCTTTGTATAGGTACACTATAAAAATATATTCCATATTATTCTAATAATATTTATTTGGTATCATAAGTGTTAGTATTTTATATGTTTGATCAAGTTTAAACTTGTTATATTATATTCTTCCGAAAGTGAGAATCACTTTCTTTTTCGGTGGAAGGAGTACAAAGAAGAAGAGGGGGACCGAAAAAGGCAGATAACAAACATCAGGGGATGGAGGGGGGGGGGGGGGGGGGGGGGGGGGGGAGGCTAGAAGGTCAGGATTATAGACCCTAGACTAGATGGCTTGCTTGATCTGCTTTTTTGATGATGCCATTGGTCGTGTAATAAATAAACAATAGGGCGGAGATGAGATGTGTCCGAATGATTTGGGGCACTAATGCATGGTACAGTACAGATCCAAAGCTCGGATTGGAGGACGCCCCTTTTAATTTCTTTCATGATGCTTACACTAGGTACTAGGTCTTTATCAAAGCTGATGATAGTACGTACATACGATGGATTAGTGCATGCTCGTCCTCGATATCTTGGGACAGTTTAATGAAAAATAAAGAAAACGGCCGATTAATAATTTATTATTGTCGGTCACGATTTTTTTAGAAAAGGGAATTGTCGGTCACGATTTTGGTCGAATTAATACAGGAGTTGGCAATTACTTTGGTGTTGTTTTTTTGACAACGAATTACTTGGTGTTGTTGGTTCCTAGTAGATTTATAACACTCACGAACCTGCATGTTCATGAAGCTCAGGTGACGGCTCGCGTGAGAATGAATGGGGTCTCTCGTCTGTCACTCTCAGTCTAAGTTGATGGGGCCGGTCTCAATGGGGTTTCATCAGAGTTTTATGGGCATTAATTATGTTGATATGACATCATATTAATGAAGAGAGATGATAAAAATTTCATGGGAGTAGAGAGTTTCATGGGGATAAAACTCTTCTGCACTGTTTCTAAAATCTGGATGTGTTGAAAACGGTGACGTGAAATCCTCGCTGAGACTGGCCTAACCACACATGATCTGCATGTGTCAAAAAATTCTCGTGGTCGACAGGCACGTCGCATCGTAGTCTGCCTGTGGCACTCGACTCGCCGCGGCTCGGCGGTGGCGGCGGCACGGGCATGTGACACGCCTTAGGCCAGTCTCAGTGGGGATTTCATGGCTCAGTTTACAACACACTCATATTTTGGAAATAGTACAGAAGAGTTTCATCCCCATGAAACTCTCTCTACTCCCATGCAATTTTCATTTCTCTCTCTTCATCAATACAGTGCCATGTCAGTATATTTAATGTCCATGAAACTCCCATTGAGACTGGCCTTAGCCTCTCCCAACTTCTCACTCAATATGTGCACACATAGTCCGCTTATTTAAGTTCAATCAACGTATAGTCAGACACCAACACCAACACGGGACTAGACCATATTGCACCATAGCATTAATATGGTCCTAGGATTTATTTGATTTAATTAGGCCCAGGAGGCTGAGCGTTCCAATGAAAATCGAAGACCCACTGATGTTTCAGTACATCATTAAAGCTATGTATACAAATAGCCTATTTTGCACTACCAGCCTTTCAATGCTTGCATCAGCAGGGTTCTTCCACTTCAACAAAACCTGCAGTGGAATATTCTGTTTTAGAGATCTTGCAAATGTCATGGGACTTTGAGCAAAACTGATTTACTTCTTCATATAAATAAAGCATGTTAGTACAATCACTAAGAAGTGCATTGTTTTGCATTGTTTTCATGTGCCATAGTACTTGGGAACATAACCTCATTGTTTTCAAAATAGCAAATGAAATTTGGAGCTAGACTACAGATCTAATTATTTAGGACAAAATTCTACCAAGCAGGAACAAAAAAATCATTCAGAACAGAAAAGTATTAAACTGAACATGTTGTCCTTCACCATCTCAAACAAGGTACGTCATAGCACTAGGGATCATGACCTAATCACCTCATGGTGTTTTAAAATAAGCGAAGGGAAACCATTATACCTTCAATTGCTTCCCTGGGAGTCTTTGAAGCCAAGGCCAAAGCTCTTCCAGAATCGGTTGCCACCCTTGCCAGATTTCTTTGTGCTATAAAATTGAGAAATCTGATTGAGGAAAGCCTTCTCAATCTGGAAAATGGATAGATAGAAAACATTAGAACTACTTTACAACTAGAGGAAACCTACTGGAATTGCTTATACAGAAGAACAAATAAAAAAGCTTGGTAATCCCTCACTAATGCAGTGTGACAACACTGCTATAAATGCATCCAGAAGTGCACAAAACTAGAACTGGCACTGTACCATCAATAAGGGATATTTAGGAATCCTAAAACCGCATACAATGGATCTGCACTCTGCAGCGATAAAATTTACACCAAAATATCTCAAATCCATTGCTGGTCACACATTACAATTCCTAGTACCACACTAATAATGTCCATCTAATTACCAAGTACCGCAGAAGGTTAGAAAGAGTGTAAGTTTCTATTCTTAAGCTGGCCAAATTAGCTAACTAGATAGACAATTACCAGATTACACAATTATCAGATCACTGGATGGAAATAAGAAATGGTTGACAAAGCAACCATTAGTAGTGTCCCAATGATCACTTTAATATTTCTAGCGACAGAAGTGTAAGATTCTATTCTGAAGCTGTATAGATTTATTGCTTAGGAAACATTTTTTAATGGGACATTGACATGGTAGCATGGTGGAAAATTAAAGAGTATAAGTTATACTAACAGAACAGCAAACTAGACTATGCTTAAAGCAGAGAAAAATAGTTCATGGGGCCATTGAGCTTTGGTTGTCACTAAGGCATTGAAAAGAAAAATAATTCAGCACAAACCTTGGTTCAAGGGTCAGGTATAGAAAGGAAGAACTTGCACTTCTTCCTCTCTGCAAGTCACTCCAACCAGATATCTGCAAACAAGAACCACCGTTACTACAACACTGACCAACACTGAGTTTATTATTCATGTGATACATAAAAGAGGCACAATTTGAAGGACCTTAGATAACTATAACCCCACAGAAATTAGATGAAATGTAAAAGCAAGAGGCATAAATTCATATCATGACCGTTTCTACATTTTTTTGCAATGGCACCCATCACGGTCAAATAACACTAGCACATGTGACAAATTGGACTATTGACGGTGCAACTGTTGCAGGCTGCTGTTAAGAAAGCATCGGAAGTAAGTCATCAAAGCAAGAACCCTACATGCAGATGGAGTCCCTGGCGCCAAATCATCACTAGATCTGCTCCTCCTCCCCTTCTCCACTGAATTTGCAGCATGGACATCGAAATCAAAGCCAAATTGATTGGATTAGGGTTAGGGAGGGAGGGGAACCTAGTCGTGGGGCTGCAGCTTCGGGGCCAGATGCATAGCTGCCAGGAGGCCGGGGCCCGTGCCGCAGCCCGGGGTGCACGCTGCCGCCTGGGGTGCGAGTTGCCGTCTTGGAGCCGGGCCACCGGCCGAGGTGCGCACCGCCACCCTGGAGCTGGGCCACCATCGTCTTGGGGCATGATAGAATACAAATCATGTAAAGGAACTAAAATAGTTACCTTCTATATCTGCAGAAGTGGTTCTAGAGATGCCAACAAAACATGCATCAGTATATCTGGTGGATAAAACTTTCACCAATAATCCTTGCATGAACACTCATAATCTTTGAAGTGATGAAACCTATTATTGTCCCGCACAATTATCTCCCTACCAACAATACCAGATATGAATTTAAAAGCTCGGTGACAATCTACACAAATTCGCAGATTCTTCATGATCCTTATAGGTACACCAAGTGGTATACAGATCAATCCAAACGCCAGAGCAAGCTTTTCACTGTGTTGAAACACCTTTGATTCTTTCTCTTCTTCCTCAAGATCATAGAGAGCATATTGTGTGTCTGGCATGTAGCCAGCAGCTTGCATTTGCCCTTTGAGCTTTGCCAATAATGCCTGGATCTCACTATTCATCTCATGTGTTGTGTCCTTAGCCTGGAAAACATGGACAACATTTTTCCAAGTGATCCAACTGCACCCTGGGTCTTTCTTGATTCCAACATTCTTCATCTCCTTCCTTACATTTGTTGCTTCTGCCCACCTGGAGCAATACAAAATTTACATTAAATCCAAAGCACAATTTATGAGAGAGTGCAGCTTGATTGAAAAGAAGGGTACTTAAGTTACTTTACCTGCCAGCAGAAGCAAGCATGTTTGAGAGCAGAACATGATTGCCCGAGTCCTGGGGATCAAGTTCAAACAACTTTTCAGCAGCAATCCTTCCTAGCTCTGTCTTCCCATGCATCTTGCATCCCCCAAGTAGTGCTCCCCAGACAGAAATGGAAGGCCTCATTGGCATCCCCTGTATGATCTCATAAGCTCGCTCTTCCATTCCTGCACGACCAAGCAAGTCCACCACACAAGCATAATGCTCAATTCTCGGCTCAATCCCAAACCTCTGCTTCATTGTCTGGAACAACTCATACCCTTCCTTTGTCAAACCTCCTCTGCTGCAGGCCGTGAGAACATTGACAAGTGTGATGTAATTTGGTGCTGTTTCTCGACCCATTACCATTTCATCAAACACTGCAAGTGCATTCCAAGCATCACCAATATGAGCATAACCTCCTATCATCGCATTCCATGTGACGAGATTTCGCTGTGGCATCTCGAAAAAAACCTGCTCAGCGTCTCGGATACCGCCACACTTCCCATACATGTCAACCAATGCACTAGCAACAAAAATGTTTGCATCAATGCAGGAACGGACAGCAACTGCATGCAGAGCACGCCCAAGGTCAAGTCCTAGCAGACCCGCACAGGTGGTGAGCACACTGGAAACCATGAAGTCAGTCGGCTCTTCCCCAGCTCTCCTTGCACCCAAGTACACCAAGAAAGCCTCCTCCTCTGCCCCATTCTGCGCATATGCAACAACCATAGAACACCAGGACACGCTGTTCCGAACTCCCATCCCATCAAACACCACCCTGGCCTTCCCCATGCATCGACACTTCCCATAGAAGTCCACCATAGAATTGGACACGGAGACATCCTTGTCAAAGCCGCACTTGGCCACAAAACCATGGAATTGCTCCCCAAGGGACAGGTACGTCATGCCTGCGCACGCGTTGAAGAACGCACAGACCGAGACCACGTTGGGCATCCCACCAGCCCCCCGGAGCCCAAAGTAGGCCTCCACCGTCTCGAGGAGCCGGCCGTCGAGCACCGCGTTGGTCATGACCGCGTTCCAGGCGACCACGTTCCTGTTGGGCATTTCGTCGAACAGGCGGCGCGCCAGCGCGAGGCGGCCCGTCTTGAAGTACATGTCGAGCGCCGCGCACGAGACGAAGGCGTCGTCGGGGAGGTAGCCGAACCTGAGCGCGAGGGCGTGCACCTGCGGCCCAACAGCGGCGGCGGCGGCGGCGGCGGCCTTGAAGGCGGAAGGGAAGGTGAAGTCGTTGGGGCGGAGGCCGAGCCGGAGCATGGCGGCGAACGCCGAGAGCGCCTGGAGCGGGCGCGCGTGCTGCGCCGCGCCCGAGATGAAGGCCGTGTAGGACACCACGGTGGGGCTGGGGTCCGCGGCCAGCGCCGCGGCGGCGGCGCCGGGGAGGTCGAGCTTAGAGTAGAGGTTGACGAGGTGCGCGCAGATGAAGGGCGGGAGGGCCGGGGCCAGCAGCCTGAGCGCGCGCGCGTGGGCCGCTCGGCCAAGCCGCGGCGAGCGGGAGGCGATCGCCGCCTCGACCGCGCTCGCCAGGAGGTGCGGGTCGACCGCCACGGCGGCGGTGGCGGTGGCGGTGGCGGCGGCGCGACGCATTTGGCGCTGGGGCTGGTGCTTGCCTTGCCTGTCTGGCTGTCTCCGCGTCTCCGCATACGTGGAGGTGGAGGTGGAGGTGGGCCGCCACGGCCTTTTTGGGTCCACAGACCTATACGGAGCCGTCTCTCATCCCGTTACGTTAACCGGAGACCTATCGGTCGCTGGAGGCCCGACAAGTACTTATCGGTCATCCAGCAACCGACAAGGCTCCGGAGGGATTGGCTCGCATCCGCTGGCCGACCTATCGGCTACTGAGCTGCCGACAGGTCCAACAGGATGCTACATCTGCAGTTTTTATATACCAGCCTCTAGATTTGCAATTATTCATTAAAAAAATTCGTTCGCGTCCTCGATGCAGAGAAGCTTATCTCCAATCTCCTTGGCCACCAGTCCGGCTATTGGCTCGCATGGCGATAGCTCTGGCGGACATGCATGAGGGCGGCAGGACGGTAGCGGTAGCTCCGGCGGAGACCGCAGATAGGGGCCGAGTGCGACGTCTCCGTGTGTGTCACTCTCAGTTGCTAATTCCACATGACATGATCTGCGCATGTCAAATAATCGGAGCGCATGTGGTTCAAACACACAGGATTTTACAAGAACCAGCCCAGAAAAAGCGTTGGATTTGAAAAATAAAATGTGCTATGGTGAAATAAAATCTCATTAGTGCCTTTCTAGGCCTCCTTCTTGTTAATATAACATATCTCCTGCCGGTTCCATTTGTAAAAAAAAAAAATCACTATCAACAGAAAAGTCACGTAAAGAACGAGACTGATGGAATCACAGTAGACGTCTGTCTATCGACGAACACTTTACCTTTCACTAAAACAATAGCATTGTTAAATCATGAAATAAATCAAAAAAAAATGCGGACGACCGTACCAAATCAAAGACTTAAAATTTGGTGGACAAATTCGACAGGAAGAAACCTAATCAACTCCAGCTTGCAAAAACCCTGCTACATATACGAGGAGTGTCAAGTGTGCTCTCTTCAGGGTTGAGAGAATACTTTCTCCTACATGCCCAACCACAGCTAAGATAGCAAGACCGGCGGCTTTCCTAACTGCACCGCACGGTTCGCGCCAAAATGCAGCATGCCTGGCAATCATGGCAGACTATACGATTAGTACTAGTAAATTATCTTCCAATTCGTTAATCCAAAGCATTCTGACGGACGTTCCAAACTCATGACCAGCGTTGATACACAAATAAACAAACCTCCCTTTTTTTTTGGTAGTAGTACATATGTATATTTTTCTCTTCAAAAATTCACTCACAGCAGGTCACAACACAGGGGCGCAGGGGAGAAAGAAAAAAGAACACTAGCAGTACGTAGCAACTCTGAGAGCAATTGCCGCCGGCCGTTGCGTCGATCGATCAAAGCAGGCTCGTCAGCTCATGAGTTGAGTTGAGTACTTCAGTTCTTGACGAACTGGAGGCCGTTGGCTTGGGAGTATCGCTCCATGAAGCGCATGAAGCGGTCCCAATCCCGGGGCGTGCGCATGACGTACTTGGCCTCGATCCGCGCCGGCTTGCCGTTGACGAACTTGGCGCTGACGTCCACGGACTGCAGCACGCCCTCGTCGTCGATCATGTAGAGGCCCGTGATGTCCCCGAGCTCCGCCGACGAGTCGAACACCGACGGCTGCTCGAACGTGAAGATGGCCACGCCGTTGCTGCCGTCCCGGGACTTGGTCAGCCGCACGTCAGGGATCGTCTGCTCGTCCGTGCCCTGGATGAACTGGATCGCCGGCCGAGCGGCCATCATCACCACCTGCGCCCGTCGGGGAGCCGTCGTCACGTGGCATGACCGCCGCGGTCGCCCAGGGCACTGCACCGACACGCCGTGGAACGACGACTGCAGCTGGTTCTGCTGCTGCTGGCTAGGGGCACCTGAACGGAAAAATACAGTACAAAAGAACCAGAGAGTATTAGTAAATAAAACACATGCACATAGTATTTGAGTTGATTAACTTCCTGCTTGCATTGGCTGCTCATAACTTAATTGCCATACAGGCATGCAGGTGAGGTTAAGTGAGGTGTAGAACAAAGGACACCTACAACATGGTACTGCACTTCATCATGCTACACTGCAGCACTTTCACGCCTGTTTGGTTGGTGACCAAAACCTACCAGCTGTTTGGTTCACTGCCACACCTATGGCACGCTACACTTTCTTAGCACCCTGCCCCACATGTCATAGGCTCATTTTCATGCCAAACCTTGTCACAGGTGTGGCTTTGATTTTGGTCGCCACACTTTCTTTGGCAGTCATAGTTTGCCGAAGGTTAGGTGTGGCAAGGCATATATATAAGTTCAGGTTGCTGTAAGTTAACCTCAACAGTTACTTTCAAACAAAAAAGTTAACCTCAACAGGTTTACAAAAAAAAGAAAAGAAAAGGCTGTTATGCGTACAGCATGCAAGTCCGATAGCCACAAAACTGTGTTAGGAAAAGATATGAACAACTTTATTTATTACTAAACTCCATCCCTAATATGATCTATCAACAAACCCAGAGTACCTCCCTTTACTTCTTCTACAATTAAAGAACATGACTGCTCACTATCCGGGCGCCTTTGGACCTTTTATTTAAAAGCTAAAAAGGTCCAGGAAACCAAAAGCTAGAAGCTCACTATCTCGACTTTTGGCTTATGAGAGTCGTATGGCTTTTGTGAAAAAAATATCAAAAACTAGTAGTCTAAAAGTGACTGAAAGGTCATACAAATGGGGCTTAAAGGCTAAATCTTAGCAGCCAAGTTCATGGAACGTTACATATATTATTTCTAAAAAACCATGTGATGAAGAGAGTATACAGGTTTATAACAAACTAATGGAACGGAACGATAGAAACTATGGAACGTGTTCCTGAAATTAGGAACGTATTGCTGGAACGAGAACATGTGCAAAACAAGGCGGAGAGTAAATTTTGCCGCTATGTGGTATGTGGATTCCTAAGCGCTGTTAGCTGATTTTAGCTCGTGGTAGCCGGTACCGCTAAATGAGCCTTTCTTTTTTTTTTCTTTTTTTTTTTGAGGAACAAAAGAGCCTTTGTTGCAGTGGGTGCTAATACCTTGAACGTACGGGCCCAAAATCAACACGGGCTGCTAAAAAATTCATCGTGCTGGGGCTCAAACTGAACAAAAGGGCAGCACAGCTATCGTGGCGGGCCAAGCCCAAAGCCTACTAGCCAGTCGCTCCCTATCCTCCTGATGGCCGGCCACTCGATCGAGCTCTCAGAAACAAAAGGGTAAGGCGGCGGAGGAGGAGACGGAGGCTGCGAGCAGCGAGCGGCGGCCGGGGCAGCTGGAATGGGATTGCGAGTAGCAGGGGCGGCCGGCGGCGAACAAAATTGCTTACTACGGAGTACCTACGTACCGTATCGCAACGCGAATGCAGTTCCAAGGATCGGAGGGCAGTACGTACCTGCGGCGTACCGACGGGGCTGCTGTGCCCGTGCCGACACCGGCGAGGCGACCGCGAGAGCCTTCAGCACTGCGGCCATCCTCCAGCTTGCCCTGGTGGTGGTGGTGGCGGTGGCTGTGGCTCTCGAGCGAGGCAGCTGGCTTGGCCGGGGAAGCTGCAGCCTGCAAGAGGCTGGTGTCGTGTCCGGGAGGAAATGCAGACAGAGCAGCGGGTTTGAGTGGTGCAGAGTGGGACGAGAGTGATTGGGTAGTGGTGTGTCCAAAAGACAGCCATCCATCATCCAGAGGGATTCCACTCTCTTCATCTTTTCAAGACTGCTTCAGAGAATCCCTCCGGGTTTCGGGTATTTGCACGTATGCCCCTTTTTTTCTTGGTGGGCCCCGTATGCCAGTGAGATATAACTAACCACCACCCTTCCTTTCCTTCCTCTTGCTCATCTCAGTCGGTCTTCTTCATTTCCTTTTTTTCTTCTTCTTTTTGATAACTGTCTTCTTCCTTTCCTTGGAGCATGACATGAGGATGCATGCATGCAGCTGTGCCTGTGTGGTGCCCTCGTGGTCCACGGAGGTGCCAGCAACGACGACCGGCGCGTGAGCAGCCAGCAGCTTTGGCGGGGGCAAGCCGCAAGTGGCATCGGCCGCCAGTCAGTGTTCTACTTCCTGTCTTCGCCGCTGCCCATCTCCCTTCTTCTCTAGTCTGTACCCTTCATCTTCTTCGCCCAAACGCCAGCTGGTGCTGTAGGATCCGAGGGCACTACCTTGGAGCAAGGCACTCTTTATCAAATTATGTTCAGGCAGTATTTTCAACTAGTGAAGTGTAACAAACTCGCTCTGGAGTTTTTCCTTGAAATTTTGTTTTCACAAATAGCTCCTGAAAAATGCAGTGTAATCTTAATTCAATTATCGGGTAAAACTGTAAGTTCTGGTGGGCTAGAAACTGGTTAGATTTTTGTTCATCTGCAGTTATATGCTTGCACAGTTAGTTAAAAAAAATGGCCAGTAAAGAAACAACAGTGGAATTCAAGTACTATTGCATTGGAAGAAAAAACAGTAGTAGAAAATTTATGCCATGTAAGATTTCGATCATGTTCTAGCTAAACCTTATGAACAGAGAGTACAAAGAGTAGACAGCAGAGCTTACGAATAAGATACCAGTGTTGCAACTCACAGTTGAAACAAGCTTGTAAGAAGAACTTGGGAAGTTAACAGACATTTGTGGTGACTTTTGATACTGTATGGCTTCTATAGTTTATGATCCACCGCTTAACCAACAATGCTATGACCATGGGGCTTCACCAACCCTTTATCCTGCAGAACACTCCTAACTTGGACTGCACCACTCCACATGTCTCTGTATGCATAAAGGTTTGATACAGTTACATAATAACCGCTATTTCCAGGCTCCAAATGGAGCAGATGCTTGGCGATGGATTCGCCCATCTTGAGTTCACTCCCGCTACTGCAAGCATTTAACATTGCACCCCAAACTCCGTGTACTTGTTGAGACGGCAAGCTCTCCACAAATTTGTGTGCTTCCTCCAGCCGACCAGCCCGCCCAAGCATGTCTACAATGCAAACATGATGTTCTGGGGCTGGTATGATCCCAAACTTTTCTGACATAAGGCGATAATACTTCCATCCTTCATCAAGAAGTCCAGAATGACTGCAAGCTGACAATAGAGCAATAAAGGTGCTTTTCGTGGCTTTCATTCCAGAATCATTCATCTTCCAGAAAAGTTCTATGGATTTCAACCCATGGCCATGGAATCCAAAAGCTGATATCATGGAGTTCCACCCAGCAATTGATTTTTCGGCAGAAGCTTCAAATACTCTGACAGCAATGTCCAGTCTCCCGCACTTGCAATACATATCAACAAGTGATGCTGAAATAAAAACATTATTGTGCAGACCAGACCTGACCACATGCCCGTGTATGCTCTTTCCTTGTCTATAGTCACCAAGCTGTGTGCAAGCACAGATAATACCGACCACAGTTATTTCATTAGGTGCAGAATCCTCCATCTTCTGATAGAACTGTAATGCTCTCCAGCCTTTGTTATTCTGTGCGAAACCAGAGATCATACAATTCCAGGAGCACAAATTTGTGTCTCCCATGCTATAGAAGACTAACTCAGCACTTCTAGTATCTCCAAAGCGGAAATACATGATCAATAATGAATTTTTCACCCTCAAATTGGAAGCAAGCAAGTGCTTCAGGATCATGCAGTGGATGGATTTCCCTTGTGCTAGCAGATTAAGATTTCCACAAGCTGATAAGACACTAACTAATGTAATACTATCAGGTTTTATGGCCAAAGAACAATACATGAACTGGAAGGCTTCCAATGCATCTTTGTCGAGTCCATTTTGTAGACAGCCAACTATGATCGTATTCCATGAAACGATATCTGTGACAGGTATTAATCTTTCTATCAGCGAAAAGGCGGCCAGTGGATCAGCACAGCTCATATACATGTGCATCAAAGCATTAACAGCTGAAACTCCGCTACATGTAAATCCACACTTCAGGAAGAAAGAGTGAAGTGTTTGGCCAAAGCTAAGTTCTTCTGGATTAGAGCATGAAGGTATGACAGCTAGCATAGTGGTCAAGCTGCACGATAAACCTTCAGAAAGTAATTCTTTGAACATTAACTGAGCCTCTTCTCGCAGCAGATCATTTCTTGAGTAACCAGAAATCATTGTGTTCCACGATATCAAGTCCCTTCTTGGCATTGTCCTAAACAGCAGGCTCGCATTAGATGGTTCATTGCATTTCAGATACAGACCAAGTAAGCTATTTCCTACAGAAGACTCCTCATGAAGAAGTCCTATTCTGATTATATATCCATGGAGTGCTTTCCCATCAGAAAGTAGGCCTTGATCACCACAACCTGAAATTATCATCACCAAAGTGGCAACATCTGGCCGGTTCTCCAATCTCATTTCCCTCAAAACAGCAAGGGCTTCCGTTATTCTTTCATTCTGGACTAGCCCCCTGATCATTGCATTCCATGATACCAAGTTCCTGTTCAAAGTGCTGGCAAATACCTTCTCCGCAGCCTCTGGCATTCCAAACTCAGAGTAGAACGTCATAAGAGAATTCGCCACCGAGCAAGATGCAGTCTCATAACCGAGTTTGACTGCACAGCTATGCGCAGACTCCCCAAAGGAGAAGAGATCATCCAGACGAGAGCAGGCTGAGAGGACAGAAGAGAGGCTCACCTCATCTGGCTGGAAGATGGAGCAGATCATTTCCCTGAAGTACCACGCTGCATCCTCAGCGAGCCCATTAAAAATGCTTCCACTTATGACAGAGTTCCATGAGGTGGTGTCCCTGCACGGCATGCTCTGGAACACAACCTCCGCGGAGTCAAAATCACCAGACTTTGCATACATGTCAACGAGAGCGTTCCACACGCTGAGACAATGAGCGCCGAGGCACCTCTTGGCCGCCATGCCATGAAGCTCCATTCCGCGCCGAAGGTTACTCGCGCGGGACGCCCCCGACAGCATGACGACCACGGTGGTGGAATCAAACTCCCCAAGCTCGCGCGCCATCCGCCGGAACAGAGCCGCGGCGTCGTCGTATCGGCAGGTCATCGTCATGGCGCCGATGGCCGCGTTCCATAGGATCACGTCGGGCGCGACGGCCTCGCGGAAGAGCGCCAAGGCGGCGCCCGCTCCCGCGCCGCGCTCGGCCCTGGCGTATGCCGCGAGCAGGGACGTGCGCACGGGCGGGTCCAGCACGGCACCCGACTTGATGGACACGCAGTGGAGGCACGCGATGCAGTCCGTGTCATCGGAGGAGTAGGCGGACCTGAGGGCACGTACGATGGCGGCCGCCCTCCCGTGCGGCGTCTCGTCGAGCAGGTGGTGGGCGTTGTTCGGAGCATGGTGGAACAAGGACGCGCGGGGGGCGAGGACGGACGGGGGTCTGAGAAGCGACGAGGCGCGGAGGAGCTTGGCGGCGAGAAGGCCGGGAGTGTGGCGTCGCATCCACCGCCGCGGTGCGTCGAGCTCGGCCGGCGGTTGCGGCTCTGCTCCTGCATTGGAAGGCCGGCGGGTGATGCTTGAGAACTCACAATTCTCTCCTCACTAGCGTGGCGGGCGGGCCACGAAGGCCAAAAGTTTTCACCTCGCTTGACAAAGCTACAAAAATTTTGGCCCAGCCCACCAGGATGAAAAGGGATGAAGGGAGGGCTATGCCCACGATGGTAGGTTGTGTGGTAGATATGTGTGTGATCAAGAATTGGATAGTAACACAAGCACGGGGGGTCGACTAAATATCGTCGACAATTCACCGAGGGCTATGCCCACGATGGTAGGTTGTGTGGTAGATATGTGTGTGATCAAGAATTGGATAGTAACACAAGCACAAGAATTAGACAGGTTCGGGCCGTCAATGTGACGTAAAACCCTATGTCCTGTATTCCGATGGATTGTATTGGGATATCTGGAGATGCCGAATAGGGGACCCCTGCCTCTCCTTATATACTCTGGAGGGGTAGAGTTACAAAGAAAATATCCTAATTGACTATATGGTATGTATTCTATTTAGATTACAATTTTCATAAGAGTCCTAATAAATCAAATCTTTCTTGATCTTGTAGGTTGGACCGTCCCTGATGATGCGGCTCATGTCTCGCGCCGTGGGTACCTGGGGTCACACTACACAGGTGGATAAGGTTTATTTGAAATTAGGGCACCCAAAATGTGTAGAAAAAGGTTGTCCTCATGGTGCCATAAGAGCATCTCCACCAGATTACTCAAATTTTCTAAAAAAAATAGATTACTCAAATATTCCCCAATACCAAAAACAACCATGTATAACTAATTGAGAGGGCTCTCGTGATACTTAAATATTTTTCAATAATCACGAAAACACTTCTCTCTCTCTCCTCCTCCTCAATTGAGGCAGACAAGAAGCACCTCTACGTACTTTTAGGAGATGAGAAATAGAGAATATGGCGAGGATGCTATAAGGTCACCCATATACATTACGGAAGTAGTGTACTAAATCCACTCCAAATTATAGTTTGTTTTGACTTTTTTTATTTCAAATTTGACCACTCGTCTTATTCAAAAATTTGTGCAAAATGTCATTTCTTTTGCTGTGGCTTACTTTATTAAAAAAAGTTCTTTAAGAATAACTTAAATTTGACTATGTTTGTATAACTTTTTTGAATAAAACGAGTGGTCAAACTTGGAGCAAAAAAATCAAATGGATTATAATTTGGAACGGAGGGAATACATAGCTGCCTATTAGTTGAGTTACCCGTAAGGCCCACCCTAGTGCACCATGGTATAGACGTATAGTGCTACACTGCTACCCTAATCTCGACTTTCTTGGTACCATGTCATATAGAGTGGTGTTGCTATATATTCAGGTTGCCTTGCACAAAAACGAGTAGACAGCCTTGCCTGACGCGTTGCCAAAGCACCCAATGAATTGCATGTTGCGGTAAGAGAGTGGGCAACTGTGAGAAGACAGAGAGAAAGAGTATATGCATGAGTAGCCTTTGGCACCATAAAACAATTAAAGGAAAATAGCAGGGTCAACCTCTGATTGGCGAGAGGTGGTCTTCGATCCATTTCCTGTGTACGAGGTTAACTTTTTCTAAGTTTAACGATTTTATATGCCTACGTTGAGGTTGGCCTAAGGAGTAACATAATACTATCTCTGTCCTCCCTCTCTCCCCTCTCTTTGTCCTTCTCATGTATCAGTGCGATGGGACCTATATGTATGTATGGGCTGCACATCGTGAAGATTGAAATAGCACAAAATCCACTTATACAAAGTGCTGTAGAGAAAGGAAAAAAAGATCTATCTATACACACCAATTGAGAGTAAACTCCATTATTTAAACAAGTACGAAACAGGTCGCTGGAATTGAAAAAAGTCCCGTTCGCATATACACCAAGCTGACAGTGAAGAAAAATTGCTAGTAAATTTGAGCTAAACTTCTGCCTGTTTGCAGAAGATTTGCTCTGGAACTCGCACACCAGCCAGCCGTCACTCCCGTGGCCTCGCACATGTAGAATGTCTTTTGGGATATACGTTGTCCTTCATCGTTGAACCACTTTAAACATTGACATTTTCACCAAGTTCCAAAATATTACTCCATTTTTTTTTGCATGCTGTATTGTGTTTGTTCTAACTTCTAAGTCAAATAATGTTAGATTTAACCATCATTTTTCAAAAACATCCATGCATTATATTATGAAAGTATTTCTTAAGCGAATCTAAAACATAAATCTATATTATTAACCTATACAAAGTTTTTAAAATCGATAATAAATAATAGAAAAAATTGATTTAGGACCAAACTAAAACGATATGTAAAAAATTAGAGAGGAGTACTGTAAGCAGGTCTCTCCAAATCAAAAGTGTTATATACGGGGAACTGTGCTGGGCTGCTGGGTGCAGTTTGGTGGTGCCACTACAGGAGCAGGTCTCATCTCACCACGCTAGCTCCAGCCTCCAATGACGTAAAGCTACCTTTTTCTCACTTGCCACTTTGCCTGGATCCGAGGAACCGATTCTCTCCGTCCCAAGACGACACGGAGTAATAAACCAAACCAAAGGACTCTGAGACTAGACCCCCTTTGAGTCGCGGGCCGTTGCGTTACGAACTTAAGTATACGATTTACAAACAGCATCAGCCATCAGGGAGGGAGAGCCGAGGGATCCTTCCTTCCGCTTCCCCCGACCCCGATTAGCAGACGAGGGGCACGTGATTGCCTACTTAATCCGTTGGCGTCTTCCTCCGACAGCCTATCCAAGAGCAGAGCACAGGGCAGGGCAGGGCAGGAGCAGACGAGGCGAATCTTCTCATCGATCGTAGCTGACACTGGCAGCGAGGCTTAGCTCGGATGGTGAGCTCTCCCGGCGTGGAGGCCACCGGAGCCCGGCTAAGTGATTTCTCATCCTGGAATTTATTCTTCAAAAATAATTTTGCAGGTTCTGGACATATATGTGAAAACACAATAGTATTGTGACAAACTCCGTCGCTTGCGAAGCTCCGTTGGACTTCGTCGATCTCCAAAAGGACGTATGGTGTATATGGTTGCTAGGTCTAGCATGCGTCCTGTGTGTACGTTATATGCGTGTGGCGGGATGAGCATGTATGTTTATGCATTTTAGATACTGCAGCTATACCTCATGAGTCCTGACTAAAAAAAAGATCGTAGCCGACACTGACAGACATCTCACGCACGAGACAGGCAGGGGCACTCCTGAGAGCTCCAGAGATCTCGTCCAATGCCACTCTTCTCGCCTTCCTGCTCGTGCTGGACCCTGGAGCAGCTCCAGCTTCAGGGTGCGTTTGGGAGCGTTTCATGCAACTGAAAAAAGTAGTTTCTCCTAATTCTGTGAAGTGATTCTCTATAGTGATTTTAAAACTTTATACTAAAGAATCAGAGAGAATTATTTTCAGTTTTAAAATAACTTCACCAGAAAATCAGGAAGCACAGATAAAGAATGAGGGAGGACACTTCTACCGAAGGGACCCTCAGCTTCTCGTCCGGCTGGTCCGTTCCCCAAGGCCCAAGGGCTCACGTCCACAGTAAAAGATTAGTCAGAGCTGGTATACTCCCGGTGACTGGTTAAAAGCCAAGCCAGATTTCATTCACCGGTCCATGCATAATTGCAGGGTAATCGCGGAGATCGTCAGATCGATGGTGGAATGGACACAGGACACTGCACGTGAAGAAGGTCTAGCATGACGACATGGCCGACCGGGCGGCGATCCCATCTTCATCGCGCGCGCGCGGGTGTCTTTTTCCCATCATTGCTCATTGGATGCCCACCGGGAGCAGCTTGTCCGCTGCCTTCACGAGTTCACGTCACATGTGTCCATCTAGTTTCAGCTTTAATTTGGTGAATTCTTATTACGCCCGAGATTTTGGGCATCATGGTTCATGAGATTTGGCAGCTACTTGTTGCATCGTCTGTTCTTCAACCTTGCTTTCGTTGCGCCATTTGTTACTTAAGACTGTAAGTAATGCGGTGTAGCACTAAGTAAGTAAACTCCTACATACTATATATGCCCCCCTTAACCCCTTTGGAAAGAAGGATCTTTGTATTTTTCGGTAAAATTCCTACACAATTCCTGTAAGATTACTGCGTTTCAAAGGGCTCCAAAGGTGTGGAACTGCACAGTGTGGAAGCGGTTTGTCTTTCTCGCAGTAAGGTAAAACTGTAATTTGTGGCCCTAAGTAAGTAAACTCCTGCTAGTAAGCAATGCTAGTTCTCTTACGTAGGTTAATTAAGACAACAACACCAGCTATCCGACGAAGAGAACAACTACTGCGAATCCACTCGATAAATTAAAATGAATGAATACTGCAAGAACCACTCACCCCATCTCTCAACGCCAGAATGCACTAGAGTTTTTTTTTTCTCTTTATTAGTTGGCTGTGAGAAACAACAGTCAATGTTCTTGGTAGATACTGTACTAAGATATGCCTGGACAGTTCAGAGACCACGTGAGCTTCTCTAACCAATACCGCCTCAGAACTACGAGATCACATGCCTGCAGCACAGCAGCAGTTGATCATGATGTCTTCAAAGCTAATTTCTTGGCAAAGTGGCAACGCCAGAGGCTTTATGCTGATAATCATGGGGTGATGATGGACCTGCCAGTTCTATCTAAAGGAGCAAGAAAGCTGATGGCATAGAATTTTCGATGTGGAGTTCCAGCTGCACACTGCTGCCCTTTCTGGTGAATTATCATGTTCCCTTTCCTTCTTTCAGAGTTTTCTATTCATAAACTCAGAGATAGAAAAAGAACAACAATCATACACTTTCTCAGGTGACCAGGTCATGCTTGAGTAGAAGCAGTAAGAACAATGTACTACTGCCAATGAGCTGCAAATTATGGGAGCAGGGAAACAAACAATCACACACACCATGATTGCTGGTAAGCAGAGCCTCTGCTAGCTGCAGCTGTGGCCTTTTGGGTGGATTGTAATGACAAATCCCATTTATATTTGATAAAAATAGGAGTGAATGGGTAATTGGTGCATGGGATTTGTGTAGTTGAGGAATCAGCAGCAGGCAAGGTAGACTGGTAGTGGAGTATGAAACGAGCACGAAATTAAGGATAAAATTTGAGCTTCACACAAAGTAGTACAGTGTACCAT